>JAVANC010000005.1:7542786-8157472 GCA_033319125.1 Parnassius glacialis | reverse complement strand
TGCTATGGAATAGAATAGAATGGATTGGAATCGAAGAAAATGCCATAGAATAGGAATGAAATAGATTGAAATACAATGAAATTAGGAATGGGTTACAATTAATGGAATTATATAAAATGTTATTAAATGAATTAATGGAATAGAATAGAATATAATGGTAAAGAATACAAAAGATGAAATAAATATGGAATAATGGAATGAAATTTATGGAATGGAATAGACTTGAATTGAGTAGTAATAGAATGGAATAGAATAGAACAAAATAGAATCTAAAAGTAGAAAGAGTAGGACTGTATGATAATTAAGTTACTAGTATTAGTATTTTTTAATATTGTATATAATAAAATAGGAATTAATTAAATACGCATTATTAGGAAAACTGAAAAACTGCTGATAATATCTTGATCAAATTTATATGAGAAAAGGAGCACCAGCTTTCAAATAAAATAAAAACATTAAAATTGGTTCACATAGACAAATTCTGAGGTAACAAACACAAAAAAAAATACAGTTGGATTTAGAATCTCCATCTTTCTTGTAAATTCGGTTGAAAAGTAAAAAGGGTTTTTATACGCCCTACTGATGGGCACCGGCATCCTCTAATATCTGTGAGACTCTCATCCGTGTGTCAGTCTCATTTGTGGTTTTTACAATCAAGCAATATCCGCCGCGTTGTTCTATTCACATGACATTTTTTTTAATTCCTTTGTGTTGTAGATTCTTAGAAAAAAAGTCAATACAACTAGGACTCATTTCTAGGAAAAGTAGTTTTATGTTTTCACACACAAACCAACAAACTTGACTTGTCAGTACAATATTATTTGTGATTTCGCCTCAAAAATTATGTTCCCAATAACCTACCATGTCGGTGTTCACAAAACCGTATCATTCATTGAGGTGCGGTTTTTTTCTGTTTTTGTTTCTCACAGCGTACTTCATAGTGCCATAACTAGCCATAGTCGAGCGCATACTAGCTACCCTACCACGTGACAGAGAAATCACAGACAATATTGCCTAAATATTGAAGCAAGCTTACATTAAACCTACGACTTATTCCAATTCTGGAGGCAGCCAGGGTTAACTATAATTTCGGGAGGTCAAACGACGCAGTCTCTTTTTTTCACCATGGGAGATGTAGCCAGGGTCAATTATGATATAGAGACGTCAAACCTCAATCCCCTTCGCAAATCTGGGCGCTGTAAATGATCCTGAAACTAAACTTTCGCGAAACAAATATAAATTTAACAGCAGTACAGCACGCAACAATGCGGTAGGAACGGAAAATGAAGTGTCAGTTGCCGGAGATTAAACTGGGCAATGACTTTACATAATTGACTTCTATCCATGAATTATCAACAAGTTTTATTAATATTAAATAACCAAAAGTATTAAATTGATTGCATTGTTATTTTTATTACTAATGTTAAACTCTAATTGAAATAGAAAATATTTCGTCTTAGTTACAATCGATTTTTACGGAAACATTGTATGCCTTAGGCTAGAATAATACAGAAGAGCGACATAAGGTAAAGGTACGGCACAGGCGCGGTGCAAGCAGGGTGCCGCTTTAATATTTTTCGTAGGAGTCCGTCGATTTTTATACAGTACGAGCAGTATTTAGTAAAACGAAAAAATGGGGGACAACGTTGAATTTACATATTATTATGGGAGATTGTTGAGCAGTATTCTGCTCTTTATGACCATAGTAAGCCTAAGTATAGCAACAGAAATGTGCAGAATAAAATATTGAGAGAAATAGGATAAAAAGACCTACTTTTTATCCTATTTCTTTCTATATTTTACAGCAGGTAATTACTTATTTAAGTTTCTGTTTTGTTTATACAATATGTCAGCCCTGAATGGAATCGAGGCACGTTTTACAAAGTACGTCATAATAAGAGAAACTCCAAAAAGTATTTACAAATATATTTTGGGGTTTCCTTTGCTTATTGCTGTTTGATCCTATTAAACAATTTCCAAACATGGCAGCGCGAAATTCCCATCACATCTGCGCATAGCATTATGCAAGACACACATTGCGGTTATCAACATGATCTGGGTCACAGATAACAGATGTACTAATTCCGCAAAGTTTTATCCTTATTTTAAGCAATCAATTATATCAATCCAAAGGCACATTCCACTGACTTTCGTGCCAGTGACAACATGTTGTTAAACTTTATTTTATCAATTATTGTTAATTGCTTGCAACCACATGATTTCATTAAGTTTTTTTTTTGAGTGGAATTGCTCCGTCTGCCTTAAAATAATAGGGCACTTCTTTAATTTCACCGGGCCATGGCATAGGGTCTGGTAAATTGAGGTCTCCTTATTACATTGCTTGCCCAAATAAACTAACCTTAAATGTGCGTCCGTCACTGTTTCGGCCGTTTTCCCCAACATCTAGCATTAAAAAACAGTCCATCTGCATCTACTACTCGCAGCAATACTATAAAATAATTCCGACTCAACTTATATAAATTATAAAGAAAAATGTCTTTTATAATTTATTATAAGTTGAGCTGGAATTTTTGGTTGCTTTGATTCTTATGTGTTTTCCATCTTTACTTCCTAAGCAATTAGGTAAATTCCATAAACTATAAAAAGGTGAGCAACTTCAATCCAATCTAGACGAGTGGTTATTGGCATATATTCTGGCTGTAAGTATTTCCACAATATACAAGAATCTTCTCGTATGAATAGTACCTGTAACAAAAAATAGGTAAATATTCATTTTATTTTAATATTCTAAATTGTTTGTTTATTTGATTGAGCTAAAGATTGCAACGAAAAGTGGAAGAACATCAGATGTTGTTACTCAAAAGTAAAGAAAGTAAAAATTCCGTCTCATTTTTCGGCAAAAACGACTAAAGTGTACTATCTACATACAACTAAAGATTACTATTTACATAGATAATTTCTTAAAATCTCAACCTTCCAAAGGCAATCTTAGTAGTGCTGATAATAATACAGATGGAAACGATGATGAAGATGATTTCAGGTCTATATCTGGTACACATGCAGGTGCAGCTTTAACGTAACTTGATTTTGTTACATTGCCATATATATCGCCATTGTCAAACAAATCACCTCAGATTACATTAAAGGATGTTAATAAGTCAGCTTATGAATACTTCTCCCAAAAGAATAAACAAATCAAGAAAAAAGCAAGCACTGACACTGTGGACGAATCAGAGGCAGATATGTCCTGTTTTCGCAGCATGTTACTCATTTAAAGTCATAAACGTAAATAAAAAATTATACTTATCTTCACGCACAATCCCTGATGGGGTAGCCAGAGAGAACAGATCGCCAAGTGTCATGATCCTTACATGCCTCTTTCGCTTCTTTCAGATTCATTAACTTCTTCATACATGCACGTCTAGGTATCCGAGTACTCTTGACCCTCCCCTCATCGAGCAATTTGCTCACATGGTCTTCGAAAGTTAGTCTCGGTCTACCTCGACACCTTTTAATATTAACTTTCGCGCTATATATTTTCTTCACCATTCGGTCTTCACTCATTCGCTCAACGTGCCCAAACCATCCAAGCACGCCCTTATCAATTTTTGTGATAAGGTCATCTTTCAAACCTGCCATATTGCGAATCTCTTCGTTTCTCTTTCGGTCGGCCATGGTAACGCCGCACATATTACGAAGAGATCGCATCTTCACTGCATTCAACTTGCTTTTATGCTTCTTCTGGCATACCCAGATTTCGCCGCCATATAACAAAGTCGGTACCAACACTGCGTTATGTATTGCATGGCGTGCACTTTTCACTACACCTTGCCTTTTGACTAACCCAGTCAGGGCACCATTGACTTTGTTCCCGGCAGTGACACGCCTGTCCACATCTAAATCACATATTCCATCCCGGCTAAAAGCACTCCCCAAGTATACAATTTCATTTACCTGTTCTAGACAATAAAAAATTGTGACGTCCTTAATTTAATACGAGTAAAACAAATTTTAAATTATTTTATCCCTAGTCGCATTTCATTTTCAAGCAGTTCATTGAGAAGTGTTACCAAAGAACTCCATTACGGAACTCAGATACCTGAACCTTATGGAAGTCCTGCACCTCAGCTCACTCAGACATCTGGAGTTCATACAGATCGAGCACCTCAGCAGACTGAGACAGAACGAACTTACGGAAGGCCTGTGCCTCATCAGGCATCATCTGGAACAGAGCTCCTGCACCTCAGCAGATTCAGACTGGAATGTATTTTCTTATGTTCTCTCTGGTTAATCCAGTTACCATCTCAGTCGAATCAAATATTTGAAACGGTGCGTCAAGCTCATTAAGATCACTAAATGATATTATGTATAGTATTATCATGCAGGTGGTAGTAGACACGAGGTCCAAAGTTTCCGGATAATAATTATTAGAAGAATGATTTATATTTTATACTTTTTAATATTTTTAATAAAGAAAATTTATTTCTATTACTTATCATATGAAAATATGGAATATGTGTTTCACATGCAAGAGATATCGCTTTTGATTTTGGCCATACTTAAAGCTTCGAGTAAAATAAGAGAAGAGATCAATCAATATTTTCTCTTAAATGATTCTAATCAATGTTTTTTCTTAACAAATTAAACAAATTAAAGTTTAATAAATATCGAACATTTTCTACTAACATTATTAATATCAGTAGCCTTTCTTCAGGACACACTGGATCTCTCCAATTTTATACTGCTTCTGAAAAGCATGTTTTAATTTTGACAATATGATATGGAAACACTCTACTGACATTTTATACACTATAACGAAACGATCAGGATATTCTTATAATGTTTCCGTTATCTTAAAGTATTTAAGCTTTTCTGACAATTTCAATACAGGATGCACCAAATATTGTCCGTTTCTCTGTACATTAATAAGTCTCAGCAAAGATAGCGCATCTTCTTCGTCTGAAAAGGAAGACATGCTATCGTAATAAAGTCAGCCTGTATAATAACTCACTTGGCATATCTTTGTCTGTTCTGTATAATTTTGATCGCGTTTGTGCCTTATTCGTTCCACTCTTACGTCGCGCCTGTGCCGTGCCTTCGGTTTACACCACTTCTGCATAATTTGCGCCTTAGAAAGTGGACATCGTCGCCAAAGGTATGAATCATCGTGTTCAATGTTCTCCATTCCAGGATGTAATCGTTTCGATTATTCATTAAAATGGAAAGTTTACTTTTCAATTTTAGGTAAATACTTTTCTAACAATAATGATAAGTTTATTACTACTATAACAATAACGTTTGTAAAGAAATCACTATCAAAACATATTGCGTAGGAGATCACAGTTTATGGTAACAAATAACCGAATGATATCGTAAAGTGAATGCTGCGGACGGAACGGGCGGTCAACCGTGTGACGTGAGCCCTGACGCGTATGATCTTGCCGCCCGATGGAACATAATACTGAGCAATCAGTACAAACCCTGACCTCATATATAAAAATATATTATTTGCTTATAACTCCGAATAATTCTTGCCAATAACTTCAAGATTGTGTCTTCATAGCGTTGTATATATTTATAAACTAAATTAGAATGAAGAGAACTGTATTATAATATTTCAACTCCACAAGTAAATAATAATAACTTTATTTTTTTAGGGTGAGTTAATAGGTGTGTGGGTATCGTGAGAGGCGTAAGATGGTAAGAATCCAGGAAATCGGGGAACAGCGTCCTCATAATAGCAACTTAAAAATATAAAATCTATGCTTGCCAAGCAAGGCAACTATAGTAAATATTCTAATGAGGCAACTTACCAGGAGGCCGTATTTAGCAGTGGACTTTTGATTCGTTGTAATTGTAACGCTTACGGTAAGGGAGGCATGGTAAGGGATAGTAAGTGGACGGTTTAGACCATATACACTTAGATCAATCTTCGTTTAAGATTTATAATTTAAATTCATTGTTGCCCCTGAGGACTAAAACGAAATGCCTGGTTACTAATAAAAAACGTTTTCCGGTTACCATTAATCAAATAAAACAGCTGCTGCTAATATATTTTACGCCAATATAATATTATCATCATCATCATCCTCATTACAACCCTTCACAAGTCCACTACTGTACATAGACCTCCCCCAAGGAATGCCACATAGCACGGTCCTGAGTCACCTGCATTCATCGACTTCCTGCATATCTTACCAGGTCGTCACTCCATCTAGTAGTGAGACGCCCTACACTTCGTCCGCTTGTACGAGGCCGCCACTCGAGTACCTTTTTTCCGCATCGCTTGTCGGTTCTTTTAAGCTATGGCTTAATATATATAACGTATATAATATAAATTACGATCGAAGCAATTTAGTTGCGCTGATATCCTAAATTTAGTCACTATACTAAGCGGTGCACCCACGTACGCATTAATTCATGAAAAAATCATAAATTACCCAAAATCGAAACTACAAAAAAAATTCAGTTGTTTTTATTTCAATTAAATTTCAATAAAAATTGACTAACGAATATTTTAACAAGTTATAGGTTTTCCGATTAAGCTGAGTTCTAAGCAATAACAATCAATGAGACTTCTTAGTTTTTAAATATTTTAATAACTTCAATAATGTATACCTCTTATATAATACTATCATTGGCACAATTAAATTATAATCGTTACAAAATTACAACACCCTAACATTCACAATTTCTCGCGGCAGCGTACACACATTTTTTGAGAACACTCAACGCAAATTGGATTTTTGCACTGAAAACACAAATGAAATGTTTTACATTTCTTCGTTGGGTCACACGATAAACAAGTTTTGCGTGTTTCTAATTTTTCAGAGCTGTCTGCCGAAGATGTTCTGGGTTCTTCATCTATTTTGAGAACCCGTTCTGACGTTCCCTTTGTAATCCAAACTGGTTCGCTCGACGTCGTAAATGGGGTGTAATAAGGTCTCCAGCCAGTGTTGTTTCTAGAAATTCAGTCTGGGAACCTTTTTTTGATATTGGTTCATACTGCTGATGATGTACGCATTTGCTGTAGAAACATCCAGCATTATGTAGAAGACCGCCATTGGCCAGCGCTGTGTGCGTCGAGAAGTTGAGTAAACGCCACCTTTGGTGCTATTATAAAAAATAATCATTTCTGGCTTTTGCTTTTGTGGATCTATGGTTGGTGAGTTATGCATGCTGTAAAGAACAAGCAAGGATTTGTTTTGCTTTGGTACAAAAGATAGCAATGTTGCATCTGACGTGCAACAGCCAACGTCCCGATGACGGCTAGGCAGAAATTGAGGAGGTACTTCTCTTTTATTTTTTTTAAGGGTACCCACAAGTGTCAGCTGTTTTTGCTTTAGGATGTTCATAAGCTCCACCGGAGTGAACCAGTTATCAGTCTTTACATTTCTGTGGGTTCCTTCAATCGACGCAACCAATCGCAAAACCGCTTGCGTGGGTTTGTTCAGTCTTTGGTATTCAATGGGCAAGCCTTGGCTATCTGAATCTTTTCCCAAGTATATGTAGGCATCCACAAGGTATCCGTTTTTGGCATCAGTCATGCACATAATTTTTAATCCATATTTGTTGGGTTTTTTCGGCATGTACATTTTGAAGCTGCCCCTCCCACGGAACGCCACCAACATCTCGTCAATACAAGCGTAACTGACAATTGAACAAACTTCTTTGCAGTTTTGTATCGGTTTTTCAAAAAGCTGAGATATAGGTGCAGCTTTATCAGTACTACGGCGTTCATCTCTGGTGCCCGCATCATCAAAACGAAGGCAATTCAGCAATGTTTCGAACCTGTTCTTGCTCATTATACAATGATAAATCTCTCTTCCTGTACCATCTGTGTTGTACCAACATGTGTAATGTGTGTGGTTCTCTTTGAAAATTGAGGTATAGTACAACATACCGATAAAAGCCTTCAGCTCAATTACGTCAAGGTCTTGAACACATGTCTTTCAAATTTTTTCGTTAGTATGCTTTACAATTTCTTCTAACATACCACCAGTAAAAAATAAATGCCATAAATCGGATGATATTGTATTACTGTTCAAAATATCTCTAAAGTTCCTTTTCAATCCTGGAGATTGCTGAACGATGTTGTGTTGCAAAGTCCAAAGTCCTTGATCGTGAAACTGAAGGTTGAGATGACCAACGGAACCGATTTTTTCCGAAATAGTTCCGGTATCTTGACATTGGAACATCATCATCGGAAGATGCATCATTAACTGGCAGATCATTTGTATCGTCATATTCATTTAACTCTTCAACATCAATTTCAGAGTTTGATTGACACTCACAATCAATTAGACTACGTCATTACGTGGTCTAATGGTACATCTTCTACATCACTGCAGTCTTCATTTGGTATTTCCGGCACGTCCCTTTCATCCTTGGAATCTAATTCACACTCTTCTAACCATCTAATGATATTTTGATCACGTTCAGACATGATAAAGCTAAAAAACAACACGAAAATGTTAGCACTAAAAGGTTACTTTTTCGTACCGACGTTAGGTTGTTAGTAACAACCTAACGTCGGTCAACATGACCGTATGCGAAATATATTTACCTGTATTTTTTTATTGCGCGCACGTGTTGCTTGGTCAAGCGCAGGGCAAAATCTGGAGAGGGCGAGGAAAAAGTACATAGAGTCACAGGCGCGTGGCCCGTGTAATTACGGAAATATTTCAAAAAATATATCGCCTGGAGTCACTGTGACCAACGCTAGGTGGTTAAGGGTTAATATACGCAATTATTATATGCATAAATTATATCATAGATAAATGTAGACCCTTTTTACTGAAAATAAGGCATTCCATCATGGTTCTGAGGGGTTAAAATACATCTGTATTTGGAATCTTGATCAAGGCTATCCTGACCACAGCATTTACTTATCATCAGGCGGACCGTGTGTCCGTTTGTTATCCTTATTCTATAAAAAAATCCGTTTCTTTGACTGCCCCGTGGGACTCGTGGTCGTAGCACCACTGTTGATCATCAAGTCATGGGTTTGAATCCCAACTCTGGTAAAAATCAGATATTGGGTTTTTCTATTATATGAAATTATTATATATGAAATTTGATGGTGTCTTACCCTCGTGCCTCGAAAAAAAACTATTCGTTCTGCGCCTGATTCCTCCAGTCATGTCGGATTGCCATCACATCGATCTGTGAGAGAGAATAGAGAAAGCAAATGTACTTGCGTACACACCCGTGGATCATAATCCTGTCTTGCGCACATACATAGCTAGTCTCTGTTGAGACTGGTCACCGTTACCGAAATTCGGTGTTTAGTACAACAATTTATTATTAAAATTATTCCGGATACTATAAATATTATATAAGATACTTATAATGCTCTTTTACATATTTGAACAATCACATATCCAGTAATCGAAGTTATTTGTAAAATCATATATGTAGTTGCTACAAAAGGTTTTCCGAGATACTGGTGGAAGGTTAAAGCAATAAAAATTAAAAACATTAAATTGTGATTGACATAAAACAGAAAAAGGTTTTTATTTTTTATTTTTAGGTTCAAGTGACAATGGAATGTTATTTTCTAAAATATCGCACCACCCGCTCAGATGAAGAAGGGGATTATAAATGGCGTCGCCTCTATTTACCTCTCGCAAGCACTCTGCCGCTGTTAAATGATCACATAAGCCTGATCTGACACCTTTAATGATGCTGCCCGTCGCTGATCGCCGTTCGGCGTAAATAACATAAGCATGGGTAACAGCACTCTTAGCATAAATTAAACCATATTTATGCATTAAAGTTAAATATCTGGTATTGAATCTATATATTTTCATATTTATAATCTATATCGCTCTATCCCAGGTTCCCAGGAAATAAGGTTCACTTGTTTTATTATCAATTTTTATTGGTTGATATATACATGCCGTATAGTGGCGGTTAAGAATATCCACTACCCCATATCTTTCCGTGGGTTTCGTAAAAGGCGACAGAGAGAAACAGGCAGGAGATGGGCAGCAGCATCTTCCTGGTAACGGCAAAAATACAATAAAAAACTGCAGTTGCCAACCCGCTCGCTAAGCGTGGCAACTATGGCAATATACCCCCATGATGAAAGTTACGAAGAGACGGCCTCCAGGCCCCGGCGGCCTCGCTATTCCTGGCTACTGTGGCGACCACGGTAACGGCGGGGCAGGGAGTGCTAAGCATCTCCTGTGAAGGTTCGGTTGCCACCTACGACAACTCGACCTGGCAATATACAACGCACGCACCCTGAGAACTGACGAGAAGATTGTGGAGCTGGAAGAAGAGATAGACAAGTAACGCTGGCATATTATAGGATTATCCGAAGTCCGAAGAGAGGGGGAGGACACGGTAATCCTCGAATCCGGCAACTTGCTCTATCACCGGGAGGGCGACCATCTGTCCCAAGGAGGTATCGGATTTATCGTCCACAAGTCTCTCGTTAACAACGTTGTAATGATTGAGAGTGTGTCGACGAGGGTTGCGTACTTTATACTCAGAATCACCAAACGGTATTCGCTGAAGATCATATAGGTTTACGCACCAACCTCGGCACACCCCGATGAGGAGGTGGAGGAAATATATGAGGATATCTCTAGAGCCATGCATTCCTCCAAAACCCAATATACGGTGTTAATGGGAGACTTTAATGCAAAAGTAGGCACAAGAGAGAACGGTGAGCTGAAAGTGGGGAAATTTGGAATAGGGCAACGGAATCCAAATGGCCAGCAGCTGGCCGACTTCATGGAGAAAGAAGGAATCTTTATGATGAACTCTTTCTTCCAGAAGCGGCCCCACAGGAAGTGGACCTGGTCGAGCCCCGACGGTTCAACAAAAAATGAGATTGACTTCATTATGACGACCAGACGACAACTGCTCAGTGATGTCTCAGTGATCGCGAGGGTGAAAACCGGCAGCGATCACCGAATGGTTAGAGGCACACTGAACCTAAACGTTAAGTTGGAGAGGTCTCGTCTAATGAAGTCAACGCTCCGTCCCCCTCTTGCTCTAATCCAAAGTCCCGAAACCTTTCAGTTCGAGTTACAAAACCGTTTTCAGTGCCTAGAAGACTGCAATGCAGTGGACGATTTGAATGAAAAGCTCGTGGAAACTGTCCATGCGGATGGAGCTAAGTTCTGCAAGACCTGCCGCAGAAGAAAACAAAAACTCTCCGATCACACTCTCAATCTCATGACTGTTAGACGGGAGATGAAGCTACATTCTTCAACAGATTTGACAGCATACAAGCAACTGAACAGACAGATCTCCAAATGCATGCGGTGGGACTTACGCAACTTCAATACAGCTCGTATTGAAGAAGCGATCGAGCGGAACGACGGCTCCAAAGTCTTTGCCAGAGATCAGTCTGCCAGAAAGAGCCAACTGTCACAGCTGAAGACCGAATGTGGCAGCATCGTTTCCGGGGCAAACCGGTACTTGAAGTCCTTTAGAAGCTCTTTAATTCCGTCCTCCATGGTGTCATTACAACGGAGGCGTGGAGCAGAATTGCGGTGGTCTTGTTCTTCAAGTAAGGCGAAAACGCTCTCTTGAAGAAATACAGACCGATTTTCCTTCTGAGCCGCGTCTACGTGCTGTTTTCGAGAGACATTACGAATCGTCTCGCGCGCAGACTTGACGACTTTCAGCCTCCCGAACAAGCCGGTTTCCGAAAATGCTTTAGCACCATAGACCACATACATACCCTTCGGCAAATTGTACAGAAGTCCGAGGAGTCCAATTTGCCACTATGTCTAGCGTATGTGGACTATGAGAAAGCCTTTGATTCCGTCGAAATTTGGGCGGTGCTGCAGTCCCTTCTGCGGTGCCAAGTTGACTGTCGGTATATCGAAGTGCTAAAGTGCTTGTACAGTAGGGCTACGATGGCTATCCGAGTACAGAACCAGAGTACGAATCCTATTCAATTGCAAAGCCGTGTAGACAGGGTGACGTCATATCCCCGAAACTTTTCACCGCTACATTGGAAGACGTTTTCAAGCTTCTGGACTGGAAAGAATGGCGAGTACATCACTCACCTTCGATTTGCCGACGATATAGTCCTTATTGCGGTTTCGCTGGAGGACCTAAGCACTATGCTAAATGACCTCAATAGTGTTTCACAACGGATAGGTCTTAAGATGAACATGGACAAAACAAAGATCATGTTTAATGTCCATATCACACCTATGCCGGTAGTTGTTGGGAACACTAAGCTCGAAGTTGTTGACGAGTATGTTTACCTGGGACAAATAGTCCGACTAGGTAAGTCCAACTTCGACCGAGAGGTCAATCGACGGATTTAACTCGGTTGGGCAGCATTCGGGAAATAAAGGCACATCTTCTCGTCAGGTATACCTCAAAACTTGAAAACGAGACTGTACACCCAAAGCATGTTGCCAGTGATGACATTCGGAACTGAGACGTGGTCCTTCACTGCTGGCCAGATGAGGAAGTTCAAGGTCGCTCAGCGAGCTATGGAGAGGGCTATGCTCGGAGTTTCTCTGCGTGATAATCTCAGAAATGAGGATATCCGCAGTAGAACCAGAGTGACCGACATAGCCCAACGGATTAGTAAGTTGAAGTGGCAATGTGCCGGCCATATAGCTCGAAGAACCGACAACCGATGGGGAAGAAAGCTTCTCGAGTGGCAGCCACGTACCGGCAGGCGAAGTGTAGGGCGTCCTCCCACTAGATGGAGTGACGACCTGGTAAGATATGTAGGAAGTCGATGGATGCAGGTGGCTCAGGACCGTGCTTTGTGTCATTCTTTGGGGGAGGTCTATGTTCAGCAGTGGGCTTGTGAATTTCTGTAATAATGATGATGATGATGATATATACGTGATTCTGTAACACTGTAAGAAAGTCAGTATTCTGTACTACACGGTGACATGTGATTATTGATGCATTTGGTTGAATAGAAAGAAAAAAGGAAACATTATTTGCAACACGCTAAAAACATTATTATGTATTTCCATTTTAAAATTTCTAGACACGTCTATTAAAAATGTATTACAACATTAAAAAGAAAACTACAATGTGACGGATATAATATTTAAAAAAATTGACCAAGTGCGTGTCGGGCCACGCACAATATTGAGATAGCTTAGAGGGTTCCGTAGTTGCCCGTCGCAATACGTGGGCTTCCTTGATAATGAGCACAATAATTGAGTTCGCGGTTTGACCGTTATAACGACTTAAAATGGTAATTAATAGAATCAGGCGTTACTTTGCGGAAATTCGTTATAATGGGGTTGTAATAAACTAATTTGCTTAATTCCGCGTAAAGAAAGAAAATGATGTATCCTGCCTAGTTTTAAGGGGACCCCCCACCCTCCCTCAATCGCGCGCACTATAACCGTCGCCGTGAATCCCAGCACTACCACCCCCAGGACCACCACACTAGGCACGACACACCACTTTCAAAAATACGACACGTGTTTCGCCTCTACACGAGGCATCCTCAGGTGAAGTAGACTCTGCGGAGGCTGCGGAGGCTGGAGTGAGCGGCGAGCCGAAATTATTGCTATTTATACTGCTATAGATTATAAATCCCTTCATTATTGTGTCGGTTGAGCAAATTATCACAGCAGTCAACGCGTGTTTGCAAGTTCGATTCACTTAATTCATGAGATACCCATCGTTCAAGTTTTTAGACTTTCCCGATTTGCTTTCAAGTGCATTAATAAAGTTTAATCACTTAACCCAAAGCCTGCAGCTATCTCTGAAGTACTTTATGATGGATCCGCTTCTACAATAGCCTTTAATTCTTCATTTTGCACTTTGGTTTCCGGCCGTCCACGGAGTTGGTTCTAAAGCTCGAAATTTTCAGAATGAAAACGTTGAAACCAAAAACGTACCGTGATTTCTTTTGCGACACCAGCGCCGTACCCATCATTTATCCATCGAGCTGTTTCTGCAGCACTCATGCCACGGTAGAACTCGTACACGTACGTTTACGGATATTTCATGTTTTTCATTGTGCGGTAATAAGCGACGCCAAAGAAAAAAATAATGAGGAAAAAACAAATAAATGACTGTTTTTAACACTCAAATGTACCAGCTAAATAAATTTATAAATTTGAATTTGGAATTCTTATCCAAAGGGGAGATATTTTAGATGAAAGTAGTCAGTACGACATAACGCTAATTATTTCATATGTAAGGACCTAATATTATAATGCTGCTATTTATAATGGTTTGCATGGCTAGTTACGAGAATCCGAGCCCGGATACATTACGCTATTATTCCTTAGTGGTGACAATGCTACATTTTGATTTAAAATCCAGAATAGATATAGGTGTCTATGGGCCACAGCATTCACTTACACTCAGTTAAGGCTGCGTTTTTTTTTGTCATCATAACTTCTTAAATTTACGTCAAATTAAGATAACATAATCGGAAACAATTTCACCCTTTAGTCAACCAAAATTGATTAAGTTAACGTACTGTTCACCATATCTTTGTCACATGTGACACTGTCGCAACACATTATTACTCGCATAATTTATACGTATAAATTTTGTATAATATACTTAGTGGAACTATGTAAACACTTTATTGATGCTCATAGTAGTTCTTAACTAGTAAATAGAACTGATTGTGTAATATAATGGCGAAAAGCAAAACAGCAAAACTCGGATAAGTCGGAGCGGATGTTCATTGTAGCGAATTCAATGAAGGAAAGTTAGGATAGTTATTTCGATTGCCAACAAAGTGTTTTACTCAGAAACTTGAAAAGCATCTTCCGTATAAACTTATTCGAATTAATGCAATTATACGTACAAAAAGAAATTAAGCTCCAGTCAACAAATATAGTAGATACAGTCTAAGTTATACATATTTATTTAAAAGTGCTGTTTGGTATATGTAAAAAAGTTATTTTGTGAAGTGTTGTGGCGGCGCGGTCAATATGCCACAATGACGTAAATGGAACGAACTACAACCAGAGCTAAATCACGGTATTGAAAATTACGAACAGACTCTCCGTACCGCAAGAAGTGTTAGCTGCTTCTTAAGGTGAACACTTCACTCGACTAGAAATTTTTCCTTTTTGATATACGGTCACTGTGTGAAATGAAATCGTCACGTCAAATATTTACGAATTTATAAGTTATATTTCATACGAATTTCATTCAAACATTTCATTCTGTGCAATCCAGAATAGCATACTAAATTAAGCTTAACTTCTGTGCTTTCTTCATTTTGCGTAAACGCTCTCCGTGGAACTACTCCTTTGCACTGCCGCAGCGCTATGACAACCTAATCACTTTAAATGTAGCTTGCTTCGCATTAAGACTTGCGCTAGATGTGCTAGCTCCATCAACATACTAAACTATTTAAATCCAATACTAAATATGCCAAAGGAATTCGGTTGTTGATGAAAATTACTGAAAGATTTGTGTGATAAGTACCCTTACGAGTACAATGGCTCTGACATTAAAATATGACGACTGTTTTTATATACCTAATATGATCCAGCTGTTCTGGCAGACGTTGTTCTGATTTTTCCGCTATAATGCGCAATGATTTTCCTAGCGAAATTACTTCGAACCATTTACAGTGGAAATAAAGGATTTATTAATAAATAAGTCCTATCAGGTCCAGATGTCGTATAGTGGCGGTCAAGAATATCCACTACCCCATATCCTCCCGTGGGTGTCGTAAAAGGCGACAAAGGGAAACAGGCAGGAGATGGGCAGCAGCATCTTCTTGATAATAGCCAAAATTACAATAAAAAAACTGCGGTTGCCAACCCGCTCGCAAAGCGTGGCAACTATGGCAAATACCCCTCAATGATTAAAGCAACAAACATACGGCCCCCAGTCTCCGGCAGCCTCGCTATTCCTGGCGACGGTGGCGACCATGGTAACGGCGGGGCAGGGGGTGCTAAGAATCTCTGGTGGAGGTTCGGTTGCCACCTTAGACGACTCGACCTGGCAACGTACAACGCACGCACCCAGAGGACTGACGAGAAGATCGTGGAGCTGAAAGAAAAGATAGACAAGTTATGCTGGCATATTATAGGATTATCCGAGATCCAAAGAGAGGAGGAGGACACGGTAATCCTCGAATCAGGCAATTTGTTCTATCACCGGGAGGGCGACCGTCTGTCCCATGGAGGTGTCGGATTTATCGTCCACATGTCTCTTGTACACAACGTTGTAAAGATTGAGAGTGTGTCGGCGAGGGTTGCGTACCTTATACTCAGAATCACCAAACGGTATTCGCTGAAGGTCCAACAAGTTTACGCACCAACCTCGGCACATCCCGATGAGGAGGTCGAGGAAATATATGAGGATATCTCTAGAGCCATACATATCTCCAAAACCCAATATACTGTGTTAATGGGAGACTTCAATGCAAAACTAGGCACAAGAGAGAACGGTGAGCTGAAGGTGGGAAAATTTGAAATAGGGCAACGGAACCCAAGGGGCCAGCAGCTGGCCAACTTCATGGAGAAAAAGGGAATCTTTATGATGAACTCTTTCTTCCAGAAGCGGCCCCACAGGAAGTGGACCTGGTCGAGCCCCGATGGTTCGACAAAAATGAGATTGACTTCATTATGATGACCAGACGACAACTGTTCAGTGATGTCTCAGTGATCGCGAGGGTGAAAACCGGCAGCGATCACCGAATGGTTAGAGGCACACTGAACCTAAACGTTAAGTTGGAGAGGTCTCGTCTGATGAAGTCAACGCTCCGTCCCCCTCGTGCTCTGTTCCAAAGTCCCGAAACCATTCAGCTCGAGTTACAAAACTGTCTTCAGTGCCTAAAAGACTGCAATTAAGTGGAAGATATGAATGAAAAGCTCGTGGAAACTGTCTATGCGGTCGGAGCTAAGTTCTGCAAGACCCGCCGCAGAAGAACACAAAAACTCTCCGAACACACTCTTAAGCTCATGGCTGTTAGACGGGAGATGAAGCTACATTGTTGAACAGACTTGACAGCATACAGGCATCTGAACAGACAGATCTCCAAATGCATGCGGTGGGACTTACGCAACTTCAATATAACTCCTAATGAAGAAGCGATCGAGCGGAACCAAGGCTCCAAAGTCTTTGCCAGAGATCTGTGTGCCAGAAAGAGCCAACTGTCAAAGCTGAAGACAGAGTGTGGCAGCATCGTTTCCGGGACACCTGAGATTTTGAGTGAGATTTAGAGGCTCTATGGGCAGCTGTACACGTCATCGTTAGAGCCACACGCAAGTGTGAGTAACGATCCAAGAGCGAGTGTCATCCAACACTATTCCGAAGATATCCCGGACGTCAGTCTGAGCAAGATTAGAATGGCTCTTCAACACCTTAAAAACGGTAGGGCCTCAGGCGAGGATGGAATTACAGCGGAGCTTCTGAAAACGGGTGGAAGATCGGTACTTGAAGTCCTTCAGAAGCTCTTTAATTTTGTCCTCCATGGTGGCATTACACCGGAGGCGTGGAGCAGAAGTGCGGTGGTCTTGTTCTTCAAGAAAAGTGACAACGCTCGCTTGAAGAACTACAGACCGATTTCCCTTCTGAGCCGCGTCTACGTGCTGTTTTCGAGAGTCATTACGAATCGTCTCGCGCGCAGACTTGACGACTTCCAGCCTCCCGAACAAGCCGGTTTCCGAAAGGGCTTTAGCACCATAGACCACATACATACCCTTCGGCAAATTGTACAAAAGTCCGAAGAATACAATTTGCCACTATGTCTGGCGTATGTGGACTATGAGAAATCCTTTGATTCCGTCGAAATTTGGGTGGTGCTGCAGTCCCTTCAGCGATGCCAAGTTTACTGTCGGTATATCGAAGTGCTGTAGTGCTTGTACAGTAGGGCTACGATAGCTATCCGAGTACAGAACGTATCCAATTGCAAAGAGGTGTAAGACAGGGTTACGTTATATCCTCGAAACTCTTCACCGCTGCATTTGAAGACGTTTTCAAGCTTCTGGACTGGAAAGGATACGGGTATAAACATCAATGGCGAGTACATCACTCACATTCGATTTGCCGACGATATAGTCCTTATGGCAGAATCGCTGGAGGACCTAAGCACTATGCTCAATGACCTCAATAGTGTCTCCCAACGGATAGGTCTTAAGATGAACATGGACAAAACAAAGCTTATGTTTAATGTCCATGTCACACCTACGTCGGTAGTTGTTGTGTGCACTAAGCTCGAAGTTGTTGACGAGTATGTTTACCCGGGACAAATAGTCCGACTAGGATAATCCAACTTCGACCGAGAGGTCAATCGACGGATTCAACTCGGCTGGGCAGCGTTCTGGAAGCTACGACACATCTTCTCGTCAGACATACCTCAAAACCTTAAAACGAAATTGTACAACCAGTGCGTGTTGCCAGTGTTGACTTACGGAACTAAGACGTGGTTCTTCACTGCTGGTCGTATGAGGAAGCTCAAGGTCGCTCAGCGAGCTATGGCGAGGGCTATGCTCGGAGTTTCTCTGCGTGATAAACATAGAAATGAGGATATCCGCATTAGAACTAGAGTAACCGACATAGCCCAACGGATTAGTAAGCTGAAGTGGCAGTGGGCCGGCCATATAGTTTGAAGGACCTACAACCGATGGGGAAGAAAGGTTCTCGAGTGGCAGCCTCGTACCGGTAGGCGGAGTGTAGGGCGACCCCTTACGAGATGGAGTGACGACCTGGTAAGGCATGCAGGAAGTCGATGGATGCAGGTGGCTCAGGACCGTGCTTTGTGGCATTCCTTGGGGGAGGCCTATGTTCAGCAGTGGACTTATGAAAGGCTGTAATGATGATGATGAGGTCCAGATTTTGGAATTTTGTTTTTAGGTACCAAATCAAAGTAAATTAAAAAGGTGAATAACTTTGGTCCATAAATATAAAATGTGCGAATAATTTGACAGCAGTGTTAATATCAACTCAGTCTTTTAAAAGTCACACGATCACCAACACCAAAGATTATTTTACGAGTACATAATAATGTTTCCTTATTTATATTTACATACTCCATTAAAATTTTCACCTTGTCATTTTAGAATTTTATGTTTATTACATTTTGTAATTATGAAAATCTCATTTTAGTAATTTTCCTGAAACAGTTTTGTTTTAATGTGTTGGTAATGGTGTTCAACCATTAGCGTACTCTACTGTTTCTAAGTTGAGAATTAACTTTTAATGGCTATAAACAAGAAAAGTCCATTATTTCTGACAAACTGTGGGTTTTAAACCCATATTTCACAGAAGACTTTCTTTGTAATATGATAGCCAACTTGAGGAATATTATTTAAGAAGAGAATTATATTCACCTTTGAAAAACCATACATGATTATTTCTTTACGTTTATATGAACACAATATTAAAGTAAAGTAAAGTTGCAGCCTATTTACGTCCCACTGCTGGGCACAGGCCTCCTCTCATTTCTGAAAGAGTTTTAGGGCAAGTAATTGTCTATCGCGCTGCCCTAATGCGTGTTGGGGAATTTCACATGTCTTCGAAATATTTATTTTTTCTTATTTCTCAGACATGCAGGTTTCCTCAGGATGTTTTTCTTCACTGCCGAGCATTAAAATTGCAATTAACAATTTCATTGGTGCTGGCGAGGTTCGAACCCGGGTTGCTCGAGTACACAATACACAATAAATGAAACTATTTTTTATACATTTCATCGCATTTATTTAACTTATTAATTTTTATTATAAAACTTGGTAGAGACACGCTGCCGCTATATTATGGTTGCAGCATGAATATGTTTATTCGAACGAGGTAGGACCACGCTCTCACAGAATACCAGCGTAAAATAGTAACTTAATATTGTTGTGTTCTGTATGGTGATTATTGACAACCTGAGATCATATTTACTGTTAACCTAAGGAGGCATTCTACAATTATCTTACCCTTCAGGGGTAATAACGCATATTTGTTTTGATTATTAATCGACGATAGATGTAGGTATCATGGACGATACCATCAAGTGGACTGTATACTGTGTACCCCCTTATTCTTATCAAAAACCCATGGTCAAAAACACACGGTAGAATTAATAACTTTATCCTTTTTGAAGTTTATGCTTCTATATGTGCTATTTAATGTTATTTAAAATTATATTTTATATTTTAATACCTATTTTTCTCAATTATGGATGGAATTTTATTGTAATTATAATTAGACAAGCCATGAGGTAGGACCTATTAGATAAAAAAGAATAAATAAATTCGTCTCGTAATTTGTGAAGACATTGCGTAATATATTTACAAAAATAATGTCAATTCGTTAAGCCTTTTTTGAAGATGGCTCATAAGTAATTTTCACTTTCTTTCATAGCTTCTGCAGCCGGTGGTAAGAAATAGCGTATAAATTAATTAATGACCCAACTCAAGAAACCTACCAAATCAAATGAAGATTGTTTTATTCTTTGTAGCTTTTTATGTCCGTTACTTTTTCTAAGTTTAATCCTGAATAGACATCATTATGGTGCAAGCACCTTGAGCCGTGGGAACTCAGAGGGTTCGCGCTCGCTATAAGCTTCACATTACTCGAGCAACCCGGGTTCGATCCCCGTCGGCACCAATGAAATTGTTAATTGCAATTTTAAGTGCTGATTTACCACGTGCTCGGCGGTGAAGGAAAACCTCGTGAGGAAACCTACATAATAAGAAAAAATAATAAGAAAAAAACTATTTTGAAGACTGAAGTTAAGTTCGTCAACACGCATTGGGGCAGCGCGCCGGACAATTCCTAGCCCTAAAACCCTTTTAGAAATGAGAGGAGGCCTGTGCCCAGCAGTGGAACATAAATAGGCTGCAACTTTACCTTCACTTTACTTTACCTTTAGCAATAACCCAAGTGTTCACACGGTGTGAAATATTTTTATATTTTCTTTATTTTTTATAAGCTTTTTACTCTACACAGCTGTAGATGAGTCTTATTTATTTTTGTGTGTTTAAAAGTTTTCAAAGAGCGGACTTGTCTTAAAGCATTCTCTCCCTGTTAACCCTGACTTACACACCACTCACACTCTCTCACTCATGATCACGAGAATTTTCTAAAACCGTTACGCTAATCAGGCAGATTAACAATCGCCGTTTGTTACGCCTTTGAAGCTGTCCATCGTCTATGAGTGTATTGGTAAATTGTTGAAATTACACGAATATTATAGAAGCGAAAAAGGTGTATTAGTATTGTGGAGTCACTACCTACATCTGGGAGACAGGCGTGAGAGTTTATGTATGTACATGTATTTATGGATGTACTTACTATTTATTTACAATGAGGCATTCCATCTTAGTATCTGTCGCCATATTTTTTATAGGATAGTGTGACAAACGAACACACAGTCCATCTGATGGTAAGCGGTTGCTGTGACCCATAGACATCCAAATCTATCCTCAATAAAGAATCCAAATTAAAATGCGTTGTTACCCGTGAGGATTAAGATGGAATGCCTCTTTTCCAGTAAAAAGGGGTCTTCGGTTCTCTACACTCATCATACAAAACACAGCATCATTAAACTGCTATTTTACGATGGTATTCTGTGAGAGCATGGTCCTTCCCCGGTCGAGCCGACCGTTTCGTGCTACAACTATACTTTTTTTATAGAAGAGGGGGCAAACGAGCATGCGGCTCACCTGATGGTAAGTGACTACCGCCGCCCATGAACAACCGCAACACCAGGGGAATTGCAGATGCGTTGCCGGCCTTTTAGAAAGGTGTAAGCTCTTTTCTTGTAGGTTCCTAAGTCGTATCGGTCCGGAAAATTCGCTGGTGGCAATTGATTCCACAATGAAGTTGTGCGAGGGAGAAAACATCTTCTAAATCGCACAGTGGTGGACCGCCAATCATCCAGATGGTATGGATGGTAACGCGAGTTTTGTCGCGATGTGCGATGGTGAAATTGAGCGGCTGGAATTAGTCCGAACAATTCTTTAGAGCACTCTTCGTGATAGATGCGATAAAATACGCAAAGAGATGCAACATCTCTACGCAGTGCCAGTGTATCGAGCCGATCAGAAAGAACTCGGTCGTCGACGATTCGAACTAACTAACTACTAATATAGATGCAGCATGGCTCTACCACATAAAAATCATTATTAAGACAATTATCAAATATTATAATCAGACTGTATTTTCGTTTAAAACCACCCTTTTTTATTAAAATTTATACCTTTATCTATTTCCAAAGAATGTCTTGATAACTAATGATATAAAGGATGAGAATGACAGGCTTTTTAATCAGCTTAAGTACCTACGCATCAAATTTCTTCATACGCTTTTGCCTCGACACCAGCCTCTAGTGGCTTGTGTAATTCAAGTCAACCAAGTTAATATAGCTTTTAGTCAAATTAGTCAATCAATGTCTTGTCATCTTATTATTATATAAATAAAAATAATAAGTTTAACGTAACGTAAGGAAACAGGTTACAGCCTTTTAAATGTCCGCTGCTGAACATTGCTCACCCCCAAAGATTACCTTTCAGGTAGGATTTTTTCATAATTGCCACGCTTGGGTTGACAACTGCGGTTTTTTATTTTTTAGTTGAAGATTCTGCTGCCTATCTCCTAACATTTCTATGTCCTCTTACAACTGCAACGTCACTGTCGTAATTTCGACGGTGCTGTATTTACTAATAATTAGTACTATAAGAATAGAGTATTGTAAAATACCTCCGTTTATTGTAGCTTATTTATTTAAACAATTTTAATACCGTTACAGCTTATGAAAGTCCATCGCTAATCATAAGCTCCGCTCATAGATTGCGTAGAAGAGGGAATATTTGCCATAGTTGCGGCTCTTGGCAAGCGGGTTGACAACCGCTGTTTTTAGTTTTTATACTAGAAGACGCTGCTTACCATCTTTTGATTTGTTTCCTTCTGTCGTATCTTATGACAACCGTGGGATGATATGGAGTAGTAGATATTATTACATCACCATGGTAAACTCTAATATATTTAACTTCATTATTATTAAACGTCATATGATAATTCCGATACTACTACTATAAATACTTAAAAATAACCCAGAAATTTATCTGTTTTATTCTTTAGACACAGGTTTCCTTATGACTTTTTCATTCACCACCAGGCACGTGGTAAGTCAGCACTTATAATTTAAATTAATAATTTGGCGGTGATCGCACCCAGGTTGCTTGCGTAAATTTACAGCGATTTCTTAGCTCCTGAGTTATCACTACTCAATTTGAATATGTTAAATATTATATTACACGATGAATAATAGCTAATAACTTCTACCGTGGAAAGATACCTGTATATAACAAAATGTACGCAACTGGTGTATTAGTAAGTAAGCGCGAAAGAACGACATTTTGGTGACATGTCATTTAGTGTGCAAACCAAGCCTCCAAACCAGCCATGCCCAGCTGCCAAGCGCCAAGCTCGTAGCGAAGCATTTGTACATAGTAATAAATTTGGGACTTTCCGCAGGTATACCAGATATTGTCTCCAAAATAAGGTAAAACAGTCCATAACCGATTTTAGACAATACAAATAGGATAATCTGATGGAGGGAATCAAACCACTCATACCTGCCGCCTCTCATTAGGCCAGGAAAACCCAATCTTGTCTTTGACAATTCTAACAAGGCTGAATGTCTTGCCGACAGTTTAGAGAGTCAATGCTAGCAAAACCATAGCATTCCTTGGAGGAGGCCTATGTTCAGCAGTGGACTTTTTTTATTTATTTTAAAAAAGTATTACCCTTGGACTAGGATTGTCTCCTGTATCGAGGAGGCAGTTGACAAACATAAATTGCACGAGAACAAACATACCAGACCCGGAACAATTATTTGTAGGCCATACAAATACTTGTTCAGTGCGGGATTCGAACCCGCGGCCCCGAGTGCAACAACTCACTGCTAAGCCACTGCGCGACGGAGCCGTGAAGGACTATAATAATAATGACGAACGTAAAACCAATACCACTACTGAAACCTTACTGAAAGAACAAATTTAAATAAAAATCCGACACAAAATTTGGAACGTCAATGTATACTAAATTTTTTTCAAAACATTTCAGAACTTAAATGCATGACTAACGGTTTCAAAATGACTCTGTTTCATAATTTACAATGTCATATTTGTTGTTGCATTTTGCAATTTAAATCCAATCTTGTACTGCATTCTATAGCCAGTATAAATTATCTTGAGACTACAAAATGTGCGCTACAAACAAGTTATGCATCGTTACACAGCAACAGTATAATTTGCCCATTGCTCGCGTTCGCTGCTTACGTAGCCATTTAATTAAATAAGCTTATTACAGAATTATTGCAGAGTATCATCATGGATTTATTTCAATGACATTTATATCCTGAAAATATTTAAATATTTCTTTTATAGAATAAGGGTGACAAACGAACACATAGTTAACCTGATAGTACTTGGCCACTACAGTACATAGACACCTGAAACCAACTCTTTACAAAAATGGCTAGATATGCGTTATCACACCTTTCGACGAAGATGACTGCTGCTAAAGCTGGCTTTCTATACCCTTTAAAACGGAACACAGCAGTGCACATAATACTATTTGGTAGCAGAACTAAGTCAAAGATTAGTACCTACCCAGACAAGCTTTGAGGCAGACAAAAAGTCTTATCACCTCAAGTGGGGAAAACTGCAAAAAGTTTTATAAATTGTAAATTTTATCTTAATTTATGTTAAGAAAGAAGACGTGCGATCACTGCAATTATTCGTCTGCTATATGTTTGCTAGCCGTTTAGTGGCGGTTAAGAATACCCACTACCCCATATCTTCTCGTTGGTGTCGTAAGAGGCGACAGAGAGAAACAGATAGGAAATGGGTAGCAGAATCTTTCTGATAACCAGATATAGCACAATAAACTGCGGTTTCCAACCCATTCGGCAAGCGTAGCAACTATGGGAAACGACTCCTCATGAGCAACGACATAAATAAAAGGCCTCCAGTTCCTGGCGGCCCGCTGTTCCCGGCTACGGTGGTGACCATGATAAGGGTGGGGCAGGGGTGCTAAGATTCCCCGGTTTAGGTTTAGTTGCCACCTAAGATGACTCGACCTGGCAAAAATTAACGGACGCACACTGAGAACTGATGAGAATATCCTGGAGCTGGAAGAATAGATAAATAAATTGCGCTGGGATATTATGGAATTAACTGAAGTCCGAAGAGAAACTGAGGACACGGTAATCCTCAAATCCGTCAAATTCTTCTATCTCCTGAAGGGCGATCATCTGTCCCAAGTTAATATCGGATTTATCGTCTGTAAGTCTTTTGTTAACAACTTTGTACTAAGTCATCGAGGTTTGCGTACCTTATACTCAGAATCACCAAACGGTATTTGTTGAAGGTCATACAAGTGTACGCACCTATCTCGGCACATCCCGATGAGGGGCTGGAGGAAATATGTGATAATATCTATAAATACATACGAATGTATGTATTTATAGCCGTATAGTGGGTTTTGGGGGAATCCCCAAAACCCACTATACGGTGTTAATGGGTGACTTCAACGCACAACTAGGCACAAATAAACGGTGAGCTAAAGGAAGGTAATTTTGGAATAGGGCAATGGAACCCAAAGAGCCAGCAGCTGGCTGACTTCACGAGGAAAGACGGACTCTTTATGATTAACTTTTTCTTCCAGAAGTGGTCACACAAGAAGTAGACCTGGTCAAGCCCCGAAAATTCGACAAAAAATGAGATTGACTTCATTATTACGACTAGATGGCAACTGTTCTGTGATGTCTTAGTAATCGCAAGGGAGAAAACTGGCGGTGATCACCGGATGGTTAGAGGCACACTAAACCTAGATATAAAGTTGGAGAGGTCACGTCTAATGAAGTCAATACTCCGCCCCTTTATGCTCTAATCCAAAAACCCGAAAGCTTTCAGCTTCAGTTAAAGAAACATTTTCAATGCGTAGAAATATTCTATTATTTTATAGTAGCAATGCAGTGGACGATATAAATAACAAGCTCATGGAAATTGTCCATGTGGTTGGAGCTAGGTTCCGCGATACCCGTCACAGAGGAACACAAAACCATTCCGGTCACATTATTAACTTAATGACAGTTAGACGGGAAATGAAGCTGCAGTCTTCAGCAGATTTTATAGCATAAAGAAACTGAACAGGAAGATCTCCAAATGCATGCGGCGGGATTTAGGACACTTCAGCTCATATTGAAGAAACGATCGAGCGAACCAGGGCTACAAATTCTTTGCCAGAGGTATGTTTGCCAGGGAGAGTCAAATGTGGCAGCATCGTTTCCGTTACAATTGTGATTTTAAGTGAGATTGAGAGGTTCTACGGGCAGCTGTTCACGTCATAGTGAGCCACGTGCAAGTGTGAGTCACGATCCAAGAGCAAGTCTTATCGACACAATTCCTATGATATCCTGGACGTCCATCTAAGTGAGATTAGAATGACTCTCCAGCACCTTAAACGGCAAAACCTTTTCAAGTTTGAAATTTTGAAATTTGGTCGGTGCTACAGTCCTTTCAGAGACAGAATAACGTTTTTTCCCTGAAACTCTTCACCGCTGCATTGAAAATGTTTTCAAGCTACTGGGCTTGAAATGATAAGGTATTAAAATCAATAGAAATACATCACTCACCTTATATTTGCCAACGAAATATTACTTATGGCAGATTCGCTGTAGAACCTAATCACTATGCTCAATGATCACAACAGTGCCTCCAAACGGATAGGTCTTAAGATGAACATGGAAAAAACAAAGATCATGTGTAACATCCATATCACACCTATGTCGAAAGTTGTTGCGAGCACTAAGCTCAAATTTTGTTGTAAAATTGTGTGTGTAATGTTTATCTGGAACAAATAGTTCAACTAGGTATTTCCAATTTCTACTGAGAGGACAATCGATCGACGGATTCAACTCGGTTGGGTAGCGTTCGGGAAATTACGACACATTTAACAGTGGTAGAGCCAGGCGGCAGCTCTTGCTGTCACACGGATGGGCCGGCTCGAACCGGGGTGGTACCACGACCTCACAGAAAACCAGCGTGAAGTAGAGGTTTACCTCTGCGTTTCGCTTGGTGAGTGCAGGTGGTCGGAGGCCCTTTTTACTGGAAATGAGGCATTCCATCTTAGTCCTCACGGGTGACAACGCATCTACATTTTGACTTGTAATTGAGGATAGATGTAGATGTCTATGGGCCGCAGCAACCACTTACCATCAGGTGGACTGTGTGCTCGTTTGTCACCCTTATCCTATAAAAAAAAAACATGTTCTCATCAGGTATACCTCAAAACTTGAAAACGAGATTGTAGTACCAGTGCCTGTTGCTAGTGATGAATTATGGATCTGAGACGTAGTCTTTCTTTGCTTGCCACACGAGGAAGCTCAAGGTCGCTCAGCGGGCTATGGAGAGTGCTATGTGCGGGGTTTTCATGCTAGATAAACTTAGAAATGAGGATATTCGCAGTAGAACCAGACTAACCGACGGTGTGACCGACATAACCCAACGGATTAGTTAGCTGAAGTGGCAACGGGTAGCTCCAATCAACAACAGATGGGAAAAAAGATTCTTGAGTGGCGGCCTTGTACCGCCAGGCAAAGTGTAGGGCGTCGCCGCACTAGATTGAGTAACGACCTGATAACACATACAGGAAGTCGATGGATGCAGGTGGCTCAGGACCGTGCTTTGTGACATTCATTAGGGGAGGCCTATGCCCGGCAGTGGACTTGTGAAGGTTTGAAATGATGATGATATTATGTTTGGATTATATTTTGTACGAACTTATTCTATACCCATAGAAAAAATACCAGTATAAAAAATATGATTTAAGAAATGAAATAAATACAATCCCATTAGACGAAGGAAACACCTACGGTATATTTAAATTTACGAGTACCATCATCAGGGGGATAAGTCGCTCGCGTCCGTAGGCTTCGACCACCTAACCCTAGGCCCACCCTACACGTGTCCCCCGGGTGGTGCTAAACGAGCGACAAAGCCGAAACGACAGACTCGGTTCCTCGCCGTGTGGTAGCGGCGTAAAATTTACCACCCCTTATGTCGCACCATGAGCCAACAACTCAAAGAAATGGCCCCGAGTTCCCGGCGCCCCTTTAATGGGGCAGGGGTGCGAAGAATCTCCGGGAGGAAAACCGGCGACGAGGTTCGCCACCCGTCACGTCCTGTCTCCTGGAGGGGCGAAAAGTGGATTGCGGAGGCCCGTCTGGCTACGCTGAATGTATGTGGAGCAATGAATGATAAGATGGATGAAATATGCGAAATGATGAATGATAGAGGAATAGATGTATTATGTGTGAATGAGACGAAACGAAAGGGAAGAGATGTCACTGCACATGGCGTGTATACCGCTTACTGGTCTGGTGTAGACGAGACCGAGCGGGCATGCCAGGGAGTCGGTGTCATCCTTTCAGAAAGAATGGGTCAATATGTGAAAGAGTATGAATGTGTAAGCCCAAGGCTGCTGTGGATACGAATGAAAGTGGGCTTAAAGAAGTTTTTCGTGCTTGGGGTTTACGCACCAGATATGTCTAAGCCCACTTATATCCGAGAGCAGTTTTGGGACATGGTAAGGCTGGTGTTGACGAAGTGCAAGGAAAATGAAAATATTATTATGTTAGTAGATTTTAATGGAAGGGTGGGAGTGAAGAGGTCTGGTTATGAAAGGATATTAGGAGCGTTTGGCGATGAAAGAATAAATGAGAATGGTGAAGACCTCCTCACCATATGTGTGGAAAAGAATCTTTTTGTGGCGAACACTTTCTTTCGCCATAAGAGGATTCACATGTATACATGGGAAAGAGGGGATGATAGAAGCATGATAGATTTCATACTTGTGGATGGAAGAATGAGGAGCGCAGTGGTAGATACAAGGGTTTACCGGGGGTCCAACGTTGGGACGGATCATTACTTGGTCTTATGCCGAATTCATTAATTAGATTATTAGAATTAGACCATTGTCTATTCAAGCGTTGGCGGCATCGGACATCTGTGTCTACCACTGCGTTACAGCGTATAAGAATAGAGAGGTTACAAGATGAAGGTGTGAAAGAGAAGTATAAATTCAGACTGAGGGAAAATATAAGTGTGTTGAATGAATTTTGTATGAATGAGTTAGACTTGAAAAATGTATGGAATAATGTTAAGAAAGTTTTGGTGGATACAGCCACCGAAGTATGTGGTGTAAGTAAGAGAACGAATGAAAGGAAAAGTAATACTTTGTGGTGGGATGATGAGGTACGGATGGAAGTTGAAGCAAAGAAGAGGGCATGGCTAGATTTACTAGCAACCAAAGCTGGTAATTCTGGCGGTATGAATGATGAGATTGAAAGAAAAAAGGCAGACTTTAGACGTATAAATAAGAGAGTAAAAGAAGTTGTTGAAAGGAAAAAACAAGAAAGAATAGATAAGAATGATAGAAGAATATCTGATAACTTCCAGGCAAATATTAAAATGTTCTGGAAGCTCGAAAGAACTGCCAGGGGAAATCCAAAACAGCCTAGAATGAATGCTATACGAGACGAGAATGGCTGCATGCTGAATGATGAAGTTTCGAATTTAATGAGATGGAAGGAATACTTTGAAAGCGTGTTTAAGAGTGAAGAGTCGTCTGAAGTAAGTGAAATGGAAATTCCGGAAGAAGTAGAGAGAGGTCGAGAAATAAGTGTAGATGAAATAGTGAAAGCAATGAAAAGCATGAAAGCAGGTAAGGCAGCCGGATATGATAGAGTATCACTCGAAATGCTAAGGGCTGGAGAGGGTGTGGTTGCAGGCCTGCTGTACACCTTGTTTAATTTATGTTGGGAACTGAAGCGGGTACCGGAAGACTGGTGCAAAGCTGTTATAGTCCCAATATATAAGGGAAAGGGGTCGCAGCAGGACTGTAAAAACTACCGTGGTATCAGCTTGCTTAGCATTGTGGGTAAATTGTATGCTAAGGTGTTAATTGAAAGAGTTATGGAAGAAACTAATGAAAAAATTTGGGATGTGCAAGCTGGATTTAGAAAGGGGATGGGGTGTACGGATCAAGTCTTTTCCATGCGCATGATTGCTGAGAAATTTTTGGCCAAAAACCAGAAAGTTTTTTGTGCGTTCATGGACTTGGAAAAGGCTTATGACAGAGTGGACAGGAACGTGTTATGGCAAACACTGACCTCATTTGGGTTGAGCGCTGGTCTGATACAGGCATTGAAGTCTCTATATAGGGACTCTAGTGCTTGTGTCAGGATCAACGGGGCCTACTCGGACTGGTTTGGCATCCATAAAGGTGTCAGACAGGGCTGCGTGGCTTCCCCGTGGCTGTTCAACCTATTTATGGACAGTTGTTTGGAAAATTTGAAAGTAGAAGAATGCGGGTTAAGAATGGGTGAGTTAACCGTCAAATGCCTTTTGTACGCCGATGATCAAGTCATACTTGCGTCTTCGGCAGCCGAATTGCAAATGATGGTTACATTAATGAACAGGACATTAAAAGAAAAGGGAATGAAAGTCAACGCAAGTAAGATGAAAATTATGGTTTTTGAAAGAAAAGAAAGTAAAACGATATGTGAAATAAGAATAAAAGGGGAGTTGGTAGAGCAAGTAGATGAGTTTGTGTATTTGGGATGTGTGTTTAGCAGGGATGGTAGATATGATAAGGATATAGAACGACGAGTGAATGCAGGAAATAGAGTGAATGGGGCTTTACACTCTATTGTGAAAAGTCAGAATTTGTCCAAACAGGCACGTATGGCAATTCACAATGCTGTGTTAGTGCCTACTTTAATGTATGGTAGTGAAAGTTGGGTGTGGCAGAAGAAGCACGAGAGTAGAATAAATGCTGTAGAAATGCGATCCTTAAGGAGTATGTTAGGGATGAATCTGAATGACAGAGTGAGAAATTGTTTAATAAGAGAAGAGTGTGGTTTGCAAGATGATGTTGTGACCAGGATTAAGAAAGGAATGCTTCGGTGGTTTGGTCATGTGGAAAGAATGAATGAGGAAAGAGTGGGCAAAGCAAATTTATGTTGCAGAGGTGAACGGCAGTGTCGGAAGGCTCGCCATAGGCGAAAGTTTATCGACCAAATTGCGATATGTTGAAAATGGGCCAAATCAAGTGTACCTTTAACCGACGAGCGTGTATGCGTAGGTATATGGATGTGGAGGGAAGCGAGAGAGTTCTGTCAGGATCGTGCCAAATGGAAGTCCATAGTCTCTGCCTACCCCTCTGGGTGACAGGCGTGAGTGTTTATAGATAGATATATATAGAGTACCATCATACATATTAAATCTAAAACAATAAAAAACGTCTGCACAATTCGTTATCATACTTTAACACGTACGAGTAAGTGAAGTTAGCGAGTTCTTAACTCGTCTAATTTAACACAAGCCGAATTGATTGGAACAGATGTGATGCCGAAGCGCTCTTTATGTTGCCTCTTACTTCTCTGCGAAAATGGGATTATATTATTTATTTTTATTATATTTATTATATTTTTTTTAATATCTTTTAGTTCCTTTTATAGTAAGTGGATACTGTAACTTATGGATATTTATATCTATCCTCATTTAAGGATCAAAGTGCAAATGCGCTGTCACCTGTAATGACTAAGATGAAATGCCTCGTTCTATTCTCGTATTTATTTATTTATTTATTCTTTTTGCACCAAATATTTGTACAAAAGGCGAGCTTAATGCTATATGGCATTCTCTACCAGCTAACCTATTATTTATATATATTTTTGTAGCATGAATTGTACAATGTAAACATCTATCATTACTGCAATCATTGTAGCCAATATTAAGTCCACTGCTAAGAATTAGCACTCCCAAAGTACGGTTTTGAGCGATGTGCAATCGTCAAATCCTTGCACATATTATTAATATTTTCATCAAAGTTTTAAATTTTATTTACATGAATTAAAATGACCAATAGTTCAGCTGAAATATTTATTGACATTTAATAATTTTAAATATATGTATGTATTATTTAGTTTGATATTTAATAAATTAATTAATAATATGTATAGATTATGTACCTTAAAAATTGCAATTTAATTTGATTTTATATTAATAAACAATTAAAATCCGTCTTAATATGCTACGCCCGTACAGGGGGTTGTCACATGCTCTGTAGATATATTATAACAACTTTATACTTTGTGACATGCAATAAATGAATTATGAATTATGAATCATACGAGTAGTACATTTTTACATCATTTATTGCGCTTACCATTACGAAGCTGTCAGTTGAGAACATTTTTCCACGTCGAATGTCAATTATATGAACCTGATGGTAAGTGACTGCAGTATTTCAGACTTTGATGGTTCCGTGGCGAAGTGGTTTAGCAATGAGTTGCAGCGCTTGGGGCTGCCGGTTCGAATCCCGCACGGAACAAGTATTTGTATAGACTACAAATAATTGTTTCGGTTCTGGATGATTTCCTTGTGCAATTTATGTTTATAAACTACCTCCACCATACAGGATAAAATCCTAACGCTTAAAAATAAACAAAAAAAGTCTTTGTGCAAGCAGGCAACTTCTTAAAAAAGAAGGCTAAAGATGCGTTGTCACCCCGGAGGACTGAGATAGAATACCTCACAGCCTGCAATATCAGTGTAGGTCCTTTATTAAGTGGCGAAGCTTGCGAAGTCACTTATTGATTTCACGATGTCTGTCCGTCTGTCCGTCTGTCCGTCTGTCCGTCTGTCCGTCTGTCCGCCTGTCCGTCCGTCTGTCCGTCTGTCCCAAGATTATCTCGAGAACGGTTTCGAATTTTCAAAATCTGTTTTCAACAATCGATTACTGATCACCCAGGCATCTGAACCTCCGATTTTGAAACTGATTGCTCAACGGCAACCGTTAGAAACCGCTACAAAGCTGATTGCTTCGCCACTTTGCTATGCTGTTAGCTTGCTAGGTTTATTATTTACATATTCATTAATTATCGTGAATACTTGACATCAAATGAAAGAGCATATAAACAAATTATTTGTAAGAAAATTAAAAAGCGTAAAAAAACCATCACTCATTAAGCCTCTTCGATGAAATACATACCTTACCAATATGTTTATACATTATTTCTCGAAAGGAAACCAGCCTGCTTCCCTAGACAGTATTCCTTGCGCGGCGAACACGTGATAAATACGGAGTCAACATAATATGAAATTATTCATTAACATGTCCGCGGCATTGTAGATTGAATTCGGGAAATTCTATTCTACGAAATAAAAGGGATGTCCGATCACTGAGACAGGATCTGCTGCAAGAAAGCCTTATCTAAATAAGGTGGAGCGAACGGATATAGTTTGAACTGAAATGGATCTGTAACTGGTCGTTGGGAACAAGATGGGTGACTTACTTAGAAGTTAAGTTTACTTATTCAGCGGGTTAAATGGAACTAGCATTTGTAGAACTTTGCCACAAAGAGTAGGGTTTAAGTGTTGTTTTAGTTTTAATGAGAATGTCCTAACGTAAATTTACCAGATTTTGATGCCAATAATTTTGAGAAATAATTAAAGATATTAAAAAGTTACAAAGTAAACTTCTTGTTATCACGCGATGCTGTTGCGCTTCATCGGATTCAGTTTTCATGTATGTATACGATCCTTTAATACTTTACAAAATTTTAGCTTTTAGTTTAAATTAATTTCTGTTTGCGAACATTGATAATTTTATTTTTTTAAACTTACTTAAACTAAGTGTATTTTAAGTCTGTGTTGCAGTAGATATAATACAAAGTGTGGTGACTGCAAGGTTTCACTTGATAGTGTGACAGGATAGCAACAAATGTACGTAATTTAATATTGCTACTGCATTGTTTTCGAAGGATAATGAGAAATGTGCTTTTAGTCACATTTAATAGATTATTGTAAATGTGCATAGAAACCAAAGATATTGTTAAGATCTAAGCTAAACTAAAATAAACGCATGCGCCGTGAATCTTATCAACATCTCAATTTTTTCGAGCCTATTGTATTTTATTATCATACTCGTACTTACCCCTAGAACCATACACTATACACCGTAATTGTTATTCCCACAAAGAGGTGCTGGAACACTACATCTAATAATAAGTATTTTTTTAAAATAAAAGCCAATTAGTTAAACTTATACTTTTTTTTTATTTTTTTTTATAGGATCGGGTGACAAACGAGCACACAGTCCACCTGATGGTAAGTGGTTACTGTGACCCATAGATATCTACATCTATCCTCAATAAAGACTCAAGATGCAGATGCGTTGTCACCCGTGAGGACTAAGATGGAATGCCTCTTTGCCAGTAAAAAGGGTCTCCGGTTCTCTACACTCACCATACGAAACACAGCAGTGTTAAGCTGCTATTTTACGCTGGTTTTCTGTGAGAGCGTGGTCCTTCCCCGGTCGAGCCGACCCATTCGTGCTACAACAATAATACAACTGCAACATGGCTCTACCACGTTTAAAAATGATGTTTTTATTATGAATTAGTACAATCTACTCTGTCTGACTTTCATCTGATGCTCCATACAAACAGTTATTTTACGCATATGGTAAGTCGTATTACTATTTCCATAAAAGAACTCAGTTTATTACTATTCTATCAAAATGTACACGAAAGCTCAAATATATGTGGGTATTGCATGTTAAGCAGAATTATTTAAGAAACAAAACTCCCTGCGGTGTCCCGGCACCCGTGTAGAGTTCTACAGTTACTATTAACATATCATTACAACCTATCAAAAGTTCACTGCTGAACATAGGCCTACCCCATAGATCGCCTCTTAGGGAGTATATTAGCTATAGTTGCCACGGTTGGTAAGTGAGTTGACAACAACTTTTTTTTGTTTTATTCAGCTATCAGAAAGATGATGCTGTCCATCTCCTGGTTTACTTTACCTCTTTCCTTTTATATGAGACCGAAGGCAAATGACAAATGACACACACCATTAACAAAAAAATAACTGAACACTGCAACGGCTACATACTACGTGTTCATCCTTTTATAGGTAACCACAACTAACACACGTTGCGAAGTTATTTATTTAAAAAAAGGAAAGAGATAATAATATATTAATAAATAAACATGAAAACCAGATTTGCTACAGCTACAAATCGTTGATTTAATACTTACAGTCTATATAATTCCAATAATAAATCTCCTAATTTTATGATATATTTCTGAAATTTTATTACAATGATGAACGGTTTTGTTGGAAATTGATATACTTAGGGAGTGACAAGGGCGATACGTCAATTAGACAAGCTAGTTAATTGCACACTGGTTTAATGAGGCAGCGACCGTTAGGTGGGGAACGCAGCTCGCACACCTTTACACACATAGACATACACAACATCCCTCCGTCCACCTTATAGCTAACATAATATACGAAATTAATAAGTACAAAAGTTCAAAGCTATGAAAACATAGATCACTTAGGGAAACGTAAGCCGCAATCTAGGTATACTTCTGTTCCGATGACGGCGTAGAGAATATCGGGCTTATAGCTTGTCTTCTTCGACTAGCGGCGCTAGCAAGGAGCGGAGTCTTCGGGTACTCGCTAATATATGTCCTTGCCAAGTCTGGTTCCGTTATATCCCGTCCTTCCTCTCCTATATCAGCTGTGGTTCTAGACCGGACTCCGTCACTAGAAGTAGTAGCGGTCAGCTCGTCGGGCACCACTTCCGGGTCCCATCGCCGGTCATCTCTAGCAGGTGAGTATAACTGTGCCCTTCACTGATTAATATGTCTCGTGACTTCGCAGTTATATTGAGGTACGTATATTTTATACATTACGTTACCAATTTTTCTTTTCACTATGCCTTCGATCCAACAGAATTTTTTATTGTCTATATTTTTTGTTAGCCACACCTTATCATTAATTTTTAATTCTGTTCTTTGTGTCCCTTTATAATTATGGGCCTGTGATAACTGATTATGTACCACTGTTTTAACGAGGTCTGTGGACGCTGGAGATGACGCGAATGGGTTTAATAAATCTAGCCGTGAACGTAACGCGCGCCCGTATACAAGTTCTGCTGGTGACTTGTTTGTGGTACTGTTTTTAGAGTTCCTATAGTCAAATAAGAATTTTGATATTTTTTCTTGAACTATTTCTTTATTTACTCTTTGTAAAATTGTAGGCCCTTGAGGCCCTTTTTAACAATATTGACAAAACTTTCTGTTTGTCCGTTACTACATGGATGATACACCGGAGATAATATGTGTTTTATTCCGTTTTGTAGACAAAAACTTCTAAACTCCTGAGACGTGAAAGAGGTTCCATTGTCACTCACCAACGTATGAGGTACTTCGAAACGGGACATAAAATCGTATAATCTGTTAATAACAGCTTTGGAACTATAAGAAGTATTCATATTATAACATTCAACCCATTTACTGTAAGCGTCTACAATAATCAAATACATGAAATTGTTGAATGGACCTAGAAAGTCAAGATGGACCCGATGATATGGATGCGGTAGCAAGGGTCAGGGAGCGAGCGGTGTGTGCGGCGGCGCGGGCCGCAGCGCTGCGCAGACGCTGCAAGCGCCTGCCAGCTGCTCCAGTGCGGCATCCACCCCGGGGAACCATAAACGTTTACGTGCCTCCGCTTTAATATTTACCACCCCGAAATGATAACTATGCAATTCCTTACAAATGAACTCTTGAAGTGATGCGGGAATCACAACTTTATGGCCGCGCATTAAGACACCGTTTTCATAAGATAGTTGATATCTACAATTGTAAAAGGATTTTAAATCTAAATCATTATTTTTTCTTGGCCACCCATGTAAAACGTAGTGTTTAACGCGACACAGAACCGCGTCGTTTCTCGTCTCGCGATGTAAATCTTTCAGCGTCACCGGCAGACCACCATCGACTACGAAATTAACATAGGCAGCGCGTTCTTCGCACGCCGCGAGCTCGTCTAACTCACTAGCGGACGTCATCATCGACTCGAAGCGCGATATGGACGCAGGGGGATACGCTCTGGACAAGTAATCCGCGCTGTTATGCTACTGATATATTCGATTTTGTAATTATAGGCCGCAAGAAACATCGCAAAACGCTGTAGTCGGTTGGCGGACACCTCGGGAATGCCATTATGTGGCCCGAATATAGTCAATAGTGGGTTATGGTCTGTTCGTAGCGTGAAAGGCGTGGATCGACCATACAAATACTGAAGAAAACGTCTTACGCCATAAATAATGGCCGTCGCCTCTTTCTGTATTTGTGCGTAATTCTTTTCAGGAGCTGTAAGCGTTCGCGAGGTATAAGATATGGGTCTTTCTAATCGGTCGTCGCCTATCTGAGACAATACAGCCCCTAACCCTGTTGGAGACGCGTCAACTGTCAATATTAACTCAGCATTCGGGTTAATGTTGTTTAAAATTTTGTTACTAGCGTGATACTTTTTTATTTTCTTGAACGCATCTTCATGTACAGAAGTCCACTCCCATTTAGATTTTTTATTTAATAAGTTGTAGAGTGGACTTAGTATAGACGATGCGTTCGGCACGAAGTTACGATAATAATTCGCTAAACCAAGGAAAGACTGCAATTGTAAGACATTATTCAGCTTAGGAGTTTCGTGAATGGCTTTTAACTTCTCTGGTGATTATAACCTAACCCCAGTTTTATCTATCACGTGACCCAGATAAGAAATCTCGTCTTTAAAGAACTCACACTTATTCATTTGAACAGTCAATCCCGCGTAGTCTAAGCGCTGTAGAACAGCCATAAGCCTTTGTTCATGTTGAACTTTGCTTTTGCCCGTGATTAGAATAACATCAAGCAAAAATATTATTCCCTCAATCCCAGCGAGCAAACACTCCATCGCACGCTAAAAGACTGATGGAGCAGATTCCAGACCAAAGACCAACCGAGTAAAATTAAAAAGACCGCGGTGTGTATTTATACATGTGATCTTTTGTGATTTATCGCTTAACAGGAATTGATTGTAGGCCATAGAAAAATCAATTTTACTAAACTGTATGCCATCGTGTAATTTTGCCAATAAATCGCTTACTGTGGGTAAAGTATACTGGTCAACTATTAACTGATTATTAATAGTTAGCAAATAATCGGCACACAAACGGATGCTACCGTCGTCTATCAATACCGGCACTATCGGTGAAGGTCTGAGTGCTCGACGGGTTCTAAAATGCCTAAAGCCAACAAACGATCTATCTCTTTGTCTATTTTTTCCTTTAGGGCATATGGTACGGGTCTAGCTTTGAAAAATATAGGTTTTACGTCCGGATTTAAATGTAAATCAATAGTATACTTATTAAATGACCCAAGCTTACTAGAAAAAACATTAGGGAATCTTGAGCATAATTTCTTTACTATTGTTTCGTGGCAATCACTTGCACCGCATGCACACGCTGAGAGCTGCCACTGGCGATTGGCTGTGCATGCGCTAATTCTAAGTTAAAAACACGAATGAAGGCCCTGCCCAGAAGCGACGGTTCACCATTGCGCACTACATACACGCTTAGAGTATGCGAGATCTCACTATATTCTATAGGTAATGAAACTAACCCGATGGTTTGTATGTGTTCGACCGTATAACTTAACAACTTTTTGTTGGTGGCTGACAATGGCAAATAATTAAATTTTGTAATATAAGTTTTTTCCGAAATTACACTTACTGCAGAACCGCTTTCTATTTCAAACTCTAAAGTAATACCATTTATCATAACGCGTTCCGTTATCGGTTACCCTTTCAAGCACCGAATATTGTAAAAAACACTCACCGTCGTCGTCTCCTTCGACCACACTACCTTCCTCGACATATTTTATTCTGTCATCATTTTTCGTAAATGACCTTTTCTATTACACTTTTTACACTTGAAATTTTTATAACGACACTGATTGGATTTATGATTGGCATAACCACACACATTTTACTTTTCCTCCTTGGAGATGATGAATACGCCGCCATCCGCAAATCCACTCACACCGACGTCACTCGCGCCCGGCGCCGCAGCTGATGAAGCGTGACGTGCACAGCGCACGCTCTCCGCCAGGTTGATGGCCTCTGCCAGGGTCAACTCCCGCTGATCTTGCACAAAGGGTTTGTCCCGCTCGCGTCCTGCCGCCATGTCCATGATGAATCTGTCCAACAGAGCTTCCTCCAAGTTCTTAAATTCACAATGTGCCGCCAATCCCCTAATTCTGGCCGCCCACTGAGTCCTGGTCGCTGAGTTGCCGCATAAAAAATAGATTTTTCTGCAAACCCCAACCCTTTCGGTGTGAAGTGATCATCGAGGAGCTTAACTATTGCTCCGTTGCTCAACTCTTCCACCTTGCTGGGTAACGCCAGGTCATTAGCTAACTTGAACGTCGATTCACTTAGCGCACTCAACAATATCGCTCGCCGCTTTACTGTTCCTTTATCAGTTTTATTGGTTATGTCGTTCGCGATAAACCACTGATTCAATCGCGATTTATAACTGTTCCATTCGTGCGAAAGATGATCGAATGTTGATATAATGCCAAAAGTTACTCCCGTCGATATTTTTAATGTAAATACGCGAGTTCGCTCGTCGCCACGTGTTGGATGTTGATATACTTAGGGAGTGACAAGGGCGATACGTCAATTAGAGAAGCTAGTTAATTGCACACTGGTTTAATGAGGCAGCGACCGTTAGGTGGGGAACGCAGCCCGCACACCTTTTCACACATAGACATACACTACAGTTTTCAATTTAAAAACATATGTATTTACGAACTAGCTCAATACATGTTTGTTTATAAGCTCGTTCTACTCACAGTTTTTCAACTGAATAAACATTTTTGTGATAAAATGTGTAATACTGCTTATTTTCTCCTATAATAATGCTACCACTATCTTGAGCTGTGAATTTTGTGTGATTTATAATGTTCCCTTCAATAGTCCGTGGAGTGTATTTCAAGTCAGAATGGTAAGCAGGTTGTGATCAATGATCACAACCTGCTTACCCAACAACAGTTGTGTCTCACACAACACAGTGGTGTCTGCTAGTATCCAACATTAAGTTTGACCTTATCAAATAGCCGCTTAATCACGGCTTAAATTTGTGGAACTATTATGTGCGTAAAATTTGAGTGATATATTTCAACAACATTTGAAAGGTGTTGCCGTCAGTGAATTGAACATTATGAGTCTCTTACATTTTCATTGAAAACTATACAATCGAAACAAATAGATATTCAAAGGAATTAAAGGAAAAGCGCTTACTGTAGAAATAAACAGAGCGAACGACTATTGACCGTGCTTTCCGGCTTTATCAAACATGCCGCTTTTTATGTAAGCTCGACCTTTTCGTGGTCTGTTGGCGCTAGCGGAAACGGAATTTAGATACTTTTATAGAGAATGCTGAATTCATCTAACGTTTATAGATTTTGCTACTTTTGTTACTAAATTTACTCTCGGCTACTATTTCTTGAATGCAAATATCATTACTTCTATTATATGTATTATAAATAAATTAGATAGAATATATTTTACATATTATCTTTTAATTATAGGTAATCTAATTATGTTAATGTAAAATCTAATTTAATTGAGGTGCGAAATTTAAAACAAAATATAATTGTATTCTTCTTTGCACGAATTAAGATTATAATGATCACTAAAAAAATCTGCCTAAGGGTGCTTACACAATTAACAGCTTTCCGGTACAGACAAATCTGTGCTGGTCGGTACCGATCGGTGCAGAGTTAAGCTGCATAAAGAAACAGGTAAATCTGTCCTTATTCACAACCATGATCTTCAATTTATAAGACGAAGATTTTTTACTTGTAGAAAGTGTTTATTTAAAATTTAGAAAGAAAAGTATCGCTATTGTCTCCAATATTAAGAGGAAAAGAAAAAATAAAGGTCATACTATCATTTATTTATAAAAAGTTTGATGAACACAGGCTTTATCATTATACAACGATGGCACGAAAAATTTTAACTACTTATTAAATTAAATAGAACATCGCTTAATTAAGAGGTGTTGTAACTGGCATGTTCAAATATCAAATACAAAGGCTATAAAAACATTGTTATCCACATTTATTTTCATAAACACACACACCCTACACCGACTAACGCTTAAACTCGTATGGCTCAGTACAGGTAGTCGAAATCGACAAGCTTAAACCAGTTTCTTTATAAGTGACGGAAAAATAAAACGTAGAAATATTATACCTGCTCCGATCGGTACCGACTAGCACAGATTTGTCTGTACCGGAAACCTCTTTCTTTATGTAAGCACCTTAGAAACAGAAACAGAAACTTTTTTATTCAATATTGATTATAAATAATACTTATTGAAAGTCACTCTTTTGTATAATTACCACAGGTTCGAAAAAAAACCTCTGTCCTGGGAAGAACCACCAAGAAACCCAGCGGGACTTTTTTTTTAAATAACAGCTTACAATCATGTATGTTACACAAATTAACAACACAACATATTAGAAATAGCTTGGTAGCGATCACCTCATTTCCAGGGGTAATTATCATCTATAAATTCTTTAATACTATAATAATCCTTTTTATACAAACTTAGTTTAATAAAGTTTTTGAACTTTGAGCAGGTCAAGTTTTGTATATTTTCTGGGATTTTGTTGTAAAAGCGTATACATCGCCCCAAGAATGAATTACTGACTCGATGGAGTTGAGTAACTGGTACTACTAGCTTGTGTCTGTTCCTAGTATTTACAGAATGAATATCACTTATTTTTGTAAAACTACTTTTTTTTTGATATATGGGGGCTCTATTAAAGCTTCGCGTCTAGTGTGATTCCAAGAAAAATGGTGGTATCTACAAGACTCAGTTTTTCCCCATTTAAAATTACATTAGTATTTAATTGTTTGACATTTGGAGTCATAAATTTCATACATTTCGTTTTAGTGCCATTTAAATGCAAATTATTAACATTGAACATATTTACTAATTTATATATAGCATTATTTACTTCGTCATATTTTAGCAAATGTCGATTTAATTTGAAAATTATAGAAGTGTCATCTGCAAATAATACTATATCATGGTTATCTCTTACTATGTAAGGTAAGTCATTAATGTATACAAGAAACAGAAAGGGGCCGAGAATTGAGCCTTGAGGCACGCTCATCTGTACGATCGACCCGGAAGAACTCATACTGTTAATGACAACTTTTTGCGTTCTCTTACCTAAATATGAAATAATTAATTAAGAGTTCGTCCGGGCAGGTACCACCATCTTACTTATTTTTGCCAACAAATAGTAGCACGTGCACTGCTGTGTCCCGATTTAAAAGGGATAGAGTGCGAGTATAACTACAGGCTATGAAGCTTAACATCTTGTTCCTTATAGGTGAAAACGTATCTATAGCCTCCTTTGTTTGAAAATCGTTGTAAATATCTGCAGTAACCACATACCATCAGGTGGATTTAAATGATTTGTCACATGAAAAAAATAACTATTGGAGACTATAAAACGATTTCCTTCTGAGTCGCGTCTAATAACCGGTTTTGAGTCATTCTAATCGTCAGATTTAATGATTTCCAGCCATGCTTATAGAGTTACTAAGAATTACAAGAATATAAAAAAATACATACCCAGCGTACGAAACCAGTCCATTTGTAGAATGGTGTAGAAATAATATTTTTTAACTATTATAAGCCAGTGATTTTCTATTGTCCTATGCTTTAAATCATAAAAGGAAACTCAAAGTTAATTATTATAGAAAAAAGACTGCAGAGAACAAAGAAAAATATAAAAGGTACACTAAATTACCAAAAAAATGTATTGACGTGTCTGAAAGAACAATTTAAAATTAAAAATTTTGTACAGCCGACTTCAATATAAGCGACTTCAATATAGGTTATTTAAGAATAACTCAATAACTATTGGTGTGACCTTGATCAAATTCAAATGGGACCACACGAGAACTATTAGCTTTCGTATAAAAAAGAATCATTGAAATCGGTTCGCCCAGTACAAAGTTATAAGGTAACACACATAAAAAAAAACATACACTCGAATTGAGTACCGTCTCCTTTTTGGAATGCAGAACGGCAGATAAATTATTTTAAACGAATAAATACCACTAAAAATATGGGAAAATGGTCATGGAATGTAATAAAATCGGAAGCAGGGTTAAAATCGAGCAATTATTATGTGAACATTATATATAAGAATGATGAATATCTAAAATCTCCACAAAAAATTGCTAATGCTTTTAATGAGTATTATGAAAGTCAGACAAAGACAGTTAATTTTAACAAAACAACACTCCTCTATAAAATTATAAGCCGGTGCAAAAGCATGTTTTTACGTCCGATTACTTTGGAGGAGACAAAGACATTAATAGGCAACTTAAACAACTCTGAAAGTGAAGGAAATAACGGTATAAATACGAAAGTTATCAAATATTGCAAGGATTAAATATCGTCTATACTTACATACTTGATAAATTTATCATTCGAAATGGGTGTTTTCCTAGAATTATTAAAACTCTCTTTGGTCAAACCCTTATTCAAGCAATGTAATAAAAAAGATATGAACAATTACCGTCCAATAACAATTTTGTCCGTTTTCTCCAAAGCATTTGAAAAAGCTATGCATAGTAGGCTTACTCATTATTTTAATAAAAATAAATTTATAAAAAAAGAACAATATGACTTTCCGCAAAATAAATCAACCATGGAGGCATGTTTTGATCTATTTAAAAGAATTACAGATGCAATAGATGACAAGGTAAATGTAACAAGTATATTTTTTGATATCTCAAAAGCATTTGACTTTGTTTGCCATAACACCTTATAATGTAAGTTAGAAAAGTATGGAATAAAAGGACTAACATTACAATGGATCAAATCGTATTTGTTATCAAGAAAGCAGTGTGTGGAAATCGTAAGCCCTAACAAAAGTAATGTTTTGAAAAAAATTTACTCGCAAATAGTTCTTAAAAACTCTGGCGTTCCTCAAGGAAGTGTTCTTGGGACTTTCTTGTTTATAATTTATTTAAATGATTTACCGGATTCAACTCCGTTCCCATGCATCTTATTTGCGGATGACGTATCATTGATTATAAAGAACAGACATAGAAATAAACATTATTAGGAAAATGACATAAAATGTGCAATAAATGATGTTATTTCATGGTTACATGACAATAACTTAAAGGTTAATATTACTAAATTCTGTTATGTACAGTTCTATAGTAATATTAAAAACAAACTTGATCTTATAATAACAAACTAAAAGAAAACGAACAGTTGAAATTTCTGGGATTAAAAATTTGACAGTAATTGTAATTGGATGGCTCATATTGACGAAGTCTGCAAAAAAATTAATAGATTTGTATACGTCCTAAACAGGTTAAGGAGAACATCGTCACAAGAAACCGCACTCATTGCATATCATGGGTATGTGGCAGCAATTTTAAGGTACGGATTACTAATATGGGGTAATAGCTCTTATTCAAAAAGAGTTTTTTTGGCTCAAAAAAAGTGTGTAAGAGCCCTATCTGAAGCTAAATGATATGAATAATGTAAGCCCTTATTTAAGGAGCTTAAGATCTTAACTTTACTAGGAATGTATATATTTGAAGCAGGTGTTCATGTAAAAAGGAATTTACATATGTACAAGAAAGCGTCCGATGTATATTTGCGTAACACTAGAAAATCAGATAGACTAGTTTTAGACCGAATACCGAAAATTCGCATTTTATCAAAAGGGTTGTTACGCGATGAGTATAAAGATATTTAATAAACTACCGGTAAATGTTAAATAAGAGATAGAAATCGGTAAATTTAAAACCAAACTCAAAAGCTGGCTGTTATTAAAGTGTATTTATGATGTAAAAGACTTCTTAAATGAATAGAATACCGTTACCTAAACTTGACATTGCCATGCTTTAAACATTTATATTTATTTGATGTTCTTTAAATTAAATACTACATTTGACATTTTAATTTTTTTCTATATACACTTAATTGATTTGCCTAGTTATAAAACAATAGTGATTGACACGACAATTGTAATTTTAATATATTTAATTTAATTTAATTTCTGAATAAGTACATAAATTTATTGACTTGCTTACTAATGAAAATAATGATTTAATATATTATGTTAAATAATTTTCGCATGCCAAATATGGTAAACATGTAAACTATGCACAACTATTTGTCATCCTTACTGTACCATGTTTAGCGAATAAATTATATTATTATTATTATTATTATTATGGGGTATCTATAAAGTTTTCTCATCTGGTTGGGCAATATAAATATATAATTGTAAATAAACATGGTAAGCGTACATAAATATCAAAAAATAAAATAAATATATAAAAAATACATAAATTCATAAAAACCCAACCAGATGGAAGCCCTCGGCAGAGGAGACCAGACGGCTGAGGGTTAGGGGGAAAGGGAAAAAACCGGCGGAAGATGCGGGCGGTATCGAGGAGCACCGCCTTCTGCATTTGAGCTTGGAGCGGTTCGTCACGGAGTCCCAGTCGCCTCAGATGACCCGAGAGGCTGATTGGAATTAACCCATTTGCAGAGACGACTACAGGTATAATTTCGGCCGGCAATCCACCCCACATGTCGGTCACCTCGTGAGCCAGGTCCAGATATTTAGTAAGATTATTTGTTTCGGCTTTCACGAGGTTCTCGTCATAAGAAATGGTAATGTCGACCAAAAATATCCTTGACTGTGCGCGGTCCATCAGCACAATATCAGGTTTATTCGCAAGAATCGTCCTGTCTGTGATGATGGCCCGGTCCCAGTAGAGCCTGGCGCGGTCATTTTCGAGCACGGCTTCCGGCAAGTACTTATAATACGGCAGTTTCCGATCCACGAGACCGTATTTCAGAGCGAGCTCCTGGTGTAGAATCCTGGCTTCTAAGTTGTGCCTGTGCAAATACTGCAAATTATTATTATTATCGCTGCTTTGGAAATTTTTTCAGCAACCGGAATGGAGGGATACAGTATCAATATCAAAGGCAAACGTATAATTCACCTTCTATTTTCTAACGTATAAATCATTGTGGCGGAATCACAAAAACCCTGATAAATAAATCATGGCATGAACATATACAAGACAAAAGTTTGTATGAAACACATGGCTCCGCGCAGCACGTCTTATAACGTGGAATAACGAGATTATGGGTCGTAATAGAACATTGTATTCTGTTCATTCAGGTAACTCCGAGTTATGCTTTGCGGCAGTACTTTAAATGGTTTATTTTAGTACAGGATTTGTGACGAGCTGAATTGATTATTACGATGATGGCATATGGCCCACAGCTGGGCCTGATACTCCTCTAATTACTGATAAAGTAATAGAACAGGCAAAGTAATATACATTAATCTCAGTTCTACTCCGATTAATGTGTATTTGCCTGTTCTATAATAATATAAATAAATCAAAATTATACTTAGTACAACTTATGACGTAAAATTCATCGTATTCTATGTTTATTTCGACATTAAGTTCGTATTGATTTGGAAGGTGTGCAATGTGTAAAAATACGAGGTAGGAAAATGGACTCTACGCCATTTCCAGAACCGTAACCTCGTATTTACGGTAATCTTCAGAGTTTTACGACGCTTAAGGGCTATTAAGGTTTTTAACGCGAGAAACACATGGTGTAAATTGAAGCACAAAAAATCAAGAGTGCTGTTATCCACGCAATCCTTTGTTCACTTTTGGTTATTCGCGATTTTAGTTTAAATGTGTTAACATTAATGTTAATAGCAATACTTACTAAAAATTAAAATATTAATACAAATTCAATGGGTTGAATATGAATGAATAATTTCTTATATTAAAAAAATAAAAATTTATGTTTAAACTATATGTAATAATAAAATAGAAAATTATATTTTTAGCCGTCTATGGAAGAGGGCAGATCGAGCATGGTGTTCAGTCCGGGAAGCGGCCAACATTCTGTGTGACACTAAGAAGTTTTCGTATTCTTAAGAATAGTTCGGAAACTTTGGTAGGGTGATTCAGGCTTCGGATGTAGTTTGGTCCTTATCCGTCAATGAAATGCCGCCACACATTTCTAACCACAATTCTCTCTGCTTCTTCCTAATTATAATCCTACTTTAAATTTCAGAAAAATGTACTGATAAGTTTAGAAACATATAGTTCCTGTATAATTAATTATTTAATTATTTTCGGATATGAACATAAAAGAATATTAGAGGAGAGTTACAGAAGATGAATGGACTGCGTTAGGGATGATATGCGTAAGAAGAAGTGTGTGAGAAGTTGATGGCTATCAGTGAAAAATAGATAAGGATAAAATACCATGCTACATAACTCACCTTCGGTTTGCCGACGAAATAGACCTTATGGCAGAATCGCTGGAGGACCTAAGCACTATGTTCAATTACCTCAATGGTGTCTCCCAACGGATAGCTCTTAAGATGAAAATGGACAAAACAAAAATCATGTTAAATGTCCATATCACATCTATGCTGATAGTTGTTGGGAACACTAAGCTTAAAGTTGTTGACGAATATGTTTAACTGGGACAAATAGTCCGACTAGTTAAGTCCAACTTTGACCGAAAGGTCAATTGACGGATTCATCTTAGCTGGGAAGCGTTCGGGTGATTACGATACATCTTCTCGTCAAATATACATCAGAACCTCAAAACTAGAATGTACAAACAGTGCGTGTTGTCAGTGATGATCTATGGATTAGACGTGGACCTTCACTGCTAGCCGTATGAGGAAGCTCAAAGTTACTCAGCGAGCTAAGGACAGGGCTATGCTCGGCATTTCTCTGCGTGATAGACTTAAAAACGAGGATATCCGCAGTAGAACCAGAGCAACCGACATAGCCCAAAGAATTAGTATGCTGAAGTGGCAATGAACCGGCCATATAGCTCGAAGAACCGACAACTGATTGGGAAGAAAAGTTTTCAAGTAGCAGCCTCATACCTATAGGTCAAGTGTAGGGTGTCTCCCCACTAGATGGATTGACACAAACGGGTAAGACATGCAGGAAGACAATAGATACAGGTGGCTCGGGACCGAGCTTTGTGGCATTCATAAGTGGAGGCCTATGTTCAGCAGTGGACTTGTGAAGGGTTGTAATGATAATGATGACAATATTTTCCTCAAATAACTTATAAGAAGAGTAGAAAGAAGATATTTTTAAACTAAATGACACCAAATATTAGGTCCTTACATGTGATATTAGCGTTTTGTCGTACTGACCATTTTCATCTGAAATATCTCATTTTTGGTTTAGAATTCCAAATTAAAATTTATATATTCATTTAGCTGGTACATTTGAATTTTGAAAACAGTCATTCATTTGTTTTTTCCTCATTATTTTTTTCTTTGGCGTCGCTTAATACCGCACAATGGAAAACATGAAATATCGGTATATTTACGAGTACGATTTCTACCGTGGCATCAGTGCAGCAGAAACAGCTCGAAGGATTAATGATGTGTACGGTACCTTTTTTGTTTCAACGTCTTCGACCTTATGAACCAACCGCGTGGACGGCCGGATATCAGAGTGGAAAATGAAGAATTAAAGGCTATTGTGGAAGCGGATCTATCGCAAAGCACTTCAAAGATAGCTGCAGGCTTCGGGGTAAGTAAAAAAACTGTATTAATCCACTTGAAGCAAATCGGAAAAGTAAAAAAAAACTTGAACGTTTTGTACCTCATGAGTTGATTGAATCGAACTTGCAAACACGCGTCGACTGGTGTGTTACTTTGCTCAACCGACACAATAATGAAGGGATTTCGAATCGAATCATTACTTGTAATTAAAGGTGGATCCTGTACGATAATCGAAAGCGCTAGTCGCAATAACTGAACCACATTGCACAACAAACAACCACAAAGTTAGATGACCTACAATTGGAATGTCTGCGACATCCACAGAAGGAAAAAAATTCAACTCCGATGCGACAGTCCAAACCGCCTTCAAAGAATTTATTGATTCTCGCCCTCATGGTTTTTTTTAGTAAAAGGATCAATGAACTACCTATGAGATGACAAAGTTCAAAGATAACAACGTTGTATACTTTGATGAATTAAATATATTTACAAAAAAAAATTACTTTATATTCCTCCCATACAAAACGCCAATTTCATATGTAAGTACCTAATATTAGTTAAAGTTAAAGTTAATATGTTATAGAAGGAAAAATAATATATTTAGAGCTCGATCTACAAAGCTTTAATCACTAAACTTGCATACCCAGGTAATCACCCAATATCGATAATAAACCAACAAAGACTCCGGCTTTGTATTTTAGAGCGTAATAGGTTCCTGTGAATGAAAGTGAATTATCAATTATGTTTTATATTACAATAATTTCTTTTAACAATATTATGAATACAAGTAGTTAAATGCCAACATACTGCGTACAAATTGAAAATATTTAATAAAAATTTACTCGGATCAAAGGCAAAGTTATCACCGAAAGAGGAATAAATTACTCCAAAAACGAGTAGAATGCTTAACATCTTAACACAACGATTAGACGTATTTAATTGTACATTGGCGGATTTCAAGACATTAAAATGTTTGTCTTTTTTAAATTATTGGCCACATTGTGGCATTAGGCTCAACTCTTGTAATAACAATTGTGAGTTAGAAAATAAATAAAAATAAATAATCTCTCGTACACTGCACGTACAATGACCTTTATACTGCACAATCGAGTGAAGGTTTCTCAATATATCCTCAATTCCACCTAGTTACCATCGATATGACGCTCCACTAGAGTAACGCAACGTGACGCTCACTCTCGATCCAACCGGTATTTTATTAACGCGCCGACATATTAGATATATTTTCATTTATCATCATTTATATGTATTTTCATATTTGTTTTGTACGCCCATCTCTATTATAACTTTTGTTTGCACCAGTTCTTTACGCAAAGGTTGTCTGGAAGAGATCACTTTCATAGTTATAAAAATGCTCGTTGTACATATCTTAGATTTAACTCTACTCGTTATTTTAATGTACAATAAAGAAGAAATAGATGAATAATACGTCCATGTTGTATACCCAGTCTCCTGCAGAGAATCTATCTTTAAAACAAATTATTACTTCGACTGTTTTTTTAATATACTGCGAATATGTGTACACGATATTATTGAGCTACAAAAATGCAATTGTCTTACATTTCCCAAATAATTAAATTTTGAAGCTTAGTGAGGCGATGACAGTACGTACGAGTACTGTAATACAATTACTGACTGGTAATAGGTTATCTTATCGTGGCTATCTTAGCGTATCTGCATTTTGATTCTTAATCAAGTGGACTGTTTACTTGTTTGTCACCCGTAATTCTGTTTAAAATATATTTATCGTTATTCATAAAATAAGATGTGATATTTCCACAATTCAAAATGTTTATAACTTATATAAATGTAAGAAACTCGTTCATAACATATATTATTTTAGATAACTTGAAGGGCCAGATTCATAGACCATATCCAGGCTTTACTTTCAACCAATTATTAACATTCGAACAAAATTATATTTTACAGTTCTGACTTAACCTTAATTTATAAAACCAAACTTTCCTAATATAATATATAATAATCTACGATGGTTACTTTGCTATTAAACTCCAATAAAATATACGTTCATCTTAAGCTGTCCCTTATATTGTATAATAGCATAAGAAATAGAACTCATTTTATTATGGACGTATTTTAGAAAGCTAAAGCGAGGGGAGAATCGACACATATATTACATTTATGTGTGTAAAGTAACAACCTTTGTTTTCACCTGTAACGAAACTTAGTGATTAATATACTCTCATCCTGTAACCTTGAACCTTTTTAACCTTCCAGCGGTCGCACCCTTGCGCCGAACTTAAGCAGTCGCGCGCGGTCTGTGATTCCGCAATTTTAAGTGTCTTGTTTGGGAAAACAAATGAATATTTCCACTTATTGTATAACAGATGATTAAAAAGAGGTCTTATACATGTAAAATAAATAAAAAAACATATTATATATCTGTTATTTTTTTATTTGTACTTAATAGAACAAAGGTCTATAAAAACTCAGAATTATTGTCTCTGGTTGAAATCAACGTTATAAATCAACAAAAATAAAACAATATGAAATTGTCTTTTTTACTGCTTACAACTTATAAAATTGACTATAATTATCTTAGAAATAAATCACATTCATTGTCAATGGCACTGTGTAATAAGAACTCTAAAATTACATTTCTTTTTAGATCATTCTATGTATAATTCTAGTTATGATCTAAATTATAATAAAATAAAATAAAGGAGACATACCTAAAAGCTACTAATTATTATTTTAGAAAAACTATAATAAACTATTGGTCATAATTATCCATAATATCTACTTAAGATGAACATTTTCGGCATATAACAATCACATGTTATATGCCGAGAACTGTACTTTGTTCTGCGGTTCTTTTTCCTATCGCAATAGTAACAACGACGTGACATTATCGTCATCGCTGTCACTAAGTTCAGCGTCCGATTGAACATACTCATCGTGTGTTGGCAAAATTTCTACTGGGTTGTCTTCTTGGTCCGAAACGTCATCAAAGACCTCACCTTCTGATTCCACCTCCTCTAGCATGCGAGGTATTCGACGTTCTAAGTCTTCGTAATTCATTGTCTATAACTAAAAGTACATTTTTAAAATTATACTTTTATAATATTATAATATAAAACATAAAAAGTAATAATAAGATACAAAAAACATGAAATATTTACCCCGGTTTCACTTTAATTGCACTGGATTGTTCTGGAACACAATCGGTCGCGCGCGGAATCTGAGACTGCAAACACAAATAAGAAAGCATTTGTGCATGCGACGAACGTCACAGGACAACCTAGGGGTACTATCTCACCTTCCCGAGGGTATCACGGAAGCGCAATCGTCTATTGTTTATAGTTTTAGTAAATTGACTAAAATAAATTCGTTGCGGACTCAGAGACCGCGCGCGACCGTTGGAAGGTTAAGTCTGAACTGAAAAAAAATAGTATCTATAGGTATTAATAGTATTGCAAAGAGAACTAGATGTGAAGTTAAGTTTTGTTTATGAATCTGTCACTCAAATTCAACGCATAATTTCTCAAAGTTTGATCAACATTAAAATTATTTCTTGGGTAAGGTTTTCATGAATATTGTATATGCATGATTCATGTAATGACAGAAGAGACATATTGATGTTTTTACTCTTAAAATGATTATATTACACTTGTAGTTCATATTCATGCTGACCCAAGTCCGAAAGGATTACTATATATTTATAAAATATCATAAAGTTAAAAAACATAACAAATTTCCTTTCACTGCAATTATTTCGTATGTACTAACTCAAGGAGTTACAGTCAGAGTTATAAACAAGCTGCATAATGATGTTTCTCTTACTTAGTTAGAAATCTCTATCTTTAGATTTACTGGAATAGCTTGAAACTTAAAGCGCTTACCAATTTCTTGGAAAAATGTGTCTATGGAATATATTAGTAATACATTTTCTATTTATTATTGATGTTTCTTTTGTTTAACTTTATATGCATATGTGTGACCTTGCAGTGGCGGTGTAAGTATCTGCGGCTGTATCGTGCCGTGGGTGTCGTAAGAGGGGACAAAAGTGAACAAACCTGGAGATTAGTAGGAAAGTATTCCTAATAACAACTAAAAATTCAAAAAACCGCGGTTACAAACCCGCCTGCCGAGCGTAGCAACAATGGTAAATAATTCCTTATGAGGCAATCTCTGGGGGTTGACTGTGTTCAGCAGGCTAAGCTGTCTTGTGTAACGGTAATTAAAATAAGACCTTGTATAACATAATTATGTGAGGAATGGTATCACAAATCATTAATGAATATGAATTAATGCGAACCGGTGAACTACAGATCATGTCTTTGAATTATTTTTTTTATTTTTGAGACACGCATGTTTTCTTTTATCGCCAAGCACATGGTAAACCAGCACTTAAAATTGAAATTTTAGTGGTGCATCCCTGTTTATTTTTCTTTGTCCCTTTTTGTGACAGCCACGGGACGATATCGGGTAATTCTCACACCGCCACTGCACGATCCTTTTAATTATCATCAATCAATCGGCATCAGTACATTATCGTTGACATTTACGGCAACCGCTTAGCCCCGAGCGACCATACCATAAACAACAAATATACTACATAAACATAAATTTTCTTTACCTATACAAACATACTAAATATAACTAGAGAGGAAACTTATAACTTAATGTCTTACACCGGCGTTACTACGTGTTAACCGTAGTTTCGTTAAGGCTATATTTCGAATTAGTAAAGTTAGCTATTCCGTAACTTCAATAAATCGATTTGACAGAGACAGTCTCAAAAGTACTTATTATTATCGCTTTATTGTATACACGAACATTCGAGACAATTCTATTGATGTTTGGTATAACGATTGAGTTAGAGAAATAGTAATGTATAAACAAATGTTGCTTTGTAACTCTCGCTATAGCGCAACAGCTGGAGTTTCTGTAATATGATATAATATGCAATGTTCATATGCAGGAAGTCGATGGGTTCTTGTGGCTCAGGACCGTGCTTTGTGGTGTTTCTTGAGGGAGGCCTATTATTAGCAGTAGACTTGTAAAGGACTGTAATGTTGATGATAAAAACTAAAAAATACCAATAATTTGTTTTTGCCAACTCGCGCTTTCATTGTGGCATCTATAGCAATGAGGGGATCTACGGGAGAGGCCTATGATTAGCAGAACTTTGGATAGAATATAATGTAGGAATGAATGATTAAAAACAATGCATATTTTCTTTTTCTTCCCTATCAGCTCGTAAATTCCATTGCTAGATATGGGCCTCCCAAACTTTTAAGGGTTTATTGCGATCACACTTGGCTGTAAAATTGGATTACTCAGTACGTATATATCCTTAAGTAGAGCCATGATGTAGCTATATTATGGTTGTAGCACGAATGGGTCGGCTCCACCAGGGAAAAACCATGCGCTCACAGAATACCAGCTTAAAATAGCGGCTCAATGCTGCTGTGTTCCGTGTGGTGAGTGTGGAGAACCAGAGAACCTTTTACTGCAGATGAGGCATTCCATCTTAGTCCTATGGGGTGACAACGCATCTGCATTTTGATTTTTATTGTGATGTTCATATCTATGTGCAATAGCTTCCACTTACCGTCAAGTAGACTGAGTGCTCATTTGTCACCATTATTTTATTAAAAAAAAGTCTATTGTCAAGATGCTGCTGAACATCTCCTGTTCCATTACATTTAATGACAGTGGGTTATCTTTATTTTATTCACCGTTTATTTAACCTTGGGAATAATATCATAATAATCTTAATAGCTAAAACTTGAACGAATAATCCTGCAAAAAAACGACACTCGGCGAACTTTTAACTACTTTTGTGTTGAGTTTATTTTCTATGTCTCGGAGTAAAACAACGCTTAATAGTCCTTTTGTGCTGCTAAAGTCGTACGGATTATGATAAAATTGAGGCAATGTAACAGAATGAAAAACTGCTGATGCAAATTCTTTCTTACTTCTTTTATTTTACTACGAATGCTTTTCGATATCTGGTAAGATTGATTGTTTTCCCTCTAGCTATTGAAAAAAGTTGCTTTATTACTATTTCAGTTGTAAATGCTTAGACATCTGCAATGTTTTGTATCAATAACAATATACAAGCTGGACAGGCAAACGTTGTTCTGTCCTTGCCGATGACACTTTGATCTTTTAAAATCCTTAAATTTGCAAAAAAATTATTGAGGGTTACTTATCGGTATAAATATCTATCTAATTGGAAAAAGAAATACATATATACGTAATTTCATTAAAATCGGTTGAGTGGTTTCGGAGGTTAGCGTACGTAACGAACATCGCGAGTGATTTTATATATTCAGACATGATGTCTTGTAGTGGCTTCATAAGAGAATACTTCACCCCATTTCATCCCGTAAGAGCCCTGGTAGCCTAACGGCTAAGCGCTCGCTGTAAAAATCGCAGTACTCGAGCAACCCCGGTTCAGTCCCCACCGGCTCTAATGAAAATGTTAGTGGCAATTTTAAGCGCTGAATTACTACGTTCTCGGCGGTGAAGGAAAACACCATGAAGAAATTTGCATAACAGAGAAATAACAAAATAAAATTATTTTGAAGACGTGTGAAGTTTGCCAACATGAATTGGGGTAGCGTGGCGGAGGTTTCCTTGCCCAAAGCTCTCTCCGAAATGGGAGGTGGCCTGTGGCCAGCAGTAGGACGTATATAAGTTGTAACTTTGTTTTTCGTCCCGTGGGTGTACTAAGAGGTGACTTTAGGAAATGCCAGTAAAATCAAATGACTTTGGATAGATGGTGGAATGATTTGACCATCCCATTTACAACCGACGAAAAGGAACCATACAGGTGGCGAGCAGCAGCTTCAGAATGCGAGACTTCTGATACTGCGGTCGTCAACGCACCTGTCTAGCGTGACAATTAAGGAACATCTGCCCTGCAACAAATATGGTCTATCTTTATTCTTTAATAATACCCTTCTCACATCATAATATATCAGATATTTATTTATAAAAGCGCAAAGAAGTTGCCACCGCTAACAACCAAGATGGAATGCCTCCTTTGCTCGTGGTTGTTGTCACTCACCATCAGAAACAGCATTACTATTCCACGCTTGTATTTTGTTACAGCGTGTTTCTTTCTCAGTCTTGACCGAGATATTCGTTTTGAGGCCAGGACCAGCCGCAGCGTGACTCTCCTATGGCGCCTGACCATTCCTTACTAGTACAAAAATATAAAATCGGTAAAGCTTAATGTAGTATAAGTGAATTTCCAAAATAATTTAATATGCGAACAGTATTACACGTACATAAATATTATCTCGAGTAAATATTTCGTGAAAACAACAATATTAAGTAAGTATACTAAGTTATATTCAAATGTTTTTTCCATTGTAAGCAATCAAGTGATAACAGTGCTAGAAACTATAATAGAAACTATAAAAGATTAACAAAATATTAGCAAAAAGAGAATTAGTGTAATTTTCTCAAATAAAAGTGAATATATAAACAAAAAGACAAATACTAGTGATACTCCAATAAGGACTTCAACAAAAGAAATGGCTTATAATAAATCACTTGTAACTTTAACAAAATGTAACGTCAACGACATCGACACAAATAAACGTCCCCTAGTCGTTGGCGGCCCTGCTATTCTAGGAGACGGTAGTGACTATGATAATGGTGGGGCAGGGGTTGCTTAGATTGTTCGGCTAAGGTTTCGTTGCCATCTGAGATGACTCGACCTGACAACAATTAACGGACGCATACTGAGTACTGACGAGAATATCCTGTAGCTGGAAGAATAGATAGACAAGTTCCCTTGGGATATTATGGAATTAACCAAAGTCCGATGAGAACGGGAGGAAGCGGTAATCCTCAAATCCAGCAACTTCTTCTATCACCTGCAGAACGATTAGGTATTTATCCCAATTCGGTGTCGCATTTATCGTCCGTAAGTCTCAGTTAACAACGATGTAAAGATTGTGAGTACGTCATCGAGGGTTGCGTATCCTATACTCAGAATCAACATACGGTTTTCTTTGAGGGTCATACAGTATTACGCACCTACCTAGTCACATCCCGATGAGGAAGTGGAGGAAATGTGTGAGAATATCTCTAAAGACATGAACTCCTCCAAAATCCACTAAACGGTCTTAATGGGTGACTTCAACGCACTAGGCACAAATAGAACGGGGAGCTAAAGAGAAATTCGGAATAGAGCAACGGAGCCCAAAGTCCCGGCAGCTAGCTAACTTGATGGAGAAAAAGGATTTCTTTTTGATGAACTTTCTCTCGTGGACCCAGAATAAGTATTCGTAGACTTGGTCGAGCTCCGACGGTTCGACAAAAAATTAGATTGACTTCATTATGTGACTTCATTGTACAAATTTGCAGTGATGTCTCAATTATCGCGAGGGTGAAAATTGATAGGGATCACTAAATGGTTAAAGACACACTGAACCTCAACGTTAAGTTGAAAAGATCTCGACTAATGAAGTCAACGCTTCGTCCCCCTCGTGCTCTAATCAAAAATACCGAAACCTTTCAGCTCGAGTTGCAAAACCATTTTCAGTGTCTAGATGATTTAAATGCAGTGGACGATGACCTACAAGACCCATCACGGAAGACCACAAAACCTTTCCGATCACATTTTTAACCTAATGATTGTTAGACGGGAAATGAAGCTGCGGTCTTTAGCAGATTTGACAGCATAAAAGCAACTGAACAGACAGATCTCCAAATGCATGTGACGGAACTAACACTTCAATACAGCTCATATTGAAAAAGCGTTCGAGCGAAACCAGGACCCAAATTATTTGTAAGTGGTCTGTCTGCCAGTAAGAGTCAAATATCGAAGCTGAAGACCGAATGTGGTAGCATCGTTTCCGGGACACTTGAGATTTTAAGTGAGTTTGAGAGGTTCTACGGGCAGCTGTACACGTCATCGTTAGAGCCACGCGCTAGTGTGAGTCACGATCCAAGTGCTAGTCTTATCCGAGACTATCCCTATGGTATCCCGGACATCCATCTGCGCGAGATTGAAATGAATCTCCAGAACCTTAAAACCAGCAAGAACCAGGCTATGATGGAATTACAGTGGCGTTTCTTAAAGTGGGTGGAATACCGGTACCTAAAACCCTTCAGAAACTCTTTAATTAAGTCCTCCACGGTAGCAATACACCGGAGGCGTGAAGCAGAAGTGCGGTAATCATTTTCTTCAAGACAGGCCACAATGGTCTCTTGGAAAACTACAGATCGATTTCCCTTCTAAGCCACGTCTATATGCTGTTTTCGAGAGTCATTACGAACAGTATGGCACTCAGACTCAAAGACTTCTAGCCTCCCAAACTAGCCACTTCCCGAAAAGGGTTTAGTAGCATAGACCACACTAATATCCTTCGCCAAATTGTACATAAGACCGAAGAGTACAATTTACCACTTTTCATTGCGTATGTGAACAATGAGAAAACCTTCTATTTTGTCGAAATTTGGGCGGTGCTGCAGCCCCTTCAGCGATGCCAAGTTGGTTGTCGGTATATAGAAGTACTGAAGTGCTTACACAGTAGGGCTACGATGGCTATCCGAGTACTGAACCAGAGTACGAAGCCTATCCAATTGCAGAGAGGTGTAAGACAGGGTGACGTGATATCCCTGAAACTCTTTACCACTGCATTGGAAGACGTTTTCAAGCTTCTGGACTGCAAAGGATACGGTATTAACATCAATGGCGAGTACATCGCTCACATTCGATTTGTCAACGATATAGTCCTTATGGCAGAATCGCTGGATGACCTAAGCACTATGCTCAATGACCTCAATAGTGTTTCCCAACGGATATGTCTTAAGATGAAAATGGACAAAACAAAGATCATGTTTAATGTCCATGTCACACCTATGCCGGTAGATGTTGGGGACATTAAGCTCGAAGTTGTTGACGAGTATGTTTACCCGGGACAAATAGTCTGACTAGGATAGTCCAACTTCGACCGAGAGGTCAATCGACGGATTCAACTCGTCTGGGCAGCTTTCGGGAGATTACGGCATATCTTCTCGTCACGTACACCTCAAAGCTTGAAAACGAGACTGTAAAAGCAGTGCGTTTTGCCAGTGATTACCTATGTAACTGAGAGTGGACCTTCACTGCTGGCCGGATGATGAGCTATGGAAAGGGCTTAACTCGGAATTTCCGCAGTAGAACCAGAGTGACCGAGATACCCCAATGGATTACTAAGCTGAGGTGGAAATGGGCCAGCCATATAGCTCGAAGCACCGACAACAGATGGGAAAAAAGGTTCTCGAATGACGGCTTCGTACCGGCGGATGAAATGTAGGGCGTCCCCTCACTAGATGGAGTGATGACCTGGTAAGACATGTAGGAAATTGATGGATGCAGGTGGCTCAGGACCGTACTTTGTGGCATTCCGTGAGGGAGGCCAATGTTCGGAAAAGGACTTGTGAAAGGTTGTAATGATGATAATGGTGATAATATTATTTTTCGGATAATGTTTTGTCAGAGCTTATTCTAAACCCACAGTAAATGACCAGGATAAAAAAAAAAGATTTAAGAAATAAAATAAATACAATACCATTAGACGAAAGAAACACCTACGGTATATTTAATGTTACGAGTACCAGTTACATATTATAGTAATGTCTGAAACAATCAAATAAACTTCTGCACAATTCGTTATCAGACTTTTACATGTACAAGTAAGTGAAGTTAGCGAGTTCTTAACTTGTCTAATTCAACACAAGCCGAATTTATTGGAACAGATGTGATGCCGAAACGCTCTTTATGTTGCCTCTTACTTCTCTGCGAAAATGGGATTATTTTATTTATTAGATTTTTTTTCAGATCTTTAGGTTCACTTTATAGTAAGTGGATACTGTGGCTTATAGATATTTACATCTATCCTCATTTAAGAATCAAAATGAAAATGCGTTTTCACCTCTAATGACAAAGATGAAATGCATCGTTTCTATTCACGTACGTATTTATATATATTTTTGAACCATGGATTGTACAATATAAACATTATCATTATTGCAATCATTGTAACCAATTGTTACGAGTCGCTACCGGAAACACCCGAGTAATGCCGAGAGCGCCGGCGCCGCCCAGTCGCGGCGGGACATCGGGGTCACTTCACTTCGCATCGAGCGTCAGCGCGTGCAACTTGTCTTAAATACTGCAAAATATCAACTTAAATACTGCAAATATGAGTGATTAAATGTAGTGAAGCATTAAGTTTTAGTTTATTTTACAGTAGTGAAGCATTAAGTTTTAGTTTGTTTTACATTCAGAAGTGGGATATACAATTAGAACTTAAAAGAAAACGAACAATACAAAATAGGGATAGAGTCCCCGTTATCGCCCACATATAGCCTTCGAGTAGTGTGATAGTTATTACCTTTGCGAAAGACTTCGCGTTAATGACTTTGTTTTTATTAAAGTGTAAAGTGAAATGTTTTAAACCAAAAGTTAAATCTTTCTGTTCAATTAGCATTCAATTTATAATAAGGTACCCACAAGTAATTTTGTTATTCCTTAACGTAAAAAGGTCTAATGAAATGTTGGAGGTATTTTAAGATGAGTTATAGTTTTGCATTTAGTGGAATCATAAACTATTCGAGTAATGTTATAATTTGATACATGAGGTGTGATTTACATGGGCTAGTTTTAAAGTTCAGTGTTTACACGATGTAACGAAAAAAAAAGTTTAACTTTAACGTGCTATGAATTAAAAACACTGGGTATTAATTTTGTGTTCTAATGAGAAGATAAGTGTTACAGTTTACTCCGAGTATTATGTGTTCGACGGAATTGGGATTTAATGTTGAGGGTTTAGTGGAAAGCGTGGAGCTGTAGCGCTAGCTCTTGAGTGCAAGTATGCTGCCGGCTTATGACGCCGCGGACTGGTTAATTGCCGCTGTTACCGATTACTATTTGATACACGAGGAAAGTAAATTTATCTTAAGGTTAATTCTTTAATTAGTTGAGAGGAGTGCCGGAGAACCAAAGTATAACTGACGAAATTGAAGTGGAACAGGTTAGTTCTGACATTGAAGAGAATATTTGGGTTTACATGAGGATCGGACCGAACCAGGGGTTGTCGTGTGCCAGCTCGGTATATGGTACCCCGGAAAGGCGATTGTGTCCTGAGAGTAGTGCTGCGTTGTTTAAAAAAAAAAGAATCTTTTTAATGTTTTCTTTTATGTTACAGTAGCACGTGTGATATAATTACATGGTGAGTGTGCGCCTTGCTGGTCGAAACGGACTGGCGGGTCCAGCTGAAGCATGGCCTGGTTTCAGCAGACGCGTATGCGTGTATACGCAGGCGCCATCCCGGAGCGCGTATGCTGTACATAGCGGTGCCTCGGAAGTCTTAAACTATGTATGCGCGGAAGTGTTATACTCTGTATTCGCGGACGTTGTGTCCTCTGAACATGTATTAGGGTCTGTCCTGCTTCATGTTTTAACGTGGTTCACGTGATTAACGTGGGATCTCGGAGGTTCAAGTAAGAGAATGTGTGAGATACTTCGTATGGAGATGTATCCACACTTGTGAAAGCAAAGTGCTTTATTATAATCTGCGATATGAGAGCGTCTTTCTGTTAGAGGGTCTCGTATGCGTGATGGATGAGAGGATATGCAACTGTGTATATTGTTTGATAATTAACAACTTGTTTTACGCAGATCACGATGACGACAAACCCGACGATTTCTGTGAACTCTCGGGTGCTCCTGTTGATCCCGTTAACGCTTCGAGTGCGTGGTGCGGTGCGACAACTCGCTGGTGCGAGTGCGGCATGCCCTGTGCTGTGTTCTTTTAGCCACGCGCGCCAGCCACGCGCGCCAGCCACATGGTAGCTAAGCATGGCGTGTGCTGGTTTGTTTTAATAGCCACGTGCGCTTGCCTTATGCCTGCCGCAATGGCAAGCAGTGAGCGACGTGTTGATGTTTGCTGTGTAAGCAATCCCAGCGGTGTACTGATGAATACTGGATGATTTAATTACACGAGGAATGCCGTGTGAGCCTATGCAATAAGCTTCGGCGGCGAAGCGAGTGGAAGATTGCGCCATTGCGAGACTACAGGCAAATAAAATGAAGGTGCGTAATTATTTTTACATATTTAATCTGTCTGTGGCTTCGAGCCTTCTTTCTGTATTCTGTCTGTGGCTTCGAGCCTTCTGTCTGTATTCTGTCTGCGGCTTCGAGCCTTCTGTCTGTATTACAAATTCTATCTATTCTGTATAAGTCTGTTCTGTATAACTCTGTTCTGTATAAGTCTGTTCTGTATAACTCTGTTCTGTATAACTCTGTTCTGTATAACTCTGTTCTGTATAAGTGCTATTCTGTATAAGTCTGTTATGTACAGGTCTGTTCTGTACAGATCTATTATGTGCGGACCTGTGCTATGCATGTCTGCTCTGTTCAGGTCTGTTTGTGCAGGTCTATTCTGAGCAGGTCTGTTTTGTATAGGTCTGTTCTGCACCAGTTTCTGTCTGTTCCACATCTGTTTCTGCCTTTTGAGTGTATGCTGGAGTGTATTATTACCCTACTTTCGTAAAGGACATAATTTCTGTGCGAGTTTATACTTATTAACTTGGCTATTACACATTATTCCTTTTTACTGACACTGTAGTCAAACCGTGGTATCTCCAGGGCTGAACACTCGCCGTAGAATTCACGGTACGTGAGCGACTCAATCGATCTGCAATCTCATATGCTGAGTGAGCTATGTGCTCGTTGATAAAAGAAGACATGTGTCTGCGATGGGGTGTGTGTGAGCTGTCGCGTTATTTATGGTGTATGTAATTAATAAAATACAGCACAATTCTGACTGCTCCTGAAGGGCCACTGTGTGTGCTGTTTCGCTTCTTTCACCTGGTTAAATGGCGGTTTTAATAGATTTTGCTTATGTGCTTCCACAAATGCCTGTCTTACTAAGATTCAAGGCTGCAAAATTAATGCAAGGCGACTCTGTTCAATATACCCTCTAAGAGGCAGTCTGTGGGGGAGACCTAAGCGTAGCGGTAGATTTTGATAGGCTGTAACGATACCGGTCTTGACGATCATTACAAGATTCGTAGTCTGAAGGAGATTAAAGAGTTTCGTAGCTGAGTCGTTGCGGCCGTACAAGGGTTCTGTCGGTAATGCAACAGATTCTGCTGGTAGTGGTAAAGAGGCGGTGGATGCGCCGTATCTGATTTGATCTGTTAGAAAGTTAATCCGTCATGAACTGTTGGTAATCGATGTGCATCGGTCATTTCAGCTGTAGCAAATATTCTGAACGTTATCTAATGCCTCTTCGTGAATACCTTATGGTATTCACTTTGCAGGATGGCCGATGTTACGAGTCGCTACCGGAAACACCCGAGTAATGCCGAGAGCGCCGGCGCCGCCCAGTCGCAGCGGGACATCGGGGTCACTTCACTTCGCATCGAGCGTCAGCGCGTGCAACGTCTTAAATACTGCAAAATATCAACTTAAATACTGCAAATATGAGTGATTAAATGTAGTGAAGCATTAAGTTTTAGTTTATTTTACAGTAGTGAAGCATTAGGTTTTAGTTTGTTTTACACAATAATAAGTCCACTGAGTGGAATAAGCATCTCCCAAAGTACGGTTTTGAGCCATTTGCAATCGTCAATTCCTTGCATATACGAGTAGTACAACTTTACACTATTTATTGCGCTTACCATTACGAAGCTGTCAGTTGTGTAAAATTTTCCCGATCGAAATTCAGCTATATGTACCTGATGTTAAGTGACTGCAGTCTTTAAGACTTTGACGTCTCCGTGGCGAAGTGGCTTAGAAATGAGTTGCAGCGCTGGGGACTTTGGGATCGAATCCCGCACGAAATAGGTATTTGTATGGACTACAAATGATTGTTTCGGTTCTGGATGTTTTTCCTTGTGCAATTTATGTTTATAAACTACCTCCACGATACAGGATAAAATACATACATATAATCACGCCTTTCTCCTGTAGGGGTAGGCAGAGACCACTTCTTTCCACTTTCTACGATCCTTACACACTTGTTTCACTTCGTACACTTTTATTATTCCCTTCATACATGCTCTACGATTTATAACTAAATTGTAATTTATTTCGCCCTTACGTAGTATATTAGCCATATTATGGATTAACATACTTATTTGCATTACAATTATTAAAGCAATTTTTTTTCTCAACATTACACACAACATTAAAAAAAATATAACTGAACATTGCAACGGCTACATGCTACGTGTTCATCCTCTTATGTATAAGCAAAACTTACAGACATTGCGAAGTGGTTTATTTTAAAAAAAAGAAATAGATAATAATATATTAATATACAAAATACATGAAAATCAGATTTGCTACAGCTACAAATCGTTATTTAATATTTACAATCTATATAATTCCAATAATAAATTTCCTAATTTTATGATATATTTCTGAAATTCTATTACGATGATGAACGTTTTCATTTTCAAACATTTGTATTTACGAACTAGCTCAATACATGTTTGTTTATAAGGTCATTCTTTTCATATTTGTTCAACTAAATAAACATTTTGGGGTACAATGTATAAAACTGCTTAGTTTCTCCTATAATAATGCTTCTACTATCTTGAGCTGTGAATTTTGTGTGATTTATAAAGTTCCCTTCAATAGTCTGTGGAGTTTATTTCAAGGCAGAATAACGTTTACTTTATACTTGTTTAATAGATAACTGTATTAAGTAACTATTGGGCGTCCAATGGTCGAATCTAAATTATATAAATACAGAAGATGACGTAACATTGTTAATGATAGTTTTAGAAATAATTCCAATTCTGATATTAGAAATTATTCTCAAAATTATTTAAATAAAATAATGTTACTTGTAATAGAATTTACTCTGAATGTTAATTGTTAAAAATAAAAAAAAATGTGAGAGCGGATGTTCGACTTAGTCTCTTGCTTACGCAATTTATCATTATTAGGAATAAGACGGCGAACAGGACTACACATTAAGTATATAGCAAATACAGTTTGACCAACCGTAATATGTACCAGGCACAATCACACATTGGTGTAACGTGAAGGACATAATTACACGATAACACCAAAGTATACAAAACAACAGCCACACTACTCCTCTCGATGTAACACAGGGCAGCCTCTCGGCAACACGATCTTCCTTCCTTCCTTCCTTCTAACACTAGAAGAACAACTACACGAATATAAACACATCACTTGTCTTATTTGGGCAGAATCTCAGTGTTGGAGTAATGTTTTAGCCCAACGGGCATAATAACGATATGAGACTCGTGGAGTTACAGACTGCTCCCGCTTAGTCGACTGCGTGTTACTTTATACTGCGAAAACAAGTGGGAGATTATAGTTCTACCTTCAACATTTCTTATTTTCTTTTATTATTTCACACTCATTCCTAACAATAGCATTAACAAATTCTCAAGGTTGCGTTAATGTATTATAAATACACAAACACAAATTGTTGATTGTTGAGTAAGTAGACTGTGACCATCACTGTGTCTACTAGTATCCAAGATTAAATCTGACCTTGTCGAATAGGCGCTTAAGCACGCCTTAAAATTGTGTAACTATAATATTCGTATAGTTTTGCGCGATTGATATATTTCAACAATATTTGAAAGGTGTTGCCGTCAGTGAATTGAACATTATGAGTCTCTAACATTTTCATGGAAAACTATACAACCGAAAGAAAGAAATATCGAAGGAATTGAAGGAAAAGCACATACTGTAGAAATAAACAGAGCAAACGAATATTGACCTTGCTTTCCGCCTTTATCAAACATTCCGCTTTTCATGTAAACTCGAACTTTTCGTGGTCTGTCGGCGCTAGCGGAAACGGCATTTGGATATTTTTTTATAGAGAATGCTGAATTCGTCTAACGCTTATAGATATTGCTACTTTTGTTACTAAATTTACTCTCGGCTACTATTTCTTGAATACAATGAGTGCATATTTACTTTTATTGTGTTTATTATAAATTAATTTCCTAGGATATATTTTCCAATATTATATTTTAATTATAGGTAATCTAATTATGTTAATATAAACTCTAAGTTCATTGCAGTGAGAAATTGAAAACAAAATATAATTGTATTTCTCTTTGCATACATTAAGATAAAAATTAATACTAACGAAACCTGCCTAAGAGTTCGTCTGGGCAGGTAACACCTTACTTATTTCTGCCAACAAATAGTAGCACGTGCATTGCTGTGTCCCGGTTTGAAAGGGATAGAGAGCGAGTATAATTACAGGCTATTAAGCATAACATCTCGGACCTTAGAGGTGACTTCTTTATTTTAAGAGTTGTTGCATATATATGCAGTAACCACATAACATCAGGTGGAATTAAGTGATTTGTCACTTCAGTATTCTAAAAAAGAACTATTGGAGACTACAAACCGATTTCCTTCTAAATCGCGTCTAATTACGGGTTGCGATTCATTCTAATCGTCAGATTTAATGATTTCCAGCCATGCTTGTAGAGTTGCTAAGAAATACAAGAATTCAAAAAAAATACATATTCAGAGTACGAAACCAGTCTATTTGTAGAATGGTGTAGAAATAATATTATTTTAACTATTATAAGCCAGTGCATTTCTACTGTCCTACGCTATTCATCGCTGCTTGGGAAAATGATTTTAGCAACTGGAATGGAGGGATAAAGTATCAATATCAAAGGCAAACGTATAATTCACCTTCAATATTCTAACGTTTAAATCATTGTGGCAAAATTACCAAAAAACCTTCATAAATGAATCATGGCATGAACATATACAAGACAAATAATAAGTATATAACACATGGCTCCCACAGCACGTCTGATAACGTGGAATTACATACAATATAATAGTAGATTGTCCAAAATACAGTTTAGCCAGAAATGAAATTGAAACAATAATAAAAGAAAGAGTTCGAAAAGATAATTTTTTCGGAAATAATGAAATCTCATAAAAAATATATATTTATAGACTATTTGTATAAGATAGCCATAGAAACTATAGCAAGAAATAAGACTGCATAGTTACTGTTGTAGAAATAAGGTAGATATAGGAACATAGAATAAGAAAATTTTGTAAGATTATATATGTTATATATATACTACTTGCAAAAAGAATATTGCAAAAAAAAGAAAAAAAATGCAAAAAAAAAACAAACCAAAAAAAAGAAAAAACAAGAAAAAATATGTCAATAGTCTAGTATATATAGAAAAAATGTAAAACTATAAGAAAATATGTTAAGTAGGCTTAATGTAGTATAAGAATATGTACACAAGGGTCACCGGTGTATGCAAATGTATACACTGAGCCCGTCTAACAGAAAAAACCTGGAATAAAAAAAAGAAGATATTCCAAAAATGTTTCGCTATGCAATGTCGCTGACCAGTGTCAGAGGTGGAATAGAAAGACAAACATTAAAAAAAAAAAACAAAAAAAAAACATGGAATTACAACACTATAGGACGTGCTAGGACGTTGGATTCTGTTAGTTCGGAGAACTCCGAATTATGCTTTGCGGCGGTATTTTAAAGGGTCTACTTTTAGTACAGGATTTGTGATGAGCTGAATTGATTACTATGAGATGGCATACGCCCCACAGCTGTGCCTGATGCTCCTCTTATTACTGATAGAGTTATAGAACAGGCAAAGAATTATACATTAATCTAAATTCTACTCAGATTAATGTGTATTTGCCTGTTCTGCAATAATATAAATTAATCTAAATTATACTTAGTACAACTTATGAAGTAAAATGCATCGTATTATACGTTTATTTCGATATTAAGGTCATATTGCTTTGAAAGGTGATTGCACACAGTGTAGAAATACGAGGTAGGAAAATGGACTCCACACCATTTCCAGAACTGTAACCTCGTATTTACGATAATCTTCAGAGTTTTACGACGCTTAAGGGCTATTAAGGATTTCAACACGAGAAACACATGGTTTAAATTAAAGCGCAAAAAAATTAAGACTGCTGTTATCCATACGATCCTTTGTTCACTTTTAGTTATTCGCGATTTTGGTATTAATGTTAAAATAGCAATGCTTCCTAAAAAATTAATAATATTAATACAAATTTAATAGGTTGTAGAGTAATGTACTGAATACAAAAAAATATTTTTAAAAGCAAAACTCACAGGGGGTTTCGTTTATATATCGTCTACAGCAATCACCATCCTCATTATAATCATTCACAAGTCCACTGCTAAACATAAGCCTCCCCCAGGAAATACCACAAAACACGTTCCCGAGCCACCTGCATCTTCAATGAGGATAAGTGGCAATGGCCTGGCCATGTAGCTCGTAGAGTCAGTAGCCGATGGGGAATATAGGTTCTTTAAGGGCAGTCGTACCGGTAGGAAAAGTATAGGGCGGCCCCCTGCTAGATATAGTGGTAATAGTGGTACACCAGGTAAGACATTCAGGAAGTCCACACCAATAATTTTTTATATTTAAAAAGTACAAAATAACAATGGCAGATTTTCATACATAAAGTTAGTTAAGAAGGAATGGTAGCGCCTATGTATCAAAAATATCTTAAAATGTTAAGAGTCACTTCCTGAATAACTCTGTCAAAGAATTTCGTCCTGAGAAGGCGTCAAAATAAAGATATTTAGATTTGAACATTTTTAGGTTATATCTTATGTCACTTGGAATAAGTCATGCGTCCTGTGGTTGTTTGATGTTAGCTTAAAACATTCTCAACATAATGAACTACCTATATAATTGAGAGTTTTTAGGTTATTGTATAATAAGCGTTTATTACATTATTCAACTTATAGAAAATCTAACGAGTAACCTAAGTTGGAAGCTAGTGATCACATTACACTTATTTGAATTCTAAATCGAGACGAAGCACATTCGTAAAAGAAGTATCGACGGGGTTGCACGTTTGATCGATGGCGCCGTAATTACCAAAACAGCAGAAAATAGTACTTGCCTTAGCCGTGGTGGAAACAATGGATATTAAAAAAAGAAAAAAGAGAAAATGCTGGGTTAAAGAATACTTGTCATTGTATTTGTAAATATTTAACAACACTTTGAAGCCCTCTTCACGCATTGCTTTGTTTAAATAGTTTTTTATCATTTTTATTATACAAATAGGGCATTTCCCTATACAGGTCTATAATTTGTAATAACACCTCGTTTTCAATGGACATGCTGCCACACGAACCACTGCTCAATTCTGTCGCTTCACTCGCCATCGCAAACAAATGTCGCACGCGCAGTCAAGACATCCGCTAAGATCAAAGCGCGGGCGCCGATTGGTCGTTCTAAATCGTAACGTTGCGATTACACTGTCCTAAATTGTAGACAATTTAGAAAGTAGAGCGTTTGGAACCTCCAACTTTAACTAAATCGGATCCTATCTTTTTTTTAACATGGGGAAATGCCTAAGCATACACGCCTCGCGGGGGCAATGATGGGTTATGTCGGACTCGCACCGACTAAATACCCCATGGTGTTCCACCTTCACCACATATTGGCAGGGCTACGGGATCGCTTTCGTACACGTCCGCGGCACCACCAGCGCCGGCCGCCCCATGGCAGCCCATTCTCGGTGGCCATGTGGCTAGGAAAATCGAACGCTTAGTAGCACCTGCTTCCCGACCCCAGCGGTGGATCTGGTCTCTGGCTCCGCCGCCAACCAAATTTCGGCCGCGGAGGGTAGGGAAAGCAGCGCCTCAAAATGCCGACACTCTTCTCCTTCCGCGGTCCCACCACCACCACCACATCGACGGTGCGGCCCCGTCTGAGTCGCGGAGGATAGGGCGAGTGGCGCATCGCCATACCAATACACCTCTTCCTCCGCGACTCCACCTCGGCTGCAGTGGTAGGGGTAGAGAACACCCCTCTCGCCGCAGCCCACTGACACACATCCGAAGTGGGCTTGCCAAGCCTGCTCGGAGTGGCCACCTCGGGCCGGCCCTACACCACGGGCCAGCCAAGAAGTTCCTCTTTGTTCATCGCGGTTGACCAAGCCATGGCTACTAAGCCCCCCCGCCACGACAAGGCGAGAACCCGTTCGGGAGGGGTCGGATTCTACCTGTTCTAACTACGATTACATTTTCCAACTTCCTGGTTACATTATCTAAAAAATTTAATAATTTAATAAGCGCTTTATATATTTAAATACTATAAATGTATATTCGCCGTGTAGTGGTGGTTAAGAATATCCACTACCCCATATCTTCCCGTGGGTGTCGTAAAAGGCAACAAAGGGAAATAGGCAGGAGATGGGCAGCATCATCTTCCTGGTAACGGCAAAAATACAATAAAAAAACTGCGGTTGCCAACCCGTTTGCCAAGCGTGGCAACTATGGCAATATACCCCCATGATGAAAGTTAAAAAGAGACGGCCCCCAGTCCCCGGCGGCTCCGCTATTCCTGGCTACGGTGGCGACCATGGTAACGGCGGGGCAGGGGGTGCTAAGAATCTCCGGTAGAGGTTCGGTTGCCACCTACGTCAACTCGACCTGGCAACATACAACGCATGCACTCTGAGGACTGACGAGAAGATTGTGAAGCTGGAAGAAGAGATAGACAAGTTACGCTGGCATATTATAGGATTATCCGAAGTCCGAAGAGAGGGGAGGACACGGTAATCCTCGAATCCGGCAACTTGCTCTATTACCGGGAGGGCGACCATCTGTCCCAAGGAGTTGTCGGATTTATGGTCCACAAGTCTCTCGTTAACAACGTTGTAAATATTGAGAGTGTATCGACGAGGGTTGCGTACATTATACTCAGAATCACCAAACGATATTCGCTGAAGGTCATACAGGTTAACGCACCAACCTCGGCACACCCCGATGAGGAGGTAGAGGAAATGTATGAGGATATCTCTAGAGCCATGCATTCCTCCAAAACCCAATGTACGGTGTTAATGGGAGGACGACTTCCAGCCTCCCGAACAAGCCCGTTTCCGGAAAGGCTTTAGCACCATAGACCACATATATATCCTTCAGCAAATAGTACAGAAGTCCGAGGAGTACAATTTGCCACTATGTCTGGCGTATGTGGACTATGAGAAAGCCTTTGATTCCATCGAAATATGGGCGGTGCTGCAGTCCCTTCAGCGGTACCAAGTTGACTGTCGGTATATCGTAGTGTTGAAGTGCTTGTACAGTAGGGCTACGATGGCTATCCGAGTACAGAACCAGAGTACGAAACCTATCCAATTGCAGAGAGGTGTAAGACAGGGTGACGTCATATACCCAAAACTCTTAACCGCTGCATTGGAAGACGTTTTCAAGCTTCTGGACTAAAAAGGATACGGTATCAACATTAATGGCGAGTACATCACTCACCTTCGATTTGCCGACGATATAGTCCTTAAGGCAGAATCGCTGGAGGACCTTAGCACTATGCTCAATGACCTCAAAAGTGTTTTCCAACGGATAGGTCTTAAGACGAACATGGACAAAACAAAGATCATGTTTAATGTCCATGTCACACCTATGCCGGTAGTTGTTGGGAACACTAAGCTCGAAGTTGTTGACGAGTATGTTTACCTGGGACAAATAGTCCGACTAGGTAAGTCCAACTTCGACCGAGAGGTCAATCGACGGATTCAACTCGTCTGGGCAGCTTTTGGGAGATTTTATCACATCTTCTCATCAGGTATACTTCAAAATTTGAAATCGAGATCTTCTCGTCAGGTATACCTCAAAACTTGAAAACGAGACTGTACACTCAGTGCGTGTTGCCAGTGATGACATACGGAACTGAGACGTGGTCCTTCACTGCTGGCCGGATGGGGAAGCTCAAGGTCGCTCAGTGAGCTATGGAGAGGGCTATGCTCGGAGTTTCTCTGCGTGATATACTCAGAAAGGAGGATATCCGCAGTAGAACCAGAGTGACAGACATAGCCCAACGGATTAGTAAGCTGAAGTGGCAATGGGCCGGCCATATAGCTCGAAAAACCGACAATCGATGGGGAAGAAAGGTTCTCGAGTGGCAGCCTCGCGTAACGGCAGGCGAAGTGTAGGGCGTCTTACCACTAGATGGAGTGACGACCTGGTAAGATATACAGGAAGTCGATGGATGCTGATGGCTGAGGACCGTTTGTGGCATTCTTTGGGGAAGGCCTATGTTCAGCAGTGGACTTGTGAAGGCCTGTAATGATGATGATCATGATGATGAAACGTATATTTCTGGCATGGATCCAGGGCCTTTGTGTCATACAGTGATATTTTGTTTCAGCTAGTGTTGCCATAACATTAAATGGAATTGTTACATTGTACTATGATTGAGAAAATGTATTATTGTAAGAAGTTCTTTGTAAGAGACATATTGTCAACCATATCAATTTTATTTTCATCATCATTACAGCCCTTTACGAGTCCACTGCTGAACATAGGCCGCCCCCAAGGAATTCCACTGATAGAATAGTTATAACTTATAATAACTTAATATAAAATATTTGTGTTTGTAAGTTGTGTTGGTAGTCTTACAAAGTGTATACATAAATAGTATGAATATAGTAAATGGCGACACTTGAATAGAGCAAAATGATTAAAGACATTTGATATTCCCAAAAATGTTTCTTTTTTTCTGTGGCTTTAATTTAAATACATTTTTTTGAAAAATGATAGAAATTATAATAAAACTCATTTTATATATAAGTTATTTCTAGACGTAATAATTTTTTCAACTATTTTGCTGCCCTTTTTCTTTACGTATATACTGTATATAAAATTAAATTTTTAGCCGCCGGTGGATGTGAGGAGATCTACCGTCGAGCATGGTGTTCAGTCCGGGAAGCAGCCAACATTCAGTGTGACACTAATAAGTTTCCATATTTTCAAGAATAGTTTGTTTAAACTTTGTTAGTACGAGATGATTCAGGCATTGGGTATTGTTCGTTCCATATCCGTCAATGTAATGTCGCCACATATTTCTAACCACAATTCTCTCTGCTTCTTCCTAATTATAAACATACTTTAAAATACAGAAAAAAATTACTAATCAGTTTCTAAATATAAAGTTCATGTATAATAAATTATTTAATTATTTTTGGATGTGAAAGTGCACGAATATTATATACACTGCGTTAGGGATTATATGCGTAAGAAAGAAGGGAGAGAAAAATGGATAGGGATGAAATACCATGCTGCATACATCACTCACCTTCGACTTGCCGACGATATAGTCCTTAAGATGCCTACAGAGGAACATGTTTGCAATTCGGGTGCATTGTTAACCGATTCTTTCGATACAATTCATGTCTCAATGCGTAGAGAATCCTTTTAAAGATTACCAACAGATAATGCAAGGTTTTTTAGGAGTCGAATAAATAATGCGCAGGTAAACTAAATGAAACCAAAATACGAGAACGGATATAGTTAAAAATTCAGGCCAAAACGTAGAACGAAGTGATGTACTCTTTATTTGAAACTATCATTTAATTAATTTAAAAAATAATTCTCAATATGTCAATATTTTTTTCGTTCCCTTTGGTACTGAAAATCTTTAATAAGATATCTTAATTTTGTATAAAAATAATATTAAAATCAATACAAATAATCCCGCTAGTAATTTTTGCGTTTATTTTAATTAATAATTAATAACATAGCAAAATTATTCACACGTTTACTGTATCCATTTAGAGCGTTTATGAGTGTAAAGTAACAACCGTTGTGAAGTAATGAAACCCAGTGATTTTTATACTCTTATCCTGTAACTTTGAACATTTTATAAGTCTGACCTGAAAAAAAAGTAAACATTGGCGTTGATAGTATTGTGAAGATGACTAGATGTGAAGTTAAGTTTTGTATATGAATCTGTCACTCAAATTCAACCCGTAAGTCCTCAAAGTTTGTAGATAGTAGTTCAAAAAGTTCTTCGACAATAGAGCGGTAAAATGCAGTTCTTTTGCAAGTTTTAAATACATAGGAAGAGTAACATAATTCTGGGCAATGTTTAGACATTTACTTAGAGAAATTATACTATGGACATTATGTCTGTGGTTGACTCATTTAGTTGCAGACTGGATTTAGCGGTAATTCTGCTCCGAAATATGATTGCAAAGTCGTTTACTCGCGACAGTTTTCTTTGTGTAAACTTAAAATTTTAAAATTACCTTATGAATTTTGACAAAATTATAATTATTTCTTGGGTAATGTTTTCATGTACTTGCATTCATGTAATGACAGAAGTGAAAGATTGATGTTCTTACTCTTAAAAGGATTATATGCTTGGATGCTGAGCCAAATCCGAATAGTTTACTATATATTTATAAAATATCATAAAATTGAAAAAAAAAAAATAATAACAAATTTCCTTTTACTGCACTTATTTCGTATATACTAACTCAAGGAGTTACAGTCAGAGTTATAAACAAGCTGCATAGTGAGGCTTCTCTTACTTAGTTAGAAATCTCTATGTTTAGATTTAATGGAATAGCTTGAAACTTAAAGCGCTTACCAATCTCTTGGAAGTATGTGTTTACGGAATATATTGGAAATACATTTTCTATATATTATTTATATTTCCTTTGTTTAACTTGATATGTATATGTGTGGGTATCTTAAGAGGCGACAAAAGTTAATAGCAAAATATTCCGAATAACAACTAAAAATTCAAAAAACCGCGTTTACGAACCCATCTGCCGAGCGTAGCAACAATGGTAAATATATCCTTATGAGGCAATCTATTAGAGTTGACTGTGTTCAGCAGGCTAAGCTGTCATGTGTAACGGTAATTAAAATAAGACCTTGTATAAAACAATTATGCGATGAATTTCATCAAAAATTATTAATGAATATGAATGAATGCGAACCGGTGAACTACACATCATACCTTCGAATTTATTTTTATTTCTGAGACATGCGTGTTTTCTTTCACCACCAAGCACATGGTAAACTAGCATCCCGTTTTATTTTCCTCTGTCGCCTCTTACGACACCCACGGGACGATATCGGGTAGTTCTTACACCGTCACTGCACGATCATTTTAATTATTATCAATCGGTCGGCATCAATACATTGACGTTGACATTTACGGCCACCGCTTAGCCCCGAGCGACCATACCATTAACAACAAAAGTACTACATAAACATAAATTAAACATAAATTTCCCTTACCTAAACAAATATACTACAATATAACTAGACAGGAAACTTATAACTTAATTTCTTACACCGGCGTTACTACGTGTTAACCGTAGTTCAGTTAAGGCTATATTTCAAATTAGTGAAGTTAGTTATTCCGTAACTTCACCAAATCGATTTGACATTGACAGTCTCAAATGTATTTATTATTATTGCTTTATAGACACGAACATTCGAGTCAATTCTATTGATGTTTTGTATAACGATTGAGGTACGGAAGTAGTAATGTAAAAAACAAATGTTTCTTTGTAACTCTCGCAATGGGGGTTTATTGACATAGTTGCCACGCTTGACGAGCGCATCAAAATCTTTGTTTCTGTAATGTGATATGATATGCAATGTCATATGCAGGAAGTCGATGGATGCAGGTGGCTCAGGACCGTGCTTTGTGGTGGTTCTAGAGAGAGGCCTATTATCAGCAGTAGACTTGTTAAGGGCAGTAATGATGATGATAACAACTCAAAAATAACGAAAACGTGTTTTTGCCAACTCGCCTATTCAGTGTGGCACCTACAGTAATGAGGCAATCTATGGGAGAGGCCTATGTTCAGCAAAACTTTGAATAGAATATAATGGAGGAATGAATGAATAAAACCTATGCATATTTTCTTTTTCTTCCATATCAGCTCATAAAGTCCCTTGTTAGATATGGGCCTCCCAAACTTTTAAGGATTTGTTGCGATCACACTTGGCTGAAAAATTGGAAATCTCAGTACGTGTACAGTTTTTTTTAGAGCCATGCTGCAGCTATATTATGGTTGTAACACGAATGGGTCGGCTCCACCAGGGAAAAACCACGCGCTCACAGAATACCAGCTTAAAATAGCGGCTCAATGCTGCTGTGTTCCGTGTGGTGAGTGTAGAGAACCAGAGAACCTTTTAGAGGCATTCCATCTTAGTCCTATGGGGTGACAACGCATCTGCATTTTGATTTTTATTGTGATGTTGATATCTTTGTGCAATAGCTTCCACTTACCGTCAAGTGGACTGAGTGCTCATTTGTCACCTTTATTTTATAAAACATAGTCTATTATCAAGATGCTGCTGAACATCTCCTATTCCATTACCTTTAACGAAAGTAGGTTATCTTTGTTTTATTCACCATTTATTTAACCTTGGGAAAAATATCATAATAATCTTAATAGCTAAAACTTGAACGAATAATCCTGCAAAAAAACGACACTCGGCGAACTTTTAACTACTTTTGTGTTGAGTTTATTTCCTGTGTCTCGGAGTAAAACAACGCTTAATAGTCCTTTTGTGCTGCTAAAGTCGTACGGATTATGATAAAACTGAGGCGATGTAACAGAATGAATAACTGCTGATGTAAATTTTTTCTTACTTCTTTTATTTTACTACAAATGCTTTTCGATATATAGACAGATTGATTGTGTTTTCTCTAGCTATTGAAAAAATATGCTATATTACTATTTCAGTTGTAAATGTTTAGACATCTGCTATAGCAATATAGCAATATTTTGTATCAATTATAATATATAAGCCGGACAGGCAGACGTTGTTCTGCCCTTTTCAGTGACCCTTTTCGTGTGAGTGTCACTTGTCGGGATAAATATCTGTTAAGTTGGAAAAAGAAATACACATATACGAAATTTAATTAATATCGGTTGAGCGGTTTCGAAGATTAGCGTAAACGAAAATCATGAGTGACACAGGGATATTATATATTAAGTCATGATGCCTTGTAGTGGCGTTATCAGAGAATACATCACCCCATTTCGTCAAGTAAGAGCCGTGGTAGCCCAAGGGCTAAGCGCTCGCTGTAAAGATCACAATACGCTGCTCGCGTACGAGTCCTTGTTAGTGGCAATTTTAAGCGCTGAATTACCACGTGCTCGTCGGTGAAGGAAAACACCGTGAGGAAATCTGCATAACTGAGAAATAGGAAAATAAAATTATTTCGGAGACGTGTGAAGTTTGCCAACACGCATTGGGGTAGCGTGGCGGACATTTCATTGTCCATAACCCTCTCAGATATGAGAGGAGGCCTGTGCTCATCAGTAGGACGTATATAGGCTGTAACTTTGTTACTCGACGGGACGAATAACTAAGACGAAATACTGCGGGTAGTTGCAACAAGAGCAAATGGTCAACATGCAATAATTATAAATAACAAGTTGATCATAAATGAACAAGAAGTGAAAGAACAATGTAAGGAAAACAAACCAACTCCAACCAGGCCCTTTACGTCGATTGAAATGCAAAGTAGAGAAGAATCCTTTCGCGACTTAAGAGTTTTGTGTTTTATATCAGAATATGCGTAATATGAACAACAAAACCCATCTTCTTGAAGCGTTAATAGAAGACAAAAAACATTCATGTAATCTGTACTACAGAAACTTGACTATCTAAGGACAAATTTAATTTGATAAATATCAGTAACTACAAGATGGGCTCGTTCTTTTGTCGCAAAAAGCACGAAGGCGGAGGCATCTGCGTTCTGATAAAATACTCCTGAATACAACGAACGGCGGGAAATAAATTTGTTATCTGTAGAATCAATATTGGAAATACCTAAGATTAATGTTTTGTTAGTTAATTATATTGGTCTAATAGTAACAGAGAAACTAATATATCTTACAATTGGTGGGTTTTCTATTAATTTCTATAAAAGATAAAAATAAGCGCATAATAATACGAGGAGATTTTAAAGTAGATTTTTAACGAACAAAATTAACTCTTCAACACCTAATGTCAACGTTAAACTTTCTTCAGAACGAAAAAAAGCTGTTAGAATCATTTAGAATAGTTCAACATGTAACGCCATTAAATTTCAAAAATAAAAATATTCAAGTGGCTGTACAGAAGTTCTTTTTTTCTTTTTTCTTTTTTTTTTAAAAAAAAACGTTACCCCCACACTAGGAGTTTCTCCTGTATCGTGGAGGCAGTTTACAAACATAAATTGCACAAGGACAAACATCCAGACCCGGAACAATTATTTGTAGGCCATACAAATACTTGTTCCGTGCGGGATTCGAACCCGCAGCCCCCAAGCGCTGTAACTCATTGCAAAGCCACTGCGCCACGGAGCCGTTAGGTTTCTCATACCATAAAGGAGTACTCTTCTCTTCATTATTACTCTCTAAAACACCTTTAGGTATTAACCACTCACTCCAGCTATTTTTAATAGAAAGACGATTCTTTAATAGAAAAAATATAAATCTACATAAAACCAAGCCACAAAAGATCTCTTCGAATGGTATACTAGACTCCAAAAATAATGTAAATGAAAATTGCAATATAACCGAACTGCATAAGATACTAGACAAATGTATACCATTAAAATTTTTAAAAATTAAGCCAGTAATGAAAAAGTCTTATCTTACAAAGGGGTTAAAATTATCATTAAATGTACACTAAAATATAAAAAAATAGTATATACCGCTGAAAATATTAGAAATATAACGTCAGTGAAGTTCTAACAGTGCGTAAGTCATTTTTGGCGGTTTTATCATTTTGGCGCCATTCGATGAAGAAAGATAATGCGCTTTCTTTCGACCAATCAGAAAAGAAATAGCTAACCAATCACGCCGCATTTTCGATAAAATTGACACCACGTAAGTAAACCTACGTAACCAGCTAATAATGATTTTACACAATTACTTTGCTCTCCTGTAAAGTAGACATTTTTGACTTTCGCACTGTTAGAACTTCACTGACGATAAGCAGATTTCATAAAATAGGCAACAAAACGCAAATCATGTGACAAATAATAAAAAATTAAACTAATATAAATACACCTAAGACAATAAAAACTCTAACAACAAAATCGGGAAACCACACCGTCAGTGAACCCAAGTCTGTAGCAGTTTTTTTGCATAAATAGAAAAATCCCGTACAAATTAAAAAAGAACAGATAAATATTGACAGCGTTGCAAACAAAGTCCTGTGGTAACTTATGGGGTACATACACTTATACTGAATTTAAAAAGTAAAAAGAGCTTTTGGATTAACGGAATTTCTCCTATGTTAATAAATAATAGTGAACTTGAATTAACTATAATATCGTACACGTAATTAATTAATCAATCATTCGCTGAGAGTACTTTCCCAGATGCATTACAAAGATATCTAGTATTTTTTTTAATATTATTCTAAGCCAGTGCTTAACTACAATCCCACCTGATTGTAAGTGGTGATGTAGCCTAAGATGGTGAAGCGCACTGACTTAACAAAAGCCTATTCACTCTTGCATTGAAAACACTCACACTGTAATCGGATGGAAAAACAGATGCTGGCAACTTATTCCAGTTCTTTGCAGTACGGTATGTAGTTCTTCAAGAGATTGTTGTAGCCTTTCTTGAAGAACAAGACCATATGGCGTACTTATCCTGGGTCGATGCTCGAGACCGTAAAGCTCCGGATGTTAGCCTTAAGAAGAGAGCCTTTAACCAAGCCGCCAAGTCGTGCAAAAAGGCATTACGCCAAGCCAGTTTCGACCGCATTAAACGCATCGGCACAAAGCTCTCTGTCAAACCATCTGGCAGTAGAGCTTTTTGGTCTCTCGCCAAAGCGGTCGAGACAAACTTTTGTCGGTCTACACTGCCTCCGCTGGTAAAACCAGATGGCTCACTGGCGCATGCGCCTAAGGAGAAAGCGGACTTATTTGCTTCTCTTTTTGCTTGCAATTCGCGTCTGGACAGTAGCAACAGCGTACCATCACAATTACCTCACTGCGATACCTCTATGACTGAGGTCCGTATCACCAACAAGGAGGTTCTTAAAACCTTGCGAAGTCTAGACGTGAATAAAGCTAGTGGACCTGATGGTATACCAGCTATAGTTCTAAAGGTCTGTGCACCTGAGTTGTCTCCTGTGTTGACACGCTTGTTCCGCCTCTCATTCAGGACTGGAATAGTGCCTAAATCTTGGAAGCTGGCCAATGTGCAGCCTGTGCCTAAAAAAGGTAGCCGTACCGACCCTGCCAACTATCGGCCAATTTCAATTACCTCCATACTCTGCAAGATTATGGAGCGTATATTGAACGCCCACCTTATGGCATACCTAGAGCAAAATGATCTCCTCAGTGATCGCCAGTACGGGTTTCGCCGAAATCGATCAACTGGGGACCTTCTAGCGTATGCCACTCACATATGGGGCGAAGCCCTCGAGAACAGTGGTGAAGCACTTGCTGTTTCCCTCGATGTTTCGAAGGCTTTTGACAGGGTTTGGCACGCTAGTCTATTAGGCAAGCTTTCAGCGTACGGCTTATCCCCTGGCCTAATTGTCTGGGTGAAGGACTTTCTGAGTGAACGGTCTCTCCGGGTCGTCGTTGATGGCTGCTCATCCAATACTGTGGCGACTAACGCCGGTGTTCCTCAGGGGTCCGTTCTCTCCGCAACTCTCTTCCTGCTGCATATAAATGATCTGCTCATTCCCGGTGTCTATGGGTATGCAGACGACAGCACAGTTGTGGAGAGATACCAACCAAGTGCCCGGGCCAGTCGGGATCAAATCCAGTCAGAAAGAGAGGCTATGGTTGAGCGTGTGAGTCTCACACTACAGGCAGTCTCCGAATGGGGCGATGCCAATCTCGTGAGATTTAACGCCTCCAAAACACAAGCGTGTCTTTTTACCGCTAAAAGGAGCCCGCTCACCTTGGCTCCTACTTTCCGGAATGTATCATTGGAGTATACTGACCGCCTTCAGTTGTTAGGGATTGAATTTTCTCCGAACCTAAACTTTGGGCGGTTCATTGAGTCCAGAGCCAAAGCAGCCGCAAGGAAACTTGGTGTCCTTGCAAGGGTGCGGCGGTACTTCACGCCGGGGCAGCTTCTTACCTTATATAAAGCGCAAGTCCGGTCGTGCATGGAGTACTGCTGTCACATATGGGCTGGTGCTGCAAAATGCCACCTGGCAGCATTGGACTCAGTGGAGAGACGTGCTAAGAGGCTCATTGGTGACCTAGATTTGGTTAAAACCAATCTTGTCAGCCTTGAGCACAGGCGCAGTGTAGCCAGTCTCTCGGTATTCTATAGGATGCATTTCGGTGAGTGTGCGCAGGAATTACACGCCTTAATTCCTCCCTCTCCTTTCCACCATCGGACAACCAGACGGTCGGCGGGTCTGCATCCCTTTGTTGTCGATATCCCACGCATTAGAACCAAACGGTTTGCTTCGTCTTTTGTAATGCGTCCAGCAAAGGAGTGGAATAATTTGCCGGCGTCTATCTTTCCGTCCGAATACAATCTAGGCGTCTTCAAGGCAAGAGTGAATAGGCTTTTGTTACGATAAGACAGTGCGATTTACCATCTAAGGCTGCATCACCACTTACCACCAGGTGGGATTGGGGTCAAGCACTGGCTTATAATAAGTAAAAAAAAAAAAAAAAAACCGCACTTCTGCTTCACGCCTCCGGAGTAATACCACCATGGAGGACCGAATTAAAGTGCTTCTGAAGTACTTCAAGTACAGGTTTTCCAACTGTAATGAACTAGAGAAACATTGATGTTTATAAATAAAATATGCACGCCGCCTTTTGAGGACTGAATTAAACAGTAGATAAGTTTTAATTTAATTTGAAAAAAAAAATCTCCTAGGCCTTAGGCGAGTTTTATCTACAAATAAAACAGCCAATTAACTCAGCAACAAGCTTGTTATATCTGCTGAGCGAACTGAAATTGAATAAGTATTCAATATTTATGAAAATATTTTTTGTAATATTTTATTTGCCTTTTCTTAATAAGCCGAACCCGCTTCTGCTGTACGAAGATTGGCTTCTGGCTGTGTTATTTCTATACAATAAAATAGAACACAATTTTATCGGATTATCTTCTTTGTATGTGCGCTATTATTTTGAACTTACAAGAGAGACTGAGAGAGAATGCCAAAAGGCATTAGGTCCTTATTCCGTAAGGTGTTATAAACAATAAAGTTTAAATAAATAAAAACACAGATAAATAAATATTCCCACATATATTCTATAATAATCTTTGTTCTACATCGTGTGTCAGGACTATATAGCCGGTCTATTGCTACTTTAGCTAACTGATCTGTTGAGCGGTCGGTCACTGTTGAGCTTCCACTAAGTATATCATCACTATGTATTCTATCACAGAAAATCTCCACATAGCCCTCTCTAGGAGTGAGCTATTCTTGGAGTGTCGATCGGTTCCCACCATGTACAATGTGACGACGTGTGTCTTTAAATTTAATGTCATTATTTTTTTCGGATTTTATTTTATAGCATAAGCGTGATAAACAAGCAAACCGTCTATATGATGGCGATTGGATAATGTATCCCTGTTCTAAATGAAGGATATATGTGGTGTGTAGACATCTACATATATCCGTGATTAATATTCAAATTGTGGATTCGTTTTCACTCTCGAGGTCTAAGGTTTCACCATACGAAATATAGCAGCATTAAGCTGCTACTTGATGGTATCCTCTAAGAGCTTGGTCTTTTCCTGGTCGAGCCAATCTATACGTACTATAACCATCATTCCATTCCAGCATGGTTCTGTCACGACGAAATTTTACTATGAGAGGTGAAATGATTAAGAGAGGTGGAAACCGTTTTTCAATAGTTGATAACATAATCAATCAGGTTGGTTACGCACTCCCGAAACATCAAATAAATTACATGGCGAGGGCACATACATATTTTGGTAAAGATAAATCTATTTTTGTCAACTTCATCAACCGCTACATAAAAGAAGAAATTCATGACATCGAGGGACATTCGCTTCTTGGGTAACTAACAACGACGTGGTCAATAATCATTTAACACCATATTATAAGGCTTTGTTATCTAATACGAAAGCGATTTGTAAAAATAAAGCTTATCCATATGGGAAAATTGTTGTAAATTTCATTTAAAAAAAAAACGATACTACGAGGGTCTTAATCACAAGTGATAGTTTTTTAAACAAGTTAGTTTAAACTGCTTCCAAACTTATAATTCGCTTAATTTAGGTCTAAGTTTAATTATATTCTATTGCTTTATTGCTTTTTTAATTGCTTCGTACTATACTTTCTTGATTAAATGTTTACAACGCTGCTGTGCAGATATATCGCTGTTGTTATTCAGTGTTTTTTCTGTAACTGTTTGTACGATGTATTGCTTGACGCATTATTGTTTCTTCCCGCATTTTGGATATATTTTAGCTAACCGTATGCTTGCTCTTTTGCTATTTCAATACTAAGCATCTAAATAAATAAACTAGACTCCTACCACACGAGGTATTAACCAGCATTAAAGAAAGAGAAAAAATTGATACCTATTGCAGCCGCCATCTTTGATTTACATTTCGACAGCACTATAAGCTTCAACACCCTCGAAAACCATGAAAATGACACCCATGATGAAAAAATTGATAACTATTGCAGCCGCCATCTCGGATTTACATTTCGACAGCACTATCAGCTTCAACACCCTCGAAAACCATGAAAATGACACCCATGATGAAAAAATTGATACCTAATTCAGCCGCCATCTTAGATTTAAATTTCGACAGCACTATCAGCTTTAACACCCTCGAAAACCATGAAAATGACACCCATGATGAAAAAATTGATACCTAATTCAGCCGCCATCTTGGATTTACATTTCGACAGCACAATCAGCTTCAACACCCTCGAAAACCATGAAAATGACACCCATGATGAAAAAATTGGTACCTAATTCAGCCGCCATCTTGGATTTACATTTCGACAGCACTATCGGCTTCAACACCCTCGAAAACCATGAAAATGACACCCATGATGAAAAAATTGATATATTTTGCATCCGCCATCTTGGATTTACATTTCGACAGCACTATCAGCTTCAACACCCCTCGAAAACCATGAAAATAACACCCATGATGAAAAAATTGACAACAAGGTCCCGGAAAGTGTGCAGGTTCTCTCTATTACCAAGTTTAAATGTTTTATTAAGACTGAAACTGTATAAAAAGGGTTATTATAGTATAAATGAATACATGGTTGATAATAACCCCTGGGAATGAGGGTGGTCGCTTCCAAGCAGTTTCTAAAATAAATTTTGTAAATAGTTCGTAATCATTTATATTGTAAAATTTATTTAAAAAAAAATGTCCCGCTGGATTTCTTGCTGGTTCTTCCCAGGACAGAGGGTATTTTTTCGAACCAGTGGTAAAGTAAAAAATGACTTTCAATAAGAATTACACATGTAATGTATATTGAATAAAAATTATTCTATTCTATTCTATTCTATTGATATCTATTGCAGCCGCCATCTTGGATTTACATTTTGACAGCACTATCGGCTTCAACACCCTCGAAAACCATGAAAATGACACCCAAGATGAAAAAATTGATATTTTTTGCAGCCGCCATCTTGGATCTACATTTCGACAGCACTATCGGCTTCAACACCCTCGAAAACCATGAAAATGACACCCATGATGAAAAAATTGGTACGTAATTCAGCCGCCATTTTGGATTTACATTTCGACAGCACTATCAGCTTCAACACCCTCGAAAACCATGAAAATGACACCCATGACAAAAAAAAAATATACCACTTACTTTTAGTACGTACTACTATTATTTATTCTGTACTTTTAAATATTGTAATAAAAAAATCTCTTATTATTATTTTAATCAAGTATTTAAGAAATTTGGCAATTCGAATATTGTGTATTTGTACAGCGATCATTTTGAGCCGCTGCAAACAACCGAAACAATGTCCACTCACGACGGCGACTGAAGCCGAACTAAACTACTCTGTGGCTGTAGTTCCCCATTGACAGAAATAATTTTTTTTCGAGGCTACCAAATCAACGAAAATTTCGCCATTTTTGAGCCGAAAAAAATGTATTATAGCTAAACAAAACAAAATTACACTGCCATTTACATTCAGTGGCTTCACACATGATAGATGAAGAGATTAAAAAATAGATTGAGTTAAACAATCGATATTTTCAGAAGTTATCGTGTTTACAAGCCACAGGGACATGATAAATCCACACCATAAGCCACTTAAACCCTTTTCTTTATTTAAATATAGCAATTAATCGATTTTAAAAAACTAATAATAAGTTCAACAATCATTTATCTTTGTAACAATGTGCTTTTTATATAATTTATATGTATAATATGATTGCTAGATACGATTTTATTCGATAAAACGTTGGAATCTTAATTTTTAGGCGATAGTAGGAACATACCTTGCGCTTTCGCTTAAGGTATGCAATATATTGTATATTTAATATTCATATCTATTTAGATATTTCTCGAGTACCTGTATAACCAAGGTTAAAAAGGAAGAATAGATGAATCAAGGCGTATGGCGGACCCTAGGCAAAGGATAAGGGTCTAGACCAGGTCGTCCTAAAAAAGGGTTTGACAGTTTTTCTGCACATTGATTTAGTAGAATTGGAGGGATTTCATGACGCAGCAGTGTGTATTTTTTAATTGAGCGGATTATGTCAATTATTTATTTTCTCTTTACAGGACGCAATTACATGGAGCATGTTTGTGAGTTTACGTCGGTTCGACCTAGCGCGTTGTTTTTGTTGGTGTTATTCCTGTCCATACCTACAGTAGCAAAATACTGAAATTATTGCAAATAGTTGTTGGGCATTTTACAATGTGGTTGTTAATTTTTAATGAAATGTTTTGAGGAGGGAGTCTTTTTTCGGTTTTCCTGTTTTTTCGTTTATGATATTCCACATTGTTTTTGTTTCATTGTCGAAGTTTTACATTCATTTACTAAATTCGAGTTTTTTAGATATTTTTACACTACGTTTTAGAGTAAGGCTATATTTTATAAAACTTACGTAATACATTATTGTCAGTCACATTCAGGAAGGCGTTCAATTGCATACCTTAAGCGAAAGCGCAAGGTGTGTTCTACTATCGCCTAAAAATTAGGATTCCAACATTTTATCGAATAAAATCGTATCTAGCAATCATATTATACATATAAGTGATATAAAAAGTACATTGTTAGAAAGATAAATGATTGTTGAACTTATTAATAATTTTTTAAATCGATTAATTGCTATTTTTAAATAAAAAAAAGGGTTTTAGTGGCTTATGGCGTGGATTTATCATGTCCCTGTGGCTTGTAAACACAATAACTTTTGAAAATATTAATTGCTTAACTCAATCAATTTTTTAATCTCTTCATCTATCATGTGGGAAGCCACTGAATGTAAATGGCAGTGTAGTTTTGTTTTGTTTAGCTATAATTAATTTTTTTCGGCTCCAAAATGGCGAAATTTTCGTTGATTTGGTTCGCCTCGTATACAAATTAATTCTGTAAATGGGAAGCTACAGCCACAGAGTAGTAATGAGTAGTTTAGTTTGGCTCATAGAGTACATTATATATAGGGAATAATGTAAAATAAATAAATAATACTGAAAATTTAATTACAAATTTGTTTTGTAACAAAATAGTAAGTTAGCAAGGTTCGATTGTATTTTAAACTATTCATTAATTTGTTTGATTCTAAATTGGCCTAGTATGGCTAAATTTAAAAAAGCGACATCTACTGTAATATGGACAAACTGTCATGACATAATAATACCTCTAAGAAAAATTATAGTATGGACTGTTATGTCACTGGTTTGGCTTCAGTCTTGCTCACAGAACACTAAGTCTTCACAGAGTACCTTTATCTTGCTGCAGTCACCTTCGTGAGTGGACATTGTATCGGTTGTTTGCAGCGGCTCAAAAAGATCGCTGTACAAATACACAATATTCGAATAACCAAATTTCTTAAATACTTAATTATAATAATAATAAGACATTTTTTATTACAATATTTAAAAGCACTGAATAAATAATAGTAGTACGTACTAAAAGCAAGTAGTATATTTTTTTTTGTCTTGGGTGACATTTTCATGGTTTTCGAGGGTGTTGAAACCGATAGGGTTGTCGAAATGTAAATCCAAGATGGCGGCCGCAATAGGTATCAATTTTTTCATCATGGGTGTCATTTTTATGGTTTTCGAGGGTGCTGAAGCCGATAGTGCTGTCGAAATGTAAATCCAAGGTGGCGGCTGCAATAGGTATAAATTTTTTCATCATGGGTGTCATTTTCATGGTTTTCGAGGGTGTTGAAGCTGATAATGCTGTCGAAATGTAAATACAAGATGGCGGCTGAATTAGGTACCAATTTTTTCATCATGGGTGTCATTTTCATGGTTTTCGAGGGTGTTGAAGCCGATAGTGCTGTCGAAATGTAAATCCAAGATGGCGGCTGCAATAGATATAATTTTTTTCATCTTGGGTGTCATTTTCATGGTTTTCGATAGAGTTGAAGCCGATAGTTTTGTCTAAATGTAAATCCAAGATGGCGGCTGCAATAGGTATCAATTTTTTCATCATGGGTGTCACTTTCATGGTTTTCGAGAGAACTGAAGCCGATAGGGTTGTCGAAATGTATATCCAAGGTGGCGGCTGCAATGGGTATTAATTTTTTCATCATGGGTGTCATTTTCATGAGATTCGAGGGTGTTGAAGCCGATAGTGCTGTCGAAATGTAAATCCAAGATGGCGGCTGCAATAGATATAAATTTTTTCATCTTGGGTGTCATTTTCATGGTTTTCGATAGAGTTGAAGCCGATAGTGCTGTCTAAATGTAAATCCAAGATGGCGGCTGCAATAAGTATCAATTTTTTATCACGGGTGTCATTTTCATGGTTTTCGAGAGAATTGAAGCCGATAGGGTTGTCGAAATGTATATCCAAGGTGGCGGCTGCAATGGGTATTAATTTTTTCATAATGGGTGTCATTTTCATGAGTTTCGAGGGTGTTGAAGCCGATAGTGCTGTCGAAATGTAAATCCGAGATGGCAGCTGAAGTAGGTACCAATTTTTTCATCTTGGGTGTCATTTTCATGGTTTTCGAGAGTGTTGAAGCCGATAGGGTTGTCGAAATGTAAATCCAAGATGGCGGCTGCAATAGGTATCAATTTTTTCATCACGGGTGTCATTTTCATGGTTTTCGAGGACTTTGAAGCCGATAGTGCTGTTGAAATGTATTTAAACTACTTTAAAAATTCCGTATAATCATGTTATACGTAATTTTTTTAATGCGTTTAAGGTATGCCCAATTGGATTTACCAATATATTTTCTTTTGTGTGCACATAATTTTGACCGGTGGTGAGCTAACCTTTTTTTGGTTTATTATTTACACTACATACTAGTGGTAGGTTGGTCCTCTACTAGTGAAAGGCCCGGCCGAGGGCTAGTTACTACCCACCTGGCAAAGACATACCGTCAAATGATGAAATTCGTGTTCCGGTATGATGTTAGGTGAAACCCATTTCTTAGGGAGAATGGGTCTGGACAGTTGCGTTGCACATACGAACTGGTTGCGAAGCGGCGGGTTCTTAGTGTCAGGTGCCTGGTTATGGAGGTTAGCGGAATCCGAAGCACGATTGCACCGCTAGGCGACCGTAGATAGTTGGGGGGCCCAATTAATAAGCAAGCCACTCATGAAAGACTGCCCCGCCATCTTACGAAAAAACCTGTGATGGCTCCATCATGCTGGTTCGTGACCGGAGGAGAGGGCCTGGTGGTGATTTCAAGGAGGGTTCAGGCGTCCCTGCGATCTCCATGCTAGGTACTATCGATGGTACTCTGTTGGCGTCCCTAGGTTATATGTGTTACGCCTAGTCCATTTATGAAAAAAAAGAAAAAAAGAAGAGTAAGTTTGTACAGCGGTTGCACTCCCTCTCCATCAAAGTGCACCTCACAAACATCCGAGGCCTGCACTGTAATCTAAATGCAATTCATTACCACTTTGAGACTGACAAGCTCCACTTACTCTTTTGACTGAGACACAGATCAGATATCCTCTAGATGCGGATTCCGTTTCGTGGTGTACTTCAGGAAGCCCATAGAGTAAAATTTTTCTTGAGTTTTTGAGGTGCAGCTGGTGTTAAATATGTTCTATGTCAATTGTGTCAATTTTTCGTTTTATTTTGTCTTGTTCTATTATTAGGTTTCTCGTGGTATGTTCCACTTGGTTTCGAAGTTTTGATAAAGCAGTGTCCATTTATGTCTGAATCGTAATCTTAACATCTTCGAGAGGAAATATTTTCATTTTTTTTATTTTGGAATCTAAGAGTTTGCTGATTTTTCTAGCAATAAATCTTCAGCTTTTGAGGCTGCGGAGCCGTTTAGAGCTAATATAAAACTTTCCGATGTTTGGTTAATTGTATTCCCAATTTTTTTTACATATTATAAGCCAGTGCTTGACCAAAATCCCACCTGGTGGTAAGTGGTGATGCAGCCTAAGATGGTACGGCGCACTTTTTTAGCGTAACAAAAGACTATTCACTCGTAACAACTATGTCACCTAGAGTTTGATCATTTTAATTGTTGTAGTTTTGTGTGATCTGAGTAGGGCTTCGACTTTTTGTAATATTTATGAAATCATCGCATGTGTTGTTTTTTGCATGTATGATTTTATTGGTGTGTTCGAATTGTCTCCCTTTGGCATATTGCATAATATACAAGCTTGGCATTTCCATATAGTTTTTTGCTCATTTGACATTGTATTAAATAAGAGGTATTGAGGAATGCTTGTGCATAGTGGATCGTAATATTTATTGCAGTGCGCGCATTTTAAAAACTCCGAATTATTAGTATTACATTTGCATCCTTCGTATTGAGACGTATTGAGTGATGAATATAACGCTCGGTTTTGTTAATCAATATTGGTAATAGTAGTGTCCTCGAGCGGCGTAAATTAGTATTATTGTACTTATTATACTGTAGTAAAAAACACAAGTCATTAAAATTTGATACGAGCATATTGCATAAAAGAAGACATAATAATGTGGCCACAATTAATCTTACTCATACTCAATTTGTAAGAAATCAATTTCAGTATTTGTCATCGTTATTATACAACCGCTTCAATCAAAATTTAAATCTATATCCAGTGACGAGCAGGGAATGTAAAATAATTTTGACTGGTTGGCTTAAAAAACTACAATACACAGAAACTGAACTTCTTCTTAAATGATAAATTTATCTAGGTATTGGATATTTGGATTAAAAATCATACATACATACGCACACATCCATGAAATTAACGCTCACACACCCACACACACACACACACACACACACACACCCACACACACACACACACACACACACACACACACACACTCTCTCTCTCTCTCACACACACACACACACACACACACACACACACACACACAATACATACATACACTCACACATTGAAATACATTTTTGTAACCACACGTAAATATATGTATATGTATATATATATATTTAGTGTCCAATCATAATTTACATACTTATGATGTATTGTTATTTGTTATTTTTCATTTATACTCGTAAATACCACAAATGTGATATGGAAGAGTGGCTCCTTCTGACACAGGTGCAAATGCACTTAAAAGAATGAGTCAACCTATGTTCTAGATTTAAAACAAACCTCGTTAAAGAAATAAACTTTTATTTTATTTTATTTTTTTATTGTCGTAGTTGTGTTGGTGGTTTATTTTTATTGATCTCTCATTTATAACACACGGAACTAATTCCGTATGTCATAGATGGCGTTTTTCGTATTTATATGAATTGTTATGATTTCTGTGGTAAAATTCAAACAGAATGACGAACAATTTTTTCACACTTACGTCTTAATTATTTTAGCGAGTTTATATAGTATTTCAACTGAAAAAGTTATTGTAGTTTTTTGGAATGTCACAGCTATGCTATTTTAGTTACTTTTTCAGAAGTTTTGAATTCACAGTTTATTAGATTACACTGTTTTGTTGACAAATTAGTTTTACACCTTTTACTGTTTTTGCACTGTATGTATGTGCTCACTAACAACAGATGGTGATTATCGAATGTTTAGTTACTGATACATAACATTTACGCACTATATTGTCTCACTAAGTATATTAATATCATTTTTTAACAAGGAGTCGATGTTAGCATGACAACTAGCGCCCTCTCTCCCTCGTATAATCAGTATAGTAGTAACTGATAAATAATCAGTATAGTAGTTACTGCTTTATAATATTTAAGCACTATACCTCAATATAAACTCCTTGGTTTATATTGAGGTGACGGAAGATATCAGAGAGGGGATGCAAAAATCAAAACTGACCGTCCTCATCTTAATTAATTTTTCTAACGCATTTAATTCTGTTGATCATGATATCTTGTTGGCCCTTCTTTCTCATTTGAATGTCTCGTCTTCAGCTCAGAAATGGTTCTCATCATATCTTCGTGGGCGCCAACAGGCCGTGCGCACTGGACATATACTATCCGACCGGTGTGATGTGTCTGCTGGCGTCCCTCAAGTGTTTGGCGTCTCCTCTTCTGTTTTCAATTTTTATCAATCTTATCACATTAAATCTCAAGTGCTCTTACCATCTCTATGCTGATGATCTGCAGTTATATGTGCAAGTGGAACCCTCAAATATCTCTAATGCTATCTTATTATTAAGTGGTGACTTGAAATACATCTCCGAATGGTCCACTGTGTATGGCATAAACGTAAACCCATCTAAGTGCCAAACAATAATCTTAGGTAGCCCATGATTATTATCGAAACTAGATATTCCCACCCTACCATCAATTATGTTTAAAAATAATTTTATACCATTCTGTCCCCATGTAAAGTACCTTGGTCTGTACGTTGATGATTGCTTAACATGGAACAAACATATACAGGAAGTGAGTCGCAAAACTACTGGAACTTTGCGATCTCTATATCGATTAAATTTTTTTCTTCCCACCAACACTAAGATTTTACTTGTCCAGTCACTTATCCTACCGATTATTGATTTTGTCGATGTATGTTGCTCAGATCTGTCTCAACATTATCTTAATACATTGGATCGTCTACTTAACAACTGTATCAGATACATGTATGGTCTCCGTAAATATGACCATGTATCTTCTCTTCGTGCTCAGCTAAATTGGCTGCCTATCCGTCAGCGCAGATATATCAGAATACTCTGCACCCTTTTCACAATTCCGAACGATCCATGTGCTCCCGAGTATCTGAAATCCAAATTTCAATACTTGGGAGATTCTCATAATCGTTCTCTCCGTTTTTCGGCTTATCTTAAGTTGCTTACTCCTTTACACCGTACTGGTTATTTATCTCAACCTTTCGCCGTCACGACCATTAGACGCTGGAATGACATCCCTCTTGACATTAAAAAAGCTCCCGAGTGTTTGAAATCCAAATTTCAATACTTGGGAGATTCTTATAATCGTTCTCTCCGTTCTTCGGCTAATCTTAAGTTGCTTACTCCTTTACACCGTACTGGTTATTTATCTCAATCTTTCGCCCTCACGACCATAAGACGCTGGAATGACATCCCTCTTGACATTAAAAAAGCTTCCAACAAGTTTATTTTTAAAAATCAAGTCCGTAAGCATGTGAAAAGGTTGTTGCAAGTTTGAACTAACACAGCTCTTATTTTCATACACATATGTTTATTTCATATTTGTTCTGACATAGATAATATTTATATGTATTGTTTATAAATGTAGTGTATGCATGTATGTGTGTATGTATGTATTTATATATGTATATATTGTGTGTGTTTAAATATATTTGTCCATGTATGTGTGTGTCTATGTATATTTATATGAATATACAATATTTTTTAGCGCTCTCTATTTTGATTACTGCTGCACCGCCTCTTGTTTGTATATGTCTGTTTAGTCTAATGGTTGACTAGGAGATAATGCCCTATGGAATTAAGTCCGCCATATGTACAACTTTGTGCATTAAAGATTAAATAAATAAATTAATTAAAAAATATTAGCATGGCAACTAGCGCCCTCTCTCCGTCGTATAATCAGTATAGTAGTTACTGATATATAATATTGACGCACTATATCTCACTAAGTATTTTAGAATCATTCATTAACAAGGAGTCGATGTTAGCATGGCAAATAGTGGCCTCTCTCCCTCGTATAAAAGTATATAGGCATTGAAGTTCATGAATTGCTAATAATTCTGTATATACGTAGTCGGCTGCGGTGATATAATGACTTGATGCAAGCTTTGCAAAACGACAAACATAAATTACGCTACGCAATAATTTCGAACAGGAAGAGAACGCTGTTTTTTTCATTTCTCCACCGCTATGCGATTTGTTCTTATATAGGTTGATATTAATTATCGCTTTGCAAAATGGCAGTAAATGCAAACGAAGTGCGACTTAAAGTGCTTTACGCTAAAAGAGACATGTTGTTTTCTCGTATGCAGAAAACTTGTGATCATGCAAAAAACATTCATTTAGAATCCGTTCAGGAAATATTTTAGTATGAAATAGAAACTACAGATTCGTTGCGTTCAGATTTTGAAAGTGTGTATGATAAAATTATTAGTCTTGTATTGCAAATTAATCCCGATCACGTAGTTACTTACCAATCGCTTTTGTCGTTCGAAATCTTATTATTTTCTTGGTACTGAACGCGTTATAGTTAGAGATCCGCATGGAAACGAACTAAGTGTTCGTATATTATTGGATAGCACGTCTCAAAGAAATTTTATAACGCATCAATGTTGTCAACACTTGGAATTAATTGCAAATAAGACACCTTAATGTCTTGTAGTTAAGGGAATTAGAGGCTTCAATAAAACGGTTCAAGGTTCGGTAAATTTAAAATTTTATTCATGCTTTGATCGCAGTGTTAACTTTAGTATAAATTCATTGGTTGTGGACAAGGTGAACGAGCGTCTGCCCACTGTTCCGGTTGATATTTCCGTAATGACAAATATTAATAATTTGACTTTAGCGAATAACACTTACTCCGTACCTGGGGACATTGAAATGCTCATTGAGGCATCTATTTTCCCTCACCACTAACTTGTTATATAACAAGGTTAAGCATTACTCCTCGTGTATTGCACCTTACGTATTAGAAACCGTTTAAGGTTACGGTATTGTTGGTTCCGCTCCTGCCATTGATAATATTTCGGCAATTTCTTATTGATGCACCGCCGTTGAACCTCTCGTATTATTAGTTCGCAAGTTTTGGCAAATTGAGGAAGTAAACTTTCCGCCCATACTAAGCCCTGATGATAGAGTATGCGAAGAAAATTAGGTATCCACGACTGTTTGTGATCGCGAGTGTCGGCATACCGTAGCTCTACCCTTTAAATGGGATACTTTGTATTTAGGTGATTTGCGTCAAATGGACAAAAACGTTTCTATTGTTTAGGAGCGCAAGATGCTATCTTTGCGCAAATTAAAAGGAAGCTTATAATATGTCATCAACGAAAACTTAAAAAGGGCTATACTATATCACCTGCGCTTCTAAGCACGGATGACACGGAGACACCGTCATATTTCATACCGCATAATGGTGTTATTAGGTAAGACAAACTTACATCTGACTTATATCAAGTACTTGATGCTAATGCTAAAACTAGCATACGCGTCTCCCTTAACGACATTCTAGGATAGTAAACAGAATCTATAATGCAACCTATTTAGCATAATTATAGATTTTGCTTTGTTTCGTATCGAACTATCCGCTGATATCTGCTAAATGTTTCTTTGAATTAGAATTCACGGATTTTATTGTCGATTCCAGTGCATTTTATATCGTTTTAGCCCAAAAGACCTCTAAAGGTTTTTGAATTTAACCGCGTTTGCTTTGGCTTAAAGTCAAGCACATTTCATGTCCTACAAGCTGTGAAGCAGTTCGGAGCTGACGAAGGCTCCTCTTACCCAAAGCTAGGTAGGCAATTGAGAGTGGTCTCTATATAAACGATTTCGTATACTCAGTTGACAATGAAGAGAAAGTGATCACAACAGCCGCCGAAGTTATAACACTCATGAAAGCAGGTCAATACCATCTCATCAAGTGGACAAATAATTCTCGTATTGTTTTGGATACAATCCCACAGTCACATCGTCTTTCGTCCGTAAAAAAGTTTGACGATTCTGATTCTCTCACGACGTCCATGATTAGTGTTGGTTACCTGAATCAGATGTATTAAGTCTTAAAGTCTAAAAGCCCGTTGAGACCTGCACAAAGTACACGATAGTATCATGTATTACAAGATTATGTGACGTTAAAGCATTTGTAGCGGGTAGTGGCGGCCTTACCTGGTCTTTAATTTTCTAAGTTTTTGGACCCCACAAAAGAGAATAGTAATGTTTAGAAGGAACCCCTCAGAAACATAGATAAGAGAGCTTAGAAATTAGAGTACAAATAAGCAAGGTATAGAGCGCGCGTATCGCTCATTGCCCATTATGCCAAGCGTAACAGATGTTTTATAGATATTGATATGTTGGCGCATCACTATTCAACCACTCTAATTAATAGTTAGAGCGGTTGAATAGAGATGTGCCAAGATTCATGCTTATGCCTTATTGTACGTTAGTTATTAATTTGATTGTGTAAGCATTTGTAAATATTATGTAGGCGATAATTATAAGTGATGTTTTAAATCAATATAACATAGGTACGAATTTATGAAACGATGTTTATTAATTAAACACAAAATTCTAATTAATTTACTCACCCATATTATATATAATTGTGATTTTAATTGCTTGTTAACAAATTTACGTGCGTTTTAAAAAATCGTGAACACTTACATGTAATTGCGTAGGTACTTACATAAATAATTTCCGAAGCTAGTTTGTAATCTGTTTAAAATAAGTATAATCTTACTTTAAAATTAAGCACTAGTATAGCACCTCCAACCAGCTTGCATAGTCCACCTTTGCTTTCAAATACGTACGAAGCACTGATGGTTGCTCGCAAAGTGGCGCTCATGCGATAACTATGGTATTCTAACAAGTTCTGGCTCTTCGAATCATCGAACAAAAAACATCGGTATTTACTCGAATTTGACAAATTAATAAAACATCTGATTAACTCGATGAATCGATATTTTACATTGAGAGTTTTAAATACATCGATATATATCGTCTATCAGTATCGCGTTTACTTCAGATGAGGAAACTGTGTGATTGATTTTGTAATGAGGATTCGCTGTAGAACCACAACAACCGACATAGTCAAAAGATCAGTAACCTGAATTGGTTATGGCCAACTCGAAAAACCGATAATTTATGGTAAAGAAAGGTACTTAAGTGGTAGCTATGAACCAGTTAGTGAAGTGTAGGGCGGTCTGTCTTACGTAAAGATACCTCCATAGCTACGAGCGCAGTGCTCCACACAACCATGGGCATAGATGTGACTTTGACGTTATAAATGGACGATTATCTTATATATTATTAAGGTTGTTTACAAAAGGTAACCCGAGGTATTTTTGATTTTAAAAAGTGAAGGCAAATTGGATATAGGTAATTAAACCTTCTACTTATATTACGATTTAACCTTCAAAATCAGTATGTAACTCGCCGTTCCCTCAGAAATAATCAAATATGATTAAATAAGATAAATATTAAATTAATATTTTATTTATTTATAAATTAAAAATATGCGCGAGTGTCGTGCAACACTCGGTTGAAACGAAGTTTCTTGCGTAGTATATTATTATTGCTAAACGTAGGTATTATATGATCGTTTAACAAATGCAAATAAATGAATTACTGGCGTCTATTAAAATGAAGCGTCAGTTGAAATAAAAATATATTTAATTCATGACAAGATAAGAAAAAGTACGAGGGAGATGGATGTTATTCCATCTTACTTTCATATTTCGGCGCCTAGGCACTATGGCACAATGGGTAGTGACGAAAAAACCTTACACTTTTTGTCGCCTAGCTCCCACCCGTACCGTCTGATAAAGAACTTCGTTCCAAAAATATGAATACCAACTAATCGAGAATTCTAACGATTTGTTCAATACACACATTATTGTACGTATTATCGATGTCTAAAAGCAGATTGGCGTAGAAGTACTGTCTCATTCTTTTATTTATTGTGATATGTATTGGAGACCCTATCTATATATGAGTAACAAGTCGAGAATATCTAAGCCTGGTTGAGAATCGAGATAGATTTTTTTCTGTTTCAAAATATAATTTAATATTTCTTACCTTGTTAACCATGTAGTAGCGGTGTAAGAATATCTACTACCCCAAAGCATCTCGTGGGTGTCGTAAGAAGTGACGGAGTTGTTGCCCTCTATACACATAATGCCATCTGAACAAAGCAATCAGGAAATGGCCAGCAGCGTCTTCCCAATAACGACTAAAAACAAATAAAATGCGGTTATCAACCCGCTTGAGACTAAACATCTAAAAAGAACAGGATTATAGTGCCCAGTGTACCTATTCGCAAGTACAACTACAATATCTAATCCTTCACTCCCATAGTCAGATGGGACAGTAATCCGACTCGACCCAAAAGCCCAAAAAATGATTTTTTGGTTCGACCCGGGATTCGAATCCAGGAAAATTTATTTAAATTAAGCGATCAGCAGTCGAACGAAATCAAAAACCCGACTGCAAAAAAGACAAATTAAAAGTTAGGCACTAAAAAAACGGCGGTAGGTGAAGAAAAAGTTAACACATGCGTAAAATTTTAATTTGTATTTTAAATTAACTAATACAATATTATACATAATTTAATACATATTTGAGTGCTAATTAATACCATTTTCTTGGTGATCAAATTTGTGCAACTGTATATATGTGAATTAATTCCATCTAAATACACCACCTGCCAGCACATCACACATTTGGATTTATACACAATGTCTCAACTTGAAGAGATTTGAACTGCACAGAACAGTTTGGAGGATTGCTTTTCAAAAAGGATGGCCGAACTGGAAGCACAGTTACACGCGGGGGGACCCGCCAAGGACACGGTTGCAAAAGTGGCTGAGGAGTTTCGAACCTTCCGTGAACTCATGTTTTCTATGCTTGGTATGCTCCGTAAACAAATTAATGAGTGCACCCATATGGTTGACGTTATTGAGACCAGGCACAGACGAAAGGCTCTCCTTTTCTTGGGTGTTGCTGAAGAGGAGAAGGAGGACTGCAAGGCTATAGTACTGAGTATAATCCACAAAATGGAGTTGAAGGACATCACAGCATCCTGCATTAGTGTCTGCCATAGGATTGGAGTAGCCTCCAAAAATCGTCTCCGGCCAATCCTAGTACGATTTGTTAGCGTCGACTCCAGGTCATCAGTATGGAGGGCGAAGTCTAGGCTGAAAGGTTGTCCAGTTTCAGTAAAGGAGTTCTTGACAAAGTCTCGGCAAACTGTTTTTGGCAAAGCCCGTCAGCATTTCGGCATGCGTGCATGCTGGACCCAAGATGGAGTAATTGTGGTGAAAGCTGCAGATGGATCCCGGCATAAAGTCACTACCTTAGATGAGCTGATTACTCTTACGCAAAAACACCCTAAGGCGGCTGCTGAATCCTCAACTGGAGACGTGCGTATAGCAGGAAGCGCTTTATCGTCGCAACCCAATTCAAAGCCACGTAAATAGCTAAGCATAATAGCGTTTTATTGTGTTAATTCTCCTTTTTCCTGTAACTACAACTTCAAATTTATTCAATATTGTAGTATATAGTAATACTTAGTATCATTACTTTCTATCCACCGTATTAAAACTTGCTTTTCTTTTATGTAACCTTAAGCTTGATTCTTTCTTATTTATTTACATTTTTTTTATATTACTTAATTTATAATTTTAATAGTTATTCGTTTAACTTCATTTATTAAAACTTGTACATATTATTCACTTTAAATTACATTTTAGGCTTAGTTCTATTTTGTTTATGTACATATTATGAAATTGTTTTGCTTTAGGTTATATTTTGTCCATAGATTAATAGATCTCATAGATAAATATATATGTAGCAAGCTACAGATACGACAGTGACTTTTAGTCAAGTTTCCCAACTATGCGTTTTGGCGCTGCAGTCGCCCATTTTGACAGATCAGTAATAAAAAAAATTAAAAAAATAGCTTAGAGATTGCAAGCACACATCCTTCAAATCATCGATATCGATGTTTAGTGGTGTTCTTATTTTATCGATATCGACAGAAGTGCATTATACAGGAATACTATTATTTAATGAAACACTTATAAGACATTAACATTTATTTTTTATTCAAGCACACCAACATCATATACATACACACATAATCTTAGGATTAAATTATAGGTACAATTTGACGAAAACATAGCAATATTTATTGTACATTATATAAAGCAAGTATCAAATTAAATAAATTAAGCCACGGGAATCATATTTAATCATAGTGCTCAATATTTTTCTTTACAAGTTACTTTTTATATTAATTTTAAAACAGCTATAATTCAAATAGTTATGAATAAATGAGTACCTTCCCTGTATAAGATAACGAACTTTTCGCTAGGATATGCTAAATTATTATTTGGTCTATATAACATTTGTTTGTTAGACAAGACAAACATTTTTTCCTTAAGTTTGTAGTGTTTGGAGTTTTGTTTCATTATTAGAAATCCTATTCATTTTTCATCTAGGGTAAACCTGGCCATTTTGTTTTTTTTAATTGTTTTAATTATACTAATAATAAAGTTATTTGTTTAACATTCAACTTCTCTATACTTCGACAGAGATTGGACATTAAGCAAGTCTTTGTGAGGCTTAGTCACCAAAATTTTAATATTTTTATTTTTTCATGAATGTCACCTTTCAATATTTTATTATTTGTTGCACCAATTGTGCCCATGTAACCTAATAAAACTTTTTCAAAACAAGCCAGGAAAACCTCAAAGTGCTTAATATTTTACTTTTCAAACTACATTTTACATTACTTCCAATACAGCTATAATTCAAATACTTATGAATAAAGTGAGTACCATCCCTGTACAAGATAAGTAATTTTTCATTAGTGGTAATGTTTTGATGCAATCCTTACAACGAATACCTTTCGATATTTTCTGACAAAATGTATTCAGTAGTGTAAGCTGAGCAGTGGTCTATAATTTTTTCCATGACTACATCACCCACCAGCAATTTTTCTTTTGCACTTGATGGTGAAGGGGATAGGAGACAACACTAATATTTAATAATGTGTCTCCATAATCCTCTTCACAATTAGAGAATGTGGACTAACCATGTTAGATAATATCAAATATTTAGAGGCATATATAAATATGTTTGCATCTAGGTCAACATTTCTATATTTTATAGCTTTAATAGCTATAAAATATAGAAATGTTGACCTAATCCAAAAATAAATTTCTAAAGGGTCTTGGTTAATATTTAATGGATAATAATATTCTACATTATACTGTTCAAATAATAATTTGTAGACCCTTATAAAACTTTCAAGTTATCCATCCTTGTCGGGATGGTATGCGCACAAGTCGAGGTTTTCCTTCTTGTATAGCATGTTTGCTATTATATAGAATGGAGTCTACAAAACCATTTTTATTTTATTTTATTAATGGCTTCAATCCAAAAAGTATGAAGTTGTGAAGTTTGTTTAATCACTCGTCTTAACTTTCCTCTTTGCACACCACCCGGTTATCCACTGACGCTGTCAGTGTGTCGAAAAATTCAACGACTTCTGCTGTTGAGGCCATTGTTGCGCCAGAGTTTGCATAGTGAAAATCATCTAAAAAAAAGTACTTTTTAATTGAATTACTTTTACAGTTATTGCACCTGCAAGTCTTTCGCCAAAAGACACTTATTTGCTTACAACAACAGACTTTGTTAACCTTTATACAATTGTAGTGTGGCTCACGGTATCCACTAATGTAATACCAATTATAAATTTAATGTAGTAATAAACAGCACTTGGCAGATATAGGTTGTCTCATTTAATAACGTCATTACATGGCGACCTTGCCAGGCGAGCTAGCCACCGATAGTAATAAACTCATAATAAATATAAGACTTAATAAATACACACATTACCAAAATGAGGAAAATATTGCATAGAGCCATAAAAAGTTTTAAATAAATATTTAAAAAATAAAGCAAAACATATAAAATTATAACGCAAAGAGACAGCTAAGAAGACTTGAGATGAGAAAAGAGGATTTTTTAATAATATAAGGGTGACAAATGAGCACACAGTCCACCCGATGGAAGGTGGTTGCTGTGGCCAATAGACATCTAATCTATCCTCGATTACGAATCAAAATGCATATGCGTTCTCACATGTGAGGACTAAAGTGGAATGCCTCATTTCCAGTAAAAAGGGTATCCGGTTATCTACACTCACCATACAAAACCCAACAGCGTTAAGCTGCTATTTTATGCTGGTATTCTGTGACAGCGTGGTCCTTCCCTGGTCATGCCGAACCATTCATGCTACAACTAAACTACTAATATAGCTGCAGCATAGCTCTACCGCTTAAAAAATGGATGACAGAGATTACTTTTTTTTCCTCAGGTTAAAAAGAATATTGGTTGAGAGAATATAAATTGAAGTACACAGTGGTATTCACGAAGGGAATTTAACAACATTATCAAACCAACCATGGAGCAAACCAAATAAGAACATAATTATCAATTATGTTCCTAAAAAATTATCGAAAAATTTATTCAAGTGATCAGTTTTAGGAGGACTAAATTTTTTGTGTTTTATCTATAACAAAACAGGAAAAATGTTAATTTCAAGGAAACCAAAAAACAATAGAAAACAATGTGAAATATATGTTTGATGTATCTACTAAATAATTACTGTATAAAACGCAAATTATATTTTGTATAATACATATTTTGAAATGTCAGATGAGTAATCTTAAATTCTCATTTAAAATTGCAATTTCATAAAATTAAAAATATAATAAATATAATAACTATAGTCTTCAATCTTTTACCATGACTCATTTTATAGATGGAAAACTATTAAGACAAAGCAGGTGCTACTTGTATATTCATATCCTTATTATTTAAGCATGATTATTTTGATTTCAATGTGTAATGAAAAGTAAATTATCTGATTTATTACATATAATTTTTGTTAAGGTCAAAGATTATTTTATAGTATATTTTAAGTGTCTTAGAATATTCCATAAAGAAATACAATTTTGTTTCTAAAATTTGGAAACCATTTTCCATTTTGAATAACTCCCGGATCTAGGTACAATTTAAATTAGAAAAGTTAAGTTACGTCTGTATAGGATTTCTCTGTACAAAATATTAATTTGATATAGTAATTAATTGTATTTCTATACCTGGTTTACCTAGTATTAGCAAAGATATTAGTAGAAAAAAATGTAATTTATACCATTTTTTTTTTCAAAATTTCCGATAGATGTTTATTTCTTGACAGCGATTGGGCTTTAACAAGTCTTTGTGAAACTGAGTCATCTAAAGTGTTAGTTGCAATCTTTGTCAAAATATTAACCAAGTTTCTCTTCTTTGATACTATTTTCTTCAATAATGTAACCTGTAATGAAATAAATAAAATAATTAAGTATCATATTTTGTTACTGAATGATAAACATAGAAATATTAATTTATTATTTAGAACTTTTGATGTGTTTGACTTGTTTTGACCACCCTATAAAAGCCCTGGCATTTAGAATAAGATTCATTATAGTTCTCATCGTAGTAATGTAATCACGTAGTTAAGGAAGTCAGTATTGCACTGAATTAGTTTTAATACATTATTGTAATATAATAGTTATTAAATGTCATTGAGACATATTTGTAGTTTTTAAAAATCTTCAGCACCACTCCCGAAACTTATATGGCGCAGCCAGCACACAGCTTACAACTGAGTTCAAGTACACTCAAATTGGTCTTGTCCACAGTTCCGGATATCCTCGAACCAAATAAGTTTATTAAATCAGGAGCTGAAGAAACCTTCCTATCTAGACAAGAGCAGCTCTACGAGTAGACATGGCAGTGAGCGGACTTTAAGTAAAGCTTTAACTATCCTGTCCCATTCTAGTTATTTCCTGTGCTTATTTCTTTATGGCTCTATGTTGTAACTTTTGAACTAAAATCGTTGAAAGTTATTTGACTTCTGCACAAAACTTGACAGTTATTAATTAAGTAAATGTTATTATAAATAAAATAAATTGGATTAAATAAAAACAAAGTATATAAAAGTAAGTAAATATAATCTTAAGAAGTGCTAAAATTATAGGAAAAGAATAATTAACAGAATATTTTTGTATATGTGGTACGTATAACGTGGTAGAGCCATGCTGCAGCTATATTAGTAGTATAGTTGTGCTCTCACAGAATACCGGCGTAAAATAGCAGCTTGACACTGCTGTGTTTCGTATGGTGAGTGTAGAGAACCAGAGACCCTTTTTACTGGAAAAGAGACTATCTTAGTCCTAACTAAAGATGGAATCTTTGTCCCCACGGGTGACAACGCATCTGCGTTTTGATTCGCAAACGGGGATAAATGTAGATGTCTATGGGCCACAGCAACCACTTACTATCAGGTGAACTGTGCTCTTGTGTCCCCTTACCCTATAAAAAAAATATACATGTATTAATTTTTTTTAAATAAAAATGGAACAAGGAAGACTATGTCACTTTCTTCAAATTAGACCTAAGGATTTAACAAGCTTGATCATCATGTTTGATGGTGATAAATGTATTTAAAGTTTATTTATTAAGAAATGTGAATATATTATAAGATTTTTTATGACATAAACAAAATTACATATACAAACAATATACTATATATTTTATTGTGTAACAATTACATTATAGGAAAAGATGCATCTCTTTTTAAGATTCTGGTGATTCTAGATCAAACTGCAACTGAATTAGAAAATATTCTTAGTGGTTTCAATAGCTACTTAAAAAAATTAAAATAAATTATAGTTAACCAACTTCAGAATCCACGCATAATAATTCAGAAGGTTTTAGATATCCATTCATTTTGCAAATAATTTTAATTAGATTTAACCACAACATTAAATTGACAATTACATGGAGCAGAAAATAATTCTTATGGCCTTATAATATTAACACTTTCACTGTCTGTTTTCCAGACACAATAGTAAGACAATAGCAGTGCCCTATATATAGTGCACGGGACAGCGAAAGGGTTAATATTGGTATGATACTTAGAGATGGCCATGTTAGTGTAAGTGATGAAAAGTATATTATAATTAAGGTTTCAGATTTAAATGTTACGCATGAGCAGTTAGAATTTAATATTAATAGATACATGAACTTAAATACTTAAATAAGCATGTTAGAATTATATTGACAAAAAAAACTCAAACATTCAATTTTTATAATGTTTCAAACTGAATTTGAAATAAATTCCAGTATTGAACAATTTGAACAGTTATCACCTTCATTTAGAGTCAAATAAGGCATTCTAAACTCCATAAGATATATTATTAAGATTATTACTGGTAACTTTGATTATAAAAATGCTATTAAGTATGAAAATAAGATTGGTAATTTAAAAACTCGTCGATACACACTAGTGAACAAGATTACCTTAATGAAATAAATAGAATCTCTTGTTAAAATAAGTACCATTTACAAGAAATAATTTTATCAAGATTGATTCAAATTCAAATTTATTTTTATTTGCGAATACAAGTAATATACTACAGGTAACATCTTTGAAAAAGATACATGTCATTATAATGTGCCTATTGATGCATTGCTTAAATATTAATTAATTGAGTAATAACATTTCTTAGATATGTTTTAAATTATTTTTAAATTTCTGAATATTCTCCATTTGTGAAACATAGATGGAACTTTATTGTTGATTTTAAACAGCGTGCCAAAAATGCTTTATCTAAATAAAGCTGTCTGATGAAATTGTATAATTTTACTGTCAATTACTAAATAATCATTAAATATTTCCAAATTAGTTTTTATAAATGTTACATCTTGATAAATATGCAGTGTTGGAAATGACAGTAATTTAATTTTTTTAATTCTTGATATATTTGAGAGTTAATGATATGTACTTTTATTAATATTTACAATTTATTTTTACACAATTTCCAATCACTCTACACTAGATGGAATGAAATCGAAACTTCTGTAATCTTTAACAAATTAGAAATTTTACTTATAGATATTGAAGAATTGTTAAAATTATTAAAATCAGCAGAGTTAACAAATTAATTGATATACCCCATAAGTAGTAACAATGAAGTAAAAATAGAACAATATATAAAATTGAGGGAAGTCAAATAACATTTGTTTTAGATACCAATTATACAAAAAATTAATACCCATCACATTACCACTTCCTCTAAACTATTATTTTAATTGTTTAATACTCATACCAACTAGTAAAAGGTTCTGAAACAGTCTTGTTCGCTCAGTCTTGCAACTACCTATGTTCCTCCACTATGACGACAAGTCACAACTTTAAGTTGAAGATGCTTGTATGAATGCTTTAATGAGATTCTCAGATAGTATGAGCTCCAGCCTTCCAGTACCAGCCGAAAAGCAGATCTATCATCTTGGACATTAGTGATTTAATAAATCTTGAACATTTAAATAACCTTTTAAAATAAGGAAAGTGAAATAAAATATAACTGTGAAAAATTTATAAATGTAAAAAGTGTTGAGATTTAGAAGATGTCAATCACATAATTATTTGTTAAAACAGAACTAAAATTTAACCATATATTCGAGCAGCATCTTTGAAAATTTGTAATAAATTGTTGCTTTTTTTGCAAGGTTTGTTCTTGTGATATTTTTATAACAATTTAAGCAATCAGCTATACAATTTTTTGTCTTTCAATAGTTACACAGACAATTTTTTAAGTGACTGCCACTTTATACCATGTAGTGATAATTAAAAATGGCTGGTGAAGTAATCACAAAGTGATGCAATGTTTTTTAATAAAAATGTATGGTTCAATACTGCATTACTGGAGTCCACTTGATACCCACTTAGAAATCACAACTTTCAGCAGTCGAAATTTAAGTACCTACCATGATGAGTAATAAAATTACTCGCCTGTTGCTGACAGAGGCACACCATGAGCTATTTAATCGTTAGTAAGCAAGCATGGATAAGAGTACCTATCGAAGTTTTCTGTCTTGTCAAGAAACTGTTCTTTGGAAAGTTCAATGATCTGGGGACTTATGGATACTATGAAATACATTCACAAGTTTCTTAAATTATCGTTGTTAGGGAATCTGCACCAAGACAGCATTTTTCGTATTCCATACAAGATGCACTAGACCAGCACAAAAACACAATATTGTTATTGTCACAAATAGCGAAGGAAACTTTGCGTCCAAGATCTCAACGCAACATAAATGCGAGGAAATACACTTCAATACACTTGCACTAAACTCATAACTCGGGCGACAATTAGATAAATATTGGCGGCAATTAATAATTAATATCGATAATTTTGACAATTTGTTTTGACAATACAATATGGCGTTTTTTTTAAAATGGCGTCCGTAGACAGATAATAAACTAGCGACGGTAGCGCCAAATGGCATAGAATGGAACTAAGCTGTCACGGGCCTGATAGATCTGTAGCAAGTGCATAGGTAGTGTAAGTTAATTTTGTCGCTGGGAAGGTTTTTCTTTTATCAATACATGACCATGGATACAAAGTCTTTTGGCCACAGTTTGTATGTCGTCTATGAGACACTTCTCTATGATACTTTTTAATTGTTCTAAGTTACTGTTATTTATTATCAGTATTCTATACTGATATAACTAGTAGTACTAGTAGTAGTGATATACTAGTAATGTAGTTTACTAATTTAGTTGTAGCTGTCTTGCAAATCATTTTAATTTTTATCGTTTTGTGTATTATATTAGTCTCTTAATTTTTGAGTATGTTAGCTGGCGGGTGGTGCAGGGATAGCAATTTGGTAATCGAAATTATTACTATTTTTTTTTACGTTTTATAATTTTAATTATACTATATTATTTATTCTTACCATTTAGGTCTATATTATTTATTTATTTATATATTATATTACATATAGATGAGTTCCGATGATGATTCTTTTCTTTCTGCCAACGAGTTTTGTTCATCAAATGACAGTTATTGCTCGCTTACTGAAACGCTAGGGGATTTTGTGCGACGTAAATTCGAACAATCCCGCTCCTTGTTTAATGTTTGCCACATTAATGCACAAAGCGTACCTAGTCACTACAGTGATCTGACTGAGGCTTTCTCTGACGCTGATGTTCATGCCGTCTTGATTTCGGAGACTTGGTTAAAGCCCCATCTTCCTTCTACCTCTTACCCTCTCTCTGGCTTCAGTTTGATACGCAACGATCGAGTTGATAGGAGAGGGGGTGGGGTCGCTATATATCTTCGTTGCGACTTCTCTTATAAAATTCTAGCTTCTTCTTCCCCTTATTATACTGCATCTGCAGAATTTCTATTCCTTGAAGTTTGCGTAAAAGGAGCTAAATTGATTCTTGGTGTTGTCTACTGTCCTCCTTCTGTCGATTACTTCTCCAGTCTTGAAACAATTCTGGAATCCTTGGGGTCCGAATACTCACATCACATTATCATGGGCGATTTTAATATAGACCTCCTGACTCCGCACTCATCCCGTTCCTCTAAGCTCCTTCACATTGTCGAGTCGGTTGGCCTCCACATTTTACCTTTACAAGCCACTCACCACAATATTGATGTGGAGGATACCTGGCTTGACTTAATCCTTACCTCTGCTCCTTCTCTTGTCTTCTCCCATGGTCAACACTTTGCACCTGCTTTCTCCTATCATGACCTCATTTTCCTTTCTTACGTCCTAAAATCTCCTAAAGCTCCAGCTAAAACTCTTCACATGCGTTGTTTTGGTCGCTTAGATGTTGAAAAGCTTTGTATGGATGCATCCAAAATAAACTGGAACAGCGTGGTTTCTGCGCCCACTGTGGACGAAAAGGTTGAGGGTTTGAATGAAGCTTTCCTTAGGTTGTATGATGTACATGCTCCCATTAAAAAAGTGAAGCTCAAGCGTCCACCTGCGCCATGGATGACGATTGGGGTTCGAATTGCGATGAGACGTAGAGATAGGGCTTTTGGCAAATTTAGGAAAGATCGATGTGATGAGAACTGGACTCTTTATAAAGTTGCAAGGAACCGGTGCAATCAGATGATACGCAACGCCAAACGCCGATTTATCCTTAGTAACATCTCATCTTCTTCCCCTGCTAATATCTGGAAGTTCCTTAGAACCATAGGTATCGGTAAACGACACCATTGTGAGTTTCAGAGGACGATTGGTCTGGATGATATTAATTTTCATTTTGTCTCCAACAGTCCTCTTGATCACCAGACCAAGCGTCTTACTATTGAACACTTAATGGGTCTACCTCGTCCCGATATTGATCTCTTTCAATTTTCTCCAGTAGCTATGGATGAGATCAAGAAGACAATCCTATCCATTAAATCTAATGCTGTAGGTTGCGACAACATCAGCCGACGGATGATTATCTTTATACTTGACCATATCCTCCCAGTTATCTCGCACATCATTAACTTCTCCTTGGATTCTGGTGATTTTCCTTCTTTGTGGCGTAAGGCTTACGTTATTCCCTTACAAAAGATCACAAATCCCACTTTACCCAATCATTTCCGACCTATATCCATCCTTCCCTTCTTATCCAAGGTCCTTGAAGCCTGTGTCTACAAGCAACTTTCGCAGTTTATCTCCTGTCATAACTTATTAAGTCCCTTGCAGTCTGGCTTTAGGCCTGGTCATAGCACCGTTTCCGCACTCCTGAAAGTAACTGGTGATATTAGGACAGGCATAGAGGATACTAAAGTCACTGTGTTGGTTTTAGTTGACTTCTCGAACGCCTTTAATACCATCAGTCATGACATTCTAATTTCCATACTTTCCCTTTATATGGTCTCACCCGAAGCACTGGATTGGTTTTCATCATATCTTCGAGGTCGCCAGCAGTCGGTTCGCATCGATGAGCTATCATCTAGCTGGTTTGACTTACATGCTGGTGTTCCTCAAGGCGGCATATTATCTCCTTTGTTGTTTTCTATATTTATTAATCTCATTACCCAAGACCTTCAGTCTGCGTATCATCTGTATGCCGATGACTTGCAATTGTACACACAAGCGAGTATTGACAATATTTCTACAGCGGTGGACATAATTAACAGGGACCTAGAGTATATTAAGAACTGGTCTGACAGGTTTGGCCTAATGGTCAACCCTTCGAAGTGTCAGGCCATAATAATTGGTAGCCATCGGATGAATCATAGATTGAAAACAGTAGCTCTACCTCCTATCTTTTTCAATAATACTGAGATTGAATTGCGTTCTACTGTGAAGGATCTAGGTTTATTAATTGATTCTACCTTGAGTTGGAAAGACCAAGTAACGACCGTTAGCCAGAAAGTTACCGGTACCCTGCGTTCTCTCTATCGCCTAAAAAATTTTCTACCATCTGCAATCAAAACAATGCTTGTGCAAAGTTTAATTTTTCCCCTAATCGACTATGGTGATGTGTGTTATTTCGACCTGAATGCAGATCTTCTCAATAAATATGACCGTCTTCTGAATAACTGCATTCGATTCATTTTCAATCTTCGAAAGTATGACCATATATCCACGTATCGATCTCAATTAAAATGGTTACCTATTCGTCAACGCCGTAGTTTGCGTGCACTCACTACCCTTTATTCTATCCTGATGTCTCCAACTTCCCCTTCCTACTTATCTCCTTACTTTCAGTTGCTTAGCGCTAGTCATGAGAGAAACCTCCGCTCTATGAACAACCTTCTTCTCCTATGTCCCTCCCATAGCTCTGGACTTGTTCATTCTTCTTTCCACATTCAATCTATTCTCCTTTGGAACGCACTACCTCTCGAAATCAGGACGGCTAGCAATCGTTACGCGTTCAAGATGAAGGTTCGGGAATACTTAATTAATAAATTGGCAGAATCATCATAGTAACAGTTTATATATATTTTATGTATATATATATGTGTATATGTGTATGTATGTACATATATATATATATATATATATATATGGTATGTATGTGTGTATATATATTGTTATTATGTATATTATATATTTTATTTGATTATGTGTATATATATATTGTATATATTTTTATTACCATTTATATCTTATGTATTTTATTTCCATGTGCTAAAATTGTTTTTTTTTTGTTATTTTAGTTTAGTATTAGCATATTAACTTTTTATAACACCTACTTCATTCTATCTCTGCATCATCCCAAGGTAGACTGGTAGAGAATGCCTTAGGCATTAAGTCCGCCTATATACCACATGTGTATATGAAGTTTTAAATAAATAAATAAATAAAAAGACCGAAACAAAATCAACCCATTACTTTCTTTCTGTTTATAATTTGCAAATAGGTCCCGCCTGCTACTAAACATAATGCAGGTATTTAACTTAGGCTTTCAGCTCATAGTATAGTCTGTTAAACTGAAGTAGAGTTTACTTCATTTATAGTTTATTTTAATTTTGTTTTCTATTCTCATTATTGATTCGGTCTTTTTAGTGCATTATTTTCAAATTGTCTTTTTTGCAGTCGGGTTTTCGATTTTTTTTTATTTTAGACTTTTTAGATAGCACGAAATTCATCACAAACATGACCCATTTTTACACTATCAAAAACTTTTTAAGCCAATTTATTATTCCTAATTAAATTTAAACAACTTCGATGTTGGTTAACGGGGGGGCTTCGATCGGTACGCAGTGCAAGGACTTTTTGTAGCAGAGCAAGGTGCCGTCTCTGGGGCTAGTCAACCTATCATTTGTAACTATGGTGTAGTTTGCGATCTTAGGGTAGCGATGGCTAGGTTTCAAGAAGGTCTCTTGCACCAGCATGATGTTTACATCGTGTTTATGCAGGAAGAGCGCGATCTTGTCTTTTTAGACTCTAAAGCCGTTCGCGTTAAAGAACGCGACAGTAAGACAGCGTGTTTTGGTTCTACCTAAAGGTTGTACTGCCATTTTCATTTTTAGTTGAGGTATTTAGGCGCACTGGAAAGACCAGATTGAGTGGATTAGCCCTATGTGCTCAATTGTGGCGTAGAGCTTGTCCTGTGGGGTAGTGGCTCCGCGTGGTACGAGGACCAAAGAGGATAATTCAGCAACGTTAATGTTGCTGATGAATCTGCAGACTAGAAAGAAGTCAGCGGCGAAAGAAGGCGAGCCTTGTTGAACGGGCTTCGGTTTAGGAAGACTTAGAAAGGCGGCGCTGGCCGTGAGGCAATGAGTGCCAGCGATTTCACCCAAGCACTGGGTTTTGGCACGGAGTAGGCAGGAGGGCTAGGACATTGCTCGGCTACCCCGGTGACTAAAGCGGGCTTGGTGGCGATTTGAGGCGAGGAATGGGTTCCGTGATCAGTGTGGGTTTGGGAGCAGGCAGCCTAGAGCGATACACACTAGCTTGACCCGTGCGTCCAGGACAGATTTTACCACCGCGCTGCTTCCTTCGCAGCGCTTTGGAACACTCGCAATAATCCGCTGGGTATCCCTCTTTGCGGAAATTGACACAGATTGAGGGTTCATCCATCTCAGGCGTGCGGAGACAGTCAGTGTCAGTGACGCACTAAGGCCTAGCGTAACAATTTTTGGCTGAGTGGCCGTACAATTGGCGTTGGTGGTACTGGCCAACGTTGCTCCTACGTCGAAGGGCTTCAACTGCAATCCCCGTTAGGATTCAGATGCGCCGAACGTTAAAAATCTCCTTGCCTTCTGGAGAAAGTTTCAGAATGACAAGCAATAGATCTAAAAATCGTTTCTTGTCGGTCTGGTGGTGCATTTTATGTACCTTCTGGACTGGGGGATTTTGAGCCTTTAGGTCGTCCAAGGCGGACAGTCTAAAGGCTCGAGATTGTCTACATTCTGTACAGCCTCGAGCTCCTTGGGGAGGCCTCGGACGACCACGAAAGCTTAGTTCGCTCAAAGTCACTTACGTGATACTTTATACTGCTTGAACAAGTGGTAACTTACAGTTCTACTCTTATTTGTTCGTATTTTCTTTCATTTTTACCCTCGTTACGAACAATAAGAACAACTCAAAATCGGATAGTGTTATTTTTCAATCCGATGTTACTGCAAAAGACAAGATTATGGCTACTGCCCAGCTCCTATGATAGATAGCGTGATGAATTATAATTATTCCAACGGTTCGATCGCCACGTAATACGATAGCGAAAGTCCCATTGAAATGCGTTCTATAGTTCTTGTATGATGCGTGTCCAGAGAGACAGACAGACGTATCCAAAAAAAATTGTTTTAGGCATCTGTATCGATAACACAGTGTACTCCAATTCAAATTACGAAAAAAATTAATATGCTAATATAATATATGATATCTTTGTCAAAAATAAGTAATTAAAAATATTTTAATAACTAAAACTTTTACTTGGGGTTGTTCCTTATTAAACACTCTTCTTGTTACTTTGAGCTTGTGATATACCTGAGTCAACTGAAAAGGGTCAACAGTAAGTTAAAGCCCACTTGAAATTACTAAAAAGTTAAACTTTTTTTAAATGAAAATAAGAATAAAGAACTTTGGAAGCTACTTTTTAGGGTTCCGTAGCGAATTGGCAAAAAACGGAACCCTTATGGATTCGTCATATCTGTCTGTCTGTCTGTCCGTCCGTATGTCACAGCCACTTTTTTCCGAAACTATAAGAACTATGCTGTTGAAACTTGGTAAGTAGATGTATTCTGTGAACCGCATTAAGATTTTCACACAAAAATAGAAAAAAGGCAATACATTTTGGGATTTCCCCATAATTAGAACTACAACTCAAAAAATTTATTTTCAACAAACCCATACGTGTGGGGTATCTATGGATAGGTCTTCAAAAATGATATTGAGGTTTCTTATATAATTTTTTTCTAGAGTGAATAGTTTGCGCGAGAGACACTTCCAAAGTGGAAAATAGAAAGTAGAAAAATGTATGTCCCCCCCTCCCCCCGTAACTTCTAAAATAAGAAAATGATAAAACCAAAAAAGTATATGATGTACATTACCATGTAAACTTCCACCCAAAATTGGTTTGAACGAGATCTATTAAGTAGCTTTTTTTAAAACGTCATAAATCGTAAAATATGTTACTTGCTGCTACGGAACCCTTCATGGGCGAGTCTGACTCGCACTTGGCCGCTTTTTATTAGAAATTATTTTATTCTGTTTAGTTCTTTGAAGTCAATTTTACAGCTTTTACTGTACAGTGAAATTGCTAATTTAGTTATTGTTTGCTGTGGGTGATTGGAAAAATTATATTGATGCCATAACCGCACAATCAATTAATGGAATATTTGCGAAGTGTTATTTGTGGTGAATGATTATAAAACAAACAATGGACTAGGCCAACAACAAAATAAAATTTATCTATGCATCAAATATTTTCAATATTTTTCTTCATATATTGTTTATCAATTAAATATTTTTGAAGCCCGAAGAGACAAAAAAAACTAGGGCTAAGTATGCCTCGTTTCAATAATTGTTTATGTGCGAGCAGCTATGCAAGTTAAGAAAGACCAGTATCACTGCCACTTACAAGATCTATTGTGGTTACTGCTAAAGCTATAGTTTACTGCTAAGCCCTATATATCCTTAATGATTTGAACGAGTGGCTTAAGTGTAAGCAATTTCACTTCTTCTGGGCGAAGTACATAGTTGTCCAGATGAGTGTTACGTTTACGCTTCAAGCGTCCATAATCCCTTAGGATGTGCAGAGGTGTTTCTTCCATAAAGGAACAGAATTGACACATCCTTGAGTTGCTTAGTCCCAGGATGGACATTCGCTTTTTTGTACAAGTGTCCAGTGAGGGCTCTTGTCAGAATACGCAATAAATTTTTACCTAATCCCATGGCTTCTGAAGCGAGTTTTACGATCAAAAGCCTGGATTAAGGTTTTAGAATGTTTTATCTCTGGTATTCTTATCTAATATATCTCTGGTCTTAAGTGATTTTTTGTGATAAAGAGTTTCAAGGGTCAATAGGGCTAGGATTTTTGAGATTACAGAAAATGGCTCGAGTCTAAATTGGGTACCCTTTGAGCCCTCCCATGCGAGCTTGCAGGCAAATTAATTGCAAACTCATCTAAAAACAACCCTGTTATTTCACCCCATGGCGTTTAAAAGGTTTACGCAGTCGCCAACTAGCTTCGAGTTCACTAAGTTTGATCTCAGCGTTAGTAGTGCTGCTTGACTATCAGATTTTATACGGATAGTATGGTAGACGTAGTCTTTTTGCAGGTTGATTTCCGCACAGCGATGTATTTTGAAAATGTATGCCTGAAGGAAAGAGGTCAATTTACCCAAATTCATACCAATTGAATTTGAGGCGTTCTTTATAATTTCCAAAGCCTACGTCGAGGCCCACTTTTGACCAATCGGTATTCCGTATAAAGCTATCGACCTCACAGATAACCTGTCCATTCAGCCAGTCTTATCTGGAGGGTAATTTCACTATGCTCTTTTTATTAAAAGTCTATAGTGAACGCATGATATCTGAGATCATGTATTGGTTATTAATTTATTGAGACGCCCTCATACCGTCCTCGGCGTTAATCCCCTTTACAAATTAGCCCTCGCCTTCTTGTCTAAATAAAGTTTAAGGGTGTTAGGCATAGAAGTGCTTTAGGTGTTGTTGTTGTCATTAAACAGTCACCTTTTGATTGACTTATTACACCAGAACATGGAAGCGTAGGTAAAAATCGGCTTCACTGCGCTGCTGTACAACTATAGGATCATATTGGGACGCAAGCCTCAGTTGCTTTCAACCATACGACCGCACATACCTAAAGCAATTGTAGCTTCATAACATACGTTGCTAAGGTGATAGTTCCACGTTGGTTTTCGGTTGATTGTTACGTTCAAATACTTAATTTCAGTGGAGACTGGTATTTCTTTAGCATTAAGTTTCATTGTGACTAATTTGTATAACCGTATCTTTTTGGTAAAGACTATTATAACAGTTTAATCAGCATTTACTGATAAATTGTTATCACCTACACGAGTTATCCATGGTTTTTAGGCTTTTTTCGTATGACTGGTCATTCAGAGTCATCAACATAGTCTAGTGTGCCAATGTGAATGTCTTCCATATTGTACAATCATTGATCACGCAAGATTCCAAAGAAGGGGTGATAATACACTTCCTTTTATACAGCCTCTCTTAGTTGCAACCTTAAAAGAAGTTTGAAACAGCGCCATATTTGCCTTTCTGTTTGAGAGAATCGAGTTCTTTCACCTGATGGTCGTGGAGTTAACATTTTTAAATGTCAGCCCCCCAACCGGCAGTGATTTGTGGCTACTGTCTACGCCCTCAATATCTATAAAGGCACAAAGAGCTATTTCTTTAACCTCCAGTGCTTTTTCGACCTTAACAATAACATTGACCAGGCCTATTTCCGTAGGTTTCCCATTACGGTAGGCACGCTGATTGTGTTGTAGGTCTCTGTCTGTCTTGAGAACAAAGGAAAATAGTTTATAGATCTAAAGGACTTTGGTGCGGCATAGCCCATTCTACCAGCCTTAGGTATAAATAAAACTTTGACGATTTCCCATCGTTATGGAATATATACCCATGCAAAACTTGCTCTGAAGATTTTCAACAGATAAAAAGAAAGATATCAATACACCTCTGTAGTTGGATGGGAATTATTCCATCCTCACCGCTTGTTTACATGGTTTATGGAGTCAACAGCCCACTGCACCAGATTTGGCCTTATTATCATTGCAGCCCTACATCAGTCCTTATTAAAAGGCCTTCGTAGAGCTATGAAAGAGTTCGAAGTTCGAGTTTCTGCGAAATGGCTGGACACTAGTAACTCCAATGTTTCTGTTTCAATAGTAAAGTTACCATCAGGGTTTTTAGGAAGCCATATGACTGCTCTATACTCACTGTATGAAACATAGCAACTTTAAGCTGCTATTTTACAAACTGGTATTCTGTAAGCCCGTGGTTCTAACTCGGTCGAGCCGACCCATTCGCGCTACAACTGTAATAATTTAGTTGCAGAGTGGCGCTATCACGTACGAAAATTAATTTTCAAAATGGTGAACACATCAACCTAAGAAAGGTTCACTTACTTTTACGGCGTCGATATGGAGAACCAATGCTTCACAATATTTTGCTGTCGCCTATAGCTAAAAATTATCAACGTCGATATACATTTTGTGCATATTCGTAGCAAAATTAAGACCTTTTCGGTTATTCGTCCAATTACTTTTGAATCTTGTACTGTCGTCGTTTTGTGTAACGTAATTTAATATTTATTTTTTAAGTTTCTTTTTACATATCCCGTGGCATGCGTACATCGTGGTCCTTCATCAGTCGAGCCGACCCATTTGTACCACTACCATGATATAGCCACAGCATAATACTTCTACCACAAAGTTTATTTTAATAAAAAATGCAAAATTAAGTAAACTTTTCTCGTCTCATCATCTCTTCGCAGCAAAAGTGAATCGAGCCGAACAGAAAGGACTCGGTCGTCGACGATCCGGACCACTCTGCGCTAGATGAAAACAGTATTGCATGTAAGGCCAAATTTGCGTTTGTAAAGTTGTGCCGATCATATCTTCAAGCGAGGTCAGATAATCAGTTTTATAACTCTCTCAGATCGTTAAGTCGATATTATTTTATGTATCGATCGTTAATTTATGTACTTTATTGCAACCTTTTCTCCAAATACTAAACTCACAGCATGCGTACATTAGCAGAAGTGTACCGCTGTGGCGACTAACTGGCGTTATTGTTCTTAATTCATTGTAGCGTTAGCTACAAGGCCTTCCACCTAATTATATTCTATTAATCAAACACTGTATAGATTATGTAATATAAAAGTGTGACAATAAATGTATGCTGATGTGTGACATTGCGAATTTTTTTGGAAAATTTCGACGGCAGCTTTAAAACCAGCAGTTGATGATAGTATATCAAGGTGCTTCCCACTAAATGAAGTGATGACCTGGTAAATGAGGCATGAACTCGCTGCATATGGCTTAGGACCGTGTTTAGTGGCAATCCTTGGCTTATGGCTATTTGGCTTATGTTCATCAGTGGACTTGTGAAAGGCTGTAATGATGATGATGATTCCTAGAATTTTTCTTTATTTCTTCGTGAAGTTTCACCACAATTTGTTCAACCAAAGGTTAGCTCCGACAAACAGACAGACAAAGTTTTTAAAAATGTATTAATAGCGTACAAATAAGATCAGTCAAATACTGAAGAAAGACTGTTATTGCGACATTAAAGACAGAAAATAAATTTTTATTTAAAGGTATATAGATTTTTAAATTTAAATATATCAAAGCTATTTCCATTTTTGTAGGGTCGGTATTATCTGTTTTATAAAGCAATATTTTTGATATGAGCGTGACCGTTGGAACTATTTACATTAGAGATTAGCTTATGTTATGATTTCTTATATTTACGCGAACACTACACATTTAAATAAAACTAATTTTACGGATTCTATCGCGTATATTAACTTATTTTTTATCTTCCCGACGTTTCGGGTGCTTTCCAGCACCCGTGGTCACGGGGGACTAAGGTGTTTGACGTCCTGCTGTCATAGTTAGCCCGGCTAGCTTCAGTTTTTTAATATTAATTTTTTTTGGTTCGATTTACGCAGAATGAGCTTACAGTATCTTGAGGTCTAGGAGTGGTATACTTGGGTTTGGATTTTATTTTATTGATTATGGGATCCCAAGCAGATGGCAGCACCCATCCATCTTCTCTATTGAAATTAGGATGTTTTTTAATTTCAATAGCCTCACGAATCATCCTTGGGAGGAATCGGTGTTCTTTTGCGAGGATTTGTGGTCTATCAAATCTAATGTAATGGCGGGGACGATCTTGATCATGTTCACAAACTGCAGACTTCCCGATACGTCGGTGCTTCACGTCAGCTATATGTTCTTTAACGCGGGTTTTTATAGATCTTTTTGTTTGTCCTATGTACGAGAGACCACATTCACAATCCAGCTTGTACACTCCTGCATCTTGTAGAGGGATATGACACTTGACGGATGGTAAAAATTGACCAATCTTCTTCAGCGGCTTGAAGTATGTTTTAATGGAAGCTCGCTTCAAGATCTAGCCAACCTTGTCTGTGACTCCTCTGACGTAGGGTAGTACAGCAGGCACACGCTCGACTGTGGCTGGCTTCACTCGGTCACTGTGACGTAGGCGCGGGACCCGAAGCTTGTTGTCTTGCAATACTTGCTTGACGTGCTGAAGCTCGGCGGCCAGATGTTTTCTGTCACAGATTCCTCGTGCTCTCTGAAACAAAGATTTTCCCACGGTAGCTAACTGTGAAGGATGATGGTGCGAATCACCATTTAGATATCGATTGGTATGGGTATTTTTTCTGTACACAGTATGACCAATAGTGTTATCAGGATTTCGGATGACTAAAACATCTAGGAAAGCTAAAGTATTGTTTGCCTCTAATTCCATTGTGAATTGTATTTTAGGGTTTATGGAATTAAGGTGGTTTAAAAATGCAGTTTCTTTGTCAGATGGTAAAATTGTGAAAGTATCGTCTACGTACCGCTTGTAGAATCTTGGATTTACAGGAGCATTGAGAAGGGCTTTCTCCTCAAAGTCCTCCATGAATATGTCGGCGACTACGGGAGATACAGGTGAGCCCATTGCCACTCCGTCTACTTGCATGTAGAACTCTTCTTTCCACAATAAATAGCCAGATGTAAGGCAGTGTTTGAGTAATACTGCATATTCTGTGGGCATGTTGTTATCTTCTAGCTTTCTAGTAACAATTGAGATGCAGTCTTCAATAGGTAGGCATGTGAATAGTGACTGAACATCAAAACTGACCATAGTTTCATTGTCAGCGAGATGTAGGTCTTTTATCTCACTAACAAAATGGTATGAATCCTTTGTGTGCGCTCTGGTATGTCCTCTTAGTGGTGACAGTATTTTTGCCAAGTGTTGAGCCAACTTATAAGTTGGTGAATCGATCTGGCTTACTATAGGACGTAGTGGAGCGTTTGGTTTGTGTATTTTCGGTAACCCATACAATCTCGGTGGTTTGGCACATGATGGTATTGTCGAATTCACGTCGAGATCTAATTTTTCGGAGTATTTCTTTATTAAATCAGTAGTTGTTTTAAGTGTATTAGTTGTAGGGTCTATTTTGACTTTTTTGTATGTACTTACGTCCGATAAAAGTTGTTGTATTTTAGAATTATACTCTGACGTGTCCATTATTACCGTAGCATTTCCTTTATCCGCGCGGAGAATCGTGAGCTCTGGTCTGTTGCGTAAGTTGTACAACGCTTTAAATTCGTCTTTGGGGAGATTTAGTTTCGGCGCGGAACTTCGACGTAACAAGGACGAAATGTCTTGACGTATAGCCTCTAAATCCTGTTTACCGATATTGTTCTTAAACAGACAGTTTTCTACGCTGCAGATAATTTCCTCGTACGGGATTTTTTGCGGCGTTATAGCAAAATTCAAGCCTTTCGACAATACTTTTATTGTAGGTTCGTCCAGTGTTTCTTTTGACAAATTATAGACCGTGCGTTGTTTATTGTTTGCGTCTGTGGTCAACGGTTGTTGCGTTTCGTTTCTACGTTGACATGGATGTTTGGCATTTGATTTGATAGTTAATTTTTGGTATTTTTCTATATGTTTGTCTTTGCATTCATTATATTTCGATATTTCGCGTTTGTTTAAAGTTTCAATGCAATTATTAAAATCAAATGTCGTTAAAACTGTCTTTAACTCACTGGACAAATTGTCTATGGTATTATTTATGATTTGTAAATCGAACCGTTTTTGCTGAATCACCGTTCGTAACAACTTTTTACTTGCCTGATTTAAGATCTTAGCACTTCCTCTAATGTCCTTTTTAGTGGATATTTTGACACTCGTAGGAATGAGATTGTTATCGCGGCACCTCTTCAAGAAAATCAATGATGTTAAATATCTTGCGCGCTTGGTCATGCGATCTTCTAATCGGCGAATTTTATTTGCAATTACCAGTCCGTACTGGTTTACATAATGATTTCTTATATTTACGCGAACACTACACATTTAAATAAAACTAATTTTACGGATTCTATCGCGTATATTAACTTATTTTTTATCTTCCCGACGTTTCGGGTGCTTTCCAGCACCCGTGGTCACGGGGGACTAAGGTGTTTGACGTCCTGCTGTCATAGTTAGCCCGGCTACCTTCAGTTTTTTAATATTAATTTTTTTTTTGGTTCGATTTACGCAGAATGAGCTTACAGTATCTTGAGGTCTAGGAGTGGTATACTTGGGTTTGGATTTTATTTTATTGATTATGGGATCCCAAGCAGATGGCAGCACCCATCCATCTTCTCTATTGAAATTAGGATGTTTTTTAATTTCAATAGCCTCACGAATCATCCTTGGGAGGAATCGGTGTTCTTTTGCGAGGATTTGTGGTCTATCAAATCTAATGTAATGGCGGGGACGATCTTGAACATGTTCACAAACTTATGTTGTCAATCTTCTTTCTTCATTCATATTTCAAATACATAACATTTTTTTAAAGCGCTCTAATAGTATGACAATCAAAAAAATTCCAAACCTTTATACTTTTTTTGCTTTTTTATTAGTTAGTCTAATTTCAAAGTACTCTTCTTCTTTAACAGACCTCTCGCGACGCGACGAAACACGCAAAATATGCGCATAGACCTTCGAAAACCTTCTTTTTTAACAGACCATAACAGCCCACAGCTGAATAAAGGTCTCTTCCATTGTAGGAACAATTTTACCAGATGATAAGAATACTTATTTGCCTAGAATTTTGCCTGGGTAGGTTATACCACTTTCTATCTCGCCAAGCAACAGTGCGTGTACTATTGTGTTCCAGTCTAAAGTGTATTTTTTATATAGAATAAGTAAGTAATAACTTAACTGTTGCCAATAGACATTTATATTTATCCTGGATTAATAATCAAAATACAAATGCGTTGTGATCCCTGAGGACTAATAAGCAATACCTCTTTTCCAGTAAAAAGGGTCCCCGGTTTTCTACCATCACCAAACATAGCAGCAATAAGCTGTTATTTCACGCTGGTATTCTGTGAGTGTGTTCTTAAGTAGACCTATTCATGCTACAACCATAATATAGCTGCAGCGTGGCTGTACCATGTTTTAAATAATGTGTATAGAGAACCAGTAAAATCAAAGGCTGTGAGATATTCTATCTCAGTGCTGAGAGAAGACAATGATTATGTATACTTCTTTGTTTAAAACAGGTTACAGTTGTCCGTCATTAGCTTACATTTGCTTTTTACCGCCATGTTGTCTCTAAATTCGTTTGTCACTTCAGCTTTATAAAATAAAACATCATAATCGTCACGATTGTAAGGCGGACTTGTGGTCACAGTACCAGGCGTTCTAAGCTTTTAAAGTTTCTTTCCGCCACACATTCGCTCCATCATTATGTGGGTATTTTTATTTCTCGTAACTTGTAGGAGATGCTTATCCTGATATCTGTCGAAAGCCATACAATATGCCGGGTTATATTTAGTTGTTTTTATGATACCTATGCCATGGGATAAAACAGGATAATCGATTCTCTTAAGTCCCACTAATAAAACAAAATATTACAAAATTAATAACCAAATGGAATAACTTTGTTAATTACTATATTAATAATATTAATATAGAGCAATAAAGACATAACAACGGAAGTTTTGCGTGTAGTAAAAGCAATTTGTAAGATGTGGTATTATACAATTTAAATGGAAAGCAGCATCTTCTATAAAGCTGCTGTTACAAAATACATGAATACAAAATTCAATGACTTATTCAGTATTGTACTAAAAGCCACAATTTATTTGTTTAACTTTTACTGCTTCATTAGAGAGTTTATATCATTAAGCATTATTCCAAACCTTTTAACGAACTAAGAAAAGGTACGTATTAATTTCAACGTTATTATTTATCATACACATTCCAGTTTCCATAGCTGGGCACTTGCATTCCTATTTTCTACGTTTCGTAGTTAATAAAATTCCACTGGGCTGATTAATTGAGAAAATATGTATGTTTTATGCATACAACTTGTTCGAAGGCTTATATTAGTTGTGTCTCTGAATTTATATAAGGTAATAATTATTATTTTCTTGCTTGATTACGTAATAAATTTTGTTTAACAAGTTAAGGCTTAGCAATGTAATAAGGACATTGCTTTAATATACATACATAAGTTATTGTTAATAAATAGAGAGATGGATTGATTGATAATTTGTGTTCTTATAAATTGGAACTATAAATAATTGGGTAACAGGAAACGTGAAGTAAATACTCTTTTCCTAATAAGGTAAAGGCATCTAATTTTGAGCGTTTCTAAAATTGGCAACATATTATTCCGAGATATTTAGAAAACATGCATTTACGAGCAATTTACTAGCTCTTTTTTCCTGCAAGATCTCTTGTTCAATTGATAATATAATTTTCCGTAGTTTCATATCTTCAAAGGTCTGGAGTAATGTGTATATATTTTAAAATAATTGATTAATTTTGCATCAGCAGCTGGTTTGAACCCACGTTTCATACGATTTGGACCTTGTGCACGGGAGTAACATATTTTTATAAATAGTGATGTTTCAGTTATTATTACATTTTTAATCGAAAACAAACTTTTTTATCTCTTTCTAAATAAACCAAGGTGAAAATATGTCTTGAAAATACTGCGGCATTAGGTGCCAAATATTTTAGCCGGTTCCTTATTCCGATGTATACTGCGGAATAGTGACATGAGATATTTAATTTTAATTTTCAAGGTATTTTTAATGAGTAGGCCCGCTTTGGGTGCTACAATTTAAAAAGATACTAAAATCTATTTCCGAGGTATACTTTTGCGTTTAATTCACTAATTATAGCATGTCAAATGTGACCTATTTAAGTATTTTGTAAAAACATTGTATAGGAAAGCTAGAAGGAAAATTAAAGTTCATAAAATATTCGATGTAATTTTTCCCAATTATTATATTATATTTAAGTTGATTTTGCTATTAAGTATTTATATATACATAAATTAGGCAAAACTCTTGCATTTTGCTATTACTCGGAATAAAGATATGAATTTTTTTTGTACGGAACTCTATTCCGATGTATAGTAGATCGGCATAAGGTTCTATGAGCACCTTATTCCGCGGCATATACACACGCAAAGTACAGTGTTCACAATTTTACGCAGCTTTCTATGCACTATCAATTTTTTTCAATTTTTTTTGTGAGAGTAAAGTTCCGTTTTTTTCGTCTAATATGTCAATTTCAGTAAAAGTTGATAAAACTTGATCTTCTGTTGTATGTGTGTTTAAATTGTATTCGTCATTATTTCCTATCATATCATCAACTGTATCATTTTCGTTAACGCTATTTTTGCCTGCCAAGAATGATAAAGAGAAGTTATCACAGAAGTCTAATTCGTCTTTGAATTGATCTAAAATTTGGTTCTTTTCGCCGACACTTGCCGTTGAAGGTGTATCGTTCAATATCTGGTTTTTAGCTTTTTGAACAGCGGTAGTTTTTATTAGAGCAGATTTGTTTTTTGCGGGACGTTTCTTAGTGTCTTTAGTCCGGTTTTGAATATCATCAACTGTAACTGATTTTCCAGGTTCAACCATGACTTTCCTGTTCCTATTTGATGTCAATGGTTTAGACTTTCTGGTAGTTTTTAAATATTCTAATAAAGCACTGTCAATATTATGAGTATTGCCCATTTCTTCGGCACATTCTGGGATTCTTTTCAAAACTTCACGTGGATTAAAAGGGTATATCCCAGTGGCTCTAAAGCCGCTTTTTATGTTTTGTACCTCGTTCATTGCAATTGTTTTAATCAATTGCGTAAGCAATTTTGGGAAGTGGTTTTTGTTGATTGCCTTTTGATTTGGGTTTTCCATTTTGTACTGTAATAAGATCTTGCGCCAGGCTTTTTTAAGGGGCGCAAAAAAAGCCACATCAAGGGGTTGGGTGAGATGTGTAGAATTAGGAGGAATAAACACAAAAGATATGTTGTGATCCTGACATAACTCAATGACGCCTAAACTTAAGTGACTGGACAAGTTGTCACATATGACTACTTTTTTACCACTCAAACCCTCTGCCCATGTCAATACAACATTTTTAAAATAATCTTCAAATATTGTGGAATCAAACCATCCGGATGATGTTCGGTTGTATCTTGCACCACGAGGGCCTCCTTGAATCCATTCCGAATATAAATTGTCTGCCTTATATACCACATACGGAGATAGACTAGTACCGTTGGCTGCCGCAGAAAACATTAGCGAAATGGCGCCTTTTGAGGAGTTAAGGACTCGCTCAGGATATTTTACACCCCTGCGAAATATGCACTTAGAAGAACCTGGGTCGTCGCTTAGGTTAGTTTCATCTAGATTTAAAATATTAGATGGAGGAACATCTTTCACAGTTTCTTCTAAATTCTGAAAATATTCTAAGAAATCCTGCGCGCTTTTTTGAGCCCGCGCTGTTTTAATATTTTGCGTACTTCTAACAGAAAGTTCACCTGCATGCCGATCAAGAAAACTTGTAACCCAGTCTTTGCCTGGTGGTTTTCCATGAAATAAATTTTCACGATTATTTTTTTTCAGATATTCAAAAACAGTCAAACGTAAATCAAGCTTCGTTAGTGGGCAACCATATTCGCCGGCTGCAATCAATGCTTGAACAATACTATTTTCCTCTTGGAAAGAGAGTCGAGTAGGAGTTCCAACATTTTTGTTATGGCACTCTTTCACTTTGTTTAGGATGGTGCGCCTAGGTATACCAAATGTTTTTTCGGCTGTTCTAGAGGACATCCTATTTTCTTTAACATTTTCTACTGCGAGGTGCAGCATCTCCTCTGAATAATTTTTATATGGCCGAGACCCGAGGACTCTGCGATTTCTTCTTTTAATAGGCTTTCCCATACTGCAAAAAACATACTAAACTATAGTTTTTGTTTTTCAACAAAGTGACTAGTTATTGAGACATAGACACTACATATATTTTGTATCGTATTTATCTGCCATCATATCAGTATTCACCCGCTTTCTAGCCAAATCATCTTTAACACAACCCATTCATTGTTTTTTTGGCCGAACAAACTGTTGTCGTAACATATTCATCATTTTCCTGCATCACACGTCCACACCATGACAATCATACAACCGTAAATATAAAATAAAAACAGATTTTATATTTAGTATGGGTGCCAACCCTAACACTATTTTTGAAGTGGGCAATGTTGTCACTCCTGTGTACACGCAACTTCGGGAATCATTGCCCACCCCGTTATCTTGAAAATTATATGATTTAAAGGTCTCAAACTAGCATAGAAATGAAGCGTAGCACTTATTGTAACACTAAACTTAAAATAACTTACCTGAAAGATGTCGTAGGCTGACCGTGTGAAAAAACGTAAAACAAGATTTTTGCACCACCTCACACTAGTCCTACTTCCGACATGTCTTGCCGACAACTGAGTGAACTTTGTAACGTCACGAGCATTTAGTGTTGCCAAAAAAATATTCTAATTTACGCTAAATATTGAAAAATGTTGTCAGCTGTGTAAATTTATTTACAATTCAAGATTTAAGTTATTTTTCGTGTTCGGGCAAAGATATCCGCTAAGGGCAATGATGGCCGGTTTTACGGTAGGTTCCTATTTCTATAATAATTGACAAACTAAATTTTATTACAGCTTAAATTTTTTTTTATAATATAAAATATTGAAAACTATAATAATAAAAAAAAACAACGGGTTGCACTCCGGGAGTGCCGGCAGAAGTGAAAACTTGAATATTAACTTTGTGCATTTTTGATATTTTGGAATGGCGGAGATTATTTATTATTATCTTATTTCATTTATTTTCATTCGAAATTATTTGTTTGGTAAACCTACACCGCACATGTGCTTATTGTGGTGTTATGAAAATATAGGTTAATGCTATAAAGTATAAACATATTACAAATATTACATCTATAATGTGTTAGTACATATGTGTCTATATTAATAATTTCGTCAAGCAATACAGTAGACTCGATCGAAACCTAATCTTAATAATAAAACTATATTAATTAATAAATGAAAATTAATTAAACCTAACTTACTTCCTCATCTACGCCGCGCCGGTTGTCTACTCTCCGTCCGTCTTACGAATTTCGATCAGGACACGTGACCTGATGCGAGTTTAAAATTTTTTACCCATTACAAAAAAAAAGTGCACAGCGCCGCTAAAGAAGTTTTCGCTTCAAAAACTAAAACTAGAAACTTAATTATCATATAGTTTTACTCCCCGCGGTATCGTGCCAAGAACGCTGGTTGTGTTTCCTAGCTGAATGGTTACACATAGCCTTTGAGCGAGAAAAGAACCAGTCCTCTTATTACCAGCAGCAACGACCAGCCGCGGATGGAGTTCCATTAGGAACTCCACCGCACGTGGACACCACGTTGAGTCGGTTAATCTTTCTATTCTCCCTTTAAGGGCTACTCATTGCAATATTGGAACTGATGACTCATTGATTGATCTTATCTTTCTGTTACTTATGATCGTGTGATGATGCACGGACAGTTATCTGCTTTAGACATCTTACGTCATGACTTTACTTAAAAATAAAAATCAAATATTCCCCTTCTGTACTGCATCTGCGCAGTTTTTCTAAAATAAACATTGACAAGCTAAGGGATGATACTCTTAAACTCGATTTAACCTCAATTATTGCAGCACCTACTGTTGGCGATAAAGTCTCTATTCTGAACCAAAATATTCTCAGCATTTATGATGCCCATGCCCCAGTTTACAAGGATAGATTGAAGTGTCCTTCAACTCCATAAATGACAGAGGGCGTATAGTGGGCAATTTCTACACGAAATCGAGCTTTTATTCGTTTTAAGAGAGAACGTACTAAAGAAAATTGGTTGTCTGTTAAAGCAGCCAGAAATAGGTGCAATCAAATGGTATGGGTAGCTAAACGCCTATATTCCCATTATTGTTTAATAACTCTTCTCCCGCCGAAGTGTAGAAATTTCTTAGATCTCTTGGTCTTTGTAGGCCAGCTACATTGGATTGTTGTCCTTCTCTATCACTTGATGAAATCAACCAATATTTCGCTTCTGTAACAGCAATGGACCCTACAATTCGCTCCCAAACTATAGCTTTCATTGCTTCTATGCAAATTCCTAACATACCTACCTTTAATTTGGTTCCTGTTTCTCAGGATGATGTCAAAAAGTCTAATTTAGCAATTCAATCCAAGGCAGTGGGTTACGATGAGATTATTAGGTACTTGATAGTATTTATACTAAAGCACCTTCTTCCGGCAATTTCCCATATTATTAATTTTTCCCTTGATTGAGGGCAGTACCCTAAACTAAACTTTGGAAAAGGGCTTTTATGAAGCCCCTCCCAGAAGTTCTTACTTCCATTCTTCCCAATCATTTTCGCCCTATATACATTCTACCCGTTCTAGCCTACATTTATTTCGAAACATAACCTACTAAGTATATATCAATCTGGGTTTCACCCTAGTCATAGTACCAGTACTGCTTCAATTAACTTCACAGACGATATTAGACAAGATATGGAAGAAAAAAAGTAACACTACTGGTACTAGTTGATTTCTCAAATGCTTTCAACACAGTTGATCGTGAAATCTTTATTTCCATACTGTTTCATCTAAATTTTGGCCCTAAACATTGAAATGGTTAGCATCGTATCTTCACGGTCGCCAGCAGTCAGTCTTTGTGGGGCAAAAGATCTCGGCTTGGGCTTATGAGGAAGCTGGTGTGCCACAAGGCGGTAGTCTTTCTTCTATAATATTTTCAATTTTGATAAACTATATTACTTCCGTCTACGATTGCTCGTACCACCTATATGCCTATGCCGATGACCTTCAGCTATACGTGCAAGCTGCAATTGGGGATATCCATGAAGGGATTAACACGTTGATGGACAGGAACGCCTACAGCCGTTGCGGTAAAGTTTGCGATATGACAGAACGTCTGTTGACGTTCGAGTTTTAGCCCTTATAATATCAGTACGCCTTACGACGTTCCAGATTCCTGCAAAATGTATAAAGTGGCATTTTGTACTGTCACTGTACATACAATTTTTGTATTTGTACTGTCACATCGTCAAGTTTTACACACATTTGAAAAAAGTCCGGTCACTCATACAACGGTGATTTTGTACTCCCTGCGCAAGCACAGCACGCCTCTCGACGTCATCTTTACATATATTCAGTGGAGTAGTGCACGTCAACGGTGCCCCACGTACGTTTACGCTGCACTTGCAACCAAATATTTCGCGAAGGTAAGCCACGTGTAATTTTAAATGTTTTGTTTTGTTTTATTAGTAGTTATAATAAATAATACAATTTCTTGAGCTTTCTTAGTTAAACTTTTAGAAGAAAAACATATGTTTGGGTTTTATTTTGTTTGTAAATAAAACGATATACTTTTCAGATGGATCCCTTTGAGGAAAATCAAAGACGGTTACAGGACTTATTTGATGGTGCGCCCACTCCTGATTCCTATGAAGAACCATTTGCGGATGATGGAGAATATGGAGCAGATAAGGATTACCGACCTTCTGGAAGTGAATCTCCGAGTTTTGAAGACCCAGTTGAAAGTTCGCAAACAAGACGCGTGCAAGAAACAGCAGCTATAATCTCGTGTGAGTCTTCTGATTCTTTGGGTGATGATGATGATAGAACTACATGTTCTTCCTTAGAATGTCATCAAAATACTGATGATGTTCAGTTTCATGTTGAAATCGACGACAGTACTTCATGTTCTTCAGTAGAACGTCAAGAAAATACGTATGATGAACAAATAACTCCTGGGCCTTCAAATAATGAAATGTTTGCATACGAGTTTTAGAGCGTCTCTAATCAGCCAAACTTTGAGCATCTTATCAATCGATCTTTTTCACATGTTACAGAGGAGTCATGGTCTACATCAGTTACTGAAATACCTGAATTTGATTTTTCCATGTCTGAATGTGGTTTGACTGTGAATATTGAAGATAAAAATAATTTTGTCGAATTTTTTCATGTTGTTTTTCAATTTAATTCAAAATTTCTTAGAAAATCTAGTAAACTGTACAAACGATTATGGGAACCACCTCTGTAACACTAACAGACCTCAAACTAGACATAGTCGTAAAACAGTATATTGTGAGACTAATTGCGAAGAAATTATGAAGTTTTTGGGTCTCACTCTTTTGAAAGGTCATGTAAAATGCCCCAAGCAAAGAAGTCTCTTCCCGCCATCAGATCCAATATATTATCATCCCGTTTTTAGCTACACGATGTCAGGAAGAAGATATAAACAAATTTTGCGTTGTTTATATGCAGCAAACTTGGATGCCAAAGGGATATAAGATCGTACAACTAATTGATATGCTAACACTGATCTTCAGAAAAATCTATAATCCTGGCAAAGAACTGTCGTTAGGCGAGTCTCTTCTTTTATTTCGAGGTCGTTTGCACTTTCGCCAGTATAAAAAAGGCTCGCTATGGCATCAAATTTTTCAAACTAACAACACCTGATGGCTATGTTCTCAACATGAAAATGTATAGTGGAAAGCAAGCTTTAACTCCTGAATCTGGATCAAAAACTGAAAAACTTGTATTAAATTCATGCGTCCATACCTATTATGTGGAAATCGTCTATTTATGGATAACTACTGTAATTCTGTGAGCTTGTCACAAAAATTACTTAAATTGAAAACTCATACAACTGGCACTTTACGTACAAATCACAAAGATAATCCTAAAGACACAGTTAATAAAAAACTGAAGAAAAGTGAACACGTGTGGGTACGCAAGAACAAAATATATGTTTCTAAGTGGAAAGACAAGCGCCCAGTTTTTATGATAACTACTAAACATCATCCATCGATGGTGCAAGTAAGAAACAAATATGGAAAGTTGAGATTGAAACCTATTGAAGTTAAATCGTATAATGATAACATGTACGGTGTTGATCGCTGTGACCAAATGGTAGCTTATTATTCGACTCCTAGGAAAACCATAAGATGGTACAAAAAGGTACTATTCCATTTACTGGATGTAGCAGTTTGGAATTCATTTTATCTGTTCAAAAATATAAAAAGAACAATGCTGCCAATTATCATTATGTAAACTACAGAGATGAACTTATCAAAGTGATGATTAGACTTGACAACAATTTGAAAGGGAGAGATTTGGTCATGGCATCCAGTAGCATTCATGATAGCAGAAGGTTCCGTCCCAGTACATCATCTGTTCCTCCTCCACCACCAAATATTTCACAAAAGACAAACATGGTGAGTGGTCATTGGCCAGAACAAATGCTAGCTCGAGCAGAACCAAAAAAAAATTTGCATTTCTGAAGTGCAAGGTATGTTCCCAGAAAAACATTAGAAGAGAAACCAGCTATCGTTGTAAAGGATGTCCAGATAAGCCTCCATTATATCCATCGTGCTTCGAATTTTATCACGAAAATTTAACAGATTAAGATCTTTTAATTGTGAAATTTTTATTTAGTAATAAGTTTATTATGATGATAATATCACGTTCAAAAGTTCCTATATCTCTATGCTCAAACTGAAAACTACATTTATTGATTATATTTTTGAAAATTTTATTGATGTTAAAAAGTAATTAACTTATATAATTTGAGTGCCATTAAGACTAAGGCTAATTGAAAAATATGTTAGTTGTACTATCCTAATGCTAATAAATAGTTTAATTTGATTTTTCGCGGAAGGTGTTCTCGATATACTACATGTTGTTTCTTTATTTCTTTAATTGCCTTAAAAACAATTGAGACTGAAATTGATTTCATTAACTACATTTTGTATAAGTATTTCTACATAAATATATACTTAAATATTACCGTTGTTTCAATTGCACTCATAAAATCGTTGATCGTCTAAAGACGTACGGTCATCTCGACGCCATCGTCGACAGGCGTTCTGGCAAATCACGCACTTGAATGCACATTTCATGTGCCAGTACGTCGTGCGACGTTTACGTCTATATCCGTTGTGGCACAATAGGTAATTTTTGACGCAGTGTAGTAACACAACGCATATGGCCAATGTATGGAAAAAAGTAGTGTATTTGCAAGTGCAATCGGTGAGCGAGTACTGTCCATCAACGTGTTAAAAAATTGAATGACAACTTATCAGCAATCAAAGATTGGTCTACTTGATATGGAGTGTTGGTCAATCCTATGAAATGTCAAGCTATACTGGTGGATTAAAGATGCTAGCTAAGATTAATTTTCCACAGACTTACTTCCTATTTATTACAATGGAATTACAATACTGTTTAGTAAGTCTGTAAAAAATCTTGGCCTATACATTGACAGCACGGAAAATTGGAGAACTCAGGTTTCTGAAGTGAGTCGTAAAGTCACTGCCACGTTACGTTCTCTATATCGTTTAAACATTTTCTCTCCACAAAGTCTAAGATCATGCTTGTCTGATCGCTCGTATTACCCATAATTATTTATGCAGATGTGTGTTACCCGGACCTGTCCCATGATCTTCTGAACAAGCTGGAATGCCTTCTCAATAACTGTATAAGATTTTTATTTTCAGGCATCGTAAGGATGACCATATTTCACAATATAGATCTAAGCTTAATTGGCTTACAATCCAGCAGAGGCGTATTTCCAGAATAGTACTTATTTTTTTTGCCATATTAAATGACCCATTTTCGCCTTCTTATCTTAAGAGTAAATTTCACCACCTCTCCTCATGTCATGATAGGGATCTACGTTCTGCTAGTAACAACAAAATATATATTCCAGTTCACTTCACTGAGTTCTATGGTAACTCCTTTACAGTTCAGCTTTCACGCTTTTGGAAATCCTTGCCCGATGATATCAGAAAAGTCCCAATAAGTTTTTTTTATAGGATGAGGTGAAAAACGAGCACACAGTCCACCTGATGGTAAGTGGTTGCTGTGGCCCATAGACATTTAGATTTATCCTCGTTTGCGAATCAAAATGCAGATGCGTTGTCACCCGTGAGGATTATGATAGAATGCCTCTTTTCCAGTAAAAAGGGTCTCCGGTTCTCAACACTCACCATACGAAACACAGCAGCATTAAGCTGCTATTTTACGCTGGTATTCTGAGAGAGTGTAGTCCTTCCCCGGTCGAGCCGATCCATTCGTGCTACAACTATACTACTAATATAGCTGCAGCATGGCTTTACCACGTAGAAAAAACAAATTTGCTTTTAAAAGTTGGTGCGTAATCATCTTTTAAAGACAATGCTTCTTACATGAATCATCCATGTCATTTATATTGTTAGACGTATATATTCATAGGCATTTATATGTACTATTTGTATATGTATGTGTATATTTGTTTATATGTATAAATATGATATTTCTATAGTTTATTAATTGTAGTGAAACTGGTAAGATCAACTCTCGCAATTCAAATTACCAGTTAAGTGTTAACAACAAATTAACTGTATCAGTTCAGGACGTAGCAATGGTTTTTGAGAAATATTTTACTGATATTCCGATATTGACCACTAAGTCACTGAATTCTTCTCCTGCCGTCACCAAATCATTACTTAAACAAAATGTTAATGCGTGTGCAAATAATTTTACATTTCATAAAGTGTCATCAGAAGATATTGTAAAATATTTTAAAACCATTGATGTTAAGAAAACTGCGGATCTGTGGGCGATTTCCGTTTAAGTTATTGCGTCTATAATAGATACAATCGCGCCTCATTTAGCTATTATTTTTAATACTAGTATCGAATCTGGTGTGTTTCCTGATTTAATGAAGCATAGTAAAGTAATACCTTTATTTAAATCTGATAGTACATTAGACCCCACCAATTTTAGACCTATTTCTGTACAACCAACACTTAGTAAGATTTTTGCAAAAATTGTTCTTGATCAAATGTTAATGTTTTTTATCATAAATAATTTACTTCATAAAAATCAATTTAGTTTCACAAGGGGTTGCTCGACAACTGATGCCGGTGTTGAGCTGATTAAATATATATTTAATGCATGGGAGAATTCACAGGATTCTTTGGGTATATTTTCTGACCTATCCAAGGCATTCGATTGTGTTCACCATGAAACATTAATCAGGAAACTTCAACACTACGGTGTAAGAACTGATGCTCTTAAATTAATTATTTCATATTTAAGTAAGAGAACGCAAAAAGTTGTCGTTAATAATATGAGCTCTTCCGGATCGATGGTACAAATGGGCGTGCCTCAAGGCTCAATTCTCGGCCCCTTTCTATTTCTTGTATACATTAATGACTTACCTTACATAGTAGGGGATAACCATGATATAGTATTATTTGCAGATGACACTTCTTTAATTTTCAATTTAGTCGACAATTACTAAAATATGACGAAGTAAATAATGCTATATCTAAATTAGTAAATTAGTTCAATGTTAATAATTTGCATTTAAATGGCACTAAAACTAAATGTATGAAATTCATGACTCCAAATGTCAAACAATTAAATACTAATGTAATTTTAAATTGGGAGAAACTAAGTCTTGTAGATACCACCATTTTTCTTGGAATCACACTAGACGCGAAGCTTCAATGGAGCCCCGATATTTCAAAACTAGCAAGTAGACTTAGTTCTGCAGCATATGCTGTAAAAAAGATTTCAAGTCTAACCAGTGTTGAAACAGCTAGACTAGTATACTTTAGCTGTTTCCATAGCATAATGTCGTATGGTATTTTGCTATGAGGATGCGCAGCTGACACTGAAATTATATTTGTTTTACAGAAGAGGGCCATAAGAGCAATTTATGATTTAAAGCCAAAAGAGTCGCTGCGAAAAATATTTAAGAAAATTAATATATTAACTTTGGCCTCTCAATATATATACCCCTTTGTCGTATCTCCTCAGTTTCAAGACACTCCCCTGGTTGCCTCAACCAGTATCGGAATCCTCGGCGTCGACATATCGAGTGACGTACAGTTTCGTGGTCACTTGGAAGAGAAGGCTAAATTGGCCTCTAAAAAGCTTGGCGTGCTCAGCAGAGCGGGACAGTATTTCATGCCGGCACACCGCCTGCAACTTTACAAGGCGCAGGTTCGGCCTCACATGGAATACTTTTCCCATCTCTGGGCAGGGGCTCCCCAGTGCCAGTTCCTTCCACTTGACCGCATCCAGCGCAGAGCGGCTCGAATCGTCGACAACCGAGTCCTTTCCGATCGGCTCGACTCATTGGCGCTGCGAAGAGATGTTGCATCTCTTTGCATTTTCTTTCGCATCTACCATGGGGAGTGCTCTGAGGAATTGTTTGGATTAATCCCAGCCGCCAAATTTCACGAACGCACATCGCGGCAGAACTCCCGATACCATCCACACCATTTGGATGATTGGCGGTCCACCACTGTGCGATTTAGAAGATGTTTCCTTCCTCGCACGACTTCCTTGTGGAATCGATTACCATCAGCGATTTTTCCGGACCGATACGACTTAGGGACCTTCAAGAAAAGAGCGTTCTCCTTTTTAAAAGGCCGGCAACGCATTTGCAATTCCCTCCCTGGTGTTACAGTTGTTCATGGGCGGCGGTAGTCACTTACCATCAGGTGAGCCGCATGCTCGTTTGCCCCCTCTCCTATTAAAAAAATAAAATGTAATGTACGTACACAAAAATAAATGTAGTTTCACAAAAATAAGTGATATTCATTCTGTGAATACTAGGAACAGACACAAGCTATTAGTACCAGTTACTCGACTCCATCGAGTCAGTAATTCATTCTTGGGGCCTTGTATATGCTTTTCCAACAAAATTCCAGAAAATATACAAAATTTGACCTCCTCAAAGTTCAAAAACTTTATTAAACTAAGTTTGTATAGAAAGGGTTATTATAATATTAAGGAATTTATGGATGGAAATGAGGTGATCTCTACCAAGCTGTTTCTAATTTGTTGTGTTGTTTATTTGTGTAACATCATGTTTGTAAGCTGTTATTTAAAAAAAAGTCCCGCTGGGTTTTTTGCTGGTTCTTCCCAGGACAGAGGTTTTTTCCGAACCAGTGGTAATCAGACAAAAGAGTGACTTTCAATAAGTATTATTTATAATCTATATTGAATAAAAAGGTTTTTGTTTCTGTTCCTGTATATATTAGTAAAATGTTTACAGGGTATTTTTGGAACGCTCCCGAAAACTAAGACAGGCGACAGCACCAAGTATACCTTTGATCATGGGTCACAAATAAATTTGATCCTGATGAAAAAAAATCATATTTTTACAACGTTTTATTAGATTTATTCACGCGCCATCATGTTAGTACAGCTAAATGAAACGATAATTTCATAAAAAAAATCATGAAAATACTGAAACGTAAAACCAGCAGTGGAATAACTGAATTCATATCAGCTGATTAAAGGTCAATGTACGCGCGAACGCAAATTCGCGCGGTCCGCAACTAGCGGGCTATACCACAATACCTAATAATTTACAACACTTGTCTAAATACCTAACTTATCTACTTAACATACTATTTTGCCATTGTACTTGTCTCCACGTAGCCATTTTAATCCGAATTTACAGGTTAAATAACCCAAATAACTGGTTCGATTTCCCGCTAATAACAAAATACATAAATGAAATGTGACCAAGGTTAAAGTCATGCGTTTTTATTCATCGTGTAGGTATGTTTATTATTCTCATGTATTCAGTTATGTATGTATTCAGATTAGTTCAGTACTAAGTTATTTAAAAGAATTAGTTATGAAACAGTTTACCGCTCTAAATCCTCCGTGGTCTTATGAGATGCGGCTCAAATTGTGCTCCATTCATTTCAAGGCAGATTTGGGCTCGGTGTTGCGTCTCCTCATGGAGGCGGGGCATCATCGTGTGATCTTCGACACAGTCCGTACGTAATTTGTCGAAAACATCCACGATCCTTTTGTAGTTTCGTCAGCACTATCACACTCACGATTAAAAACCCTTTCTTTCACATACCCCACAGAAAGAAGTCTAACGGGGTCAGATCTGGTGCGCGAGGTGGCCAAGCGTGTGGTCCTAGTCCGCCAAATCCAGCGATCATCAAATAGCTCATTGAGGCGCTCACCATTATACTGGAACCATGTGCGGCGATATTCAGCCAACGATAGGTCGTCTAAAATGTCTGTCAACTGTTCTTTTATAAAGTTTAGGTATCGCTGTCCGTTCAGTCGCTGTGGCAGAAACACTGGTCCCAGTATGCGATCCTTAAATAAACCTGCCCATACATTAACCGACCATCGGGTTTGGTGCCCGGTTTGTCGAACAGCGTGCGGGTTAACCTCTGAATACACGTGTGTATTTCTTCGGTTCCACAGGCCGTTTCTGGTAAATGTCGACTCATCCGTTCAGATAATGTGCTCAATGGAACCAGCCACACGTTGTTGCTGGTATAATAACCAACGGCAGAAAACTCGTCGGCGGTCGTGATCGCCGGTAACTAAAGCTTGCACTTTGTGTAATTTGTATGGGCGCATTCGGTTACGCTTCAACACTTTGTGCACTGCACAGTATGACACACTTGTTCCATCCCGACGTCTTAACAATTTATTTAGCGATACTTCGTGTACCTAGGTTCGGATACATAACATGTTGTCGTATTCACAATCACTATAAACGTACGCGTTAAGCATTATTAAAACAAAAAACGTAACAACAAGTAACAAAATCAACACGGAACTGTTTCAAAAACTACAATAAAACTGAAACCTACTCGTCACAGCGTGATGCGATGCGGTCGAGTGGAGGGAGGTTACAGTCGCGTTCTAAAGTACTACATGGTATTGGGATATTGTTTTATAATATTATAGTAAGTAATTAATTGTTTTATTGTAGAATCATAATAGGTGCTTTACTTGGAATTAAAAATGGATAATGTTTACTTGAGCATTATTTGTTATTTCTATCGTAAAATATAAAGTAGTTTGTAACAAGAAAACTTAAGGTAAGGGTGGCACGCCGTCCATTATGTCGTCTTGGGTCACATGGAAGCCAGATGTTGAAGGTGTGTTGGTGTTACTGGATGCTACTTCATCATCACTTTCATCTTCGCTTGAGCTTCCGTCATCAGGTCGATCACATGGTAATTTTTTCGGTATTCTTCCTCAACACTTTTAAATTTACAGCACAATTTTCCCCATTCACCATCTCCTATCATATTTACCTTTTCGTTCACTAGTTTAGTCATAAAACAATAGATATAAATAATTTTTCTTTCCTTCCTTTTTAAAACATCGTCGCGAGTCGCAAAGTAAGCTGTGTATGCGACTGTATTTTTGGAGCGAAAAAAGCGCGGGAACCAATAGCATGCAGGCACAGTAATACTGGCGGATTGTTCCCCCGTCGCGCCCCCTTCGTACCAATATGTGATAAATCGCTGTGCCCAAGTTCAAGGCCAGCGTTCTTTTTTCACCGTTCGCGCGTACATTAACCTCCGTTAGTCAGGTGATATCAATTCAGTTTTCACTGCTGGTTTTATGTTTCAGTATTTTCATGATTTTTTTTATGAAATTATCGTTTCATTTAGCTGTACTAACATGATGGCGCGTGAATAACGCTAATAAAACGTTGTAAAAAATGATTTTTTTTTTCATCAGGATCAAATTTATTTGTGACCCATGATCAAAGGTATACTTGGTGCTGTCGCCTGTCTTAGTTTTCGGGAGCGTTCCAAAAATACCCTGTATATAACGTTATTAATAATCACTTTTATTTTGTTTATATTCTATATTGCTACACCTAATTCAAATACTCACCACTCTATCAGTTGACTGGTAGAGAATGCCACAAGGTATTCAGTTCGCCTTTTGTATTCTTTCAGATTAAGTAATGCAATAAGGAATAAATAAATAAATAAATAAAAATATCGCGAAAATAGGTGCCTTTACCTTATTTAATATTTCCAAAGTCTGATAAGAGGTTGTAACTTTACCTTACTGTACGGTTTATGATTTTCAGTCTAGTCGAGATATGGACGTTACACATGACCTTTGTTTTGTCCATATTTATTTTAAGACCTTTTTGTTGAGAGACACTACTGAGGTTAGTGAGCATAGTGCTAAGCTAGCAGTTTTCCCATAAGGACTATAACTATAACGTCAGCAAACCGGAGTAAGTGATAAATTCGCCATGAATGATAATTCCATATCTTTTCGAGTCCTGTAGCTTGAAAAAATCTTCCGATACAGCGGAGAAGAGTTTCTAAGGATATAACGTCACCCTATCCTACACCTGTCTGCAATTGGTAGGGATGTCTCTCCTCTAGGCCTTCCTCTGGGTTTCGTACTCTGGTTTTGTACAAGAATTTCCCTAGGCGATGGTAGCCCTACTGTACAAATACTTCAACAAATATACCAACATTCAACTTGGCACCGCTAAAGGGACTTTGGCACCGCCCAAATTTCGACGGAATCATAGGCTTTCTTATAATGTGCATAGTATAAATAAAATGTGTCCTGAAACTCAACGTCAAGTGGGCATAGGACGAAAGGGGAGAGTTTTCATACCAGCCCCGGGAAAATTAAGAAAAATTCATATCAGTTAGTTCCATTGTAACTGAAAACATTATAAAAATGAGGAAAATCGACACTTCAAATCATATCATTAGGTATTGTGACCACAAACTGACCACTGTAAAATTGAGAAATTTGTGGTCACAATATCTAATGATATGATTTGACGTAAGTTTCGGGACACGTTGTATACGCATACAAAATGGCAGATTGTAGTCCTCGATTTTCTGTACAATTTACCGAAGGATATGTGTAGTGCCATCATGGAGGATGGAAATAAAAAGGTTCTGAATAGCTCAATATACCGGTTTACCACTCGCTTTGAGGAGCTCCTATGTAATTAGGGGCCATGCCACTTTTAAGATGAAAGAGATGTTTTTTAAATAAATAAAATTGTGTGTAACTTTCTATATATCAAGGCTATTAAATTCGGCTGATAGAGAATTGATTGTTATTTGTTCTTTTTAAAAAATATTTTGAAACTCATTCGTAACTTTTCTTTTAAAAGTTTCCATAGTTATTTGAAAGAAAAAAATATAAATGAAAAGAAACTTGATTGAAAATAAAATTAAAGTTTAAACCAACACTGTTAGTATCAGTGGCCGGATATCAAACACAGACCAAGAGCGGAAATTAAAACGTCTCGGATTATCGTGGAGAAGACAACCAACAACAATAAATACTGCCTTTTGTCTATGGAATACAATAAGCTATTGTAAATACTAATATAATGATACATTTTTATAATTTTATTAATTTATTTTAGGAAAAAATAGATTTAAGTATTCTTAAATTTAAAGGAAAAAAACATTCATATTACTAAAAAAATATTTTAGATTTATTTGTACCTCTTCTTGTTCGTAAGCCTAGTGAAGTCCACGTCTGGACCCATGTCCAGAAGTGGACTTCACCTACAATGCCCATGCCTATCCTATTGTAGGGAGAATTTGCCCTTGCCAGACGAATTAACAACGGCAGTTGAGTACACTCCACCGTCGGCAGTCAGTGAATAAGGCATCTTACGTAATAACAAATTATTATTGATAAATACAACATAACAACAACATAAACACTCACGCCTGTCACCCAGAGGGGTAGGCAGAGACTATGGAATTCCATTTGGCACGATCCTGACACACCTCTCTCGCTTCCTCCACATCCATATACCTACGCATACACGCTCGTCGGTTAAAGGTACTCTTAATTTGGCCCATTTTCAATATATCGCCAATTTGGTCGATAAACTTTCGCCTAGGGCAACCCTTCCCGACTCTGCCATTCACCTCTGCAACATAAATTTGCTTTGTCACTCTTTCCTCATTCATTCTTTCTACATGACCAAAGCACCGAAGCATTCCTTTCTTAATCCTAGTCACAACATCATCTTGCAAACCACACATTTCTCTTATCACACTATTTCTCACCCTGTCATGGTTCGCCACCCGTCACGTTCTGTCCCCCGGAGGGGCGAAAAGTGGATTGCGGAAGCCCGTCTATTGATAAATACAAGTTATTTTAATACATAAATATTTTGTTCTAATAATCAAGCCATTTATACGCCAATACGAATAAATTAATTTGTACGAGCAAGTACATATTATTTCAATAGTTTAGGAAATATGCTGATATTGCACCTACGCGCGCGACACAATCATTGCAATTACATTATATTCATAAGTATTTTAGTGCAATAAACGCTATCTACGGAATCGGACACATTTTTATGTAACACCCGTAAGGTAGATACAATCTACATCGACACTATCTACTGCTACACATCAATTATATGTAGAGATTTACAATTCACAAACATCCCCCATGTTAGTCCTTCGAGATTTCGGTGTGAACTACGACCTGCAAATTAAGTCCACAGTAGTTCAACAGAAAGTGTAAAAAAAATAAAAGTGTAATTCGTGATTCGATCTATAGTGGCATTTTAGTCGCTGGCCCCCCACAAGCGATTCTCACCATCTTGATTAAGGTGCATACTGCGGTAAGAGTTGCAGTCACACGTATCTGAAACCAACTGTTTACAATATTGTTCTCAAGCCATGGAGAACCTACTTCAACAACAGAGAACAATCATTGAAGCTATCCTTAGAATTGAGACTAACTTCAAAAAGGCTTCTGATTCACGTAAGACAGGAACATACATACAGAAGAGGTTGGATGCTCTACATGTTCAATGGAGAAGGACGTGTCTAAGATGAATCATAGTGTTCTGGAAAAACCAGATATTGAATTGGGTCACGACTATTTCATCCATGATACCTACACCATCACAAAATAGCGGTACGAAGCGATTCGTGACATGCTGACGAACTATGAGGTGAAAACCTCGGAAACTGGAGTACCATCAAGGTATAGTGAGTTCATTAGCCAACAACACAATAATTTCCGGGCGCTCTCCAGGGTGATTAAAAACATCGACACCAAAGTGTAGACAAAAAATTGGGTGCGATTATACAAATGTGGCGCGTGGCTGTTCTCTTGTTGCGAAGACTGTACGATGCGCATTTTCTGTACACACACACACAACTCACATAGTTGTACGACATAATCGGAGTTTTTATCGCAGCCTTCATTGCATGGGGGACATTTTTGCTGAAAAGAAGATGTCAAAGCTGCAGCGTGGATCTCCGCGGCAAGCCAGACTCCAACAATGTCGAGCAGCCAACCCAAGGACATTCATCGGAGGACCGGGTCTCTGACATTGATAGTGTGGATGCAGTGATCACAACGACTGCCCGTAAACTCAATAGGCGTTCATCACCATAAACTTTTTTCTTGTTTATAAAATTAGTAAGATGTACTAGCAAGTACATGGTATTTTAATAGTTTAGGAAATATGCTAATATTGCGCCTGCACGCGCGACACGTTCATTTACATTTACACTTACATTACATTTTATTCATAAGTATTTTTAGTGCAATAAACGCTCTCTACAGAATCGGATACATTTTTAATTAGCACATCTCGTAGATACAACCTACATCGACATCCTACACATTAATTTTATGTAGACGGCTACAACTCACAAACCTGCCCCTACAAAATTTAATTCATTGTAATTATAAGACACCGGCGTTCTTAGCAGTAGTTTTTATATGTTCGTCTCTGGCAAAGAATTCGAACGAATACGGTATCGCCTCTTAGCGAGTGGTGGAGTCTTCCATGGTGGCGAGATCTTCACAAAATCTACCAGATAAAAACGGGACGTTGATGCAAACAGGAGTTGCGATAGTATGATATCTTATTAGCACCCATTTATTTGAAAAATATGTATAAACAAGCAAATACTCGTAAATATGTTTTAATATCGTACTGCTGTCGCATTTAAAAATGATAAGTTATCATTAGATAAACGTAGTTCTGATTATATTTGGTTGTCCTTTTATCAAATTTCTAATTATAATATTTTAGGGCAAAATGGGGAGAAGTTGGAGGTTTTGCGTACCTGGCTAGGGTGCATCGCCTGTTTGCTGAGTTTGAGCCATCTATTACCGTCACTGAGCAAAACCTGGCGGACCGAGTTTGGTACATCATGCGCTCAAAAATATTTGACGACGCCGAACTCGAACAGTTAAGAGGTGAGGCTATTCCCTCGTCGGATGAAAATACTAGATGCTTGAACTTAGATGCCACCGTAGATATTCTTGTTGTAGACTCAGACGATGATGTAATATTCGCCCAGAAACATGAGCAAAGGAGGAGTATATTGGAAGAGGTGATTAGGGTAACGCGTAGTAAGCCTCTTGGGAATCGACCGCGACTTCCCCGAATACCCCTTAGCAAGCACAATCGGACTGTCTTGCAGGCGCTAAACCCAATACAGGTGAACTATTTGGAAGACAGCCGAGGCTTTTTTCGTGGTTTGTCACGCTATACTCGCCAGATAGTTCCAAGAGTCTCTTGACCAAAAGTCGCTCCTGAGCCTCTTCACTACTGGGGTCACTCACTTGGTTCCATAGGATCAGGATACCACAGACTAAAGCTGATACCGTGCAAACACGTGTCTACCCACCATATACAAGACACTAACATCCATTTTGAGCGCGAGAATCACTCGTCACACACACACACACACACACACACACACACACACACGCACGCAGGCACGCACGCACGCACGCACGAGCACACGCACGCACGCACACACGCACGCACGCACGCACGCACGCACACTTACCTTTATAAAAAACAAACAACAAACTTTCTTTTGTACCCACTTAATATTTTAAATTTGTTGTTGCCTCTTAACGAAGTAAATAGACAGAAGTATATGAAGTAAATGCGATACGAAGTTTCTTAATTTTCAGAATCGTAATTTAGTAAGGAACCTAATTCTTATTAAATTTTAGTTGTATACTTCTTATAAATAACATTTAATAAATAGTTGTTCTGAGCACTCTTATCGATGATTCTGACTAACTTAGTGATTATATACTCTTTGGTTCTAAGAGGTACCTCCTAAATATTACCTTAATCTTCGGAGGGTTCTATAAAGGTGACATTTAATCACAGAACAAAATTAATCTCTACCGAGAGCATTTGATTATCTCATGTATAGGTGCGGCAGGAGAAAGATTAAATAACAATTTCTAAATTTTCATTTAAATACATTTTTGTTGATATAATGTAAAACTTTGGTTTAATTAAAATGAAATTACGTTAAAAAATTTATAATTACCCAATTAACAAACTTAAATGAGTATTTTGTGTTACACTGGGACTGGGATCTATAATAATTACTTCATTCACTATGATGAATCGATAATTTCTCATCCTATGATCAAAGAAGATGAAGCACTATGAGACACACACACACACACACACACACACACACACACACACACACTCACACATACATATACATATATATATATATATATATATATATATATATATATATATATATATATATATATATAACCTAAAAACCTAACAACAATATACCCTACATCTTATATGTAAGGTATATTGTTTTTAGGGTTGACTAAAATAAACTATGTTGTGTTGCTCTGTAAACAAAGTTTTACATTTCATTAATTTTAAATTCCATTACGAAACTACACTATTACAATAATAACTAAAAACAAACCTGTAAACAAAGAAACGACATTTAAAGTTTATTCCTTAATATGTCAATTCCCTTTGTAACAATTCTGTTTTTAATAAACTTAAATTATAATTTTCTACAGACAGCTTATCATTGTCAACAGTCAATACAGTCAATATGTTATTTCATAGATTCTATCTACACTACACAAATACAGATAAAACCACAGATAAACACACAGACAAATATTAAAGAAATACATTTTCTTTGCATCTCCCCCCCTCGGGAAAGAAGATTTACAACAAAATGTTCACGTAACCTTCTCATCTTCTGTTTCTTCTTCGTCAAATGAACAGACTGGAATAATTTTTGTGATGTGGAAAAGATTTGATTCAGTTTTTTTGTGACCAGTTTCAATTCTGTATATTGAGTTTGAAATTTTTTCAACTATCTCATAAGGTCCAATTCTCAGTTCATCTAATTTTTTTCTGTTTATTTTGTTTCCATTTTCCACATACACTATGTCTCCTACATTAAATTTATAGTATTTTCGATTTTTGTCGAATAGTGTTTTGTTGTAGTTATGTGATTTCATACTATTTTCAAGTGCAGATTTTCTGTCTCTGATCCAGTCCTTATTTGGTATTTCTTGTTTTAATTCATTTGGTAAAATTATAACATCCTTTCCATACAAAAGATAACTCGGTGTAAAGCCAGTGACTGAGTGAATAGTATCATTATATTTATTTACACATTTTTGAGCTATTGTTGTCCAGGCTCTTTTTTTTTCTTCTCCATTTATTTTACATCTGATTTTATTCACTAATGTTTGATTCAATCTCTCATTGAGGCCATTTGAGAATGGTGCATTTACTGCTGTGAAGACCAAAGGTATCCGCTTGTCATTTAAGAATTTCTTAAAATCTTTTGAATTGATTCCCGGGTATTGGTCGGTGAGAATTATACCAATGTCCTCCGTTTCTGTTATGTTTGTAATTAGTTTTATAAAATCATGTGCACTCTGAGTTTTGGAGGTTAAAATAAATGCATATCTTGTAAAATGGTCTACAAACAGATGTAGATACTTTTTTGTCGATCTTGAACCTCCAAAACCTCCAATTGTATCTATAGAGACTATTTCGAAAGGCTTTGTAGCTGGACCTAGATGAGACATCAAGCCAAATCGGTCATGTCCTCTTGATTTATTTTTAATACAAATTTCACAACTTGTACAAATTTATTTGATGTTTCTTATCAAATTTTTGGCTGTGTATAGCGGACTAACAGTCTTTTGCATTTGTCCGATTCCAATATGGCATAGGTTTTCATGTATATTTTTTAAGAGTTTTATACTTAACTCTTCTGATAGAATTATTTTTTCTTTTTTCCTTATCTTTTTGTAGAATACACTATGTTTTTCAATCAATTTCTTTTTGTTATTTTGTATTTCTTCATTTTTATTTTGATCTGTAACAATATCTTCCAGTTTAATTAAGTTCACAATTTTTAATTTTTCATCTGTGTTCTCATTCGATTCTAATACTGGATTTCTGCTTAGACAGTCTGCTTCCAAATTTTCTTTTCCACTGGTTTTTCTTTTCCATTAGGTTGTGCCTGTTTTAAAATGGCTCCTATACCTTCCAAAGAAGCATCTGTATAAATGTTGATTGGTAAATCCTGATCAAAAATTTCCAGAACTGGTTGGGAGCATAGCAGGCTTTTTATCATTTCAAATGCTTTTTGACAATCATCAGACCAAATGAACTTTTGATTTTTTCTGAGTAAATTATGCAATGGGTCTAGTATTATTGAACTTCTCGGTATATACTCATGGTAAAAATTATTTTTTCCTAGAAATTGTCTTATATTTTTCTGTGTTTTTGGAACAGGATTTTTTTTTATTGAAATTAAATTGTCTTTTACTGGTCTGATAGAATTATTTTGTATTACATGACCCAAGTATTTCACTGAGTCTGATGCAAATGTGCATTTTTGAAATTTTAACCTGAAACCTTCTGTTTTTATTGCTTCCAGCAACCGTGAAAGATGGTTAATGTGTTTAGTAAAAGATTTCGAAAATATAAGGATATCATCTATGTAATTAACCGTAAAATCAGTAAGTTTATACTTCCTCAAAATATTACTTAATATCCTCTGAAAAATTGCCGGCGAGGTCTTTAGTCCAAAAGGTAGGCATGTCCATTGGAAATGTCCTTCCTGTGTTACGAATCCTGTCTTTTTTCTATCTTCGATTCGAAGAGGAATAGACCAAAATGCAGAGTTAATATCTAGAGTTGAAAAATATTTACAGTTCCTCGTCTTTATCATTAGATCTTCAATTAATGGAAATGGTTGAGCTTGAGGTACCACTATTTTATTTAAATCTCTGAAGTCTATACACAGTCGGGATTTTTTGTTTTCTTCTTTTTTAAATGCTAAAGTAACAGGTGCAGCGAATGGACTGCATGATTCCTCTATCAGATTCTTATCTAGTAATTTTGCTATTTGCTCTTCGATTTCTTTTTTATCTTCAAAAGTGCATCTGTAAGGTCTCTTACTGCAATATTTATCTACTAATAAGTCTATCCTCGCTTCATATCCTTTAACAGTACCCACATCGTATTTGTTTTTTGCAAATACTGATTTATATTGGCAAATCAGTTTATTTATTTCTAATTTTTGATAGTGATTTAAATGATTTATTTTTATTTCAAAGTCTTCGTCTCTTACATATTCATTAAAATTTATTTTGTATTCTTTCGTTGTGTTATTTTTTTTTACTTTTTAATTCAGCATTTGTCTGCTTATTTGTAGAAATTTCTTCTACTTTATTTTTATTTTCATTATTTAGACTCTGTTTCTGAGTTATTTTTAAATCTTCATTTTGGATAAATTTGAACTTTTTTATCAAGTCTAATCCAATTAAAAAATCATATTTGAAATTTTCATCATCAATAATGTATACATCAACACTATATTCTAATTCTAATATTTTTATTTTCAAGGTTGTCAAACCACTTGTTTTTTTAACACCATTAATTGTTACTAAATCTGCTTCATTCAAACTGTTTCTCTTTCCTTTTAGTTTTAGTAACTTAGCATTTATCAGAGAAACATTCGAACCTGAATCGTAAACTCCATATATTTTTAATTTATCATTCAATAGTAGTTTGACATATATTAATGGTGTTTCTATTCGTTTTTTGGATAAGTTTCATTTATCTCTGCTTCTATTACCGAATTGTTTACGTTTTTAATTATATTTTTCTTTACCTTATCATCTTGTTTTGATTTAAACTAACATGTAGCTTCAGAGTGATAACGGGTACCTTTATTTAATTTTTCACAAATCTTACACGGATTGTGATCTTCATTTTTATCATAAGTTCTTACATTTGCATAATTTTTCTTACCTGAAAAACTTTTTTTTATTTACCATGTGTTCATATCTGCTTACTTCATTAAACAAATCCACTGTATCTTTTAATGTTTCCCTATTAATTTTATTAAGTATGAATTCTGGTAAGCCAGTTGCAATAAGATCCACCAAGGTACCTGTGTAAATTGATCTCCTCATACCCAATAAAAGTTTTTCTTTTCTCATAGCATAATCCAACAGTGACCCATCTTTATATTTAAATAATAATGCGTAAGTGACTGGGTTCCATCCTTTGTTTGCAAATGTTTCACAAAATTTATTTTTCCATGTCAGCCATTCAGAGTTCATTGTTAATTTTATAATCATTGAGCTGTACCAATCTACGCAAGAACCATCCATAAACAATCTAAGCATTTCAATTTTCTTTTCATCTGTAGTCACATCAAAGCGTATGCATTCTTATTCAAAGATATCAATCCACTGGTTTGCATTAGAATTCTTGCTTGTAAATTTTTCAATCACAAATTTTTCTGCAATGTGTTTTAAGCTCTGCTGTCTATTTTCCTTTGTGTTTTCTACTAATTTCTCAAATAATTTTTCCAATGTACTTGTTTCTTTTTGACATATTTTGTCAACAAGTTTTTCTTGGTTCAATTCTTCTAGAAATTGATCCCCAAATTGTAAATTACCATCCTCATCTATGTACGTTCTTTTAAGTTCTTCTGTCATAGTTATCCAGACTCTTCTAATCTGGTATCTTTTTTGTAAACTATTTTTTACTTTATTATAAACAGCTGTTTTCATTATTTCTCTAGGATGACTAGCTGATTAGAGCTCTTTTGGTATTGCATATTTTATTTTCACTCGTGGTTATTGAGGTTATAGAAAAAACGTTTGACTTTCCATCGCCTCCGGGTAATAGTATAAATTCAAAACAAAGTTTCTCCATTTTTTTTGTTTGGATTTTATAACCAAAAATGTCGTTTTATAAGATGTAAGTTATATTGTTTTTAGGGTTGACTAAAATAAACTATGTTGTGTTGCTCTGTAAACAAAGTTTTACATTTCATTAATTTGAAATTCCATTACGAAACTACACTATTACAATAATAACTAAAAACAAACCTGTAAACAAAGAAACGACATTTAAAGTTTATTCTTTAATATGTCAATTCCCTTTGTAACAATTCTGTTTTTAATAAACTTAAATTATAATTTTCTACAGACAGCTTATCATTGTCAACAGTCAATACAGTCAATATGTTATTTCATAGATTCTATCTACACTACACAAATACAGATAAAACCACAGATAAAACACACAGACAAATATTAAAGAAATATATTTTCTTTACATATATATTATATGTATATGTATATTATATATATATATATGTGTGTGTGTGTGTGTGTGTGTGTGTGTGTGTGTAAATAAATGAATGATTTACACAATCTATGCTATTCAAAAGTCATTGATGAAAAATTGAAATGATTCCCTGTAATACAAAAGTTTCACTACTATCGTGTGTTGTGAAGACACACGATAGAAGTGAAACTTTTGTATTAGAATATTTTATTATTATTTTTAGTTTTTGTAAATTAGTTTCATTTTTTGTTAAATTATTTTTGTTTGGAAATATAAATCCTAAAAATTTCCAGAAAAGTGGTTAATGTACTTTTCGAAGTTAATTTAACTTAAATTCATTGCCGCAAGCTGCCGACAGCGACCGCACAACATAAATCCGTTTTGTCACCGCTATGTCGCGAGACCTGTTGTTGTAATCCGTAATTTTGCTTTAAAAGGGATAAAAGGCTTCGCCAAGAAACTTCTCGTTGTTAGCATAAATTAAATGTCATGAGTTATTTCGACAAGCGATTTGGTATTTTTTTACAACTTTTTCACTGTTGTTTGTTTTTGTATAAGCGAGAACACAGCCCACCTGATGGTAAGTGGATGCTGTAGTCCATAGACATCTACATCTATCCTTGATTAGGAATCTAAATGCAGATGCGTTGTCACCCCCGATGACTCCTAAGATAGAATGCGTCGTATCCAGTAAAACGAAACTCCGGGTCTCTATACCTACTGTACGAAACACAGCAGCATTAAGCAGCTATTTTACACTGTTATTCTGTAAGAGCATGGTCCTACTCCGGTCGAGCCGACCCATTCATAAGCGGCTCAAGACCGTGCTTTGTGGTATTCCATGGGAGATTCCTTCGTCCAACAGTGGACTTGTGATAAACATAAAACATGATCGTAATAATAAAGATATAATAACTTGTTAATATAAAATATAGCTTTTTTTTTTGAAAAAAAAACATTACCCCCACACTGGGATTTTCTTGTGTATTGTTAGTAAATATATAAGTACAGTACCAGTGTAAAACAAGAAATTAATGCTGTTGTCATCGGGTGTGACATCGCATTTGCATCAAAAACGAGCATAGATTTAGATGTCTATGGGCCACAGCAACCACCTTACGATCAGGTGGACTGTGTGCTCGCTTGTCACCCTTATCCTAGAAAAAAACAATAAAATAAAATATCGCGTATTCTAAAGATCTCACATACCTTAACAAGTTCACAGTACGTATATTATTATTTTTTTTTTGAAATAGATAAAAATTAGCTTAAAACCCTTTTAGAAATTAGATGATGTGCCCAGGACTGGAACCTATTATGCTGTAACTTGACTTTAAAATAAAATTAAAATTAAAGAGCATAATAACAACAGTAATTTTAGCTATTCATGTACTGATTTGAATGACTTTCTTATAAGTAATTGAAATGAATTATCATTTAATATCGATTACTCTGTAAATTAGACTTAACAACCAGTGCGTGTTGCCAGTGATGACTTATGGAACTGAGCTGTGGTCCTTCACTGCTGGCCGTATGTGGAAGCTCAAGGTCGCTCAGCGAGCTATGGAGAGTGCTATGCTCGGGGTTTTTCTGCGGGATAAATTCAGAAATGATGATATTTTAAGTAGAACCAAAGTAATCGATACAGCCCAACGGATTAGTAAGCTGAAGTGGCGATGAGCCGGACATATACATAGCTCTAAGAACTGACAACCGATGGGGAAAAAAAGTTCTCGAGTGGCAACCTCGTACCGGTAGGTGAAGTGTAAGAAGACTACCTACTATATGGAGTGACGACCTGGTAAGACACGCAGGAAGTTAATGGATGCAGTGCAGGTGGCTTAGGACCGTGCTTTGTGGCATTCCTTGGGGGTTTTGATGATGATGATGATGATCCATTAATTATCATCATCTTCTTCATCATCAACCCGTAAAATCCACTGCTGTACATGGGCCTTTTTCATTGTAGGTAGGATTTACATTAATTGTCACGTTAACTGCAAATTGACGATTACAGTACCTACTAATCGTCCCACACCATTGACATCTACTTCGTTTGGTCTGGGTAATTGACATTTATGCCATTAAAAAATAAAATAAATCATAATGCACATAGGTTTAATAGAGAATACGTGTTGGTGTCTATTTAATCGTTTTACAATCAGAAGTATTTTATGCTCATGATCAAGCATTGTCTTTAACATATTGATAAGAAAATAAGTCTGAAGTTGCATGAACCCAGAATCTAGACTATTGGAAAATAAAATTTTTACTATACGTTAAATTGAAATTGTATACGAAATTCTGAAATGACACTTTAAAAATTAAATGCTCCAGAGATTCCGGTTCTTGAAATTCATAATAGCTTTGAATAAGTCTAAATTAAGGAAAAAGTTTTTAATTTAATTTTTTTTATAGGAAAGGGGGCAAACGAGCATGCGGCTTACCTTATGGTAAGTGACTAGCGCCGCCTATGAACAACTGCAACACCAGGGGAATTGTAGATGCGTTGCTTACCTTTTAAAACTGTGAATTCGAATGCAGTTGCAGTAAAGAATACAAGTGACAAACGAGCACACAGTTCCCCTGATGATAAATGGATTACGTGGCCCAAAGACATACATGATATGTTCAATATCATAATATAAGATTATCAAAGGTCTAAAAATCAAAATTCAAATGCGTTGTTTGCAATATAAATAGTATCCGGTTCTCTACACTCAGCAAACGAAACGCTACTATTTACATAAGGAATTTGTATAGCCATGCAGCAGGCTTAGCTGTGCTCTACAATGTATGAACTTGTTAAAATAAAAGAAATACAAAAAATAAGGTGCATATTCGCACATTTTTCCACAGTGGGAGAGAATAAGTAATAACTTTTAGCCCTTCCTTTTTTATTCATGACAGATAGTAAAATGCGGAGCAGGGATCAACGAAAGTCAAAGGTTTTGTCACAAAACAATGTATATAGGGACGAACAAAATATGCGAGAACATAAATTTAACTTCAACTTGGCGTTTTTATGTCGGCGCGTTGAGCAAACTTTTTGTTTTGGTAATAAACTAGTTTACGTCCCAGACCGTTCACATGTTTTGCGTACGAGGAAACAAAATAGAGGAAACTTATTACGTAATCAGCTTGAAAATAATATTCAAATATTTAGAAAAAAATGCATACTGTGGTGTGTGTGGTGTGGTGAGGTATGAAGTGCTGGTAATTTTGCCTAATTTGATTAAAACCGACTACTAATTTTTCCTCATTTGATTAAAATAGACCACAAGAGTAAGCGGTGGCCGTGGCACAGCTCGATTAGTTTCGCGCTAATACTTGCAAATGTGTCACCGCATAGCAAAACACGAAACGTCGTCCATTTTAGCCCAAAACCATATTAATAAGATAGGTTATATTCTAAGCACACATTCAACACACATAAATTTAAAATGAGGTGGGATCCTTTTTAACATCACTCAACTGCATAATTACCAACCTGTAATTTGTACTACGAATTCAAATGTTGTTTTAGACCTGAGTGTTGCTCGAAAATGTTTTTATCTTACTTTATTTCTTAAAAGTAAAATATATAAGGGTCTTATGAATACGTCACATTAATCATACGTAGAACATATACTAACAAAACATATGCATCCGTTTGTACTCGTATATTGAAAGAACCTCACACAATAAATCACCCTACACATACAAAGACATACATAAAAAGCGAATATTATTTAAATTGCTACTATTACCAGTACTACTACAAAAACGTTAACCACCCAAGTTGCTTAGACAGTTAACGTTTACGTTCGTTAACGAAAAACGTTTAAGAAATTTACGTAATATGTGTATAATATGTAATTACTCTAAGCAGAAATTATTCACCAGTTCGTACAATTTAGAAATAATTTGATAAATTTTTATTAATAATTTTTACTTTTCTTCTTTATTAAGTATAACGTACGCGTAACAATAAATACAGATGAGAAATAATTTATTTGCTTCCGAGTCTTAGCCTACAATTAATTGAACCTGTCAACGCCACGCTCTTTATTGTCTAAAACTCTTTGGGGGCAAAAGTAAATTTCAATTATTTGTGAAAAGATTAACGTAGCTGTTGTATGGCGTTTGTGTATTCAATGTATTTATTTGATTTAAAAAAAAATTGAAACATTTCGTAATATTAAGGTATATTTATGTAATTTTATCTTCATTCGTTACATATTTTTAATATTTTATGTACGTGTGTTAATGTATGCATTTTAAGAGATTCCAAAACAGAAGATTCTCAATTTTACTCTTTGTTACAAATCGAATGTATATCACATAATATCTTCGCCTAATTCGTCATATTATAGTCCATCTCAAGTCTAGGAACATAGGCATCCCCCAAGGGGTGCCACAAATCATGTTCCTGAGCCACCTGCATCCAATGAGTTCCCGCGTCACTTTTGAGAACCTGTTCTTCTCATCGGTTGTCGGTTCTTCGAGCTATGTGACTGGCTCATTACCACTTCAGCTTACTAATCCGTTGGTCTATGTCGGATACTCTAATTTTACTGCGGATATCCTCATATCTAAGCTTATCATGCAGAGAAACTCTGAGCATAGTCCTCTCTATAGCTTGCTGAGTGACCTTGAGCATCCTCATATGGCCAGAAATAAAGGACCACGCCTCAGATCCACCTCAGATCCTGGCAACACCCAGTGGTTGTACACTTTTCGTGTTCAAGTTTTGATGTATACCTGACTAAATTACTAAATGACTCTTTAGTCTATTAGTCGTAAACGTGAATTCTAATCACTAGGTCCCGGGTTCGATCACTGGTCGAGCATAAATCAATTGTTTACTTTTACTTTTATACGTAATTTTTGACATTGTTATTATTGTTATTAATTTGTTTTAGCTTATTTATTTGTCAGTTTGTTTACTATGAATTGATTACTTGTGCATCGTTTTTCAAATTTGGAAATTGAATTTATTGTTCGCCCTTGCTTATTTATTTCCTTCCGTATGTATAAATAATTGCGAATAACATTAGTAATTTAACGATCAACAGCAAACATAACATTATTTTGTATTTATTACGCGCAGCTGATCATAATTGTTGAGTTTAGTAAGCTAGGAATGTACTACTCTCTAACTAGTAAGGACCGATATTTTCAGGCCAGTCCACTTTAAGAAAAATAAATTTATACGACAGTTTCGTTAGTGCGCTTTGTTGTTCGCCATATTCCTATTGACTTATTTTTGTACAAAGTGTACAATACGATCCTTTTTTTGGCGCTGTCGCGGTGCGCAGAAGCCGTCTTCCCGTCTCGTGAGACGGACGAGAATTTATTGCACGGAATAAAGATAGCGCCAAAATATGCATTTTATTCAATAACCCGAAACATTTTATGAGTTTTTAACCATCCCTAAGGGCAACATCAGATATTATATAATCACTTATATAAATGACATTTATTACATTTTTGCTTGATAATATGCACCGCGACCAAACAAATCGGTTCACGGTGAAAATAAGAGGTAACTTTGTGATTTTTTTTTCTATGGAGAAAATTTTATTCTATTATGTTTTTAACCTCACTGGTTAACGTCCCTCGCAATTACGATTTAATAACCATATTAATATATTTTGTTACTTCGTACTTGATTTGGCTATGTAAAATCTGATCTACGATTGGCAGTTTGTGTTTATACGCGCTCTTAAGTCTGGCGTAAACATAACGTGCGTTGAAGGTATAAGGGGAACCACATACGTGAATAAAATAAATTCCAAAAACAACCTCATTGTTACCAGCCTTTGGCTGTATAAAATTCTCGTTTACGCCTATCGTAAAGTAATCAGTCACTGCTTTTGATTAAATCAAGAAAATCGTATTAAATAATGGCTTTATTTTGTAACTCTTGAACTATTAATTTTGAATTAAGATTCCAAATAATTACCATGCCTATTGAACGATAAGCGTCACCTCAAGTTGGCATTCGCTTGACATAGCTCTACCTGAAAAACTAACGAAGCGTTTAAGTGTTGAAAATTCCAATGGATAATTGAAAATTCTTCGCTTTGATCATTTATTCAACTCGCTGGAAATAAATAACATAATATCCTCCAAATTCAATTTGGGAACGGCGGTCAGTCCCAACGAAAACTATTTATTATTTATGTGCTTAGGACAAACAGAGAGTGCACGAGTGTGAGCGCAAGCACAAGTGCACACTCTATTTACTTACTCTTATAGAAATTGAAATTTTTATTTAATAAAGATTATAAATAAAACTTGTTAAAAGTCACTCTTATGCTTTTATTATCGTATCTTACTACTAGTTCGGAAAATACCTGATAGAACCAACAAGAATCCCAGTGGGACTTTATTTTTTGAAGAAATAAACAGTATAGAATCATTAAAGTTACACAATAATTAACAACACAAAACAAATTAGAAATAACATTGTAGCGTATCAGATCTCATTCTCAGAGTTTATTATTGTCCACTGATTCCAAAATACTATAATTATCATTTTATACAATCTTTGTTTAAAAAAAATCTTATTTTTTGGCGGAAGTCAGTCAGAACTTTGTATATTTTCTGGGATTTTGTTATAAAACCGTATACATTGTCCTAAGTATGAATTACTTACTGACTCTGTGGAGTCAAGTTACTGTTACTACTAGTTTGTGTCAGTTCTTAGTATTTACAGTGTGAATAACACTTATTAAAATACTTTTGCTTTTGTGTACGTACATATTACCATTTACTGTACCATAAACCATTTTTCACTAGAAATGCAGTGCAATATTAAAACTTTGACACAGTCGAGGGGTCTGCCGTATGCCACTTTAAACAATGTAATCTGAGAGGAACATGATGAGCAACAAATTAAAATCTACAACAAAGTTTGTAACGAAAAATTATAATTTATTGACTTTACCCACAACCTTGAGAAGTGTGATTAAACTTGTAATGATGTGAGCCTAGAGTACATTAACGTAATTGGCAAATTGTACAGTAATATAAAATCACTCCAAGAGGCCGCGGAGATTAGTTTTAATTATAGTGTGACTTGGATACGGTACGGCCGACCTTCCCGGGGTCTTATTTATTATTATATATATATAGGTCCAGGAATTATTTTAATCAAACATTAAAATTCTGTCAAAAATCAAGAACTAATTAAAATTAATACATTAGCTACTTATAACAAAGATAAATATTTTCGAAACTTCAGGAAATTAAGTCCAAAGCCTCGCGTACCGGTGAGCGTTGAGTGTATTCAAAACCCCAGAGATATAGCTAACTTGTTCAGTTTTAATTTTAGGGTGCAGTCCCAGCTAAATGCACGGGGTGCTGATGTTGATGTTGTTGTATCTTTTGTGTCAAAACGCGGGACAGCTAAAGAGGTTGAACAGTTAATTTAAGCTATGATAAGAGGTAAGTCTCCGTGTAATGACGTCCTCAGCATTAAGCACTTCATGTATGCTGGGTCGCACCTCCAGAAGCTACTAGGCTTGCTATTTACTTTATGCATCAGACACTTATATCTGCCTACAGAATTGATGAGATCAGTCGTTGTTCCTATTGTTAAGAATAAAATTGGAGATATATCCGATAAGACCAACTATCGGCCGATTTCATTAGCTGCCATCACAGCAAAAGTACTTGACGATCTGGTTGAGAGACAGCTTAAGCTTCACCTAGTTCTGCACGACGCTCAATATGGTTTCAGGCCAAAACTGTCAAGTGAGTGCGCCATTCTGGCTCTCAAGCATATTGTCAGGTATTATATGGATAGGAAGGCACCAGTTTACGTAGCTTTTCTTGTGTTATCCAGGGCGTTTGACTTGGTTAGGTATGACATTCTGTGGAAAAAAACTATAAAATTCAGGTGCTCCTGGTGAGATTATAAATATTCTTAAGTATTAATATGGCCAACAGACTAACCAAGTCAAATAGTTAGATCAGTTTTCTGATGCGTAAGGATTGGAGTGTAGGGTAAGCAGGGTGGCTTGACCACTTCGACACTTTTTAACTTGTATGTAGATGAGGTGATTGTTGGGCTTAGCAGCGCCAGTGTAGGCTGTCGCATTGATGGCCATTGTGTAAACCTCAGTTACTCGGACGACATGGTGTTGCTGAGTCTGTCAGTTGCTGCTCTAAGACGGCTGATCTCCATATCCGATGAGTATGCGAAATCCCACAGCCTCTTGTATAATGTTAGGAAAAGCGAGTTGATGGTTTTTAAAGCTAGGACGCGTAAGGTGATATATGTACCACTTGTCAAGTTTAATGGTAGCGTACTTGTAAGAGTGCCATCCGTCAAGTATTTCAGACACGTAGTTACCGAGGCCTTGAAGGATGACAAGGATATTGAAAGAGAAAAGAGGGCCATGGCAGTCCGCTGAAACATGTTGACTAGCAGATTTTCATTTAGCAGTCCAGATGTGAAAATAACACTGTTTAAGGCGTAGTGCCAAAATTGATAGGTCACTAATTCGTCACGATCAGACTTAAAGCTTTACGTGCTTTTTTGGACACATCATCCGCCATCTTCCTGAATCCAAGCTGCTACTGAGAATTGTCTAACAGAAAAAACTATTAACTGATTTTTAGCCCGGCCCTGGATTGGGACCTGGAATCTCAAGATCAGCATTGGCGCTTACAACCACTTGCCCAACGAGATATTTAAAATTCGATGGCGATAATAAATACATAAGCACAATATGCAGAGAAAAAGTTAGGGCCAGGTATACAAAACATATGGAAGATCCCAAAAATAATAACGATAATATGTAAAATTTTCACGGCAGTCCACGCAGTACAAGATGTTTTAAATCTTTGATGGTGCTTCCTGTTGCTTTAGGATCTTTTATTTATGAGAGTTCATAGTCCATAAGTTTTTTTCTGTCTTTTTCCACAATCACCTGTCACGATACCCTCGACACTATATATGTCACATGTTAGTGTCTAGTGAAATTATAATATTTAGTTTTTTTTTATGATTGGATGTATTCAAAAATACCCTACCTGATCGTTCTAATTTAAAACTTAAATAAGGTATGAAAAAAATATTTAAAAAAATATTTTAAATTTTAATAAAATTTTGAAAATAATTTTATATTGATTATTAGCTATCAAATAATTAAAAAATATATTTGATAGCTCACGGTCCACCCGATCAATTGTTACACTACAGCCCATGAACAATCGCAACCAACTTCATACACAGAAAACTACAGAAGAGTTGTCATATCTGAGGATTAAGAATACATGACTTAGAGTCAGTGAATATACTGGCTCTAATATCTTTGAATACCGAATACAATAGTGGATGAAATGAGGCTTAACATTAGAAATAGGTAAGATACAAACGGACAACCCATACAGAAGTACTCTTCTCTTCGCAGTAGACATTACTATACTATTAGTAACCATCTATTCTGTTTATCTATTACCCATAAAAGTTTACTGCCGAACAAAAGCCTCTCCCAAAAAGTGAAAAATGACTTTCAATATGAATCACATGTTACCATCTATATTAAATTAAAATTAGTCTATTCTATTCTATACCCATTGATTGCCTCATAGGTAATCAATGGGATCAATCATCTTACATTTTGCCATATCTACCACGCTTGGCAAGCGGGTTGGCAATCGCAGTTTTTTAATTATTTTGAGTTAAAGGTTATGAACCATATACTAGTTAATTATCCAAATAAAAAAATTCCCTAAGTTTACTTATATTGCATTCCATTCTGGCTGTAATCTTATATCAATGATATTATATCTATCGGCGCAACAAAATATAAGCGACGTATCGGCGCATTACTTAAACAATTATTATTGTGTTAAAAATTAATAAGCGTTATTTCAACTGCAGAAATAACGTTATAACTTGATTGTTTATAACACTTTTTTATTTTAAAATTAGTTGATTATTGCTACTTGTAAGTAATTTAAAGTGCTTTAATCTATACAAATAAATAAAATTGAAGTGTCTGTTTGTAATGTCGAAATAACAAATTTTTACTATATGCATATGAAAGTATGTACGGTAGTTATAACAAAAGCACGATTTATAAAAATTTTGTCTGTCTTTCTGTCTGTCTGTCTGTCTTTATGTTTGTTCCGGCTAATCTCCGAAATGGCTGGACCGATTTTGACCGGACTTTCACTGATAGATAGCTAATGTTACACGAAGTAACTAAGGCTACTATTATTTTAGAAAAATAATTAGGGTTCCGCGCAAAAAATTAAAATCCACGCGCGTCGAAGTCGCGGGGATTAGCTAGTTCAAAATATAATTAAAAGCAGGTTATCGCTGTAATAATTTAGAAGGCAATTATTTTCAAGGCGCAGGAAGTAAGGATAGCTTGCGCACGCTTGCGTTTCGGCTTAAAAGGCGTGCAGCGGCTTGGGCAGCATCTGCGCCTTCTTCTCCCAAAAGAGGGTCGCTTCCGATTCAGCAGAGAGGCCTCAACGGTTACTGCCCATCTCTCAAAGTGGAGTTTAGTGGGTATCACTTAGGGTCCCGGTTAGGTATTCACAGTGAATCCCACATAACCACGACAGGCCGGTTGTCGTGGTATACATAAAGCATTCTCCACTTCCTCGCGTATCGGGGTAGCACTTTCCAATTGCTTCTAGGCGCAAAAAAAATTGAGCAGCATTCATTATTGTTCGTGCAGTCGTGCTGTTCAGACCTAGTTGAATTCGTTAATAATAAATTAAGAATAATTGTTAATAGTGAATAATCGTTAATTTTAATAATTATTGTGATTAGTAAAACCAGTTAAGTTCAAATACGTGTAGTGAGTTTTATTATTAAAAAAATTTAACAGTGGTAGAGCCACGCGGTAGCTTTTGCTGTCGCACGGATGGGCCGGCTCGAACCGGGGTGGTACCACGACTTCACAGAAAACCAGCGTGAAGTAGTGGTTCACCTTTGCGTTTCGCTTGGTGAGTGCAGGTGGCCGGAGGCCCTTTTTACTGGAAATGAGGCATTCCATCTTAGTCCTCACGGGTGACAACGCATCTACATTTTGAATTGTAATAGAGGATAGATGTAGATGTCTATGGGCCGCAGCAACCACTTACCATCAGGTGGACTGTGTGCTCGTTTGTCACCCTTATCCTATAAAAAAAATAATGAGTGAACCTAGAAATCATAATAATGACGTCATCGATAATGACGTCATAGTTTTTAAAAATACTTATGGTGACCCTATTCCGTCATATGTTATCTGTCAATTATATCGTTAAGTGCTGTGCTCTTGACTTTGGGAGAAATTTAAAATTTACATATACCAATTTAAAAAGGTGAATTGTTAATTGAAACAATTGCTAAGTTCACTTGGTTCTTCCCATGTCGTACCGACCCGTTTGCGCTACAACCATTATTTTTTTTAATAATAAGTGTGACAAACGAGCACACTGTCCACCTGATGGTAAGTGGATGCTGTGGTCTATAGACATCAATATTGATCCTCGATTAAGTATCAAAATACAGATGCGTTGTCACCCCTGAGGATTAAGATAGAGTGCCTCGTTTCCACTAAAAAGGGTCTCCATATCGTTATTCTGACGGAATTCGAACCCGCGACACTCAGCGCAGCAACTCATTGCTAAGCCACTGAGCCACAGAACCGTCAGTCTATTAAAATGGATATTTATAATACTTTAACAGTAGAATTTTATCATGCAATAAGATAACTTAATGTGAAACTGAGTAAAAATAAAAAAGTGAAACAATTGCTGTTTCAATTAACAATTCACCTTTTTAAATTGGTATAAATCTTAAATTTTACCCAAAGTTAGCACTTAACGATATAATTGATAGATAAGATATAATATGATATATACACAGTCAGGTCATAAGTATTGTCACACAGTAAAAACTTTTCTTTTAGAATGCTGGCCACAATAAAGTTTATTGAATTCGAATTTCGAATTGTTCATGAAAATAAAACTGTATACTTTTTAGAATTTTACTCATTTTCTGCCGACTTCCAAAAAGGAGACGGTACTCAATTCGAGTGTATGTTTTTTTTTATGTGTGTTACCTCATAACTTTGTACTGGGCAAACCGATTTCGATGTTTCCATTTTATATGAAAGCTGATAGTTCTCGTGTGGTCCCATATGAATTTGATCAAGGTCGGACCAATGGTTATTGACAACTTACACAAGAAACTGAAGAAGTCACCCGATAATATGGTTCTCAAAATCACCTTCAAGCGCTACAGAAATTATTGCAATGCTTTGCTCAAGAGAGTCAAATGCGATTACGAAAGAAGTAAATTTGCTGAGGCTGGAAAAGACTCAAAACGTATTTGGGATACAATAAAAGACGTTACCAATACTAGCTCTAGAACAACACCAGCCCACGAATTATTACAGTTGTGTCCATCCCTAAGGGAGTCGGCTGATAAAGTTAACTCCTTCTTTATTAGTGCTGGCAAGCTTCTTGCTGAAAAATTTGACCAGAGGACAGCTATCACAATTCATGCCCCTTCTGCGGTTTCAAGTCCCAATTTGGTAGATAACTCTTTCGTTCTTTTAAATACAGACGAAGAAAAAGTTGAAAGGATTATAATTGCTCTAAAATCAGACAAAGCTGTTTGGTGGGATGGCATCTCCACTGTTTTACTGAAAAAGTACAAAAGTATCATTGTGCGTCCTCTGACCTTTATTATCAACTTGTCTTTGACAGCGGGTGTTTTCCCGCGGGTGCTGAAAAGAGCTGTGGTACATCCAATTTATAAAAATGGCGACCGAAGCCTACCCAATAACTATCGTCCTATATCATTTCTGCCGTCGATATCTAAGGTTTTTGAAAAAATCATAAATTCTAGACTGGTGAACTACCTTGAGCAAAAGAATTTGTTATCAAATTCCCAGTTTGGTTTTCGTGCAAAAAAATCAACATCAGATGCGTTACTTTCGGTTACTAACTTTATAACGACAAACTTAGATAGGGGTAGAAAGAGCTTAGCCATTTTTCTAGATCTAGAGAAAGCCTTTGACACCGTTTCGATTCCACTATTGCTACAAAAGCTTGAGAATATTGGTGTGCGAAGCCACCAACTCGCATTATTTTCTTCCTATCTCAGTGGCCGATCTCAGTGTGTCAAATTGCTTAATAATGTTATCAGCTCCGATTCTCCCATCTCTTTTGGTATTCCTCAGGGCAGCATTCTTGGCCCGACCCTGTTTCTCATTTTCATCAATGATTTGTGTGACTTTAATCTTCATGATGGCAAGATATTTACATTTGCTGACGACACAGTTCTCCTTTTTTCTGGAAACACCTGGGAGGGTGTTTTCCGGAAATCTCAGGCTGGTTTTAATATTGCATGTGCTTGGCTTAGTGCGAACTTACTAACTCTCAATTGTAAGAAAACTAAGTATATGCCTTTTGCTATCCGTACCTCATTTTTACCTGGAAACATACACAAAATCATTGCTCACCGTTGTAGTAACTCTAACTCATTCCAATGTTCATGTCCCGTTTTGGAGAAGACTAACAGTATCAAATATCTTGGTATATTATTTGACAACACCTTGACATTCCACTCTCATATTAAAACACTATGTGGTAGAGTGCGTAAATTAATTTTTATATTTAAAAAACTGAGACATGTTGCTAATAGAGAAGTCCTAAAATTGGCTTATTATGCCTTGTGCCAATCTTTATTGACATACGGAATTGAAGTCTGGGGCGGGGCCGCCAAAACACACGTTATTGAACTAGAACGTGCGCAAAGGTCACTTTTAAAAGTTATACAATTTAAACCTTACCTATATCCAACTTTAGATCTGTATAAAATTAGCGAAGTTCTTACAGTTCGACAGTTATTCATACTCCATATAGTCTTAAGACAACACACAATTACATAAGTAACTCAAAAAGAACATCGCCGTAATCATCTTGTAGCTCGATCAGTGCCATGCAACACGTCTTTTGCAAGGAAATTCTTCACGTTTTTGGGACCGTATTTGTATAATAAATTACACCAAAAATTGTCTATTTATGAAGTCAACAAATGGTCATGTAAAAATAGACTCGTGGGATATCTTCAGACTCTGTCATACACAGACACTGAACAATTACTCCAAATAATATCATAAATACACACAAACATATACACAGATATACTAACAGTCACACACTCACATACATACGTACATAATTACATAGTTTTTATTTTATTTATTTCTATATAGCCAAACTGTTAATTCGCTCTATATAATATAACTTCTAATCTTAACATAAGTTATCTCTGTATATTATACTAAGTGCCTAGTTAATTCGGGGGGGCCTGGTGACCTGTAATACGGGTCTTTGAACCTACACGGGCACCAGTCTCCCACGAATGACATAATATTGTTTAATAGAGATGTAACACTAATGTATGCAATGTCCATGTCGTTTGTGGTGAGAAATAAAAATTATTATTATTTTTTTTTTCTTTTCTCTTTTTTTTTCTCCATGTAGGGTATTATGATGATACGGGCTTTAAGCCAAGTAGTCATCATTTGCTAGTATTATTAATATATTATCCAGAGCAGTTTCTGGGATTTGTAAAAATTTTCGCACTAAGCGACATGTATTTAAAATAACTGCTTTTTGCATTTTAATATATAAATTTGAGGGTAAATCTAATAACTTAAGGCAGTGATGCAAATATTTTGGTATTAATCCTGTAGCTGAGAGTACAATTGGAACGATGAAAACTTTATTTAATTTCCATATTCTTTTTATTTCTTCGCTCAGTTCGTTATATTTACTAATCTTTTCGGCTATTGTTTTTTGAATATTATGCGTATTTGGTACAGCTATGTCAATTAGAAAGGCTATGTTGTTAAGTTTGTCTTGCAAAACTATATCGGGTCGATTGTAATGGATGGTCTTATCAGTAAGTATGGCTCTATCGAAATATAGTTTATGTGAGGTGTTTTCTAACACAGGGTTGGGTTTATATTTGTAGTATGGTTGTAAATTGTTATCGATGAGTTTATGTTTCTGGGCTATCTTTTGGTGTATTATGTTTGCAATTTGATTATGCCTGTGGGTGTAATCTGTTGGTGCTAAGTTTTGACATGCTCCTGTGATATGCTGTATAGTTTCTGGTCCTAAATTACATTTACTGCATTTGTCATTTATAAGATTTGGTTCTCTAATTATAAATTTTCTATAGTTTTTAGTACTGATGACTTGATCTTGGATAGCATTTATAAAACCTTCTGTTTCGGCAAATAATGGGCCTATTGTTAAATATTTATTTGATGCTGATATATCTATATGTTGTTGGCATAGGTCATTAGCATGTCTACCATGTAATTCCTTTTGTTTCCATTGTTTTATTTTTTCTTTTTCTTGATCAATTTTATTATATGTTTCTTGAGTTTGGTTTGCGGCGAGTCTAAGTGGAGTATAGTTAGTATCATTGTAAACTATGACTTTCTGGATATTGCTGCTTGTTGACTTCTCAAGGAAGAAGTTTTTAAGACGCATGATTTGGTTCTCTCTGAGCACGGTTATATCAATAAGACCTCTTCCGCCTTTGTCTCTCTTAATTGTCAATTTTCAACAGCTGATTTGGGATGCAAGTATCTAAATTTAGTGAGTACTGTGCGAGTTTTTCGTTCCAAATTAATTGTGTCTGTTTTGGACCACCTAACTGTTCCAAAAGAATATGTTAAAATGGGTATAGCAAAGGTGTTAATTGCCTTTATCAGGTTTCTTGCAGTTAGTTGCTTTTTGCAAATGAGGTTGACCCTTTTCACGTATTCTTTTGTAATGTTGTCCTTAATTCTTTTATGATCTATTTGGTTGGTTTGTTCTATACCTAAATATTTATAAAATTGTCCTGGTTCGAGACATTCTTTAATCTCATTACTTGTAGTATCTATGTTTAGTTCATATAATTTTCCACGTTTCATGCTCACAGTTCTGCATTTATCAAGGCCAAATTGCATTCTAATATCACTGCTAAATTCTTGCGTAAGATTTATTAAAATTTTCATTTCCTTTTCAGACTTAGCAAATAATTTTAAATCATCCATGTAAATAAGGTGACTAATAGAGGTGCTGCATCCAGCTCTATCTTTCAGAATATATCCATAATTAGATTGGCTAAGTAAGGTAGACAGTGGGTTGAGAGCGAGACAGAACCATACGGGACTTAATGAATCTCCCTGAAAAATACCCTTTTTTATGAAAATGTCATCAGTAACTATTTTAATTTGATTATTTTGGAATTGTAGAGAAGTTTTCCACAGAGACATTATTGACTTAAGAAATTAATCAAAGTTGGGTTAATTTTGTATAATTTTAATACTTGAATAAGCCAAGAATGTGGAACACTGTCAAATGCCTTTTTGTAATCAATGTAAGTACAGTAAAGGTTTCGTTTTTCAGTTTGAGCATGTTTAATTATTGTTGAGTCAATAATTAACTGCTCCTCACATCCCATATGATTCTGCCTATAGCCTTTTTGTTCTTCCGCTAAAATGTTATTTGTTTCAATGTGTTTGGTAATTTTTCTCGCGATACAACATGTTAAAATTTTATAAAGAGTAGACAGGCAGGTGATAGGTCTATATTTTTCGGGATTTCCGGTCTCACAGCCCTTAGGTAGTAAGTATGTGATACCACGGGTCAAAAAGTCTGGGATTTCTTGTCGTCTATATACTATTTGAGTTAAATTTTTTGCTATAATTTTGTGTAGAATAAAGAATTTCTTGTACCAAAAATTGTGAATAGAATCGACTCCTGGAGACTTCCAGCTCTTTTGTTTTGTTGTTATTATTGTAATATCTTCTTCAGTTATTTCATCAAAGCTCATTTCAGCTATATGATCCTACTATTGCTCTTCTTTTTAATCCATAAGGATTCAGTATTGTGTCCCATGTCTGATTCCCAAATACTACTCCAGTAGGATTTAAGTTCTTCTGCGGTTGGAAAGTTAGAGTTGTGTGTATCTGGTTGAGGGTTATTCAAATTCTGTTTTAAATTTCTGTAGAATAATTTTTCATTTACTTTAAACATTTTGTTATCTTCTTTACGCCGAAATGATTTTAGGTATCTGTCGAGCCTGTGAACTTTATGGGCTAATTTTTGTTTTAATGTGTCTAAAACTTCCTCTGCGTCTGCATTTAATCTCTCGTGTTTAGTGTGTTTTTGATTATTTTTTAGAATAAGTTTTACTTTTGAAACTAGTTTTCTGGACCTATTTCCTCTAATATATTGCGTGACTCTACCTATTTCTGCTCTAAGTTTTTCTATATCTCTTTGTAGTCGTGTTTGCCAAAACGGCTTTTTTGTTTCCTTTTGTTGTTTGCTATAATTTGTTGTATTATTATAGATTTTGTAACCTAGCTCTTTACTAATAACTAAGGCCGAACAGTATATCAAATTATGTAAGTCTATTATATTGGAATCTTCATTGAAAAAGTTAATTAATATTTTTTGATTAAAAAGTGTTATTATATCTATAAGTCGTTTTCCTTCATGTAGTTTAGGTAATTTTGGTCTCAATGCTGAGTCTAGTCCTGAGTATTTTAAAAGAGATTCTTTCAATGAGTCCATTAGATTATCTATTATTTTACTACTGTCGTATTTTTGAATGTCGTTTATTGTATCTGCAGGCATTATATTGTTTAAAGGAGTTTGTGTCGTGGTCGAATTTTGTGTTATAATTTGTGTCGCTTCAGGTGTATGTTTAGGTGTTGTAAATATTAGTGTGCAGGATGTAGGTTCAGTGTTTTGTGAGAATTGGAGTATCTGTTTGCTATTATATGAATCAACAATGCTTGCATTTTGTAGTGAATTGTCTGATTTGAGCATTGTAGCTACTTCAGTCTGAATTGTTTTCAGAATATCATCTTCAAGCAGTTTATGTGTTATTATGGTTCTTCTTTGATCTGCAATTCTTTGCTCAGAAACATTTAAGTTCGGATATTTTAATATGAAATTATTATACATTTTCCTTCTGTACATAGTTAAATCTGTCTCTAATTTCGTTACTAAATAGTAAGTACGCATAATAAAACAGTTAATATCATCATCCCATTTCATGCGTACTCTTTCTTTACCGGCTTTGGTGGACACAGGAAATAAGACGTTAGCCGCCTGCGCAACATCCATAGCTAATTTATCTACAAAAGAAGGTGATGTTATACAACGTGACGGATGGCAATTTCGCTTTGATCTCTTAGAATCGGCTGTAATATTATTATCGGTGGGAGCCCGCCTGCTCAACTCCTCACCGCCGATGGTTCGCATGCTGGAGCACCCAGCATCGGCTCCAGGTGCGCCCCGGCGATCGCCCCCAGGAAGCGGCCCAATTATACGATTTCTTAATCTTCTCTCCATAATAAATCTATACGGGTCGGGACCGTTAGTTCGACATCATTGTAATTGCAAGATGTTATTTGCATCTGAAAAGTCACTACGGGATGTCTTAAGCCCCCCCACCACGGCAAGGTGGTCCCACGGGGGGGGGGGGGTTATTATTATTATGGGGTATTTGTATGATTTTCTCATCTGGTTGGGTTGTATAAATATATAATTGAAAATGAAAATGATAAACTTACAAAAATATCAATAAAATAAAATAAGTACATAAAAATTACATTATTATTATGGGGTATTTGTGTAGTTTTCTCATCTGGTTGGGTTGTATAAATATATAATTGAAAATGAAAATGATAAACTTACATAAATATCAATAAAATAAAATAAGTACATAAAAATTACATAAATATATAAAAACCCAACCAGATGGAAGCCCGAGGGAGGGGAGACCAAACGGCCGAGGGTTAGGGGGAAAGGGAAAGAAACCGGCGGACGATGCGGGCAGTATCGAGGAGCACCGCCTTCTGCATTTGAGCTTGGAGCGGTCCGTCACGTAGTCCCAGTCGCCTCAGATGACCCGAGAGGCTAACTGGGATTAACCCGTTCGCAGAAACGATCACAGGAATAATTTCGGCCGGCAGACCACCCCACATGTCGGTCACCTCGTGAGCCAGGTCCAGATATATTGTCAGCTTATCTGTTTCGGCTTTCACGAGGTTCTCGTCATAAGGAATGGTAATGTCGACCAAAAATATCCTTGACTGTGCCCGGTCCATCAGCACAATATCAGGCTTATTCGCAAGAATAGTCCTATCTGTGATGATGGCCCGGTCCCAGTAGAGCCTGGCGCGGTCATTTTCGAGCACGGCTTCCGGCAAGTACTTATAATATGGCAGTTTCCGATCCACGAGACCGTATTTCAGAGCGAGCTCCTGGTGTAGAATCCTGGCTACTAGGTTGTGTCTGTGCAAATACTCAGAGTTAGAAAGCGCCGAACAACCAGAGATGACATGCCTAAGTGACTCACCGGGATGGCGACAAGCTCGACAAATGTCGACGGTGCCATCCCTTAGGATGTATCTCCGATAGTTGTTGGTCTTAATAACTTGATCCTGTATTGCACAGACAAAACCCTCGGTTTCCCCGAAGAGGTCACCAAAACGTAGCCAGTGGAGGGAGGCAACTAAGTCTACGAAAGGCTCATGTAGAGCCTTGTAGAACCTCCCGTGGAGCTCCTTCTCCTTCCATACGGTCTCCCGGTCGGAAATGCTCTGTCTGCCGGGTCTTGCCATTGCTCGTTGGCTAAGGATAGAGGGGTAAGTCCTTTATCACAACAAATAACGTCCCTATAGTATGGATCATCCGCTCTCGTCAGAAAGTAATTACGGAGGCTGCACACTTCGCGATTATGCATGGTAAGCGCGCTTAAAAAGCCGCGTCCACCATGCTTCCGCGGCAAGTACAGCCTCATTACTGACGATCTCAGATGATGCATCCTGTGGGACGTCATTATAGTGCGGACATTTCTGTTCAGAGCGTTTAGTTCGGTCTGAGTCCACCTGAGTATGCCAAAGGTATACATGAGAACAGGCATGACCCAACCGTTATATGCGTGCGTCTTATTCACACCGGACAAAAGGCTGTTAAGCACTTTGGTCAAGCGTGCATAAAACACATCGCAAACTGACTGTTTCATACCCGCCTCATCTACACCGATGTTCTGTGACATCCCCAGGTATCGGTATGTTTCAGCCTCGGAAAGGGTCCTTATGTTGATGGGCATAGATAAGTCTATGCCCTCAGAGTTAGCAACCCTTCCCCTTTCTACATGGAGGACCGCACACTTATCCGTCCCCAGCTCCATTCTAATAGAATTGCTAAAATCACAAGTGATGTTTAGCAATTCCATATTATGAGAGCGACTGGAGGCGAATAACTTGAGATCATCCATATAGAAAAGGTGGGTCACTTTTGTACCTCCTCTCCGAAGCTGAAATCCCCTCCCGGAACCCTCCAGTAATGTACTAAGAGGGTTCAGAGAGAGGCAGAACCATATTGGACTCAAACAGTCGCCCTGGAAGATACCCCTTCTTATCCTTATGTGGTTCTCCGCAGCCACCATCCGCTCGCCTAGATGACAAAGGATCGTACTCCACTGCCCCATACACTGCCCGAGGAAGTCTCGAACTGTACAGTCAACCCTGTACAGCTCGAGGACCCTCTTAAGCCATGCATGAGGCACCGAGTCGAATGCCTTTTTATAGTCTATCCAGGCGGCGGAGAGGTTTCGACGGTTGCGTTTAACCACTTTGCCAATGACCGTATCAATGAGGAGTGGTTCCTTGGTTCCACGACCACCGCCCCGACATCCATTTTGAGCGCGCGACATCACCTGATTTGAGTTCAGGTGACGAGTGATTCTCGCGCTCAAAATGGATGTTAGTGTCTTGTATATCGTGGGTAGACACGTTATGGGGCGGTATTTGCTCGGGTCTGTGGTATCCTGATCTTTGAACCAAATGAGTGATCCCAGTAGTGAAGAGGCTCGGGAGCGACTTCTGGTCGAGAGCCTCTTGAAACTGTCGGGCGAGTACAGCGTGCCACACCACGAACCCCTTCAGCCAGTAGTGATGCAGCCCGTCGAGCCCCGGACTTTTCCAGTTCGGGGCTCTACGGACCGCCTCAGCAACGTCATCCAGCGTTATGATGACGGGGTCCATGGGCGTAACATACGCACACTGACTCGCCACAACTTCCGTCCAAGGGCCCTCGCTGTGGTTTACGGGCTCTGACCACAGGCTGCGCCAGAATGCGATAGTGTCGGCCTGATTCGGTGCTGGGCCCGTTCCACGTACCATTGGTCGCTCCAGTGATTCATAGAGCCTCTTCTGATCACTCTGGAAGAGACGATTCTGGTTGAACCGTGTCGACCTCTCGGTATATCGCCGAATCCGCTTCCCCCAAGCAGCTATTCTCTGCTTCAAGTCGTCTATGCGCTCCGTCAGTTTTTGCGTTATATCCGGCTGGGACAAACTGATATTTGTCCCAGCAAACGCCATCCTGACAGTGCGCACAATTCTCGGCCTATTATTGCCCGACATGAAGCTTATCAGTCTGCCGATGAGGGCCCTTGCCTTTGCGATACGGTTCTCAATCCTTCTTCTCCAGGCTGGGATGGCGCTACTTTGTCTAGTAGCGCGTCCAGCCGTGGGAACTTTGGCGCCAATAATGCGGCAAACTGCCAGTGCGGCGCCAAAAAAAATTGATTCCGTCTCGCAAAGATCACGGCTGGCTTCCAAATAGGTCACCAGCATTGGGTTGAGAGCCCTCACGACAGCCCCATTACGCTTGCTTAGGGGTATACGGGGAAGTCGCGGTCGATTATCGAGAGGCGTTCTGCGCGTTTCCCTAATCGCCTCTTCCAATATGCTCCCCATTTGCTCTTTTTCCTGGGCGACTATTCCATCGTCGCCTGAGTCAACCACAAGGAGATCTACGGTGGCATCTACATGTGCCGGTTGCTCTGCAACTCGTAGAGCCGCATCTCCTGTCGTAGTATTTTCATTCGACAAAGGAATAGCCTCACGTCGTAGCCGTTCGAGTTCGGCGTCATCAAATATTTTTGAACGCATGATGTACCGAACTCGGTCTGCCAGGTTTTGCTCGGTGACGGTTATAGATGGCTCCAGCTCAGCAAAAAGTCGATGCATACTAGCCCGATACGCAAAACCTCCAATTTCTCCCCCTTTCGCCCCAAAATACGCCCGCAATGCGTTGCTATTCATTTTCATTGACCAACGCATGCGGCGTACTCCACCAGTGGCGGGTTCCGATTGCTGGGCCCGCGAAGGCCCTGCCAACATCAAGCCAGCTGGTGGGGATGATGGATGCGAGGGGCTGCTGGGTGGTCGTGCAGCTCCTCGCGCTCGGCTGGCGGTTCGCATGCTGTCGCGTCCAGCGCCAGCTCCAGACGCGCCCTGGCGACCTCCAGGTAGCGGCCCTTTGCGCAATCTTCTTTGTTCCATCATCCATATATTGGGCGTCAGTTAACGGGAGACGCCCAAACTCGGCACCGTTTCATGGTGAGGCCATGTGCACAAGCGGGCCTTTGCACCTTCAATTTTGCCGAGGCACGGCGCTAACACCTCTTGGCAAGGTGCTGACTGAATGCGCTGACGTAGCAGTTTTGTCACATAACCGTTACGTCACTTCCCTACGCCAATTTATATTATTATTATTATTATTATTATAGTTATTCTAAAATAACCTATATTAAAGTCGCTTAAATTGAAGTCGGCTGTACAAAAATTTAAATTTTAAATTATTTGTTTATTAAATATGGAGTGGACGCTTAAAGAAGACCGTGTTGCAGTTATTGCGTTGCATCGTTGCGGTTACGTGCCAATTCAAATTTTTGACATACTGAAAAATTTGAATATAACCAAAAGATTCTTTATTTGTACCATCAAACGATACAATGAAGACTCTTGTGTATATGACAGGTTAAGTAAGTAATAAGTGGTCGCCCTCGGTCGGTTAGGACTCCAGCAGTGATAAAAGCTGTGAAGGCGCGAATTGAAAGAAATCCCAAACGTAAGCAGAAACTGTTGCCCCTTCAGATGGGGTTAAGGAGAACCACGGTGAAAAGGGTGTTAAATGAAGACTTAGGGCTTCGGGCATATCGAAGAAAAACAGAACATCGTTTGAATGCTCGTCTAATGGACCTGAGAGTGAAGAGATGCCGCGCTTTGTTGAAGCGGTACGCGGGAAAAAAATATCGGGAAATTCTTTTTTCGGATGAAAAATTTTTTACCGTAGAAGAGAGCTACAACAAACAAAATGATAAGGTGTACGCATACAGTAGTGAAGAAGCGAGCAACCGTACTCCACGTGTCCAACGAGGTAATTTTCCATCCTCGCTCATGATATGGTTGGGAGTTTCTTATTGGGGCTTAACAGAGGTACATTTTTGTGAGAAAGGTGTAAAAAAGAATGCAGTTGTGTATCAAAATACAGTCCTGACGAACCTTGTGGAACCTGTTTCTCATACCATGTTCAATAACAGGCACTAGGTATTCCAACAAGATTCGGCGCCAGCTCATAGAGCGAAGAGCACACAAGACTGGCTGGTGGCGCGTGAAATCGACTTCATTCAGCACAAAGTCCCTCCTCCAGTCCAGATTTGAATCCGTTAGATTACAAGATATGGCAATACTTGAAGGAAAAGGCGTGCTTAAAGCCTCATCCCAATCTGGAGTCACTCAAGACATCCTTGGTCAAGCCAGCCGTCTATATTGACATGGACCTCTTTCGTGCTGCGATAGACGACTGGCCGCGCAGATTGAAGGCCTGTATTCAAAATCACGGAGGTCATTTTGAATAAACTTTAGTCATAAGAATCTATGTTTTGTTAAGTTTATTTTGGTATATAAATGGTTACATAATGAATAAACTTGTTTCAATTATTTTATATTAAACATGTGACAGAGTTTATGACCTGACTAGGTATATACAATAACTTTACAGACAGAATGGAATTCAGTATGACAGTCTAACGTAATCCGTATTACAATATAGAAAAAATGTCCTTTCTGGGTGTGATTTCAATCCAAGACCCTCACTCATTATACTAGCTAGGTAACTTGATCTCTGGCCTACTTACTCATATTACTCGTATCAAAACAATAACACAAGATAAAACTTTTTATTATATTGTCTACTAGAATAAGCCACATTTTAATATAGCTGTAACAGACCTACATCATCAACCTACAAAGAACGTTAGTAAAGGTAATGACCCATTAAACGACCTGTTTATTACGCTTTATTTCACCTTAAGTTAATAAATAAGATATAATAAAGAGAGAAAATTAATGTTTAAATATCCACCACGGAGTATTGTTGTCACCGTATTAATTTATTAGTTTAGGCAAAAAGTAACGTTTTTAATTAAAACTATGGTAAAATAATATATACGTGAGTGTCTTTAAACTTAACCCTGAGAATTAAAGATCGCTATTATGCCGTTTCTAAATGTATCATGCTAATTGTTGTAAAATATTATTTTGTATTTTATTTTATACCCACTAGGTTTCTTACTGGACCTTCCCAGGACAGATTTTTTTTCTGAACCAGTGGTAAAGCTTAAATGACTTTCAATAAGTATTCTTATTGTAATCTATATTGAATACAAATGATTCTTTTCTATTCTAAGCTTACATATAATAACATATAATTATTAATAATTTTAGTGACCGCCACGCCAATTTATGTGGTAATTTGATGGATGCGAGTATTTGTGCTCCTCTCCATCAATTTCCTTGGCCTTAATTTCGTTAAGGGTTATTAATAGAAATTGAAAAATTATAAACCAATAAAAACAAAAAATAAATAAATGTATAAAACTTAATTTCAGCAACAGTCCACCGCATGATTAAATGGAAATTGCAATTTATAGAAATCTGCAGCCAATTGAAAGCAAATAATGATACAGATTCCTTGTCACCTCTTAGAACTAAGGTGAAGTAATTCAGTCTGTGATTGTGCTGACTCTCTATGCTCTTTAGGTCGAAACACAGCAGTGCAAGCGCTGCTATTTGGTGGCAGAAATGCTTAAGAGGTTGGTACCTACACAGACGGATACCCAGGCAAAAAAGGGAGTCCTACCACCTATTGAAGTATAAATAGATTTAAAAAACATTAAGTCAATCAAAATAAACTCACCGTAAAATATATATTGTCGCAAACAAGACTTCGCACAAAAGTCTCGTCGAAAACTGAAGATTACATCTGTATTAACTCTTCGATAAGAGCCTATCGTTTTTCGACAAATGGCTGTCGACATGTTTCCTGTTACGAAAAGTTTTGGGACATAAATTCTTTCCACAAATATTTACCGCCTTTTGAATATTCTAGAACTTAGAGATATTTTATTTGTTATTCAAAGACTAAAGTTTTCTAAGATATTTTTTTTAAATCAATTCTTGGCATTACAGAAGAAATAATGTTAGTGAAATTATGGATTCTTAAATGCTTACTACTTATAAAAGCAGCAACACGAAAGTCCAGTGATGACTTTATTATTAAGTGACAAGTTATGGCGCATAAGTCGCACTGATTGGCTCCAGTCGAATTCGTTGTAATTTAATTCGCGTGCGTCCCCTCCAGGTTTCGTTCAGCACTAGACTTACGTGCCGCAAATTGTCTAAGATTGTCACAGTTTTCTGCCGACTTCCAAAAAGAAGACGTATATTTTATACATACGTTATATTTTTTATATGTGCGTTACCTCATAACCTTTTATTGGGTAAACCGATTTGGATGATTCTTTTTTTGAAAGCTGGTACTTCTCGTGTGTCTTCCATATGAATTTGATCAATATTAGACCAATAGCTTTTGAGTTATTCTTAATAACATAATATATTGAAATCGGCAGTACAAAATTTTTAACATTGTAGATTAACTCTGCAGCTATATTGTTGCAGTACGATTGGGACAGCCTGACAGAATCAGGGTCACACTTCACATAATACCAGCGTAGAATAATAGCTAAACCTTTTTGTGTTTTTATGGCGAGTGTAGAGAATCGGAGACCCTTTTTACTGGTAATGGAGGCATTCTATGTCAGTCGTCAGAGGTGACAACGCTGATTGATACATTACTATTATTAATCGAGGATAGATGTAAGTGTATGTAGGCCGTAAGTATTCACTTACCATCAGATGGACTGTGTGCTCGTTTGTTGTCCTTATTCTATGAAAGAAAATCTAGCCTCGCCGTTTGTTATTTATTGATGCTATTATTGCTGTTTTTGAAACAAAAGTAACGTATTTATGAAACATGTATACTGAAACTATGTATTCATGAAAATGTTTACTAAAGTATTATAAATATGTATTTTAAAAACTAAGTTTATAAACATCGCTAAGGTTCTAGATCCAGTTTACATACAACCTTCTCTGTCTTTGTCGTTTTAAATGTAATAACTTTACGCAGTTGGATTTTAGACGGCGATTATATGATTAAATAAACATGCCCACGGGTAAAGAGTGATATTGTTTCATCTATTTTATTAAAAACCTTTACAGAAATTTGATCACCATAACTCTGAATCTTTCTTGGTTTGTACATGTGTGTTAAACGTGGTAGAGCCATGCTGCAGCAATATTACTAGTATAGTTGTAGCACGAATGGGTCCACATGGGACCAGTGTAAAAATAGCAGTTTCGTATGGTGAGTGTAGAGATCCGGAGATCCTTTTTACTGGAAAAGAGGCATTCCATCTTAGTTCTCACGGGTGACAACGCATCTGAATTTTGATTCGCAAACGAGGATAGATGTAGATGTCTATGGGCCACAGCAACCACTTACCATCAGGTGGACGAGCACACACGTTTGTCACCCTATCCTATAAAAAAACATCTGTGACTGTTGTTGCTGAAAGAGACATTCTGATAAAACCACAAAACTCACTGAATCAAGTCATTCAACTATAGTAATTACTTATGTAATCATTTTGAGACCTAACAGCGAAGCAAATCTTACAAGTCGTTGAAATTTAAATGCTTAACTAACTGTGAACTATAGCCAAAATAGCGTTAATAATAGGTAATATTCAGAGCAGGGATGATGGTCTTGTAAGTCCTGAATAACTAACTGCTCACACAAAAAAAACACCTAAAAATATAAAAAAAAGTCTTTCTGTTAAGGATCGATCAATTCATACGTGATTGATTCTATAATTTTTATCGTTGTTTTTTTTGTTAATTCTAATTTGCCTTTTATTTATCGTTAATTTAGAAAACTAACTTTCCCTTTCTTACCGGACTACTCTAGGTGGAGGATAATGATTTACAAGTGTATTTGTATGTATGTATGTATTTTATTTGTCACGCTCTGTTGCCTAAGCATTTTCATGGAATTTAACATATGGAGTGTCGTTGGATTCGTCTAATTAGTGGAAGGGACAAAGAAATAATGTTTACATGGTTTTAATTTTAAGAAGACCTTTATGACAGCAGGTTTTTTAATTGCTGTTTTAAACATTGGGCTTGTTTAGTATTATGCCATATTATTGACGTTGTGTACTTCTATCATAGTTACCAATTTGTGCAACATTATTAAATAATAAATAAAATATTTGTAAGACATGTTCATAAAATTACACAATAACAATTATGTACTACTGCATAAGACGACTTACGTACTGTCAATCATTAATATTATGAGGGAAATAGAAAAAGTAATTAACACAATGCATACTTTCCCTATTTAAAAAAAATATATTAAAATAATACCTGATGAAACACATACATCGTCCACCTGCATGGATGCAGGTGGACCATGGCTGTACTTTGTAACAATCTGTAAGAGATGCCTATGTTCAGTTATGTGGTAATATTTATGTTATGTTACGCTGTAGTTTCGTCAATTTTGAGCCGATTTTGACGATTTTTTTATTATAATTTTATTCTTATTTGTTTTCCACTCTCCATCACAACAGTTAAGTTATATTATAAATCCTTATGAAAATTGTGTCATATATAACTTTATTTAAGAACATTTATATACATAAAAATATTTTCCCAAACACACTGAAAAATAAGGAAATACTTGAAAAAGTCCCTTTGAAAGCTAACTATAGAACGTAGACCAAAAAATAAACGAAACGGAATAATGCGATGTGTAAGAAACGTGCAGCGCATTTTGAATATTCTCCCGATAAAAATGAATGGTTTATTAAGAACGAATTATTTTCCTTTGTATGGCATCTCTTTGTTGTATTTAATTTTAGCTTTTATAAACAAGAGTATGGTATGTTATGGCGGCTTTCTAGTTTAGTTCGAAGGTGTGAACAACAAACATATTTTATTCATCGAGATAAATAAATTAAGGTGTCAACGTAACCTTCCTATCAGGTGAATAGTGTGGAAATTTGTTCCCACCTACGTACGTCTTATTGCTTTGCGCTGCTTTACTTGAGACAGGAATCGAGACAAGAATCGAGACACGAATTCACTGGCTTACAATGCTTCAGAAACAAACTTACAGTTGTTAAGAATAATCTTGTACAGGTTTCAGATGTTAAATCATACAGTAACTGTGAATATGTTACCTGTGAAAATAGTGATGTAAAGCTGTCTCTAGTGCAAAGACAGGAAAATGGTAAGTTTGGAATGATCTTCTTATCATCATCATCATTACGGCTCAAAACAAGTGCAATGCTCAACATGGGCCTTTCCTAAGTAAAGCCACAAAATACGGTCCTAAGCCACCTGCATCCATCGGCTTTCTGCATGTTTTACCAGGTCTTCACTTCAACTAGTAGAGTGCCGCCTTACACATCGCTTAGCAGTACAAGTGTTGCGGACAGCTAGAGACCCGCCGCCCCGTCGCCCCTTCATACCCCAGTGCGCGGGGTGTGCGGGGCAAGCAGTCCCCTAGCATAGTTAACCTCAGATCAGTCAGTCAATTTAGTCAATACAGCCCACTAGCTCTACAGTAATAAATAAATACAGTCCACTTATATCCATTATATTCTTAGTCCATCGTCGCCGGATTCAAGCCAGAAGATTCAAGCCAGAAGATTCAAGCCAGAAGATTCAAGCCAGAAGATTCAAGCCAGAAGATTCAAGCCAGAAGATTCAAGCCAGAAGATTCAAGCCAGAAGATTCAAGCCAGAAGATTCAAGCCAGAAGATTCAAGCCAGAAGTAAGAAGAAACAAGAAAGAAGGAAATTACAGAAGAGAGAAGATCATTACAGAAGATCTTCAAGAAAGAAAGAAGTTCGTCGACGAAGAGAGAAGATTCCCTGTTTCTTATTAAGCCTACGTCATATACGTCATATTGTCTGTTTCCAGACAATTTCTTGTTTCTTAAACCGCGTTTACGCGGTCAGGTGGGTGATCCCTAACGGTGACAAACTGTGACCATCTGGTAACGCCCTTGTGGTGGGAACGGCGTCCAATCATCATTATCATCATTACAGCCCTTCACAAGTCCACTGCTGAACATAGGCCTCCCCCAAAGAATGCCACAAAGCACGGTCCTGAGCCACCTGCATCCATCGACTTCCTGCATATCTTACCAGGTCGTCACTCCATCTAGTGGGGGGACGCCCTACACTTCGCCTGCCGGTACGAGGCTGCCACTCGAGAACCTTTCTTCCCCATCGGTTGTCGGTTCTTCTAGCTATATGGCCGGCCCATTGCCATTTCAGCTTACTAATCCGTTGGGCTATGTCGGTCACTCTGGTTCTACTGCGGAAATCCTCATTTCTGAGTTTATCATGCAGAGAAACTCCGAGCATAGCCCTCTCCATAGCTCGCTGAGCGACCTTGAGCTTCCTTATCCGGCCAGCAGTGAAGGACCACGTTTCAGTTTCGTATGTCGTCACTGGCAACACGCACTGGGTGTACAGTCTCGTTTTCAAGTTTTGAGGTAAATACCTGACGAGAAGATGTGCCGTAATTTCCCGATCGCTGCCCAACCGAGTTGAATCCGTCGATTGACCTCTCGGTCGAAGTTGGACTTACCTAGTCGGACTATTTGTCCCAGATAAACATACTCGTCAACAACTTCGAGCTTAGTGTTCCCAACAACTACCGGCATAGGTGTGACATGGACATTAAACATGATCTTTGTTTTGACCATGTTCATCTTAAGACCTATCCGTTGGGAAACACTATTGAGGTCATTGAGCATAGTGCTTAGGTCCTCCAGCGATTCTGCCATAAGGACTATATCGTCGGCAAATCGAAGGTGAGTGATGTACTCGCCATTGATGTTGATACCAGTCCAGAAGCTTGAAAACGTCTTTCAATGCAGCGGTGAAGAGTTTCGGGGATATGACGTCACCCTGTCTTACACCTCTCTGCAATTGGATAGGTTTCGTACTCTGGTTCTGTACTCGGATAGCCATCGTAGCCCTACAGTACAAGCACTTCACCACTTCGATATACCGACAGTCAACTTGGCACCGCTAAAGTGACTGCAGCACCGCCCAAATTTCGACGGAATCAAAGACTTTCTCATAGTCCACATACGCCAGACATAGTAGCAAATTGTACTCCTCGGACTTCTGTACAATTTGCCGTAGGGTATGTATGTGGCCTATGGTGCTAAAGCCTTTTCGGAAACCGGCTTGTTCGGGAGGCTGCGTCCAATAGGTGCGTCTTTTTGAAGACGATCGGAGGTCGCAATGTGGGACGTCATGAGGAAGACACGAAGCCAGAAGACACGGAACGACGACGAAACGCCGGTAGGAATGCGGATATTCGAATAAGCACCCGCGTCCCTGTCCGATTATCTCGCGTTGGCACAAGCGCCCTCCGCCGCGCCCCAGGCCCCGCTCACGTTCGCACCTACGCCCGCGCCCGCGCCCGCGCCCCCGCCGCCGCGCCCCGCTATGGCCATGTCTACGACTGATCGTTTGGGAGAGGTTAGCACATCCGCGCCGCGCACAGAGACACTCGCCGCGATTATAGAAGATCTTCCGACTACAGAAACTAGTTCGATAGTACGTACCGTCGCGCCAGTAGCAGACGTACATAGACCCGCGCCCCGCGCCCTGTCGGTCCGTTCAGTCCGTTCAGCCCGGTCAACAGTTAGCGCGATAGCAAAATTAAAGGAAATCGAGTATAACGCCGCGGAGGAACTAGCTGCAATTAGAAGGAAGCAATTGCAACTCGAAGAAGATCTCATCAAGAAGAAATACTCTAGGGACGTCGCTCAACTGCAAGAAGAAACAGATAGGGAAAGTCTAAACGAAAACGATTTAGTGGAAAATAGGGTACGCGTTGATAGGTGGTTAGAGAACGTAGATACTGTGCGGGGGAGCCGCCCTACCGCCCGTCTCAGCCCGCGCCCCGCATCGAGATAGAGAAGGCCCTACCGAATAGGGAAACCGGTTACGACCACGCTGAAGATGCCCAGGGGAGGACGGTAGCGAATGATGTTCAACCGCGTCGCTTAGAAACGATACAGAGAGATAGTGGAGTCACCGTAGAAATAAACCAGGTGGATCGCCGTGTACGGTTTACGTCGCCGTCGCGCGTCCAACGCCGCACTCTATCGCCTATACATAGATCGCCACATCGCCACGCGGATCGTAGATCACCGTCACCGTGTAGGGATATAGGTATACATAGATCGCCATCGCCACATCGCCACGCGGATCGTAGATTATCGTCGCCGTGTCATAAGGATGTAGGTGTACATAGGACGCCAGCGCCATAGCGTAGGCTAGAGGGAGATAGGAATAGAGATAGGTCGCTTACTCCGCGAAGGAACGAGTAGATCGAAAAGTATAGATCGACTAGCGGAAGCTCTAGAAAACATAATTAGAGTCAGGCCCGCCGCCGCGCAGCAGACGCAGGTCTTGCCTATTTTTAACGGTTCGGCCGTGGAATGGTTAGCTTTAAAGCCGCGATGAAAGAATCCACGCGTTTATATGGATTCACAAATACGGAAAATATGGCAAGGTTAAGGAATTGTCTACGTGGTGAGGCTAGGGAAGTAGTATCGGCACTGCTGTTTACCGCAAAGGATCCAGCAGATATTATGTGAACACTAGAGCAGTGTTTCGGCCGCCCGGAAGTAATTATAGATCGTGCGTTAGAGGAATTAAAACGCCTTCCGCGCCCGGGTCAAACCGCCCAGGAATTAAATTCGTTCACGATTAAGTTACAAAATATAGTGTGTATTTTGCAGAACGTCGACGGCAAAGGATATTTACAAAATCCGACGCTAACTAGGGAAGTCACTAGCAAACTTAGCCCTCACTTACGGTCACGTTGGTGCGATTATGCGGAGCACTACGGAAGTGCGGACGAACCGGACATCGTTACGCTATCTCGGTTCATAATGAGAGAGGCTGACCGTGCGTTAAGTCATGCCTGTACGTCCGTAGCGCCGACTAAGGAATTGCCCGTAAGACGAGAGGCGCCGCCGTTGAAAAGGGTTATATTGACACGCCGCGTAGAGGATAGGGCCCGCGACGTAAAGACGTTCACCTCCCAGGAGGATACCGGTAGTGCCTCATGTATTTGTTGTGGGTGTAAACACTCAATCGCCAAATGTAGGAAGTTAGCGCAAATGGGTTTGGACGACCGGTGGAAGTGGGTTAAGGAAGATGGGGTGTGTTTTAGGTGTTAAAACAGTAAACACCAAAGATTTAGATGTAAAGCTAGGAAATGCGGTGTCGACGGCTGCAACGCCCCCCAATATGCCCTCCTTCACGCCCGCAAGACCCGCGCACCTGAGACATCGGCAAAACCGGATGAAACCATGCTAGTCGCGTCGGACGTTGGTAGTAGTGCGTCCGTATTGTTGAAAGTGTGTCCCATTACCGTACGCGGACCGCGTGGTAGGGAAATAGATACGTATGCGCAGCTTGACGAAGGCTCTACTATTTCGTTAATCGACGACGACTTAGCTCGCGAGTTAGAAGCGGAAGGACCGGTAAGGCCGCTCAATATTAGAGGCGTAAATAATAGTCAGCGCGAGGCCGATAGTAGGTTAGATAACATAGGCATACGTGGCAAGACGCGCAGTGAGGTGTATAATATAAATGCGCGGACAATAGCAAATTTAAAGATAGGTTTGCAGTCTGTAAGTAGAGAGTGCTTACGTTTAAAGCACTTACGTGACCTACCGAGTTCGGTTTGTTACGACGACGCAAAACCGAGATTATTATTGAGCGCCGACAACTGGCATTTAATAATCACCCGTAATTTAAGAATAGGACGTCGACGGCTACCTATAGCTGCACGTACGTTATTAGGGTGGGTAATACAGGGAACCGTGCCGCGGTTAACGTGTAGAGAAGACGGCGAGACCGTATTACACATTGTAAGCGCTAGCGGACGGTCAGATAGGGACATCCAAACGTTAGCCAGTCAAGACGAGGAGCTAACGGAACTCCTCAAACGGCAGTACGAGATAGACTCTATAGGTATCTCACTAAAGAGTAGGTCGCGACGGGAAGAGGAGCGCGCTGTCGACATATTCCAGCGCACTATCAAGAAGGTCGGCGAGCAATACCAAGTTGGACTGCCATGGAAGGACGACAACGTGCGGATGCCATCCAGCTATGAAATGGCAGCTCGAAGACTGCGGACGATTGAGAGAAAGATGGACCAGTCGCCGGAGTTTCGGGATGCCTACACAGCCCAGATGGACAACCTTCTGGCAAAAGGATACGCAAGGGAAGCCGAGAGGACAGAAAGAGAGGACCCCATGAGCTGGCACCTGCCACACTTCGCCGTACGGAACCCGAACAAGCCGGGGAAGAGAAGAGTAGTGTTCGACGCGGCAGCGCGCGCATCCGGTAGATGTCTTAATGACTATTTACTCGACGGCCCCGACTTATTACGGAAATTACCGGGCATACTGTTTAGATTTAGGGAGAATGATATAGCCGTGTCCGCGGATATTAGGGAAATGTTCTTGCGTGTAAAAATCGACCGTCACGACCAACCCGCGCAATTGTTTCTGTGGCGAGGTAATGAGCGATCCAGCCCACCGCGGGAGTACGTTATGACGTCTATGATTTTCGGCGCGAGGAGCTCGCCGTTTCTCGCACATAGTGTTAGAGATTTTAACGCGCGCGCACACGCAGAAACACATCCGTTGGCGCTTAACGCTATCGTGCGTAGTCATTATATGGACGACTATTTAGACAGTTATGCAACGGTAGAGGAAGTGGTTAATACAGCAAGGCAGGTTACGGAAGTGCACCAGAAGGCCGGTTTCACCTTGGCAGGCTGGAATTCTAACCACGCAGCCCTATTGGAAGACAAGCCGGTAGAACTACTGGCGAGCAAGCCTAAAGAAGTAGGCTTAAGGCAAGACAGCCCAGGCAGGACACTAGGGTTGTTATGGATGGCAGACGAATACGCCCTGACGTTCAACACCTCTATGAATAGGGTGCCGCAGAAAGTAAAGGCACTACAGCGACCACCGACTAAGAGGGAAGCATCAAGCGCAGTCATGTCGGTGTTTGACCCACTCGGACTGCTTAGCTACCTCACCATCACCGCCAAGATCCTGCTACAAGACCTATGGCGAATGAAGAAAGTCGGATGGGATGATGAACTACCCGAGGAGGCAGCAGAGCAGAGGTGGCTGCGAGTCGTCGAGGAGGTGTCACGACTGCGACTGCCTAGGTGCTATGCTCCTACGGGGGGAGTGGTAGAGCGTCAACTTCACGTTTTTAACGACGCAAGCAAACGTGCGTATGCATCCGCGGCATATTGGCGTAAACGATATCGCGACGGAACGATTAGGGTACGGTTATTGGCGGCCAAGGCGAAAGTCGCCCCGATAAATGCGCAAAGCATACCGCGTTTAGAGTTGCAGGCGAATCTGATAGGCGCGCGACTCGCGGAATTCGTGTAAGGCGAGCACAGAGTGGTAGCCGATAAGGTAGTGTATTGGACAGACTCCACTAAGGCGCTCCACTGGATACAGAACGATACGGCGCGTTACACCCCATACGTGGCTCATAGGTTAGGGGAGATAGCGGAAAAGACGTCACCCAAGCAATGGAGGTGGATACCTACTGCAGAAAATATCGCAGACCAGGCGACGTGCGTAAATTATGTGAACAAGGAAGAGGGCGACCGATGGTTCACGGGACCGCCATTCCTGTACGAGGACGAAGACAGATGGCCTCGCCGTCAAGAAAAGAAGGCAGGGAATGATGATGAAGAAATGGAGGAAGTCGTGGCGCATCAGAGCGACACCAAGGACGCTCCACACCTGCCAGACATAGAAAGATTCTCCTCCTACGAGAGATTAATCAGGGCCATTGCACGGATACTACAGTTCGTCGATGCCATACGAGGAAGGGCACACGAACTGACTTTGCAGCACATCCAGAGAGCAGAGCGGATGTGGATAAAACACGGTTAAAATGAAAGCTTCGCTGAAGACATCAGTCGACCCGGCAGCGCGCTAAGGAAACTCGACCCTATACTAGAAGATGGCGTGCTACGCGCCAGGGGAAGAATCAACGCAGCCGACGTGGACAGCCAGATGAAGAGGCCCATCATATTAAACGGACGCCACCATTTTGTGAAGCTGCTTGTGGAAAAGGCGCATCAGGAAGCAAGCCACACCAACAGGGAGAGGGTGGTCAACGACCTACGCACCAGATATCATATCCTCAGATTACGACCAACAGTACGAGAAGCGGAGCGGAGATGTCTGCGATGCAGGGTACACAAGGCGACACCACGGCCAACGGTTATAGGAGACCTACCACCTGAACGATTAGGGGCATTCGCGTGACCATTCACCTACACCGGAATCGATTATTTCGGGCCTATAACAGTAACTATAGGACGTCGGCATGAAAAACGGTGGGTAGCGTTATTCACCTGTTTAACGACTCGCGCGGTGCATTTAGAATTAGTGTACTCCCTTACGACGGACTCGGCGATATCGGCATTGCGGCGCATGGCGGCTAGGCGTGGGTGGCCACGGGTCATATACTCGGATAATGACGAATTTTCACGGGGCAAATACTGAACTACAACGGGCAATGGAAGAGTGGGCACCACAGCTGAAGGACTACGCGCTGACTCGGCGGACAGATTGGAAATTCATCGCACCGGGCACGCTGAACTAGGGAGGCGCATGGGAGCGTCTCGTGCGCTCAGTGAAGACCACACTCGAAGCCACTCTGCACCAGAAGAGCCCACGGGAGGAGACGCTAGCAACGCTCCTCACAGAAGCTGAGAACACAGTCAACTCTCGACCGTTGACGCACGTACCGGTCGATATCAACGAGGAAGAGGCGCTGACACCCAACCATTTCCTGCTGTTGGGACCATCGAGCTCATCAGTCACCGCGCCGTGCACACCTAGTGATCGTCGGGCATGGAGAGCGGCGCAAGGACTCGCCGATGAATACTGGAGGCCCTGGGTAAAAGAGTACCTGCCGACGCTGGTTGCGCGCGGGGACTCCCGGGATGTTCAGCAGCGACAGATCCAAGAAGAGTACCTCGTCGTGGTGGCAGATAGCAACACGCCAAGGAACGTGTGGCCGCGGGGAATCGTGACAAGGACATTTCCCGGACCAGACGGCGTGGTGCGCAACGTGGAGGTGAGGACCAGGGGTGGCCAGTCAGGAAGATCGCCGTCCTCCCGAGGGAAGCTTAGGCTCGCAAGCTACGCCGGGGGGAGGATATTGCGGACAGCTAGAGACCCGCCGCCACGTCGCCCCTTCATACCCCGTTGCGCCCCGCACACCCCACGCATCGGAGCCGAGCGACGACCAATGGGCGTGCAGCATCGTCGCGCGGCACTACTCACAGACTAAGACGCTCTCTTGCGGGATATAAGAAGGGCGTTTTGGTCTGTGAGCGGTTCATTTTTGGAAGCGGCATTGAAGAAAGAAGACTTAAGACTCCATAAGCGAAGATCTCTCTGTACATATTAGTTAGCATAGTTAATAATAGTGCCCAACCATTGTAAATAATTGAATACAGTATAGTTCTACAGTACCATCTTTTTTTAGAGCAGTCCCCTAGCATAGTTAACCTCAGATCAGTCAGTCAATTTAGTCAATACAGTCCACTAGCTCTACAGTAATAAATAAGTACAGTCCACTTATATCCATTATAACAAGGTTGCCACTCGAGAATATTTCTCCCCAGTCCGATATTTATTCGATATTACTGACCCATTGCCATTCAAGCGTATTAATCCGATGGGCTATGTCGTTTGCTATGGTCCACTATGGATAGCGTTAATACAAATCGTATCACGCAGTAAAACATCGATGATAGTTCTCTACATAGCTCACTGATCGACCTTTACATCTCAAAACCATACATATAATTGTTATTGACTATCACCTTGACATCTGGCGAATTATTTACAAATTTGTTACGGCCTACGGCTGCCCCTACAAAGGTGAATACCCCGGGGCCCATTGAGCAGGAATCCAACGAGCAGACGCAGTCGGGCCTCCAAAGTGGCCACGTGGAAATCTCTAATTACAATAAACTATATGGGAGAAAGCTAGAAACCAATAATACTTACCAGTAGCCGATGCTAACTTCGCTCCAAGGCTTGGGCAGGCCTAGTGTGTGTAATAGTAGATGGCGAGTCGTGTACAGTGATGTGTAAATGTGTGGGGCCTGGGCAAGCTTAGGCGCCCAACAGCGGCCGAGTTCCAGGCTGCTCCAAAATGCTGCATCGCTCCAGACTGCTCCATCGCCGGACCACTTCTTTCTTCACTGTCACTAATTCAGTCTCTTAGCTTCATTGTACATTTAACTAACTTCAATTCGCCTTATCCCACACTCATCGCAGAATCGAACACGTGATGCTCGACACGGCAAGGACAGTAGCGCAAGATTCAAAATACGCCTCGTTGACACGCAAATTAATCTATCTAGGCAACCAAACACAAAAAGGCACTACACGCGACGACACAATTATAACGATATCCTGACAAATAACCATGAGAAGCTTTCAAACAAGGAATGCGCGGCTCGAATCCTATCTCCTATCAGAATGAGCTTAGAGTATCGTGAAGTCTTGCAAATATGTGGTATAAGTAAGAGAACGAATTAAAGAAAAAATAATACGCTACGGTGGGATGATGAGGTACAGGTGCAAGTTGAAGCAAAGAAGAAAACATGGTATTATTTACTAGCAACCAACGCTGGTTATCTAGCGATATAAATAATGAGATTGAAAGAAAGATGGCAGTCTTTATACGTCTAAATAAGAGAGTAAAAGGAGTAGTTAAAAAGCAAGAAAAACGAATTAAAATATAGAAGAATATCTGATAACTTCCAGGCAAATACTAAATGTTCTGGAAGAACTGCTGATCTGCCAGAGGAAATTGAGGAAATCAAAACAGCCTAGAATAAATGATATACGAGACGAGAATTTCTATATTTTGAATGACGTAATTCCGAGAATAAAAAGATGGAAGGAATATTTGGAAAGTAATATTCCTTCCATCTCTTTTAACAGAAAAATGAAAAAGAAATTCCGAAAGAAGAGGAAAGAGGTACAGAAATATGCATAGATAGATTTAACAGTGGTAGAGCCACGCGGCAGCTTTTTCTGTCGCACGGATGGGCCGGCTCGAACCGGGGTGGTGCCACGAACTCACAGAAAACCAGCGTGAAGTAGAGGTTTACCTCTGCGTTTCGCTTGGTGAGCGCAGGTGGCCGGAGGCCCGTTTTACTGGGAATGAGGCATTCCATCTTAGTCCCCACGGGTGACAACGCATTTACATTTTGATTTGTAATATAGGATAGATGTAGATGTCTATGGACCGCAGCAACCACTTACCATCAGGTGGACTGTGTGCTCGTTGTCACCCTTATCCTCTAAAAAGATAAAATTATGAAAGCAATAAAAAGCATAAAAACAGATAAGGCAGTATATCACTCTAAGTTCTGGACAGAGAGAGAGAGAGAGAGAGAGAGTGGTGGTACATTTATGTTGAGAATCGGGAACCGGTACCGGGAAAGAGGTGCAAAGCCAATATTGTCCCGTTATACTACGGAAAAAGGTCACATCAGGACTGTAAAACTACCGTGGTATCAGCCTTCTTAGCATTGTGGAAAAACTGTATACTAAGTACTAATTGAAAGAGTTGTGAAAGAGACTGATTGCATAATTTAGAATGTGCAGGCTAGATTTAGGAAGGAAATGGGATTTACGGATCAAGTCTTTTCCATGCGAATGATTGCGGAGAAGTTTTAGCCAAAAAATCATAAAATTTTTGTGCGTCCATGGACGTAAAAGGCTTATGACAAAGTGGACAGGGATTATGGCAAATACTGAACTCATTTCGGTTGATACAGGTATTAAAGTCAATTCATAGGGACAGTAGTGCTCGTGTCAGGTTCAACGGGATCTACTCGGAGTAGTTTGGCATCTATAAAGGTGTTAGACAGGGTTGTGTGTTTTCAATGATGATTCAAGAATATGGGTTAAGAATGAGTTAACTGTCAAATGCCTTTTGTATACCGATGATCGAGTCATATTTGCGTCGTCGGCGGATGAGTTGCAAATGATGGTTACATTAATGAACATGTCATTAAAATAAAGGGGAAGGAAAGTGAACGCAAGTAAGTAGAAAGTAATTTATTTTGAAACCAAAGAAAGAAAAACAATATGTCAAATAAGGATAGAAGGGTAGGTGGTTGAGCAAGTAGATGAGTTTTCTTATTTGGGACATGTATTTTGCAGGGGTGGTAGATGTGATAAGGATGTAGAACGACGAGTGAATGCACGAAATAGAGTATATGGGGCTCTGCACTCTAATGTGTAAAGTCAGAATGTTTAAAAAAAGGCACATATGGCAAATCCAAATTCTGTGTTAGGCCATACTTTAAAGTATTGTAGTGAATTGGTGTGTGGCAGATAAAGCAGGAGAATAATATAAATGCTGCAGAAATGCGGTCATTATTTCAGGGTTGAATCTGAATAACAGTGTGAGAAATTTTGTAGTAAGAGAAAAGTGTGGTTTGAAGGATAATTTTTGTTCATGTAGATTGAATGAACGAGAAAAAAAAGACAAAGCAAATCTATTTGGCCGAAGTAAACGGCAGAGTCAGTAAAGAAAGTTTTATAATTGGTAGAGCCACGCGGCAGCGTTTGCTGTCGCACGGATGGGCCGGCTCGAACCGGGGTGGTACCACGACCTCACAGAAAACCAGCGTGAAGTAGAGGTTTACCTTTGCGTTTCGCTTGGTGAGTGCGGGTGGCCGAAGGCCCTTTTTACTGGAAATGAGGCATTCCATTTTAGTCCTCACGGGTGACAACGCATCTACATTTTGATTTGTAATAGAGGATAGATGTAGATTTGACTATGGGCCGCAGCAACCTTTTACCAGCAGGTGGACTGTGTGGTCGTTTGTCACCCTTATTCTATAAAAAAAAACACCTAGGCGAAAGTTTATCGACAAAATTGTCGATATTATGAAAATAGGCTAAATAAATGAAACCTTTAACCGACGAGCATGTATGCGTATGTATATGGATGTAAAGAAGGCGAAAGAGGTGTGTCGTAATCGCACCAAATAGAAGTCCGTAGTCTCTGCCTTTGTATTTTAGTTTAATTATTTCTTTTCTGAAATATGACTTTAAAAAATTTCCAAAAGGGCGGTTAATGTGCTTTCGAAGTCAATTCAACAGATGCCAGCTGCCGACAGCAACCGTAGAACATAAATGCGTTTTGTCACTGCTTTGTCGCAGGACCTGTTGTTGTAATCCCGATTTTGCTTTAAAGGTGATAAAAGGCTTTTCCAAGAAACTTCTTATTGATAGCATAAATTAAATGTCATGAGTTATTTCGATAAATTATTTATTTTTTTAAACTTTTTTCGAGAACATCGCTGACCTGATAGTTAGTGGATTCTGTGGCCCATAGACATCTACATCTATCCTCCATTTCTGTTTCCTTTAAAAAGGTTCTTCGGTTCTCTAGATTCACCATTCTAAACACAGCAGCATTGAGCTAGTATTTGACGTTGGTATTCTGTGAGAGCGCGGTCCTTCCCCGGCCAACGTGTTCATTCTACAACCATAATATATCAGCTGCAGCGTGGCTCTACAATGTATATACTTGTTAAAAAATAAATAAGTACAAAAATGTAGAATTCATGTTCGCACGTTTTTCCATATTGGGAGAGAATAAGTTAAAACTTTTGGCCCTTCCTTTTTTATTTATGACAGATAGTAAAATGCGGATCAGGGATCAACGAAAGTCAAAGGTTTCGTCAAAAAACGATGTATATAGGGACGAACAAAATATGCAAGAACATAAATTTAACTTCAACTTGGCGTTTTTATGTCGGCGCGTTGAGGAAAGTTTTTGTTTTGGTAATAAACTGGGTTACGACCCACACCGTTCACAAGTTGTGCGTACGAGGAAACAAAATAGAAGAAACTTATAACGTAACCAGCTTGAAAATAATATTCAAATATTTAAAAAAACGCATAATGGTTTATTTTTATAAATTACCTTGAAGAACAACATATAAATAAAATTGAAGTGGTTGTCTGTAAAATCGTAATAACTGCTTTATATTAGGTTGAAAGGTTTATTAATGGCATAATTAAGACATGAATAAACATTTTTAGGGTTCCGTGCCAGTAGTGTAACCAACGGGACCCTATTACTAAGCCTCCGTTGTCCGTCCGTTCGTCTGTCTCTCTGTCAGCAGTCTGTATCTTATGATCCCTAATAGGTAGACAGTTAAAATTTTCACAGAATGTGTATTTCTGTTGCTGCTATAACAACAAATAATATAAATGAAAATAAAGGAGGCATCCCTACAAGAAACGTGTTTTACGATGGTACGGAACACTTCATGCGCAAGTCCAACTCGCACTTGGCCGGTTATTAAAATTGTTGTATTTTGTTTATAGGATAGGGTGACAAACGAGCAGACAGTCCACCTCAAGGTTATTGGTTGTTGTGACCGATAGACATCCACATCTATCCCTAATAAAGGATCATAATGCATATACGTTGTCACCCGTGAGGACTAATACGGAATGCCTCTTTTCCAGTAATGAGGGTCTCTGGTTCTCTACAGTCACCATACGAAACACAGCAGCGTTAAGCTGTTTTTTTACGCTGGTATTCTGTGAGAGCGTGGTCCTTCTCCGGTGAAACCATAGCGAACTATACTATTAATATATCTGCATCATGGCTCTACCACGTAATATAAAACTTTACAAACAGACAAAGAAAAATGCCATGAGTGATGTAGGCTTTATGTTATCTAAAATACTCTGAGAATATGAATTAAATGGTATTTGATTATCCTTAAATCTAAATTAAGCCACATTAATATTCATGTAAATAATAACATTAATATATTCTACCCAGGGTAAGAAAATTTTGTGACGACTAGGTAAGACATGCAGGAAGTCAATGGATGCAGGTGGCTCAGGACCGTGCTTTGTGGTATTCTTTGTGGAAGGCCTATGTCAAGCATTGGATTTATGAAGGGGTTTAATAATGATGATGATGTTGATTCTACCGAAGTTGGGTTGGGTAGCTGTTATAAATTAAATCACCGGTTGCAAGAGAGAATGAATAAAAAAAGAATTAAATATATTATATATATATCTTTGCACTCGCAATATTTAAAGCATATCAATTGAGCCTCCTCTGTTGGCCTGGTCTCATAAAGAAAGATGAGCTTACAGCCTCCGCCAGTACTGCAGTGTAAACTCGCAAAACGCGTACACACGAGAGGAAAAGAATTGATAAGAGGAGACTGTGGGAAATGCCAAAAATATCAATTGGTTTTGGATAGATGACAACATTATTATAACTTTTAACACTTCTTTATGTATTTTATTATATAGTTATTTATCACCACGTGGACTGCGTGCTGGTTTTATACACCTATTTCTATGTAAGAAAAACACTAGTTAAGTAAATTACTAACACAGAGCTATAAAGCGGTGGTAATTGTGCCTAATTTGATTAAAACAGAATACTACGCTACAAAAGTAAGCGGTTGCGGTGACACAGCTGGATTAGTTTTACATTTATAGCTTGCAACTGCATCACCGCAACAAGACACGAAATGTCATTCATTTTATTCCGACAACATATTAATAGGAGAGTTTAAATGTAAGCATATATTCTACATAAACTTAAACGAATAATACCTTATAGTGTATGCGTCAAGTTAATTATACGTATATCATATACTCACAAAATATAAGTAACCGTTTGTAAATCGAAACAACTTATAACTGATTTTGAACCCTTGTAAATAGATATTCATATGTCATCTAGAGCACCCTTGACAAAAAGTCATCTATCACAGAATTCTTTATTTATTTTTTATTTAATTGGTTCCTCATAGTTAACGGAATAGAAATGATGCACCAATTCGTATAGTTCAGGAATAATTATATAAATTTGAATTAATAATTTTTACTTTTCTTCCTTATTAAGCATAACGTACGCGTAACAATAAATCCAGATGAGATATAATTTATCTGCCTCCGAATCTTGGCCTACAATTAATTGAATCTATTAACGCCACGTCCTTTATTGTCTAAAACTCTTTGGGGGCAAAATAAATATCAATTATTTGTGAAAAGATTAACGTAGCTAGTGTTTAACGTTTATGTTTTCTATTTATTTAGTTTAGTATTTATTTAAATTTATATAAGTCATAGCATTGCGTAGGTATATTTATGTAATTTTATCTTCATTCATTAAATAATTTAAATATTTTCTGTACGTGTCAAATAGACTCCAAAAGAAGATTCTCCATTTTGCTTTATACTACAAAACCAATGTATGTTACATGATATCTTCACCGTATATTAATATCACCATCATCATCATCATTCTAGCCCATCACAAGCCCTTGAACATAGGCCTTCACCAAGGGATGCCACAAATCATGTTCCCAAACCACCTGCATCCAACCAGTTCCCGCGTCTCTTACCAAGTCGTCACTCAAGATAGTGGATGGCCACCCTACACTTAGCTTACTGGTACGAGGCTGTAACTTGAGAACCTTTTTTTTCTCTATCGGTTGTCGATACTTCGAGTTACACTTCAGTTTACTGATCCGCTGAGTCATGTCGGTGACCCTGATTCTATAGCATATATCTTCATTGCGAAGTCTATCACACAGTAATCACATACAAACTTTGAGCGTAACTGCATAACCCACTCAATAAATTTTTTCAATCTTTCCTAAAAAGTTGACTTTTTTTGTTGTTTGATGTCGACTTTAACTTCTCATTAAAAGTTATTTCTTAATCTTTTGAGTTGGCCTTCTTTGTTTGAAGTTGCCTATTGGTATTTGAAGTAGCTTGCTAGTATTCATAAACTTCAGCTGCCACTTACCGTCAGGTGGAAAGTTCGTTGTAACTTAAGTTTTATAAAAAAACAATTGGTGAAGGCCGTCATTAAGTGGTATTCTAAGTCTGGCGTAAACGTACCATGCGTTGAAGATATATGAGTCTTAAAAGTCTCGTAACACGCCACTAAAAGAAATTCCAAAAAACAAATTCATTAATTATATAAAATTCTTGTTTACGCCTCATGTAAAATAATCAGTAATTACTTTTGATTAAATGAGGGACATCATTTTAAATAATGTTTTATATCTTAACTGTTGAACTATAAATTAGAAATAAAATTCCAATAAAATTATCTTGCCTATTGAACCTTAAGCATCACCTCAATTAGGCATTCGCTTGACATAGCTCTAACTGAATACTTAACGAAGCGTTGTAAGTGTGTAAAATTCAAATGGCTAATTGGAAATGCTTCGCTTTGATCATTTATTCCACTCACTGGCAATGAACAATAATAATACCCTCCTAATCGAATTATGGTCGCATCTGTTAGTCCCAACGGTGACTATTTATGTGCGCAGGATAGCTAGAGTGCACGAGTTTGGGGGCAAACAAAGGTGCACTCTATATTTTCTTACTCTTATAGTTCGATGGAACGGCAATCTGAAGCGATCAGAAAGAGATAAGGTGCGGAACTAAAAGCTTCACGTGATATACGAGGCACGTGGGGTAAAACACCGCCAATTTTCTGACTCTGTGCTGCCACTGAGAATTTTCTAAAAGTTATTAACAACTTTTTAGCTCAACTTTGGATTGGAACCTGGAATCTCAAGACCAGCAGTTGCGCTTACTATTACTGGCCCAAGGAGATATTCATTGTCAATAGTTCAATAAAGAAGTTAAATGTTGATAAACAAAATATAAATAAAGATCCCATATATAATAACGATAATTCGTAAAATTTTCCCGGCAGGCAGACAGGCGACACAGAACCAGACGATTTTAACCCGTGTTGATGCTTCCCGTTGTTATGGGAATTAAACATCTAGTATTTACGAGATTTCTATCAAACCGATTTTTCTGCCTTTGTCCACAATTACCTATTACGATACCCTCGACACTTTGTATGTCACATGTTAGTGTCCAGTGAAATTATATATAGTTTTTCATGATTAGGTGTATCCAAAAATACCAAACCAGACCTGAAACGTTCTAATTTTAATCCTTAATAACGTATGAAAATCAATATTATTTTTTTTTTATTTTAATAAACTTTGAAAAATACATTTATATTGATTTTGATTCCACGCAATTAAACATTGCTGCTGGTGATAAGAAGGTTGGTTCTTTTCTCACTCAAAGACTAAGTATAGCCATTCAGCGGAGAAACGCAGCCAGCTTGGCATGATAATGCGGGGAGTTGGACTGCATGATAATTAAGCTACTAGTTTTTTTTTATTTTAGTTAATAAACAAAATATATATATATTATTGACTAATAAGCTAAAAGTCCACCCGATGATCAATAATTACTGCAATCCATGGACAATCGCAACCAACTTAATACACAGAAAACCACAGAATGAACTTAGGTTTAACAGCAGAAATATGTAAGATGACACCTGTTATATTTCATCTTAACTATGGCTGTAAGGAGAAGAGTACTTCTTTACTCACAGTAGACATTCTATACTTCATAATTATCATCATCATTACAGCCCTTCATAAGTCCACTGCTGAACATAGGCCTCCCCCAAGGAATGCCACAAAGCACGGTCCTGAGCCACCTGCACATCAGTAAGTTTAATTTTATTTTGCAACAGGTTATGAAACGTAAGACATAAGTGAAAATGCGTTGTAGTTTAGTAAAAGATGAGTAAGAATCGAAATCTATTAAATCTTTTCTATCAAACTTGCCGTGTAGTGGCGGTTGAGAGTATCCACTATCCCATATTTTCCGTGGGTGTCGTAAAAGGCGACAGTGGGAAAGTGGCAGGAGATGGGCAGCAGCGTCCTCCTGATAACAGCAAAATTAAAATAAAAAAACTGCGGTTGCCAACCCGCTCGCCAAGCGTGGCAACTATGGCAAAAAACCCCCCATGATTCTATACTATTGGTAACCATTCATTCTATATATATATATCTCTGTTACGGACTATTAGTTAGTCTACTACTGGATATAGGCCTCTCAAAAAGTGAAAAATGACTTTCAATAAGAATAACATCTAATCGTTAATGTATAAAAATAATATTCTATTGCCATAGATAACATCAGAGGGTTTTAAGTTGTTTTCAGGAGGCTGCTGCTGCCCGATTTCGGATTTAGTTTCCCTCTGTTGCCTCTTACGACACTCACGATACGATATGGGGTAGTTGATATTCTTATACCGTCACTACATAGTACGGATTTATAAACATATTACTATTAATATTGAAGAAATTGGTAAAACTGTGTGGTGCCTTTCTACAAAGTCTTTATCTTTGTTGACCGAGTGCTGTTCACGCGATTTAAAGGGTATGAACCATAAACTAGTTTATTATCCAAATAAAAACTTCCCTAAGCTTACTCACATGAAAACGCTATGTTGAAGTTTATTTTATGCTCAAGCTATCTTAACATCCCTTGCTAAAAATACATACGATAATAACTTTTTACTTAATACAAATTCATCCATTACAATTGATAAAATTTCACTGCTGAACATAGGTCTTTACCGTATAATATAATGGTAACAGTGACGGTTCAAGTATCGAATTTCAAAACTGGGACATAATATGACTGATTTAATAATTTAAAACATGAGTGTGCAAAACTAATGGAATTTCATCTCTAAGTAAGCAGTCACTTAGCGGTCAGCCACCGCAGTCTACATCATGAAGTGAATCACGTTATTAACGGTGGTGTGTCTCTCCAAGTTTAGTAGTGTTGGTGGTAGTGGCTTGGGATTAGTGGTGATGGAGATAATGCACGCAAATGAAGGAGGACGGAAGATGCTCTTCAAACTACGTAGGACACATAATTTTATTTGAGTACGCGGATCATAATAATTAATTTATAACATCATTAATTTCACCTTTAACTATTTAACGGAATACCTTGCTATCGGTAATGACAGTATCCACTTATCGCCGCTCAACAAACAAAATAGCTGATGTATCACGCTGGAATTATAATGTACTCCAGACCAAATTTCGATAACGCTGTCTGCACAGCACATGTTTATAGTGCCCGAGAGTATGCGCAAGCATAGATGCGCTCTCTATTCCCTCATTCTCATAGTCCTATAGGACGGAAATCTGAAACGACTTGACAGCCATCAGGCGTAGTACTAACAGTTTTACGTGCTTTCCGAGATACGGAGGGACATACTGCCAACTACATGAGTCCGGGTACTTACTGAAAATTTCTTGACAAAAAAAACCATTAACTAATTTTTGCCCGATTCGGGCTTTAAGTCCAGGAATACATGATTACAACTCGCGCTTACGGCCTCTAAACCAATGAGTCAGTCACTCATTTAAATTTATGAAAATGTGACCTATAAATATTACTATAGCTGTGGTAACATAACTTTGATGTCGAATTATATAATGGATGACGGCTCCGTGGCGCAGTGGCTTAGCAATGAGTTATTGCGCTGGGGGCTCCGGGTACGAATCCCGCACAGAACAAGTATTTGTATGGCCTACAAATAATTGTTCCGGGTCTGGATGTTTGTCCTTGTGCAATATGTGTTTGTAAACTGCCACCACGATACAGGAGAAAATCGTAGTGTGGGGGTAACGATTTTATTAAAAAAAAATGGATGTATATTATGGTTGAAGCACAAATGAGTTAGCTCGACCGGGGTGAGACAACGCTCTCACAGAGTACCAGCGTGAAATAGCAGCTTAATGCTGCTGTGTTTCGTATGGTGAGTATAGGGAACCGGAGACCATTTCTTACGGGAAACGAGGCACTCCATCTTATGCGTTTTGATTCTTAATCGAGGATAAATATAGATGTCTATGGGTCACAGCATCCACTTACCATCATGTGGCGGTGTGCTCATTTGTCACCCTTATTCTTTAAAAAAATATGGTTGCAGCGCAAACAGGTCGGTTTGACCTGGAAAGAACCACGCTCTCACAGGCGTTACTCACGTAAAATAGCAGTTCTATGCTGCTGTGTTTCATATGTAGAGTGTATAGAACCGGAGATCCTTTTTGCTGGAAACGAGGCACTCCATCTAAGTCCTCAGGGGTGAAAACGCATCTACATTTTGATTTTAATGGAGAATCAATGTATATGTCTATTCACTTAACATTAAGTGCACTTTGTTGCTGGTTTGTTACCCTTATTCTATAAAATATAAGTAAAAAAAATAAAATTGAAATTTAATATTTTATTTCGTTTTAAAACTTTAGAAAATGTCCGGTAAGTTGATTGCATTTGCCATGGACATAACCTTTGACTAAAATTGCATCGATTGTACAGTACTCTTTCCAGCCAGCGTCTAAAGTTACTACTTTAAGACGCTGCCTGAAAAGGCCTATGTTCCACTATGTAACACTAGACTGTTGGTTTTTGATCTTATTTTTTGCTTGTTTATTTTTTTTTTCAAAAATGTTACCTCCACACTATGATTTTCTTCTGTATCGTGATGGCAGTTTACAAATACAAATTGCACAAGGACAAACATCCAGACCAGGAACAATTATTTGTAAGCCATAAAAATACTTGTTCCGTGTGGGATTCGATCTTTCTTGATCCCACGGCCCTCTGCGCAGCAACTCATTTCTAAGCCACTGCGCCAAAGAGCTTTCAGTCTGTTAAAGTGGATATTTATAGTACTTAATTTACGATAGACTTTTATCATGCAAAATAATAACTTAAATGTGAACTTAGCAGTTGTTTTAAATACAAATTTAACTTTTTAAATTGATATAAATCTTAAATTTTATCCAAAGTCAAGAGCACAGCACTTAACGATATAATTGACAGATAATATATAATATAATTGATATAAGATTACAGCCAGAATGGAATGCAATATGATAGTTCTACGTAATCCGTATTATAATATAAAAAAATGTCCTCTCTGGGTGTGATTTGAAACCAAGACCGTCACTCATTATACTAGCTAGGTGACTTGACCCCTGGCCTACGTACTCATATTATCCAATTAATAACAAAGACAAAGCTTTTTATTGTATTGTCTACTAGATTAAGCCACATTTTAATAAAGCTGTAATAGACCTACATAATCATCAACCTACAAAGAACGTTAGTAAAGTTAATGACCCATTAAACGACTTGTTTATTACGCTTTATCTCACCTTTAGATAATAAATAAGAAATAATAAAGAAAGAAAATTAATGTTTAAATATCCACTAGGGAGTATTGTTGTCACCATATTAATTTAATTGTTTAGACAAAAAGAGACGTTTTTAAATAAAAAAATAGTAATATTATATATGTGAGTATCTTTAATCTCGACCCTGAGAATGAAGTGATCGCTACCATGGTGTTTCTAAATGTATCATGCTAATTGTTGTAAAATATTATTTTGTATTTTATTTTATTCCCACTAGGTTTCTTACTGGTCCTTCCCAGGACAGAGGTTTTTTTCTGAACCAGTGGTAAAGCTTAAATGACTTTCAATAAGTAATTATTTGTATCTACTTATTGTAATCTATATTAAATACAAATGATTTTATTCTATTCTAAGCTTACATATAATAAAATACAATTATTAATAATTTTAGTGACCGCCACGCCAATATATGTGGTAATTTGATGGATGCGAGTATTTGTGCACCTCTCTATTAATTTCATTAAGGGCCTTAATTTCGTTAAGGGTTATTAATAGGAATTCAAAAATTATAAACCAATAAAAACAAAAATAAATAAATGTATAAAACTTAATTTTAGCAACAGTCCACTGAATGATGAAATGGCAATTGCAATCTATAGAAATATGCAGCCAATTGAAAGCAAATAATGATACAGATTCCTTGTCACCTCTTAGGACTAAGGTGGAGTAATTCAGTCTGTAATTATGCTGACTCTCTATGCTCTTTAGGTCGAAACACAGCAGTGCAAGCGCTGCTATTTGGTGGCAGAAATGCTTAAGAGGTTGGTATCTACACAAACAAACCAGGCAAAAAAGGGAGTTCTACCACCTACTGAAGTATAATTAGATTTAAAAAACATTTAATCAAAATAAACTCTCCGTAAAATATATATTGTCGCAAACAGGAATTCGCACAAAAGTCTTGTCGAAAACTGAAGATTACATCTGTATTAACTCTTCGATACGAGCCAATCGCTTTTCGACAAATGGCTGTCGACATGTTTCCCGTTCCGAAAAGTTTGGGGACATAAATTCTTTCCACAAATATTTACCACCTTTTGAATATTCTAGAACTTAGAGATATTTTATTTGTTATTCAAAGACTAAAGTTTTCTAAGATGTTTTTTTATAATCAATTTTTGCCATTACAGAGGAAATAATGTGAGTTAATTTATAGATTCTTAAACTACTACTACTACTACTTAAAACAAACTACTTATAAAAGCAGCGGCACGAAAGTCTAGTGGTGACTTTATTATTAAGTCACACGTTATTGCGCATAAGTCACACTGATTGGCTCTCCAGTCGAATCCGTTGTAATTCAATTCGCGTGCGTCCTCTCTAGGTTTTGTTCAGCGCTAGATTTACGTGCCGCAACTTGTTTAATTTTGTCACAGTTCTTCTGCCGACTTCCAAAAAGGAGACGGTACTCATTTCGACTGTATGTTTTTTTATGTTTGTTACCTCATAAGCTTTTACTGGGTAAACCGATTTGGAAGATTCTTTTTTTGAAAGCTGGTACTCCTCGTGTGTCTCCCATATGAATTTGATCAATATCAGACCAATAGCTTTTGAGTTATTCTTAATAACATATATTGAAGTCGGCAGTACAAAATTTTTAACATGGTATATTTACTCTGCAGCTATATTGTTGCAGTACGATTGGGTCAGCCTGACAGAGTCAGGATCACACTTCACATAATACCAGCGTAGAATAATAGCCAAATCTTGTTGTGTTTTTTTATTGTTTGTAGAGAATCGGAGACCCTTTTTACTGGTAATGGAGGCATTCTATCTCAGTTGTCAGAGGTGACAACGCTGATACATTACTACTATTAATCGAGGATAGATGTAAGTGTATGTAAGACCGTAGCATTCACTTACCATCAGATGGACTGTGTGCTCGTTTGTCTCCCTTATTCTATGAAAGAAAAATCTAGCTTTGCCGTTTGTTATTTATTAGTGCTGATATTGCTAATTTTGAAGCAAACGTAACGTATTTATAAAATATGTAAAATGAAAATATGTTTTCATGCAAATGTTTACTAAAGTATTATAAATATTTATTTTAAAAACTCAATATATAAACATCGCTAAGGTTCTAAGTCCAGTTTATATACTACCTTCTCTGTCTTTGTGGTTTTAAATGTAATTAATTTGCGCAATTGGATTTTAGAGGACGATTATATAATTTAATAAACATGCTCATGGTTAACGTGTGATATTGTTTAATCTATTTTACTACCTTTACAGAAATTTTATCACCACAACTCTGAATCTTTCTCGTATTATACATCTGTGACTGTTGTTGCTGAAAAGGACGTTCGGATAAAAGCACAAAAATCACTGAATCTGGTCATTGAACTCATATGTAATTACTTATTTAATCATTTCGAGACCCAACAGTGAAGCAAATCTTGCAAGTCGTTGGAATTTTAATGCTTAACTATAGCTAAAATAGGATTGATAATGGGTAATATTTAGCTCAGGTGTGATGGTCTTGTAAGACCTGAATAACTGCTTACACAAAAAAAAAACACCATAAAATATAAAAAAATTGTCTTTGTGTTAAGGATCGATTAATTCATACGTAATTGATTCTTTAATAGTTATCGCTGTTTTTCTTTTCTGCCGACTTCCAAAAAGAAGACGGTACTCAATTCGACTGTATGTTTTTTTTATGTGTGTTACCTCATAACTTTTTATTGAGTGAACCGATTTCGATGATTCTTGATTTCGATGATTTTTTTATTTGAAATCTGGTACTTCTTTTGTAATTCCATATGAATTTGATCAAGGTCATACCAATAGTTTTTGAGTTATTCTTAATAACTGATATTGAAGTCAGCTGCACAAAATTTTTAATTTTAAATTATGTTAATTCTAATTTTCCTATTATTTTCATTAATTTAAAGAAATGAATTTCCCTTTGTTACCCTATTACCTCAGACGGAGTATTATATTTTTCAAGTGTATGTTGTGTGTGTTTATGTGTCTTTGATTTGGCACGCTCTGTTGCCTAAGCATGTTTATAGAATTTGACAAATGGGGTGTAGTTAGATTCGTCTTGTTAGTGGAAGTGACAAAGAAGTAATATTAATATGGTTTTAATTTTTAGTAGACTTTTAAGCCGGCATGTTTTTTAATTACTGTTTTAACCGTTGGGCTTCTTTAATATTATGTCATACGATTGTTGCGTACCTACTATATACGAGGGTTGTATACTTCTATCATAGTTACCAATGTATGCACCATTATTAAATAATAATAATTTGTAAGACATGTTCATATAATTGCACACAAACAATTATGTACAACTGTCAATAATAAATGTTATGAGGGAAGTAAAAAATAATTAACACAATGCATACTTTCCCTATTTATAAAATTATATTAAAATACCTGATAAATAATAATAATAATATTAATAATTCATATATTTCAGACCAATTATCTATATTTGTTAAAAAATTATAATCTAAATACCTATAACATAAAAGAAAATTAAAATTAATAAATATAAACATTAAATAAAATTAACGCTAAAATAAAATTACAATTAAAATACTACAATAGGTCGTGGCGTGTCTAATTTGTAGTATGCAGATTTATCCATCGCCCTAACATTGGTGAATCCCATCTGTCCGCTAGTACACACAGTGAGAATGATGTTGGTGCTCGTCCGCATACGATTCAGCATGGAGGCACATCTTTTGCGCATTATGGCTTCAAACCCATCAACATGAGCCTCTGAAAACATGCCAGAGGCGCTACAATACCGAGGCAACCCCATTATAATTCTCAACGCATTGTTGTATTGGACGCGCACATCATAGTATGCCCTCCGTATATAGTTAACCCACAGGCTGCATGTATAGAAGGACTGACAATATGCTTTGAAAAGCGTAATCTTAACCTGTTTTGCGCAGCGTGCAAACCTGCGTGACAACATATAACATCGAACAGCCAACTACCTGCGCTCCCGCTCTATATCAATATTATCAGTTAAATCATACAGTAACTGTGAATATGTTACATGTAAAAATAGTGATGTAAAGATGTCTCTAGTGCAAAGACAGGAAAATGGTGGGTTTGGAATGATCTTTAGATCATCAACATCATTACAGCTCAAAACAAGTGCAATGCTGCACATGGGCCTTTCCTAAGTAAAGCCACAAAATACGGTCCTAAGCCATCTGCATCCTTCGACTTTCTGCATGTTTCACCAGGTCTTCACTTCAACTAGCGATGTGTAAGGCGGCCCCTTACACATCGCTTAAGAGTACAAGGCTGCACTCGAGAATATTTCTCCCCAATCCGATTTTTATTCGATATTGCTGGCCCATTGCTATTCAAGCGTATTAATCAGATGGGCTATGTCGTTTGCTATGGTCCACTGCGGATATCGTTATTACAAATCGTATCACGCAGTGAAACTGCGATCATAGTCCTCTACATAGACTGATCGACCTTTATATCTCAGTACCATACGTATAATTGTTATCGACTATCACCTTAACATCTGGCGAATTATTTACAAATGAATATAGAACGAATATAAAAATGACAATGTCGATATGATGACGAATAGTATGTAAACATACTCATCGTCGTCATATCGACTTTTTAGTTTAATATGTAGAATATTAGTTTAGTTTAGTTTAGTTTACGAAGGGCTGTTTTCCGCAACTCCACGTCTATGCGCGTATTTTGCGTGTGGGTAGGAATAATGTCATTATTCGAGCCATGAGATCTCTCCGAAGAAGCTCAACAGTCCCTTGATGTTGCATGCAACTTCGGGGAGTGATCCCGGCGTGCCGAGATGTTTAGCCCTGTACGTAGCGACCTCCGGACATTTCAGTAGCACGTGGGCCGCCGTTTCTTCCTCCCCCATACATGCCCTGCACAGGGGACTATCTGTAACACCTATAGTAAATAAATGTTTGTTAAAGGTGCCGTGTCCTGTGATACCACTTGTTACTATCCTAATCTGCGGCTTGTTCAGTCTCATTAAAACTTTGGTTAAGCGACTGTTTATTTCAGGCAGGGCCTCCCTAGCTTGTCTACAGTCTACTAGATTTTTTCAAAGCTGAGCGTGTTGATTAGTGAAGTGTCTACGTACCAGTGAACGAACGTTACCAAAGGGGATTGGTATGATTGGTTCCGGCCCTATAGTGGCCAGAGCCGATCCTCTTCTGGCCAGTTCGTCTGCTGCATCGTTGCCTCTGGATCCACTGTGTCCCTTTATCCATTGCAGAGTCACATTGTTGTTTTTACATACCTCATTTAATCGTTGATGGCATTCATATATTAGTCCCGAGTTCACCACATTGCATCTCAGGGCTTGGAGTACCGACTTACTATAGGTATTCTGATGGGGAAGTCATTAACCTTCCTAGCATCTATTGCTATGGCCGCTTGAATGATACCCATACATTCCGCCTGAAAGACCGTGTTATAGGTACCCAGCGGTGTGCATATGTGAATATTGAGGTCTTCAGAGAAAGCTCCAGAACCTACACCTTCATTTGTTTTAGAACCATCGGTGAAAATTCTAAGCTCTTTTGGGCTTAATCCTTCCGGCTGGCTGTTTTCATTTAATTGTATCTTGTATTTCTTATCGAAAACAAATTGTTCAGGAATCCTATCGTATTTGGCTTGTAGGATAGGAATTTTTGAGTAAATTCTATCAATTATGCCTGTATGAGGGACACTATTCTTACTCCAAAGATTTAGGGTCTTGAGTCTGATGGCAGCTAAAGTCGCTTCTTGTTGTATATATAGATGAAGCGGAGTTAGCTCCAGCATCGCTTCTAAGGCTGCTGTTGGCGTAGTTCTTATGCAGCCTGTGGCAGCCATACATGCCAGTCTCTGGTAGCACTGAAGCTTCTTAATTGTGGTGGCTTCATTTGTCTTGGTCCACCATACCAGAGCGCCGTATGTGATCATGGGCCGAATTACAGTTTTGTAAATCCACAGTATGATTTTTGGCGTCAATCCCCATCTTTTGCCAATCATGTTTCTGCATTGCCAGAAAGTTATACTAGCTTTGTTGATTTTGTTTTCTATGTGTTTATTCCAGTTAAGTTTGCTGTCCAAGGTAAGACCTAAATATTTTACCTCAGAGGATAGCTGAATTTTTGTGCTAAAAAGACTTGGAGGATGATAGTTATTCAGCTTTCGTTTTTGTGTGAACATAACTAAAACCGTTTTATTTGGATTGACGGTTAAGTCGTATTCCCTGCACCATCTCTCCACTATACGGAGAGCCGCTTGGGTCAGGTCGCACACTATGCTTGCTGTCTTTCCAGAGACCAGTATTGTCAGGTCATCAGCATAAGCTACTGTATAGAAGTGACCATATTCCACAGCAGAGGTGAGAGAACCCCACCCTGCGGGCAGCCTTTCTTAATTTGGATTGGTTGAGATTCACCAGCAATCTTTATTATTCGTGTACTGAGCATGTGAACTATCCAGTCGATCAGTGCCGGTTCAACTTTATGTCTACTGAGTGCACCTTTTATGCTGGAGAAGTTCGTTCTGTCAAAAGCACCTTCTATATCTATGAAGGAACCTAGACATATTTCTTTGTTTTGGATGGCCTCTTCAATCTTTGTAATTACCTGATGAAGGGCCGATTCTGTTGATTTGCCTAGACTGTAGGCGTGTTGCTTGTCGTGTAGTGGTAAGTTCATTAGCGCCGACCCCCTTAATTCCCTTTCACACATCCTCTCCATCGTCTTTAGGAGAAAGGATGTGAGGCTAATGGGCCTGTAGGATTTAGGGTCAGTGTAGTCGCTCTTACCTGGTTTGGGTATGATAGTAACTTTCACTTCCCTCCATCCCCTAGGAACATATTTAAGAGCCAGACAGGTTCGCATTATGGCAACAAGTCTGACTATTAGGGCATTACCCCTTCACTGTAGGAGTGCCGGGAATATGCCGTTAGGTCCTGCCGCCTTATAGGGGAGGAAACTGTGAATGGCCCAATGGATTTTGTCCATCGTTACCACTCTCTGTGCTAAATTCCAGTCTTCTGTTGTTGGTGTCAAAATGTCGTCATGCCGGTTTGCCTCCTGGGTTACGCAGCAACCTGGGAAGTGCGTTTCAATTAGGATGCGTTGGGCTTCATCCGGCGATGTTGAGTAGCTACCGTCGGGTTTCTTTAGAGACATGGATCCCGACGTGTTCTGTTTAGCTAGAATATTCCTTATCCTATTTGCCTGTTCGCAGGTTTCTATGTTGCCACAGAATTTACGCCACCCACTCGAGCGTCGATACCTGATACATTTTTTGTATTTAGACTTAGCTTTCTTATATAGTAGCCAGTCTTCATCCATTGAGGTATTGCCCTATTTAGGGCTTTTCTTACCTTCTTACGTTTCCCTCAAAATCCGCGAGCAAAGACGTCAGCCTATTTAGGTATTTTGTTTTATCCGTCTTGCGGGGATTTCGCCATGGTGGTGTAGAGCGGATATCGACCTGTAGTGTGAAGCAGATCCATCTATGGTCTGAGCATGAGGCCTCTTTCGACACATGCCATCCCGTAATTAGTTTGGCTGCTCCTTCTGTTGCAAGTATGAGGTCGATTATAGTGCGACAGCGTTTGTTTATGAAAGTAGGTTCAGAACCTATGTTTAAAATGGTTAGGTTAGTACTAAATAAATATCCAACTAAAACCTTACCTCGTTCATTTGGTTTTTCCATTCCCCAAAGGGGATGATGTGCGTTGGAGTCCGTCCCGATCACAACCTCTAGTCCGGTCCTCTCGCAGAAGTTCACCAGCCTGCTGAGGTCATGAGGGGGAGGAGTGTCTTCCTCCGGCATGTAGACCGAGGCGACGACTAATCTACTCTCCTGTGTGTATTGTATTGCCACGGCATACATGTCTCTAGAACAGAAATCTGTTAATGGTTGTGCACAGATATCTTTAGTAGTGTAAATACACGCTCTAGGATTGTCGTGTTCAGAGCTGTAGAGTAACTTACCTTTTAGGTTGTTTAGGCCTTTAATTTTACTAGCCCCAACCCACGGCTCCTGGATTAAGGCTATGGCAGTCCTTTGAACCTCCAACCACTTGCGTAATTGAGCCGACGCAGTTTCGCTGTGGTGGAGGTTGGCCTGCACTAGGCTAGTTTTGGACGAAAGGCACGCCATCATTGATCGCGTCCTCCCCGTCCCCGCCCAAAAATAAGCCTGCCAGAAGATCTCGGGTTTCATCGTCAGCCACCGAGTCGGAAGTGGTCGGCAAAATGCAGTCCTCCTCGTCACTCAGTGAGCTGCCGCTGAGCCCGATCTCCACTGGGGGCTTCGGCTCAATTGTGCAGGCCGTTTTTTCACTGGACTTGGCCTCCAGTGATTCCGCTGTACCGGTAACTATGGCTCCGGTATCCATAACTTCCGGGTTGTTTTCTACCTCTTTGCTCGGTGGAGTGTCAAAGAATTTACCTCCACGACCCTGGAATTTTACGTATACCGCCCCGCATACACATGCGAGACGGCGTCCGGCCTTCATCAGGGTCGGGATATGATCCTCCGGCACCGAAACAACGAGTAACCACCCGTCTGTCTGCTTATCAGCCTTGAGTAACAGCCAGTCCCTGATGTTAACCCAGCGGTTCTGGTACGCCAGCACGCGACCAATGTCGCGTGAGTCTTTTCAGGCCCCTTGGGCATCAGGGATAAGGATACCACATTTGACTCTTTGTGGTATCTCTGACTGTTTCTTTATTGTCAGCAAGGTGTTGGATTTAAGGTGAGGGTAGCAATATTCCCCTTCAACCAGTCCAGAGTCTTCTCATCGTCGCACCACAGTTTCAGGACACCTACCGTATAAACGGGTTTGCCCCTAAAAACTGGGCCCGACGCATCAGGGTCCTGGCTACTCCAGGCCTCGCTGATCATCTTCCTCTGTATTGCTACGAGGATGTCGTCAGCTACTTCCTCCGTAATGTGACCTGAACGCGCACACGTTAAGGCCACACCCAAATCTGCTTTAGCAGCGGAAGCGTAGCTCGTTCTTGCAGTCTTTGGTTGCTGTTCGAGTCGCACTTTTTTGTGTTCTCCTCTAGGCGAGGTGGACTCTTCCAGCATCCTTTTGGCTGCTCTTTCCTTCTTCCCAGGACGCTTGGCCGCTCGCTGCTTCCTGACGGATATCCTAGAGCTGGTTCCCGCGGCCGCGACTTCCACTTGAGCTGGATTTTTATCCTTCCCAGCTTCAGCGCGGCTACTGGTTCCAGCGCCAAGCACCCCAGTCGCAGTAGCTTGCCCAGCCTCCTTGGTTTTGGTTTCGGAAGCAGCCAATGCGGCTCGTTCTCTACGGCCTTTTTCCCGCTGCTTCTTGTTCTTCTTTTTGGCCTTTCTACTACTGCCTGCAGGGATAGACCCTCCTGATGGTCCGTCAGGTCGGCAAGTCACCTTTTTGCCAGGCAGCAGAGAAAAGGTCGTCAGTCCGTAGTGGCTCCACAGTTTTGCCACTTGCGGGCTCTTGTTCCTTTTTCTCATCCAGCTCCTTGGAACTGGTTTTGGAAACGTTCAGCGAGGTAGTTACCCTTTGGTGGGGGCACCTACGCTGGACGGTACTGTCCGTGGAACCATCGGTTTAGTGACGGTTCCCCCTTGTTCTTTGGTGTCTCTGGTAAGCACCTCTGACACCTCTCCCTCTTTCTTATTGGGCCTATATATTGGGCGTCGTCATATCGACTTTTTAGTTTAATATATAGAATATTAATCGTTTAGAAAAATATTAATCTGAGCTATACATATACCTTATTAATATTATTCACACATATTTTAAGCTAATAAATCTGATTAAATGAAACAAATTTTACAGATTTCATAGCGCCCTAACGATACAACACTTGTGGCCACGGGGTAGGCGGTTGGGAGGGGATGCAATGTTTGATGTCCCGATATCATAGTTAGCTCGGCTACCTTAAGTTTTTAAATATCCAGAATGAGCTTAGAGTATCGTGAAGTCTTGCAAATATGTAGTATAAGTAAGAGAACGAATTAAAGGAAAAGAATATGCTACGGTGGGATGATGAGGTACAGCTGCAAGTTGAAGCAAAGAAGAAAACATGGCTTTATTTACTAGCAACAAACGCTGGTATTTTAACGATATAAATAATGAGATTGAAAGAAAGAAGTCAGTCTTTATACGTCTAAATAAGACAGTAAAAGAAGTAGTTAAAAAGCAAGAAAAAACGAATTAAAATATAAAGGAATATCTGATAACTTCCAAGCAAATACTGAATGTTCTGGAGGAACTGCAGAACTGACAGAAAACATTCAAAACAGTCTAGGATGAATGATATACGAGACGAGAATTTCTGTATTATGAATGACGGAATTCAGAGTTTAAAAAATGGAAGGAATATTTGGAAAGTAATATTCCTTCCGGGACACCTGAGATTTTGAGTAAGATTAAGAGGTTCTATGGGCAGCTGTACACGTCATCGTTGGAGCCGCACGCAAGTGTGAGTAACGATCCAAGAGCGAATCTTATCCGACATTATTCCGATGATATCCCGGACGTCAGTCTGAGCGAGATTAGAATGGCTCTCCAGCACCTTAAAAACGGCAAAGCCCCAGGCGAGGATGGAATTACAGCGGAGCTTCTGAAAGCGGGTGGAAAACCGGCACTTGAAGTCCTTCAGAAGTTCTTTAATTCCGTCCTCCATGGTGGCATTACACCGGAGGCGTGGAGCAAAAGTGCGGTAGGCTTGTTCTTCAAGAAAGGTGACAACGATCTCTTGAAGAACTACAGACCGATTTCCTTTCTGAGCCGCATCTACGTGCTGTTTTCGAGAGCCATTACGAATCGTCTCGCGCGCAGACTTGACGACTTCCAGCCTCCCGAACAAGCCGGTTTCCGAAAGGGCTTTAGCACCATAGACCACATACATACCTTTCGGCAAATTGTATAGAAGTCCGAGGAGTACAATTTGCCATTATGTCTGGCGTATGTGGACTATGAGAAAGCCATTGATTCCGTCGAAATTTGGGCTTTGCTGCAGTCTCTTCAGCGGTGCCGAGTTGACTGTCGGTATATCGAAGTGTTGAAGTGCTTGTACAGTAGGGCTACGATGGCTATCCGAGTACAGATCCAGAGTACGAAACCTATCCAATTGCAGAGAGGTGTAAAACAGAGTGACGTCATATCCCCGAAACTCTTAACCGCTGCATTGGAAGACGTTTTCAAGCTTCTGGACTGGAAAGGATACGGTATCAACATCAATGGCGAGTACATCACTCACCTTCGATTTGCCGACGAAATAGTTCTCATGGCAGAATCGCTGGAGGAACTAAGCACTATGCTCAATGACCTCAATAGTGTCTCCCAACGGATAGGTCTTAAGATGAACATGGACAAAACAAAGATCATGTTTAATGTCCATGTCACACCTATGCCGGTAGTTGTTGGGAGCACTAAGCTCGAAGTTGTTGACGAGTATGTTTACTTGGGACAAATAGTCCGACTCGGTAAGTCCAGCTTCGACCGAGAGGTCAATCGACGGATTCAACTCGGTTGGGCAGCGTTCGGGAAATTACGGCACATTTTCTCGTCAGGTATACCTCGAAACTTAAAAACGAGACTGTACACCCAGTGCGTGTTGCCAGTGATGACATACGGAACTGAGACGTGGTCCTTCACTGCTGGCCGGATGAGGAAGCTCAAGGTCGCATGCTCGGAGTTTCTCTGCGTGATAAACTCAGAAATGAGGATATCCGCAGTAGAACGAAAGTGACCGACATAGCCCAACTGATTAGTAAGCTGAAGTGGCAATGGGCCGGCCATATAGCTCGAAGAACCGACAACCGATGGGGAAGAAAGGTTTTCGAGTGGCAGCCTCGTACCGGCAGGCGAAATGTATGGCGTCCCACCACTAGATGGAGTGACGACCTGGTAAGATATGCAGGAAGTCGATGGATGCAGGTGGCTCAGGACCGTGCTTTGTGGCATTCTTTGGGGGAGGCCTATGTTCAGCAGTGGACTTGTGAAAGGCTGTAATGATGATGATGATGATAAAAAAAACGCATAAGGGTTTATTTTCATAAATTACTTTGAAGAACAACATATAAATAAAATTGAAGTGGTTGTCTGTAAAATCGTAATAACTGCTTTATATTGAGCTGGAAGGGTTATTAATGGCATAATTAAGACATGAATAAACAGTTTTAGGGTTCCGTACCAGTAGTGTTACCAACGGGACCCTATTACTAAGCCTCCTTTGTCCGTCCGCCCGTCCATCCGTCCGTCCGTCCATCTGTCTCTCTGTCAGCAGTCTGTATCTTATGATCCGTAATAGGTAGACAGTTAAAGCTTTCACAGAATGTGTATTTCTGTTGCCGCTATAACAAGAAATAATACGTGTTTTACGATGGTACGGAACCCTTCATGCAAAAGTCCAACTCGCACTTGGCCTGTAATTAAAATTGTTGTTTTTTTTATAGGATAGGGTGACAAACGAGCAGACAGTCCACCTCAAGATAGTTGGTTGTTGTGACCGATAGACATCCACATCTATCCCTAATAAAGGATCATAATGCATATGCGTTGTCACCCGTGAGGAATAATACGGAATGTCTCTTTTCCAGTAAAAAGGGTCTCTCCTTCTCTACAGTCACCATACGAAACACAGCAGCTTTAATCTGCTTTTTTACGCTGGTATTCTGTGAGAGCGTGGTCCTTTCCCGGTCGAGCCATGGCAAACTATACTATTAATATATCTGCAGCATGGCTCTACCACGTAATATAAAACTTTACAAACAGACAAAGAGCAATGCCATGAGTGATGTAGGCTTTATTTTATCTAAAATACTCTGAGAATATTAATTAAATGGTATTTGATTATCCTTAAATCCAAATTATGCCACATTAATATTCATGTAAATAATAACATTAAAATATTCTACCCAGGGTAAGAAAATTTTGTGACGACTAGGTAAGACATGCAGGAACTCGATGGATGCAGGTGGCTCAAGACCGTGCTTTGTGGTATTCTTTTTGGGAGGCCTATGTCAAGCATTGGACTTGTGAAGGGGTTTAATAATGACGATGATGATGATGATTCTATCGAAGTTGGGTTGGGTAGCTAGTTATAAATTAAATTACTGGTTGCAAGAGAGAATGAATATAACAAAATAGATATATTATCTTTGAACTCGCAATATTTAAAGGATATCAATTGAGCCTCCTCTGTAAACTCGCAAAACGCGCACACAAGAGAGAGAAGAATTGATAAGAGGCGACTATGGGAAATGCCAAAAATATCATATGGCTTTGGATAGATGACAAAATTATTATAACTTTTAACAAAAAGTAAAAAAAAACGGCAAAGTGCAAGTCGGACTCGCGCATCGAGGGTTCCGTAGGTATATAAGTTTAAAAACAGTAAAAATGTTTTTAACATGTGATGTAACTAAAAATTTATGCCTGTCACAATTTTTCCTTTATTTGTGCTATAATACGTTGCTTCATACCAAAGTTTAAGATTCTGATTTCACGGGAAGTACCCTGTAGGTTTTGATTCCCTTGCAAATGTCGAAAATTTGCTGCATAAACGGGTGTATCTTTTGGTTGCGTTGGCTTAGAAGTTTGATTTTTTTACAGCTCCAAGGGACAGTAGACATGAGTATTTGATATAACTTTCAGCTTGATACCTCCACGCGTTCCTCAGAAAAAGGGCCTTGACAGATAGACAGACAGACAGACGGACAACAAAGTGATCCTATAAGGGTTTCGTTTTTTTCTTTTGAGGTACGGTACTCTAAAAATTGACTTCAAATTGCTAAAATTTATTAATTATTTATTTACCAACCTTACGGGTATACTTTACTACTGGCATACTATTTATTTTAAAACTTATATATACTGGATCACCCTGGCAGTATAACCTATTTATTAAAAAAAAGATCATCAAAATTGGTTCACAATCTGCGAAGATATTATGTAACATACTTACAAAAAAAAAACATGCAATGGAATTGAAAACGTCCTCCTTTTTGAAGTCGGTTAACAATCAACTCTTTTTCACAAGATATAAAATTCCCTGTAGGTTTCAGATGACAGGAGGCAGAGTAAGAGCAGAACGTCTGGTATTGTGATAACAAATCTGAAAAACTTGGGAAGCATTGGAAAAACCTCCGTACAACGGAAAAAGAACACAGACCGAAGCATGAGAAGAAGAATGTATAAATGCAAAAGCAAAACCAGTGGTAGGTTCAGAACACTTTTATATGTATTCTATTATATAGTTATTTATCACCACGTGGACTACGTGCTGGTTTCTTAGCCGTATTTCTATGTAAGAAAAACACTAGGTAAGTAAATTATTAAACACAGAGCTATAAAGCGGTGGTAATCGTGCCTAATTTAATTAAAACAGACTACTACGCTACAAAAGTAAGCGGTTGCGGTGGCACAACTGGATTAGTTTTACATTTACAGCTTGCAACTGCATCACCGCAACAAGACACAAAATGTCATTCATTTTATTCCGACAACATATTAATAAGAGAGGTTAAATTGTAAGCATATATTCTACATAAATTTAAGCGAATAATACCTTATAGTGTATGCGTCAAGCTAATTATACGTATATCATATACTCACAAAATATAAGTAACCGTTTGTAAATCGAAACAACTTATAATTGCTTTTGAACCCTTGTAAAGAGATATTCATATATCATCTAAGATACTAGAGCACCCTAGACAAAAATTCATGTATCACAGAATTCTTTATTTATTTTTTATTTAATTGGTTCCTCATAGTTAACGGAATAGAAATGATGCACCAATTCGTATAGTTCAGGAATAATTAGATAAATTTGAATTAATATTTTTTACTTTTCTTCCTTATTAAGCATAACGTACGCGTAACAATAAATCCAAATGAGATATAATTTATCTGCCCCCGAATCTTAGCCTACAATTAATTGAACCTGTTAACGCCACGCTCTATATTGTCTAAAACTCTTTAGGGCCAAAAGTAAATTTCAGTTATTTGTGAAAAGATTAACATAGCTGGTGTTAAGCGTTTATGTTTTTAATTTATTTAGTTTAGTATTTATTTAAATTTATATAAGTCATAGCATTGCGTAGGTATATTTATGTAATTTTATCTTCATTAATCAAATAATTTTAATATTTTCTGTTTGTGTCAAATAGACTCCAAAAGAAGATTCTCCATTTAGCTATATACTACAAACCGAATGTAAGTTACGTGATATCTTCACCATATAATAATATCATCATCATCATCATCATTATACACCATCATAAGTCCTTGAACACAGGCCTTCGCCAAGGGATGCCACAAATCATGTCCCCAAACCACCTGCATCCAACGAATTCCCGCGTCTCTTACCAAGTCATCACTCAAGATAGTGGATGGCCGCCCTACACTTATAGGTTACTGGTACGAGGCTGCGACTTGAGAATCTTTTATTTCTCTATCGGTTGTCGGCTCTTCAAGTTACACTTCAGCTTACTGATCCGTTGAGCCATGTCGGTAACTTTGATTCTATAGCGGATATCTTCATTGCGAGGTCTATCACACAGAAATCACATACAAAATTTGAGCATAACTGCATAACCCACTCAATAATTTTTTTCAATCTTTTTATTTCTGTAAATCTTTTCTTAATTTCTTAAGTACTTATTTTCTAAAAAGTCGACTTTTAGTAATAAGTAATAGCGGAATACAAACAATTACAAAGAATAAAAACAATTCTTGAGACAATACTTGAAGTCGGTGCTAAGACTTTTTCTTGAAATTATTTTATTACGTATTACTTTTTTTTTATTAACTTTAACTTTAACTTTTTATTAAAAGTTTTGTTTTAATGTTTTGAGTGGGCCTTCTTTGTTTGAAGTTGCCTGCCAGTATCCATAAACTACAGCTGCCACTTACCGTCAGGTGAACTGTAAGTTCGTTTGTCACTTTAGATTTATAAAAAAGAATTGGTGAAGGCCGTCATTACATGGTATTCTAAGTCTGGCGTAAACGTACCGTGCGTTGAAGATATATGCGAATCCATATCATCTTAAAAGTCGCGTAACACGCCACTAAAATAAATTCCAAAAAACAAATGCATTAGTTCCAGCCCATGGCTATATAAAATTCTTATAAAAAAATCAGTCATTGCTATTGATTAAATGAGGGACATCATATTAAATAATGGTTTTATATCTAAACACTTGAACTATAAATTTTGAATTAAAATTCCAATAAAATTATCATGCCTATTGAACTTTATGGATCACCTCAAGTAGGCATTCGCTTGACATAGCACTAACTGAAAACTTAACGAAGCGTTTTAAGTGTTGAAAATTAAAATGGATCATTGGAAATGCTTCGCTTTGATCATTTATTCCACTCACTGGCAATGAACAATAATAATACCCTCCTAATCGAATTATGGTCACGGCTATTAGTCTCAACGGTGACTATTTATGTGCGCAGGAGAGCTAGAGTGCACGAGTTTGGGCGCAGATACGTTTGCATTCTTACGTTTATAGTCCGATGGAACGGCAATCCGAAGCGATCAGAAATAGATATGCAGAACTAAAGGCTTTACGTGATTTACGAGGCATGTGGGGTAAAACACCGCCAAGTTCCTGACTCTGTACTGCCACTGAGAATTGTGTAACAGTTATTAACAAATTTTTAACCAAACCCTGGATTGGAACCTCAAGATCAGCAGTTGCGCTTACTATCATCACTAGAACAACGAGATTGTCCAAATTTGCTGGCAATAATAAAAACATGAGGTCAGTATGCAGTAAAGAAGTTTTTTTTTTTTATAAGATAAGGTTGACAAACGAGCACACAGTCCACCTGATGGTAAGTGGTTGCTGCGGCCCATAGACATCTACATCTATTCTCGATTACGAATCAAAATGCAGATGCGTTGTCACCCGTGAGGACTAAGATGGAACGCCTCATTTCCAGTAAAAAGGGCCTCCGGCCACCTGCACTCACCAAGCGAAACGCAGAGGTAAACCTCTACTTCACGCTGGTTTTCTGTGAGGTCGTGGTACCACCCCGGTTCGAGCCGGCCCATCCGTGCGACAGCAAAAGCTGCCGTGTGGCTCTACCACTGTTAAGGTCTGAGAAACAAAAAATTAATAAAGATCTCATACATAATAACGATAATTCGAAAAATTTCCCGTCAGGCAGATTGGCGACGCAGTACCTGACGTTTTATAAACCTTTGTTGACGCTTCCCGTTGTTATGGGTATTTAACATCTAGTATTTACGAGATTTCTATCAAATCGATTTTTCTGCCTTTTCCACAATCTACTATTACAATACACTCGACATTATGTATGTCACATGTTTTTTATGATTAGGTGTATTCAAAAATATCAAACCTGACCTATAACGTTCAATTTCAAACTTTAATAACGTATAGAAAATAATATTTTATTTTAATAAACTTTGTAAAATACTTTTATACTGATTTCGATTCTACTGAATTCAACAATATATATATATATATATATATATATATATATATATATATATATATCGACTATCGACTCGACTAATAAGCTAAAAGTCCACCCGATTATCAATAGTTACTGCAGCCCATGGACAATCGCAACTTATTACACAGAAAGCCACTGAATACTCGTAATTGTCGCCTCGGAGGACTAAGACTAAAAGACTTGTAGATAGTGAATATAATGGCTCTCATATCCCAATACAGCAGTAAATGAACTTAGGCTTATCATCAGAAATAGGTAAGATGGGCCCAAGCGGACACCTGTGTGGTTCCATCTTAACTATGCCTGTGAGGAGAAGAGTACTTCTTTACACACAGTAGACATTCTATACTGTTGGTAACCCGTTATTTTATCTATTTATTATAGCCTTTAAAGTCTACTGCTGGACATAGGCCTCTCCAAAAAGTGAAAAATGACTTTCGATAAGAATTACATCTAATGTATATTGAATAAAAAATATTATTTTCCCATAGATTACCTCAAAGGCAGGATTTTTCTATAGCGTCTACGCTTGGCAGGCGGGTTGGCAATCGCAGTTTTTTAATTATTTTGAGTTGTTTTCAGGAGGCTGCTGCTGCCCGATTTTGGATTTAATTTCCCTCCGTCGCCTCTTACGACGCTCAAAGTACGATATGGGGTAGTGGATAATCTTACACCGTCACTACATGGTACGGATTTAAAAACATATTACTACTAATATTTAAAAAAAGTTGGTAAAACAGTGTGCCTTTCTACAAAGTCTTTATCTTTGTTGACCGAGTGCTGTTCACGCGATTTAAAGGGTATGAACCATAAACTAGTTTATTATCCAAATAAAAACTTCTCTAAGCTTACTCACATGAAAACGCTATGTTGAAGTTACTTTTATGCTCGAACTATTTTAACATCCCTTGCTAAAAATACATATGATAATAACTTTTTATTTAATACTCATCCATCCATTTCAACTTATAAATGTTCACTGCTGAACATAGGCCTGCACCATATATTATAATGGTAACGGTAACTATTCAAATTTGGACTTTCAGAACTAGGAAACAACATGATTGATATACTGATTTAAAACATCAGTGAGCGAGATTTTTGAAATTGGGAGAAATTTCATGTCTAATTAAGTAATAATAATAATGTCCTGCTGACCAAAGAACAATGGCAGAGATTTCATACATAAAATTAGTTGAGAAGGAATGGTAGCGTCTATATATATCAAAAATATCTTAATATGTTAAGCGTCATTCCCTTAGTAACTCTGTCAAAGAAGTTTGTCCTGAGAAGGCGTCAAAAACATATTTAGATTTGAACCTTTTTAGATTAGTCTTATGTCACTTGGAAAAAGTCATGCGTCCTGTGGTTGTTTGATGTTAGCTTAATACATTCTCAACATAATATACCTACCTACATAATTGAGAGTTTTTAGATTATTGCATCTCTATTATATAAATGTTAATAATATAAATGTATATTTATGGCATGGCTCCAGGGCCTTTGCGTCATACAGTGACATTCTCAGAAGGGCTAGAACCCAGAGCCGTAAAGCCAGTAAATAAAACAGTGACATTTTGTTTAAGTTAGTGTTGCCATATCATTAAATTTCTGACCTCTCATCCGGACGGATATCAGGTTTCTGTCGATGCCCCTCTCGGCTCTTCGGACCACTGTTTGATCCGGAGTATGGTGCCACTCACGCTCCCTTCGCGGTTGCGTTCTGCAGGTTGCCGCCGTGTTTGGCATTACAGGTCGGCGGATTGGGACGGAATGCGGTCTTTCTTTGCATCCTACCCATGGGGGCGGGTTTGCTTCTCGCCGGATGATCCCAGCGCTGTTGCTGACTCTGTCACTGATGTGGTGCTACAGGGAATGGAACTATTTATTCCATCATCTGTGGTACCCATCGGAGGCAGATCTCAGCCTTGGTTTGGTCGCTCCTGTAAAAATGCATTACGCAGTAAGCAGGAGTGTTATCAAGCCTGGGCTGCGGCTTCGGCGACTCGGGATGTAAACACCAGCACACTTAAAAAGAAGTATAACTTCGCCTCCAGGTCCTTCAAAAGAGTTATTGCCAAGGCAAAGTCAGAGCACATAGGCAGAATTGGCGAGAAACTAGTTCGCCTTCCTTCGGGAACCCGTGCATTCTGGTCTCTCGCCAAGGCTGTCCAAGGGAATTTCTGTAAGCCATCACTACCATCTCTGCACAGGGAGGACGACTCACTGGCCCATGACGCAAAAGACAAAGCCGACCTTTTAGGCTCCCTTTTTGCGTCCAACTCGACTCTTGATGACGGGGGGAAAACACCGCCGACCATCCCGCGGTGTGAGTGCTCTATGCCGGATGTGCTGTTCTCACAGCGCTCGGTTCGCAAAGCACTTCTCTCCCTGGACATCCAGAAGTCGAGTGGGCCTGACGGAATCCCCCCAATTGTGCTGAGGACGTGTGCTCCGGAGTTGGCACCGGTCCTAACGCGTCTTTTTCGGTACTCCTACTCCCAAGGCGTAGTCCCGAATTCATGGAAGACAGCTTTTGTCCACCCGATCCCTAAAAAAGGCGATCGCTCAGACCCGTCCAACTATAGGCCTATCGCGATCACCTCCTTGTTCTCCAAAATAATGGAATCCATTATCAACTGCCAGCTCATCCGGTACCTTGAGGATCACCAGCTGATTAGTGACCACCAATACGGTTTTCGTGGGGGTCGATCAGCTGGTGATCTTCTGGTCTACCTGACCCATAGATGGGCGGAGGCAGTAGAGTCCAAGGGGGAGGCGTTGGCCGTTAGTCTGGACATTGCGAAGGCCTTCGATCGGGTTTGGCACAAAGCGCTTCTCTCGAAGCTCCCTTCCTATGGGCTTCCCGAGAAATTGTGCAATTGGATCACCAGCTTCCTTGCAGATCGGAGCATCAAGGTTGTTGTAGACGGTGCATGTTCTGACTACAAGCCTATTAACGCTGGTGTTCCACAAGGCTGTGTGCTATCACCAACGTTGTTTCTTCTGCATATCAATGATATGTTGCTAACTGGTAACATTCATTGCTATGCGGATGACAGCACTGGTGATGCTCTATACACCGGCCGTGCTAATATTTCTCGGGAAAACGTCTCCGAGTACCGGAACAAACTTGTGTCTGAAGTCGAGTCTTTGCTGGACAAAGTCTCGAACTGGGGGCGACTAAATCTAGTCCAGTTTAATCCTCAGAAGACACAAGTTTGCGCGTTTACCGCTAAAAAGAACCCCTTTGTCGTATCTCCTCAGTTTCAAGGCACTCCCCTGGTTGCCTCAGCCAGTATCGGAATCCTCGGCGTCGACATATCGAGTGACGTGCAGTTTCGTGGTCATTTGGAAGAGAAGGCCAAATTGGCCTCTAAAAAGCTTGGCGTGATCAGCAGAGCGGGACAGTATTTCATGCCGGCACACCGCCTGCAACTTTACAAGGCGCAGGTTCGGCCTCACATGGAATACTGTTCCCATCTCTGGGCAGGGGCTCCCCAGTGCCAGCTCCTTCCACTTGACCGCATCCAGCGCAGAGCGGCTCGAATCGTCGACGACCGAGTTCTTTCCGATCGGCTCGACTCATTGGCGCTGCGAAGAGATGTTGCATCTCTTTGCATTTTCTTTCGCATCTACCATGGGGAGTGCTCTGAGGAATTGTTCGGATTAATCCTAGCCGCCAAATTTCACGAACGCACATCGCGGCAGAACTCCCGATACCATCCACACCATCTGGATGATTGGCGGTCCACCACTGTGCGATTTAGAAGATGTTTTCTTCCTCGCACGACTTCCTTGTGGAATCGATTACCATCAGCGATTTTTCCGGACCGATACGACTTAGGGACCTTCAAGAAAAGAGCGTACTCCTTTTTAAAAGGCCGGCAACGCATCTGCAATTCCCTCCCTGGTGTTGCAGTTGTTCATGGGCGGCGGTAGTCACTTACCATCAGGTGAGCCGCATGCTCGTTTGCCCCCTCTACTATAAAAAAAATATCATTAAATGAAATTTTTACATAGTACAATGATTGAGATAATGTATTAATTTAGGAAGTTCTTTGTAAGAGACTTATTTTCAACCATATCACTTTTATTTTTCTTATTACTAAGAGTATAGTTATTACTGATAATAACTTATTATAAAAATATTTTGTGTATTTTGTTGGTAGTCTTACAAAGTGTATACGAAAATAGTATGAATATAGTAAATGGCAACACTTGAATAGAGTGAAATGATTTAAGTGAGTTTTGGCGGGTACTTGACCTGGGGCGGTTTGTTGCTCCTATATTATTGTTTAAATAATGGTTTGAAGTGGACTTTGATATATAAAAGTGGTGCGATTTTGTGTATTAAGTGTCTGCGCATGTGAACTATTAGTGGAAACTGTGAAACAAGTGCTCTGATGGTGATGGATTCTCAAGATAAGCTGTTTGTTTGCATAGGCGCCTTTAGATACCATCGCCAACTGTCAGCTGCCTGCTAGCTCAAGTTGCCGTCAAAATCTCCCAAGGGCTGCACAATGTGACGCATCAACATATTGTGAAGCAGTGAACTATGAAGAAATTATAATAAACCGAATAAAAATACTCAAGACTTGGCCTAAAGGTCTAGATGCCAGGCCATAAACTCCAAAAAAAATGATTTAAGTCATTTGATATTCCGAAAAATGTTTGTTTTTTTCTCCGGCTTTAATTAAAATATATTCATTATTGAAAAATTATAGAAAAATAATAAAATTCATTTTATATATAACTTATTTCTAGACGCAATAATTTTGTCAACTATTTTTCTGCCATTGTTCTTTCGGTCACGACAGCCAGCCTCAACGGAGACTAACCATCAGCGCAAGACAGGATTATAGTATATGCGCAAGCACAGGTGCACTCTCTGTCGTCGTCTGTCTGTCTGTCGGTGTATTCCCTCACTGTCAAAGTCCGATGTGACGGTAAACTGACATGACCGGAGAGAGATCAGGCGCAGAACCAACAGCTTTACGTGTCTTCCTACGGGGGTGAGACACCACCAACTTCCCGACTCCGGGCAGCTACTGAGAACTTTTTGATAGAAAAGCTCATTAACTGATTTTCTTCGAACCCGGAACCTTATGATCAGCAGTAGCACTAGTCTAAGTAAGTCGTCACATTGCGGTGAGCCACCGCAGAGTCTACATCATGAGGCGAAACACGTTATTAATGGAGGTGTGTTCCTCCAAGTGTAGTAGTGTTGGGAGTAGTGGCGCTGGAATTAGAGGTGATGGGGATAATGCACGTAAATGCGGGAGGACGGGAGGTGCTCTTCAAACTAGGTGAGACACATCATTTTTTTTCATTACGCGGCTCTTAGTTAATTAATTTTTAAAAACTTTAATGTTATCTTTAACTGTATTTAATAGAAGTAAGAGGACGGGCACATAGCCTACCTGATGGTATTTGATTGCCTGTGTGTATAGATATAATATACCCTCGATTAATAATCGAATTTAAAGGGTTATTACTCCTGAAGACATACGGAATATCCTATTGATAAAATAGTATCCACTTATTTATGCTCACCATACCAAATAGCAACAAGTATATATGCTGATGTATCACGCTAGAATCATAATGTACTCTAGATCGAACTTCGATCTGCGTAACACATGATTATAGTGCTCAAGAGTATGCGCAAATACAGGTTCGCTCTCTATGCTCCCACTCTCATAGTCATATAGGACGGAAATCCTACGCGACTGGAGAGAGATCAGGGGTAGTACCAACAAGTTTACATGATTTTCGCACGCACGCGGACGCATCTGCAATTCTCCTGGTGTTGCAGTTGCTTATCAAATAAGCCGCATGCTCGTTTGCCCCCTTTGCTATAAAATGTATTGCGAGATACGAAGCAAAAAGCAAAACACCATCAACTTCATGAGTTCAGGTTGCAACTGAAAATTTCTTAACAATAACCCATTAATTGACTTTGGCCCGATTCAGGATTCAAACCCGGGACCACGTGAACAGCAGTCGCATTTACGACCACTATACCTATGAGTCAATCACGCATCTGAATTAATGTAAATATGACCTATAAATATTACTCAAGCAGAGGTAGCATAACGTTAATATCCGAATACAAAATGGATGTCTGTATTGACTTACTTAACGTAGTAGAGCCATGTTGCAGTTATATTATCGTTGTAACAAAAACGGGTCGGCTCGACCGGGTTTCATAGAATACCACCGCAAAGTAGCAGCTCAATGCTGCTGTTTTGGAGTGTATAGAACCGGAGACCATTTTTACTGGATAGGCATTTCATCTAAGTCCTCAGGGGTGACAACGCATCTGCATTTTCATTTTAATGGAGGACAAATGTAGATATCTATTTACTTAACATTAGATGGACTGTCTGTTCGTTTGTCACCTTTAACATAAAATGAAAAAAATAAACATAAGTTTTATTGTCGGTTTAAACTTTAAAAATATCTGGTAAGTAGATTGCACGTGCCGTGGACATAACCGTTGAATAAAATTGCAATGATTGTAAAGAGTAACTTTCCGTCGCTGGCTGGAAAGGCCTATGTTCCACTTACTTCTAAAGTGTACTTTGAAAGTAAGTGTAACATAGGTTCTACTAACACTAGACTGTTAAACTGGATATTTACAGTAATTTTATAGAAGACTTTTATCATGCAATATAACAACTTTAATGTGAACTTAGCAATTGTTTCAATTAACAATTTACCTTCTTAAATTGATATCAATCTTAGATTTTACCCAAAGTCTAATGCGCAGCATTTAAGTATATAATTGACAGATATAATATAATATGATAGATATAAGATTACAGCCGGGATAACATAAAATATGACGGTCCCTCGTGACCCGTATAACATTATTAAACATTTTTAACACATTTTTAACAGTGGTAGAGCCAGGCGGCAGCTTTTGCTGTCGCATGGATGGGCCGGCTCGAACCGGGGTGGTACCACGACCTCACAGAATACCAGCGTGAAGTAGAGGTTTACCTCTGCATTTCGCTTGGTGATTGCAGGTGGTCGGAGACCCTTTTTACTAGAAATGAGGCATTCCATCCTAGTCCACACGGGTGAAAATGCATCTGCATTTTGATCTGTAACAGAGGATAGATGTAGATGTCTATGGGCCGCAGCAACCACTTACCATCAGGTGGACTGTGTGCTCATTTTTCACCCTTATTCTATAAAAAAAAAACAACTCAACCAATTTCAAAAAATAGAATATCGATAAAATTTATCTGGGTGTGATTTGAGACAATCACTCATTATACTAGGTAACTTGGCCCTTGGTACGAGTATACTTAGTATGCAAACAATAACACAAGACAAAGTTTTTCATTGTATTGTCTACTAGATTAAGCCACATTTTAATATAGCTGTAATAGATTTTTTTATAGGATAGGGTGACAAACGAGTCCACCTGATGGTAAGTGGTTGCTGCGGCCCATAGACATCTACATCTATCCTCTATTACAAATCAAAATGTAGATGCGTTGTCACCCGTGAGGACTAAGATGGAATGCCTCATTTCCAGTAAAAAGGGCCTCCGGCCACCTACACTCACCAAGCGAAACGCAGAGGTAAACCTCTACTTCACGCTGGTATTCTGTGAGGTCGTGGTACCACCCTGGTTCGAGCCGGCCCATCCGTGCGACAGCAAAAGCTGCCGCGTGGCTCTACCACTGTTAAAATATATCTCGGTATAAATAGGTTATACTTCAAGGGTGGTCCAGTATATAATATAAGTATTCAAATAAATAATATTCCAGTAATAAATTCTATCCGTAAGGGTAGCAAATAAATAACTTATTTTTAGCAATTTGAAGTTAATTTTCACTTTTTGTTAAAAGTTATAATAATATTGTCATCTATCCAAAGCCATATGATATTTTTGGCATTTCCCATAGTCGCCTCTTATCAATTCTTCTCCTCTCTTGTGTGCGCATTTTGCGAGTTTATAATCTCATATAATCTCATCAATCTATAAGCTCATCTTTCTTTGTGAATCCAGTCCTACAGAGGAGGCTCAATTGATATACGAGTACTTATAATATTGCGAGTTCAAAGACAAAATATTTAATTTTTATATTTTTCTTATTGATCCTCTCTTGCGACCGGTGATTTAATTTATAACTAGCGACTTAAACCCACTTCGCCTGGGTAGAATCAGCATCATCATCATGTTTATAGCCCTTCACAAGTCCAATGCTTAACATAGGCCTCCCACAAAGAATAACACAAAGCACGGCCATGAGCCACCTGCATCCATCGACTTCCTGGATGTCTTAACTGGTCGTCACAAAATTATTCTACCCTGGGTAGAATATTTTAATGTCATTATTTACATGAATGTAAATATGGATAAATAAAGATTTAAGATAACCAAATACCATTTAATTCATAAACTTTTTGGTTTGAAAAAAACTCCGGTTTTTAGATAAAATAAAGCCTTTATCACTCCTGGCATTGCTCTTTGTCTGTTTGTATAGTTTTATTGCAATCGGTTTAGCCATTTCGAAGATTATCCAGGACAGACATTCAAAAATTTTAATAACCGGCCACGTGCGAATCGGACTCGCGCATGATGGGTTTAATACCATCGTAAAACACGTTACTTGTATATGTGCCTCTTTTATTTTTATTAATATAATTTGTTGTTATAGCAGCAACAGAAATACATATTCTGTGAAAGTTTCAACTGTCTACCTAATAAGGATCATGAGATACAGACCGCTGACAGAGAGACAGACGGACGGACGAGCGGATGGACAATGGACGCTCAGTAATAGGGTCCCGTTGGTTACCCTTAGGGTATGGAACCCTAAAAATGGTTATTCATGTCTTAATGGCGTACAAATAACTCTTTCAGCTCAATATAAAGCACTTATAAGAATATTACAGACAACTACTTCAATTTTATTTAAATTTTGTTCTTAAAAGTATTTTTTTAAAATAAACCGTGATGCTTTTTTTTGATATTTGAATAATATTTTCAAGCTGGTTACGTTATAAGTTTCTTTTATTTTATTTCCTCTTACGCACAACTTGTGAACGGTGTGGGTCATAAACCAGTTTATTACCAAAACAAAAACTTTCCTCAACGCGCCGACATAACTACGCCAAGTGAAGTTAAATTTATGTTCTTGCATATTTTGTTCGTCCCTTTATGTGTATAAAGGGACGAACACGTGTCTTTTGACGAAACCTTTGACTTTCCTAGGTGCATTTTACTATCTTTTTTATAGAATAATGGTGACAAACCAGCACACAGTCCACCTGATGGTAAGTGGTTGCTGTGGCACATAGACATCTACATCTATCTTCGTTTGCGAATTAAAATGCAGATGCGTTGTCACCCGTGAGGACTAAGATAGAATGCCTCTTTTGCAGTAAAAAGTGTATCCGGTTCTCTACACTCAACATACGAAACACAGCAGCATTAAGCTGCTATTTTCCGCTGGTATTCTGTGAGATCGTGGTCATTCCCCGGTCGAGCCGACCCATTCGTGCTACAACTATACTATTAATATAGCTGCAGCATGGCTCTACCACGTATAAACCGTCATAAATAAAAAAGGTAGGGCCAAAAGTTTTAACTTATTCTCTCCCAGTATGGAAAAACGTGCGAATATGAATTCTATGTTTTTGTATTTATTTTTTGTTTAACAAGTAATTATTATACATTGTAGAGTCACGCTGCAGCTGATATATTATAGTTATAGCATGAACAGGTTGGCCGGGGAAGAACCACGTTCTCACAGAATACTGGCGTCAAATACGAGCTCAATGTAACTGTATTTAGAATGGTGAGTCTGGAGAACCGGAGAACCTTTTTAATTCAAACAAAAATTGAGGATAAATGTAGATGTCTATGGGCCACAGCATCCACTTACCATAAGGTAGGCGATGTTCTTGCTTATACAAAAACGAGCAAAAGTGAAAAAGTTAAAAAAAGCAAATCATTTGTCGAAATAACTCATAACATTTAATTTATGCTATCAATAAGAAGTTTCTTGGAAAAGCCTTTTATCACCTTTAAAGCAAAATCGGGCTTACAACAACAGGTCCTGCGACAAAGCAGTGACAAAACGGATTTATATTCTACGGTCGCTGTCGGCAGCTGGCATCTGTTGAATTGACGTCGAAAAGCACATTAACCGCTCTTTTGGAAATTGTTTGAATTTACATTTCAGAAAATAAATAATTAAACTAAAATACAAAGGCAGAGACTACGGACTTCTATTTGGTACGATTATGACACACCTATCTCGCATACATGCTCTTCGGTTAAAGGTTTCCTTTATTTAGCCCGTTTTCAATATATCGCCAATTTAGTCTATAAGCTTTTACCTAGGTCTTTCTTTATCGACTCTGTCGTTCAGTTCTGCCTAATAGATTTACTTTGTGACTTTTTCCTCGTTCATTCATTCCACATGACCAAAATCATCTTGCAAATCACACATTTTTATTACCACAAAATTTCTCACCCTGTTATTCAGATGCAGCCCTGAAATAAGGACCGCATTTCTGTAGCATTTGTACTACTCTCCTGCTTCATCTGCCACACCAATTCACTAAAATACTTTAAAGTATGGACTAACACATCATTATGATTTGCCACGTGTGCCTTTTTTGACACATTCTGCCTTTCCACAATAGGGTGCAGAGCACCATTTACTCTATTTCGTGCGTTTACTCGTCGTTCTATATCTTTATCACATCTACCACCCCTGCTAATTAAATGTTCCAAATACGAAAACTCATATACTTGCTCAACCAATTATCCTTCTATCCTTATTTGACATATTGTTTTACTTTCTTTGGTTTCAAAATCCATCACGTTCTTCTTACTTTCGTTCACTTTCATTCCCCTTTATTTTAATGACATGGTCATAAATGTAACCATCATTTGCAACTCGTCCGCCGACGACGCAAATATGACTTGATCATCGGCTTACAAAAGGCATTTGACGGTTAATTCATTCTTGAATCATCTTTGAAAACACACAGCCCTGTCTAATACCTTTATAGATGCCAAACTACTCCGAATAGATCCCGTTGATCCTGAAACAAGCACTACAGTCTCTATGAATAGACTTTAATATCTGTATCAACCCAAATGAGTTCAGTATTTGCCATAATCCCTGTCCACTCTGTCATAAGTCTTTTCTTAGTTCATGGACGCACAAAAACTTTTTGGTTTTTGGCTTAAACTTCTCGGCAATCATACGCATGGTAAAGTATTGATCCATAAACCCCATTCCCTTTTCAAACCATTTTAATCTAAAGAACTATGATCGAAGTTTCACTGCGTGATACGATTTGTATTGAACGATATCCGCAGTGGACCATAGCAAACGACATATCCCATCGGATTAATACGCTTATATGGCAATGGGCTAGCCATATAGCATCGAATAAAAACGGATTGCCAGCCTTGTAATGCTAAGCGATGTGTAAGGCAGCCCTCCACTAGTTGAAGTGAAGACCTGGTAAAACATGCAGAAAGTCGATGGATGCAGGTGGCTTAGGACCGTATTTTGTGGCTTTATTTAGGAAAGACCCATGTTCAGCATTGCACTTGTTTTGAGCTGTAATAATGATGATGATAAAAAGATCATTCCAAAGCCACCATTTTCTTGTCTTTGCACTAGAGACAGCTTTACATCATTATTTTCACAGATAACATATTCACAGTTACTGTATGATTTAAACATCTGAAACCTGTACGAGATTATTCTTCAGAACTCTAACCTTGTTTCTAAAGCATTGTAAGCCAGTGAATTCGTGTCTCGATTCCTGTCTCGAGAAAAGCAGCGCAAAGCAATAATACGTACGTAGGTGGGAACTAATTACCACACTATTCACCTGATAGGAAGGTTACGTTGACACCTTAATTTATTTATCTCGATGAATAAAATATGTTTGTTGTTCACTCCTTAGAACTAACTTAGAAAGCCGCCATAACATTCAATACTCTTGTTTATAAAAGCTATAATTTAACACAACAATAGAGATGCCATGCAAAGGAAAATAATTCGTTCTTAATAAACAATTCATTTTTATCGGGAAAATATTCAAAATGCGCTGCACGTTTCTTACACTTCGCAATATTCCGTTTCGTTTATTTTTTGGTCTACGTTCTATAGTTAACTTTCAAAGGGTGTTTTTCAAGTATTTGCTTATTTTTCAATGTATTTGCAAAATATTTTTATGTATGTAAATGTACTTAAATAAAGTTATATATGAAGGTGTTTTCGTAAGGATTTCTAATATAAATTCATTTATTGTTATGATGGAGAGTGGAAAACAAATAAGAATAAAAGTGTAATAAAAAAATCGTCAATATCGGCTTAAAATTGCCGAAACTATAGCGTAACATAACTTAAATATTACCACATAACTGAACATAGGCATCCCCTACAGATTGCTACAAAGTACGGCCATGATCCACCTGCATGGATGAAGGCGGACCATGTAAGTGTTTCATCAGTTATTATTTTAATATAATTTTATAAATAGGGAAAGTATGCATTGTGTTAATTACTTTTTCTATTTCCCTCATAACATTAATCATTGACAGTACGTAAGTCGTCTTACGCAGTAGTACATAATTGTTTGTGTGCAATTATATGAACATGTCTTACAAATATTTTATTATTTAATAATGGTGTACACATTGGAAAGTATGATAGAAGTACACAACGTTAATACTATTGCATAATACTAAACAAGCCCAATGTTTAAAACAGCAATCAAAAATATGTATAACTAAACTTACAGTCCGATGGATGGTTAAGTGACAATTTCAAACAATGGAAACCTGCAGCCAAATGTAAGCAAATAAGGCTACAGATTTGTTGTCACCTCTTAGGACTAAGTTCGAATAACTCAGTCTGTTATTATACTTACTGTCTATATATACCCTTTACACCGAAACACAGCATTGCAAGCGCTGCTATTTAGTGGAAAAATTAGGTAAGAGTCTGGTACCTACCAACACGGATTCCCAGGCAAAAAAGGAAGTCCTACATCTATTAAAGTAGAAAAAGGTATATTAAAAAAAAACATTAAATTAATTAAATGAAAGACTCCTTAAAATATAATATATTGTAAGTATACAAGAATTCGCACAAAAGTTTTGTCAAAAACTGAAGATTACATCTGTATTAACTCTTCGATAAGAGCCAATCGCTTTTCGACAAATGGCTGTCGACATGTTTCCTGTTCCGAAAAGTTGGGGACATAAATTCTTTCCACAAATATTTACCGCCTTTTGAATATTCTAAAAATAAGTGATATTTTATTTGTTATTCAAAGACTAAAGTTTTCTAAGATATTTTCTGAGAATGGGTTTTTGCGATTACAGAAGAAATAATGTTAGTGGAATTATGGATTCTTAAATTCTTACTAGATATAAAAGCGGCACGAAAGTCTAGTGGTGACCGTTATTGCGCATAAGTCATTTGTGTTAAACTTATGTTACGAGTACATTTGTGTTTAATCTATAAAAATTAATAAAATTGAAGTATCTGTTTGTAATATTAAAATAACAGCTTTTTACTTAATGCATATGAATGTATATACGGTACTTATAACAAAAACACAATTTTTAAAATTGTTGTCTGTCTGTCTGTCGGTCTGTCTGTCTGTCTGTCTGTTTGTCCCAGCTAATCTCCGAAACGGCTGGGCCAATTTCGATGGAACTTTTACTGGCAGATAGCTGATGTTATAAGTAGTAACTTAGGCTACTTATATTTTTGAAAAAGAATTAGTGTTCTGAGCAATATAATTAAAACCCTAAAATTCACGCGGGCGAAGTCGCGGGGAACAGCTAGTTTTTAATAAGAGCCAATCGCTTTTTACAAATGGCTGTCAAGTTGTTTCCAGAAAGTTTATGAGCATAAATTCTTTCTACAAAAACTTACCGCCTTTTAAATACTCTAGAACTAGATATTTATTTTACTATTCAAACATTTAAATTTTCTGAGATATTATCTCAAAATTAATTGTTTCGATTACAGTTAAAATAATGTTGGTAAAATTATGCATTCTTAAATGCTTACTGGTAGATTTACGCTGCAGCTACATTGTTGCAATACGAATCGGTAGGCCTGACCGAGTCAGGGTCACACTTCACTGAATACCAGTGTAGAATAATTTCCGTATCTTGCTGTGTTTTGTATGGCGAGTGTAGACTCTTTTTACTGGTACAACTAAGATAGAATTCCTGGAGACCTCCAGGCATTTTATCTTAGTCGTTAGGACAATGCATGCATTTCTATTTTTAATCGAGGATAATTGTAGATGTCTATAGGCCTTTGTATTCACTTACCATCAGGGGGACTGTGTACTCGTTTGTTACCCTTATTCTAAGAAAGAAAAAAAAAAGAATAATGGTAAAGTATTTTTGAAATAAGTATACTAAAACTATATTTAGATATTAATATTTACTAATGTATTTTAAATAATTATTTTAAAAAGTATATAACCATCGCATCGCTAAGATTCTGTGTCCAGTTTATATACAAACTTCTCTGTCTTTGTCGGTTTGAATGTAATAAATTTGCGTAATTGGATTTTAGGGGTCGATTATATGATTGAATACACGAGCCCACGGTTAACGTGTGATATTGTTCAACCTATTTTATTAAAGCCCTGTACTGAAATTTAATCACGTTAACTCTGATTCTATCTTGTTTTGTACATCTGTGACCGTTGTTGCTGAAAAAGACATTTAGATAAAAGCACTAAAATCATTGAATCAAGTCATTAAACTAACAAGTAATTACTTATGTAATCATTTCTAGACCTCACAGCGAAGCAAATCTTGCAAGTCGTTTAAATTGTAACGCTTAACAAACAGTGAACGGTAGCTAAAGTAGCGGTGATAACAGGTAATATTTTGCGCAGGGATACTGGTCTTGTAAGACCTGAATAACTGCTCACACAAAAAAAATTATAAATATTTAAAAAAAGGAGTTTTTGCTAAGCATTGATCAATTCATACATAAGTGATTACTTAGTTGTTTTTTTTACATTTTTTTGTTAATTTACTTATTTTTATTTAATATATTAATAAAACAATATTATGTAATTTTTATATAATTAAGATATTTGTCTTTTATTTTTCATTAGATTAAAGAAATAAATATCACATTTTTACCTAACTGCCCCAGACTGAGGATTATGTTTTTCAAGTTTATGTTTGTGATGTGTATATGTCTTTTCGTTGGTACGCTTTATTGCCTAAAAAGACCTTATTAGTGGAAGTGACAAAGAAATAATATTTATATGATGATTTCTTAATATATTTACGCGAACACTAGACACATTGAATGAAACTTCTTCTACGGATTTTATCGCGTTTAATTGTACTTATTTTTAATTTTCAACGTTACGGGTGCTTTTCAGCACCCCTGGTCACGGGAGACTGAGTTGGTTAACGTCCCGATGTCAGAGTTAATCCGGAGTACCTTCAGCTTTTTAATTATTACTTTGGGTCCGATCTACGCAGAATGAACTTACTGTGTCTTGAAGCGTTGCAGTAGTATGCTTGGCTTTAGTTAAAATTTCATTAATTCACGGACCCCCAGCATGTAGTAGTACCCAGCCCGCTTCTCTATTGTAATGATTGAAATTGTTTTTTAATTTCTATCAATAGGGGAGGCCTATGTTCAGTTGTAGACTTGTGATGCGCTGTAGTAACAGTGATTATAATCATTTACTATTTGAAAAAGAACAATGTGTTCGTTGTTGAATTGTATATCTATATATAGTATTTCAAACAAAGATTGAAAAGGGAGACGGAAAATTCGCGGATAATATAAAAGTTACATATACATAGCCTATATACGTGCCACTGTTGGGCACAGGCCTCCTCTCATTTCTAAGAGGGTTTTAGGAGTCTGTCTCGGTAAATACCAAACTATTGCCAATTTCTGGCGCCAAATAGCAGTGCTTGCACCGCTGTTGCAGTTTGAAGGATAGAAAGCCGGTATTATTGCAGTCTTTGAGGCCTTCTATCTTAGTCCCCGGAGGTGACGCATCTGTATAAAGTTAGTAGCAGGTATTCAATGGCTGCAATCTATTGAATTCGGCGCTATTATATGAAAATACTTTTGTCTTTTAGTATTATTTAAGTCAATTTATAGTATTTATTCAATTAACAACTAAGATGACTATAATAAGTTCAAGGTAAAAACTAGGACGTTTCTTTAGTAAGTAAAACAAACTCTTCATCCCCTTTCCACCCCTAGTCTTTTGCCATTGACTCATGACACGCTCTGAGGTTAGAAGCCGTGCTGACCATGGAATTGGTGGTGAGGCCTTACACTTACATCACGTCTCTGCAGGAGCGGTTGTCTAGCAGGTGGTGGCGCTCACGAAATGTTTTTTATGGCCAGTGTGCCTATTCTTCGTTGTGTTACCTAAAGCGCTTATTCTGTGTGGCGTTTACACCCATTAACATGCGCGACTTCGAACGATGTTTGTGCTTGCGCACTACCAAGGGGTCAAGCACTTTTTCAGTGGTTCGCCGGTTATTTTGCTGTGGACCACGGTCCAGTTCCCAACTTAACGTTCCACTTCGGGGGAGCATGTTGATTGATTGGCGCTCACCATACACTGCAAGTATGAAGCCGTGTGCCTCCCTCACATTTATAAAAAATATGGGAGAGCGAAGCCCTTGTATCGGGTATTTTTATGTAAATATTGTGAGCTTTTTCCAAGCGGTAAGGGATTAATTAATAAGGAATTGACTCATGTAAACTTGATACAAGTGAAATAGGGACGATTTAATTTTTTTTAACCTTTATGATCCCTTTCTTCGCGAACGGGTATTTTCAACATAAAATAATTAAAATACACTAGCAACCGCATTTAATTGCTCTAGTGAAAAAGAATTCTACCAAGAGACAGACAAAAGAAGTGTAATGGTGGTGTAATGATATTCACTACACCAAGATTTCAGTAGTCCATACATTTTCTGCCTTTACTGCTGTTTGCGGGGCCCCGGTTTTTTGTCATCTTTAAGATTAATTTTACCCCTTTTGAATTCAGCAAACCGCCTAAAAATTGTTTAAAAGCTGAGTCCCCTAATGCTGATTGTAACCTTAATTGTTCGGTTTAATCCAATTTGAAATCATCATATATCATAGCGCGCAAATGTTCACCGTTAAGACCCATCGTTTTAAATGAAAAGCGCGGGAAGCGTTGCAGGAAAATTAATAGATCTTTGTGTTTTTTTTTTTATATTGAGCAATTGACTAATGGAGTTCTATTTTTTAATAAATTTGTTTTGTAGAAACATATAACTTGGGTGCATTACATTTTTAAATTTCGAGCATCTCAAAACTTATTGAGTGACCTACGTACAATCTTAATATAGCGTCGATCTACCACAAATACTGAAATAATTATCATTACGGCCAAAATATCGACATTCATTAAGACTCGTAGAATCAGTTATACAATTTCCCTTTTGACCAAGTGGGGGAAGGAGAGGGGGGGGGGGGATTGTACCCTCGAACTTTACCTTTATTTTTCCTAAATTGACTTATAACGCTTATTCGTTTTCTACTCTCCATCATACGAGTAAATGAATAAATATTATAGATCCTTATGAAAATTCCGTCATATATAATTTTATTTAGGAACATTTACGCTTTTACTTTAAATTCCGGTTTACATAAAAATGTTTTCTCAAATACCTTGAAAAAGAAGGAAACACTTGAAAACTCCCTTTGAAAGCTTACTATAGAACGTAGACCAAAATAAACGAAACGGAATAACGCGAAGCGAAGGAAACGTGCAACGCATTTTGAATATTCTCCCGATAAAAATGATTTGTTTATTAAGAAAAAATATTTTGTTTTGCATGGCATCTATCTTATTGTTTAATTTTATTTTCTATAAACAAGAGTATTGAATGCTATGATGACTTTCTAGTTTAGTTCAAAGGTGTGACCAAACAACTATGTTTTATTCAACGAGATAAATAAATTACGGTGTCAACGTGACCTTTCTATCACGTGAATAGTGTAGCAATTGTTTCCTACCTACATACGTCTTATTGCTGGGCACTGCTGTGCTCGAGACAGGTATAGACACAAATTCACCGACTAACAATGATTCAGAAACAAGTTTACAACTGTTAAGAAAAATCTCGTACAGGTTTCAGGAAACTATGTTTCAGAGGATTTATATATTTAAATCATATAATAATGAATATGGTGCCTGAGGAAATAGTGAAGTTACGTGTTGTGTACATTTATTAAGAAACCGCTATATCTAGTGCAAAGACAATAAAATGGTGGGTTCAGAATGATATGTTTATTATCATCATCATTACAGTTAATCACAAGTGCACTGCTGAACATAGGCCTCTCAAAAATTCAAAGAGCCACCCCCATCCATCAACTCCCTGCATTTCTTACCAGCTCTTCACTTCAACTAGTGGATGGTCGCCTTACACTTTGCTTACTATTACAAGGCTTCCACTCGAGAACATTTCTCCCCAATCGGTTTTTAGTGCGATGCTATATTGCTGGCCTATTGCGACATAAGCGTACTGGTCCTTTTCTGTATCCTGAGCGATTTCTATGGTCCACTGCGGATATCGTTATTACAAATTCTGTCACGCAGAGAAACTTCGATCATAGTCCCCTCCATAGCTCACTGATCCACCTTTACATCTCGGAACCATACATATCAGTATCATCAACTATTACCTTAACACAAAACTTTGTGATTTCTGCACATCAGACGAATCACTTACAAATCAATATTGAATGAATATTTTTATAGGAGTAACTAGGGGCTCCAGTTCTCTACACTCACCATGCCAAACAAAGTAGCATTAAGCTGCTATTTTACGCAAGTATTCTGTGAGAGCATGGTCCTTCCCGGGTAGAGCCGACCCATTTGTGCTATAACTATACCAATAATATAGAAGCTGCATGACTCTACCACGTCAATATATAATGACATATCAAAATGACGATGAATAGTATGTTAAAAAACTAATACATTAATCTTAACTATAACTGCACTTTATTATTATTATTCACACCCATATTAAACTGATAAATCTGATTAAATGAAACAAATTTCACGGATTTTATAGCGCTTTAGCAATACAGCACCCATTATTGCGGGGGAAATGTGGTGTTTGATGTCCCGATGCCACAGCTAGCCCGGCTACCTTTAGTTTTTAAATACCCAGAACGAGCTTACAGTATCTTGAAGTCTTGCAGTGGTATGCTTGAATTTCAATTTAATTTTATTAGTTGTAGGATCTCAAGCACAAGATTAGGATACAAGACAGCAGCACCCATCCATATTCTCAATTGAAATTAGAACTGTCGAATCGAATGTACTGGCGGGGACGATCTTGACCATGTTCATAGCTGCAGACTTCCCGGAGCGTCGGTGCTTTACGTGAGCTATATGTTCTTTTACGCGATTTATATAAATCTGGGTGCTGTATAGCACCCCAAAAGTCAAGAATTAAAATGTTAAAATTGAACACAATAAAATCCATAAAATATGTTTCGTTTCATATGTGCTATTCGCGTAAATATAATAAATCATTAATAAATCTCATTTTCAGACTCTAAACAGAAACTGTGCGGGCGAATATATTATATTTGATGTTATAACATGTATCGTATTATTGATACTTTTGGGAGAACAATCCTTATATCCTACTCTAGCAAATAAATATTAAATGTTAACCTAAAATATTATGTGAACCTATTACAACTCCAACTTTTTATTTTGTCACTTTTTAACAAATTATAATGTAATTACTTAAACATTTTAATTTAACAATTTCAGTGTCCGGTTTTCAGACACAATAATAAGATATTAACAATGACCTTTTTTTTTTCTTTTTTTTTTATAGGATGAGGGTGACATACGAGCACACAGTTCACCTGATGGTAAGTGGTTGCTGCGGCCCATAGACATCTACATCTATCCTCGTTTGCGAATCAAAATGCAGATGCGTTCTCACCCGTGAGGACTAAGATGGAATGCCTCATTTCCAGTAAAAAAAGGGCCTCCGGCCACCTGCACTCACCAAGCGAAACGCAGAGGTAAGCCTCTACTTCACGCTGGTATTCTGTGAGGTCGTGGTACCACCCCGGTTCGAGCCGGCCCATCCGTGCGACAGCAAAAGCTGCCGCGTGGCTCTACCACTGTTTTACAACAAACAGGTTAGCACTGTTGTGTTTCGTATGAGTGTAAAGAACCGAAGATCCTTTTTACTGGAAAAGAGGCATTCCATCTTAGCCTTCACGGGTGCCGACGCATCTGCGTTTTGATTCCTTATAGAGGATAGATGTAGATGTCTATAGGTCACAGCAACCACTTACCATCAGGTGGACTGTGTACTCGTTTATTATCCTATCCTATAAAAAAATACAAAAAACTAGCAAACCTATCGAAAAGTAAAAATAAAACCTTAAGAGTTTACTTAGATAACATGTAACATCCCCGCTAGTCGAAAAATAACAGTAGACATGCGTTCTATTCTTAAAAGTTTCCTGAGGTTAAAAAGATGTAACGGTGCGTATTTATTATGTAACATAACATGTTATAAAACACAATCATAATGTGGAGACTGAATGTTATAAAACGTGTATATAACGTGACACAAATGTTATATAACTACAGAGTATTTTTCTCTAGTCAATAAACTAGGACGAACCCAGTATCTATGTTTTTTCTTTTGTTATTTAAAAGTACAAGAGTTGCTGCAGCAGCTAGTAAAACGTCCTCTTATGTCGACATTGTGAATAGCACTGCAGAACGACAATCGACAATGTCATATTACATTGTTATAATGCATTGTTATTCTGATGTGTACAGTATTGTAATATGTTGCAATGTTGAAAAACAATAAAACATAATGTGGACGTGTTATAAAATAAAAGTTACACAACATGTTACTTAATCTGTACGCACCCTAATAAGAAATGATTGTTATCACGAAAATTCTGTTTGTCTAGGGTTCCTGATAAAAAGATATTCTTTCGATGATGTTGATTAAAAACTGATTAAAAAAAAGAGAAAGAGTTCTTTATTGCTTAACTAAAACTTTCATTCTCTTGAAACATGAATGAAGGATGAATGATAAACCTTCTTGTAAATGTAATAACACCTATGTCAAAAAGGTTAGAGCGCCGTGGTAGCTCAGATGGTTAGCGCTCGCGGTAAATTTCACAGTACGCGAGCAACCCGGGTTCGATCCCTTTGGCACCAATAAAATTGCTAATTGCAATTTTAAGTGATGATTTATCACGTGCTCGACGGTGAAGGAAAACATCGTGAGGAAACCTGCATGTCTGAGAAATAAGGAAAGAAAAGTATTTCGAAGATATGTGAAGTTCGCCAACACGCATTGAGGCAGCGCGGCCGACACTTCCTTGCCCTGAAACCCTCTCAGAAATGAGAGGAGGCATGTGCCCAGCACTGGGACATATATAGGCTGTAACTTCAACTTCAAAAAGGTTCTACATTCCTATATTACACATAGTGATCATTTAATCCGTTAGGTAAAAAAGAACATCACTTCCATTAAAAAATCGGTGTGTGGTGTGTGTGTGCGTGCGTGTGTGTGTGTGTGTGTGTGTGTGTGTGTGTGTGTGTGTGTGTGTGTGTGTTTGACATACATACCGTTCAAGCACGATGCAATGCATGAGTTTATAGAAAATTTCCGAAATTGTTCTTGGAGAATAGTATAACCTACGCGGAAGTTGCAGATTTTGCTCACCATTCCACCTGCCCGACATATATTGTGGCTAACCAGTTGGTGTAATTTTAAAATACCTTTACCCAGCAATGGATTATAGAGACTGATAAAGAACTTATATTATATATCACCTGCTATTGGAGAAGCTAATGAAGATGACGATCTCTTATCAAAATATATTTCCATACAGGGGTGATATTTACCACAGTTGCGACTCAGACTAAGGTGGTCTAGCAACAGTAATTTTAAAATTATTTTGATAAATCTGAATATTTACCATACCTGAAGTTGCTGCTGCCCATCTTCTAGTTTTATTTCCCTCTGTCGCCTTTTACATCACCCACAGGATGATAAGAGATAAATTTTTAGATTATCCTAACTCCTAAAAGTGGAAGTAATTTTTATAGAAAAAAGGTAACAAGCGAGCACACAGTCCTGCTGATAGTAAATGGATGCTGTGGCCCATAGACATCTACATTTCTACGATCGATTCTCTAAATGTCTAAATGCAAATCCGTTGTCACTTCTGAGAACTGAGATTGGATTCCTTGTTACCAGTGAAAAGGGTCAGCGGTTCTCTTCACTCACCATACGAAACACATCATTATTCTGTTGTTTCACGCTGGTATTCTGTCAGAGTACGGTCCTTCCTCGGTCGAATCGTTCCATTCGTGATGCAGCAATAATATAACTAATTCCTACATTCATTACATTTACACATTAAAAATATTGTATTGAAGAAATAAAAAAATAATAGAATCCAGTGCAAAATTTTTCAGATGAGTAGGTTTTCTTGTGATATTTTTCTTTAAGATGTTAGTGCATGATCAATTTTCGAGGAGGAGATGACGAAATATGAAACCATTTCAAGACAGAGGGAACAATTTTGCAGCAAACCATTCTAGATTGATGCAAGAGAAATAGCGCTTTGCGCTGCCGCTAGATATATTAATAAGCTAACAACGTCATTACTGTCAAACTAAAAAAACATTGATTCGAGTGTTTAATTTTTAATCTATAGGATTTACTATCGCACATTTCCCGGAGTAAAAAAATTAATCTTATATGATTATCTAATAAAATTCCATGTCTTTAAATAATTTATATTGTGGAAACACTTCGAGCTTGTTAAACATAAAGCAACACATGCAACCGACGTATTGGAGAGGAGTTATGGACACGCAGGAGTTCCCTCTGTCAAGCATAAGTCCACACGGCCCTATGAGTACGATAAAACTAGTTGGAGCCGCACTGCTCACTAGACTAAATCTAGTGCGCGGCTGACTTCAAATTTTGAAATATACGATTTCTTCGTATACCTTTCCGATAAAAAGACAATAAAAATCTTGTACACGGACGAAACTTGTTGTAATGGTTAGTAGTGACAGTAGAACCAATAAAAAATGAATAAAATATTTAACACATTATTTCAAAGTCACACTGTAATGTTGGACTACAAAACACCCTGACATCAAACAATAAGATATTCCAGTAGCGTAATTCAACAGTCTGCCCAAATGGGAGTAAACATAAGCGAAAAAGACTTCTGCAAGTAATGCGCGACGGTTAGTGAATAGTTTCTTTTTTTCATCCGCTTTTTATTTAAAGGCTCATAACCCGACCGGGTCTTACAATTTAATTACAACTAAACTAAGGTACAAAACTAAGCTGTTGCATAGCCAGTTAATGCACTTTGTTTGCAGACTATGTGCTTGAATGATGGAAGCATGCAAGGAACAGTGAATGTTCCCAATATACATATTACCTGTTCAATGTAGTTGGAAAGCTTTCTTTTTTTATAGAAGTGATGGCAAAAGTGCATGTGCAACAACTACAACACCAAGCGCATTACAGGTACGTTGCCGGCTTTTTAAAACTGGAGAAAGCTCGTTTCTTGAAGGTTCCTAAGTCTGTCTGGAAAAATCGCCGGTGGTAAATAATTCCACAAGAGGAAGAAAACTTCACAGTGGTGAGTGACAAGGATCCAGATGATTTTGGGTGGTTACTTTTTTACTTTTGATTTTACTTCAACAAACCATTCGTACAAATGGCTGATTTTGTAAGACTATACCAAATCCTCTTTCCTCGTGATCTTTCATCGAAATATTGTTTGCAATTATTGAAAATAATGTCTTTATATTTTGTCATGTGCAAGTACTCGGAATAATATGAGCTTGTGATTTGTCAGTTTTCTCGTTACCGCGTCCCTATATCTCCTGGAATCTGTTGCAACCTCAGCTCTAATATTTTGCAAACATTGATCAATTTATCTTAAAGTTATATAGGCTGTTGAAAAGCCTCTGAAACCAGAAAAATACCGAACAACATGTTGCAATGTGATTTTATTATCTAAAAATTATTTTATTAATTTTAATTTAAATCTTATTCATTTGTTTGTAAAAAATCTAAATAACATGTTTTATTTTACCAAGGTATGCATTGGAAATGAAAAGGAATGCGAGAATGTAAAGATTCGATACAAAAATAATCTTTTTCTTTTTTCTTCTTTATTATCAACCTGTAATGTTCACGGATGTTGGAGATTGTCGTACCAGATTTATCGCTTTTTTAATTCGCTGTGTATTTAATATATTTATGAGGAGGTTGTAATGTAGTAAAGGTGTCAAATGAGGAGAATTGTAGCACTTTCTAGAACTTTAATTAAACAACTCCTACAACTAAATAAATATGTCATGTGAACTGCTACATGACGAGCCACATGATTTTTGAGCATTTCTCTTAGTAGTCTCTTAACTAACTCTTTGTACCACCACCATAAAGAAAAAATAAATTACCACGTCTTTTTATTTATTTTGCGTTTATATTATAGCAATCGTATTATTTATATCTTTAAATGTTGTGTTGATATAGGTATAGATGCTTAAATTTATTTAAGTGTACGTTGAATATTACAATTACGCTGGAAAAGTAGGAAAACTGCAACGGGTACATGTGGATGATACGTGCTATGAAGGTGTGATATTATGCTTTTTGCCCACACCGCACAAGGATGTATGCCTCGAATTCTAACTGCATATTAAATAATAATATATAGATTATTACCTTACCATTACAGACTATCAAAGGTCTACGGCTGAACATCCGTCTCCTAATAAATTGCCTCATAGGGTATATTTGGCATAGTTGCATAGTTGCCAAAATATACCCCTATGAGATGTTGAAGACGTGTTGGCAACTGCAGTTATATATCTTCCATTTATTATTAGAAAGACGCTAGTGTTCATCTCCTGATTTGTTTTTATCTGTCATCTCTTACGACACATACGTGACGATATGGAATAGTAAATAGTATACCGCTACTATACGGTTAGAGTATTACTTTATTCTTTTCTTTATAAATGTCTATATCTTTGTCTTTGTCTATATATTGTGATTCTTCCGTTTTTATTTTTAACCATTGTAACATTACAAATTCAGATACAATTCACCTTTACCTTGTCAACAAATATATTTGATAAATATATCCCATTTCCTCCTCTTTTTTATTGATTTGTTCTCCCTTCTGTCTTTGTCATTTTTTTTATAATATTTAATTCATTATAAGATATTTTTGTACTTAGCTTAAGCTTAGTTTTGACAAAAAATATAAAATTTCAAATATTAACAGTAATCATGTCAATGAAATTTTGAGAATAAAATAATAAGAAAGATTGTATAAAGGCTTGTGTTGATTTATAACTATTTTAGCATGAAAACATTATACTATTACACTTTCCGAGTTAATACGTAGACTATATTTACATGGCGCGAAAAATATCAGCTTATTTCCTCAGTAAAAATTTCATGTTAATGAAATCAACCAACTCACATCGAGACAAAATTCACGTAACTTTTTTGTGGGCATGTGTAGACCGTAATGACTTAGGGACCTTTAAAAACGTTCTATTCATTTTTATTTAGTTCTAACTCATTTTTATACTCCGCACCTGTAACTACCCAGGTTGTACTACTTCGTACTTCGTATGTGTTGACCGTCGACACATACGATCATGTGACCTGTATGCTCATTTACCCCCTTTTCTATAAAAAAAATCAATCACAATAACAAAAATACTAACACAGCATGATCATATTCATTTAATTATAAGGAAAATATTTCTGCTGCGCCGTTGACAACTGTCAAAGCGTAACGACTACTTACAATTTTTATCAATATGGAATAAATCCAGGGAAGTAATGTGATAATATTTCATTTATAGAGTAAAGTGCTTTTATTTAGGCCGTAATTGATTGTTTCAGGGAAAGATGCGGAGTACAGCACATTTCAAGTTACTATGAATATGTAATATAAAGACTTTTAAGTGTTGTAGAGATCTGTTTAGATTTTTTAATGAATATCTCTGCTCCGCTACATTCACAGCCGGATTTCCTACAGTGTCAGAATTGTGCTGACGGTAGGCTGTTTGAAGGTAAAAGGGGTTTAAATATACATATTAAACGATGCCATAGTAAAAGTATTTCGGCTTCACAGCCTGCCGTAGAAATTCAAAACTTTATTAGCAATTCCTCTAATGACACAAATTTTTCCCTTTTTTCGGAGCAAATTTACAAATATTATCGTAATTTACCAGTGGTTAAAAGAATTCCTAGAGGTGCGAGGATGCAGCTTGCTAAAGCATTGTCATGCACTATTCAAAATTGTTTCACTAATAGTGAAAATAGTTGGCAAAAATTATTTACTTTCGCGTATTCCCATTTTCATTTTGATAAAACAATAAATAAATCAATTACGTCTCAACTAAAAGAGACATCTTTTCAAAATTTAGATTACCCATTTAATACTCATTTATCTCGACCACGTCCTAAATTTGATTTAAAAAAAGTAGTTAAGTCAAAAGTAATGGATGGCGACTTAAAAAATGCATCCCGTATTTTATTCTCAGACGACATCCTGGCTCCTCGTAATGTCGAAACTCTTGAAAGCCTTCGTCAGAAGCATCCTTTGGTCAAACCTTCTCAGGGTTTACCGCTGCCTCCCAAGACTTCTATGCAACCTTTACAAATTTCGGAAAAAGACACTTTAGAAGCAATTATGTCATTTTCGAATGGCTCTGCTGGCGGCATTGACGGAATTACGCCTCAACATCTTAAAGATCTTGTAAGCGCTTCTACCGGTGACGCCGGCGGAGTACTTCTTAAAGACATTACAAAATAATGTAACTTTATGCTTTCTGGTAATGTTAATCCAAATTTCATTCCATTCTTATATGGGGCAAGGTTATGTGCCTTCAAAAAAAAGGATAACGGTATCCGTCCTATTGCCGTTGGTTCCACATTTCGATGCTTAACTTCAAAATTAGCTTGCAGGCACATAATCTCTAAACTTAAGACCAAATTTCAGCCTACTCAACTAGGTTTATGCACTAGAGGTGGCTGTGAGGCTGCGGTACATTCAGTGCGTACATTTTTAACAAACTCTGATGCAGATGTTCTTGTGAAGGTTGACCTAAGGAATGCTTTTAACTCTATCGTTAGGGTAACCTTGCTGAAAGAAGTGGCTAATAATACCCCCGAAATTTATCATTACGTTTGGCAATGTTATAGTCAAAATACTAACTTGTTTTACGAAAACCATGTTATCGATTCTGCTGTCGGTGTTCAGCAGGGTGACCCACTGAGTCCAGCACTTTTCAGTTTGGGAATTCAACCAATTATTTCAAATTTGAAATCCAAGCTGAATGTCTGGTACCTAGACGACGGTACGCTGGGAGGTAGAGCAGATGACGTCCTCAGTGATCTTACTCATATTTTTCAAAATTGTAAAAATATTGGTCTTGAATCAAATAGCAATAAATGTGAAATATTTTTTTCAAATAATTTATCTACTTCTCATAGAGACACTTTTATTCAAAATTTTAATCATATTTGTCCAGGAATAAAAACTTTCAGTACGGAATCACTATACCTGCTAAGTGCCCCGTTGTTTTTCGATAGTATTAAACCTGTTTTAAAAACAAAATTTGATCAGTTTTTAAACCACGTTGATAAATTGTATAAATTAAACCCCCACATAGCTCTTATTATTTTAAAATATTGTCTTCTTGTACCTAGATTTACATACTTACTCCGCTCGAGTCCAGTCTGGAAATGTTCGGATATTTTACAAGAGAAAATTTAGAAAAAATTCTAGTTAAATTCTAGTTAAATTCTAGTTGAATTCTAGTAAAATTCTAGTAAAATTCTAGTTAAATTCTAGTTAAATTTAGAAAAAATTCTAAATTTAACTTTAAATACAACAGCCTGGACTCAAGCTACTTTACCTATAAAATTTGGTGGCATTGGTGTGAGAAATCTTTCTAGCGTTGCATTTCCTGCTTTCCTTGCTTCCGTACATAGTGTCAGTGACTTATGTAATATAATTTTAAATATTAAAGTAGACCTATGCTTTGCTCCGGAGGCAGGGCAGACATGGCAAACACTCTGTCCTGGTGAAAATGTTCTACTGGAAGTTAACCAACAAAAACAGTGGGATATTCCGTTGGTACAGGGCGTGCAGAAGGGTTTGTTCCCTAATTTCCATAGTGACCAAGATATGGCACGCCTTCTAGCTGTTTCGACTAAGGAATCTAGTCACTGGTTACACGCTTTACCATCAATTAATCTCGGCACATTACTTGATGCGGAAAGCTTACACATTGCCGTAGGAATACGACTAGGAGCGGCGATTTGTCAACCCCATCAGTGTCCCTGTGGTAGCAGCGTCGACAAGTTTGGGCTCCACGGACTTTCATGTAAGAAAAGCGCTGGTAGATTTTCACGACACAGTTCTTTGAACGATGTCATCCGAAGGGCTCTTGTCTCTATAAATGTTCCCTCGGTTTTAGAGCCTTGTGGAATATTTAGAGACGATGGCAAGAGACCCGACGGTATGACATTGGTCCCTTGGGAGAGAGGTAAAGCCCTAGTGTGGGATGCTACTTGCGTAGACACTCTGGCGGTCTCTCATCTCAGGCGTACCTCGTTTAGAGCCGGGGCGGCATCAGAGGCAGCTGAGCTGAGTAAGTGGGGCAAATATGAGTCTCTGAGAGATGACTTCATATTTGTGCCATTTGCTGTAGAGACTATCGGTCCGTGGGGTCCACGTGCGGTGAAGTTCCTAAAAGAACTCCATCCGCGGCTGGTCGTTGCTGCTGGTGATAAGAGGGCTGGTTCTTTCCTCGCTCAAAGGCTAAGTATAGCCATTCAGCGGGGAAACGCAGCCAGCGTTCTTGGCACGATACCGCGGGGAGTAGGACTATATGATATTTAAGTTTCTAGTTTTAGTTTTTTTTTAATTATTATTATAGTTTTTAGTATTGTAGATAAAAATAAGTATTATGTAAATATATTGAATCATTTTAATTATAAAAATAATTTGGATATTACAAAACACCAATAATTATCACAATTGATAGAAAAGAATTGCTGGATATAGGTTTTCCAGAAGCACAATATAGTTCAGACTTAATTTTATTCAGTCCAATGCCACTGCATTTCAAGCTTGTAAATGCGATATTAATCAATCTGGTTTTATATAATACTTCTACAGTCAATAATAGTTGGCAATATGATATGCCTCTCCAACGCTGAAAGGTTTTCCCCTGAGATTGGATTGCATGATGAGTCGTAACGAGATGATTGAATGTCTAGCATATTTTAGAAACGGGAAGTAGTTATTTCCCTGATATAATTTTCCAGCATTTATATAAATTTGTGTTTTATTTTACGTATTAAAGCTACGCTGATATAAATACGCTGATATATTGTGACAGCAGCACAAATGAGTCAATTCAATTGAGAAAGGACTACGCTCACACCATATAAGAACCGGAGACACCGTTTGCTTGAAAATAATCAATTATCTTAGTTCTTAGGAGTGAAAATGCATTCTGAATTTTGTTTCTTAATACAAGATATATAGGTGTCTATGGGCCACAGCGTCCACTTACCATCAGTTGGATTGAATCAGCTTGACCAGGGAAGGACCACGCTTTCATAGAACATTCTGCTTATACTCTACATTTCATTATAGATACTATTGCGATTGTTTTGAATGGAATATTTATTATCTCATAATATTGTGCGATGAACAAAATTCTATGCCAAGCGAATGTGGTGTCTAAAGTAGATTAACACACAACCGTCTGGACCTACTGCAGAATCCAAAAGCGGATGCTTTGATTACTTCTGACCACTGCCTGGTAAAATCTGTATTCCTACCTAATTATTTATTAATTTTGTTTCCTACCCAAAAGTGGCAAAATTAGCCCGGGTTTACTGCTGAATGCGCCTAAGCTGAAAAACGCTCGAGAGCACAGAAAAACGCTCGAGACCACAAAGCTCCGGATATCAGCTTTAAATAGCGGGATTTCAAAATAACCACCAAGTTATAAAAAAAAAAGCATTTTGGAAAGATAGTTTCGTCTGTTTTAAACCTTTCGGTGCAAAACTCTTCGCCAGACCATAATTCCGATTTACAAAAGTAGAGATAAGGAATAAGTTAGTAATTATAAGCCAATCTCCTTGCTACCTGTGTTCTCCAAGATTTTAGAAAAGTTAATTAATAACAGACTTATACAGTATCTCTCTAAATTTGACATATAAGCAGACTCTAGATTTGGCTTTAGAAGGGGATTCTCTATGGAAAATGCAGTTGCTGCGTTGAGATCTCAAATTGTTAATACCTTAAATTATGCTAGAAAATGAATTGATGTCTTCCTGAATCTAAAAAAGCATTTGATACTGTATCAGAGGCATATTTCTAAAATTTTTAAAGGACTACCACTCTAATAGGACGCAGAGGGTAAGAATAGGTCAATAGTAGTAGTAGTTATACAAATGAAATTTTTGGAATACCGCAGGGAAGCGTCTTGGTTCCTACGCTATTCTTAGTATATCGATACCTCCTAAGTATAATGTCAACTACATAATTAAAATTTTACAGGAGCACCTGTTGAAGATTAATTGTTTAAATTTTTTTCAGTATTGGTCCTAGAATATTGATTTTTATTTGAATTCATACTATTTTAAGATTTGAGGCCCTACGGTAATAAAAGAGTAGACCGATTTCAGTAAGTTTCCAAGATAATGTAGTTTAGTTTGGTATACATCATATTAACTATTGCCTACAATGAGCTAACTGCCACATACATTCGCTTAAAATGTATTTGTATATTTACCATTGCTTGAAGAAAAACTATTAGGTTAATAAAAGGCCAAATACATTGCATCTACAGTGTAAACGATAACAAACTTCTATTTATATTTATAACGTGCTGTTGGTTCTATGAACAATAAAGAAAAAAAAAATTAGTTGACTCATTATACACTGATTTTAAAGTAAAAAATCGGTTTGATGGAGTAGCAGTAAATTGATATATCTGCAAAATAATCAAGCTTTTAGTTTGTTTATTTTTCATATAATAGAACAGAACTTTATTTCGTGTTATTTATTATTTATTAAAACCTATTCAATTCATAATCAAACGGTTAAAGTATAATAATATATAACTTCCATAAAACATTGCTTAATACACCACACATAAAGGTAGAAAATGAAATTTTAATATTTTTTAGTATTAAAACTAATCAAAATGATAATGTATTCTTAATCCAATGAATTTTTGGAAGTATCTGTTTGTTAGTAAAATTAAATAAAATAAAATACCTTCACAAAAAAAAACAATATCTGAGTACATGAATCAGGTTATTTTAATCACAGTCAGACTCATCATTATTAATATTGCTTGTAATCAGAATATTATAAAATAAGTGATATTATTTTGGTATCTGACGTAACTTTTACCAAGATCCATAAGGTCTTTGTGTTTATTTTTGTTAACTAGCAAGGGTTTTTTGTAAACACTGACTATTCTTTTTGGTTTCGTGTGTTCTTCCGTTTATTCGTGCATTTAAAGCATTCAACAGCATCGTCTTCATAGTTGTACTTATATATCACTTTAAAGTGATCATTTATTTGTATTTTAAATTTACTAACATTGTTCATGACATTTTTGTTCCATAGCTAGTAGTTGTTCAATTATTGCAGTGCTTGAAATGTGTTTTAAAATCAAGAATCAACTCCTGTGATATTTCAATGACATTATAGGATTTGCCATCTGTTTAAGGTCTAGGGTATAAATAATCCTGTCTTTATTCTGTCTCTCAATCAAGGCATGCATGCTGTTCCCTTCGTTTTGAGTATTACCAAAGACAAGGAAACGAAGAATAATACTTGTATGAAATTTGTTACATACATACATATATAATTAAATACGACTGTATTTCAATTCTAGCCTCCACAATTGTCAGACCAGAAACGATACTCTTTTTTGCCTTTTGGTATTGTCATTTCAATTAATATATGAACACAGCTTGTAATTTAATTGGCTCCCCTTTTAGCTGTCTGTTGATTCCAAGAACAACAAACCTTGTAAATATACCATATCAAGAATGGTAAAATTTTGCATGGAAGATTCTCTTTTACAACAGAATGTACACTTAACATTTCTGTAAATTGAAAGTACATGCTAAAAACTCTTTACTTGCATAGCAAATTCCTTGTTTTTTTTTAATTTTCTAGCTGTTTCCTTTTCCTTTAAATGATTTCTTTATTTTTGAATTTCTTATTCGGTAGCCTGTGTAATATTTTCAAATGTCTGATGTTTGTTGCATGCGTCGTTTTTGGGCTTATGAAAGGCAATATTTATATCTTTGTTTACATTATCACGATATTTTCGTGCATAAGACGCTTTGCCAGAATAAAATTTTGTATCAAACCACTCGTCGTCATGCTTTTAAATCTTGGAAAACGACATTGAGCCATTCATATACTCGTACTTATACATTTTGAATCTTTGTTTAATGATCGAGTTAATGATCTTCAAAAGGCGCAAGACATATAATAATATGATCAATCACACCACGCACCATATTGAATGTTAGTTTTTGGATGGTGATGGGGTTCTACAAACACTTTTCCACAATCAAAATTTTCTATAGCGGTATGAACAAAGTTGAAACTATCGAGAGGGTTCTAAGAAACATTATTTTACAAACAGATATTCTTGTTATTTCAGCATTGTCACTTGAATCCAACCATGGTAAATAATATTAAATAGTATAAAGCCGCTTCGAATTTTGAGAAACATTTCAACGGATTTTTGGTATTTTCATAACGTACTTAGTGATAAAATCTCACTGTCGTGAAGAATCACGCCAACGTGTCGCTAAACATGATACCGCATCGCAGCTGTTGAAGAAAGTAGTTCGCTGAGCCGCCCCGCATCCGAAAATCGCTGGTGAGCCTATTTGGTCTTATGAACATGCGATTACCCGCTGGTCCTTCGTAGCTATCTACCTTATATTTTGAACCAGCCACCTCTCCTAGAGGCCTGAGCTGTCGTAGGAGGAAATTGTTTAAAAGCCCCCACCGCGTGGGCACCTCGTGGGCCACACCTCTCGCATAGACTGGGTTTGCCTGGTCAAACACGCATACCGTATCTGGTATTTTTCTCAAGCATCAGACTCTTACAAAGTTTGTGGTTCGAATCCTGCAACTAAGCTTATTAAATAAATTAGCTAGTGGCCCATTTAGAAATGCCCCATCCTTAAATTTTGGTCACTTCGAGCCGTATAAGGTTAATTCTAATCTAATAAATATTATATAATGGCTAATATAAAGTTTTAATATTTAGATTTTAACCTAAAACTTTATTGCATGTCAATTCCTATATACATGTTCTCCTAGTATAACGATTACTAAATATCGAACAGTTTCATTTTATAATATTGTATTTATTGCTGTTTAAACATAATTTTTATTCTAACTTAGTTTTACAAGTTTATTACAAAAAAATAACTGGAATATTCCATAACTTTTTTTGTTGAGGGTAAATTGATAAAAATTATTAACATTGGTACGTTGATATTACCTGGTATTAAGGCGCAGGTTGAGAAAAATGTCGCGCTAGTCGTTATTTGTGCGGTTTTTAGGAGCTATCTACTTTTTATTTAAATATATATCAACAAATAAAAAACATTATATTTCTACATAATCTTGATTTCATAAGAGCTATATCAAATTTTTTTTAAAGGAATAATTATTAATATAATCTCCTTACAACGAAACCACATAAATGTGAAATTATTATTGATTACATGCATCTCCTCGTAAAGTAATTATTATTTTATTTTGCGATTTACATCAATGGATAGGCAATTTATTAATGAACATTTCTATTGTAAATTTTTTTTCAAAAGACCAAAATTTGATTTTATTGAGAAATTATTTTAAAATCTGGGCGTATTCACTGCCCACGGGCTTGCTCAAGTCAGTGAGCGCTGAGCTCTTCGACGTGAAGCCGGTGTCGTCGGCCAGCGCACACGCTCACGTCATGTCAGTCGATAATATTATTACTTATTAGGTTATTTATAGGTAGTATTATTTGTTTGTTTTGGGTATAATTTTTCGTATTAGTTATACATACATTTGTTGTGTTTTTACTGCGCGATGAAGCTTTTTGCGTGTATTTTCTTTGAAGTAAATGCAAATAAAAAAATGAAGCACCATTGGCATGTAAGGTACGAATCCGTAATTAACATTTCGAAAAATATTATAATTTACACTATAAAAGGCTAATTCAATATTATCAGTATAGTATACAGTTAAAAATAATTCTTATACCCAACCGCAATATCTTATTAGGTATAGTAGTGCCTCGTTGGTCTAGTGGTTGTAGTAGTGCGACTGCTGATCATGAGGTCCTGGGTTCGAATCCTGGATCGGGCCAAAAAGTCAGTTATGAGTTTTTCATTTATGTTCTAAGTTATAATTAGTATTACTAAGTTATAGTTTTTTGCTAAAATATAGTATGTTATTTATTGCTTGTTTTTTCTTCGTTTTCAAAAAATAATTGAGTACATAAGGTGTTCTATACTTATAATTCGGTAAAAAGTATCTAAGTAGGTACTAATATACCTACTTTTTACGATAAACTAAAAAACTTTAAAACTAAATTAAACTAAAAATACTAAACTGACCATTTATTTTTTAACTCAAAACAGGAAATGGGTTTATTGATATTCTAAAATCTATAACTTTATAAAATTAGTGTTCACTATAAAATTATATTCCGTATAGACGGTAGTTATTAAATGCAACATCTTTTTTTAATTATTAATTACATTTGTCAGTGGAATAAATTTGCTTTAATAAAGTTGGTGATGATTTTAAATAAGAATAAAATTCTGCTCAATTTTTTTATTGTTATCTTTGTTAACAACATCGCCTTTAGAACTGGAACCGTAAGTGTTTCTTTTAGACGTCTACAATTTATTCAAAATAAAAAAATACTCTTTCTACCGGAGCATTTGTACCAGGTAGACATAAAATATATTCGATTAAAAAAAATATGTTGAAGATTGTTGACTTTGAATACTTCCATCCAACGAGTTACGGTACAATTTTGTGTCCCAGCGCTTTATTTGGGGACAATGGGACAGGTGACCGAGAAAAGGGACAGTCCCGTTTAAAAACGGGACGTATGGTCACTTTAGCTATAACCCGGCGACGGCTCCGTGGCGCAGTGGCTTAGCAATCAGTTGTTGCGCTGGGAGCCGCGGGTTCGAATCCCGCACGGAACAAATATTTGTAAGGCCTACAAATAATTGTTCCGGGTCTGGATGTTTGTCCTTGTGCAATTTATGTTTGTAAACTGCCTCCACGACTCTCGTTGTATATTGCTCTCACTCTGCGAAACATACTATTTGTTTATTCTTTATTGCACCAAATATTTGTACAAAAGGCGAGCTATCTATCTATTTACCTATAGTGAGTAGGTATCTTTCAACCTCACAATTTTCAATGCTTCATTTTTAATATATAATTAATTATAAAATTTCATAATTAGATAATATACGAGAATACATAATTCTAATATAATGCAAGTAATATACCGAATAAAAATATTAAAATACATTTATCGTTGTACACTGTGTGTATTTCCATAAAATAGTTTATTGATGTTGAAAAAATACTACGTCCGTACAGTAGGTGGCGTCTTACATATTATTTCTTAGGCGATCGTATATTGTAGCGAGTCGGCGCGGCACGGCACACAAAATGCTCAAGGTCGTTCGCATGGAGTAGCCCCTTAACGGCACGCTTATTATACTACGGAGTTAACGAAATTATCTTTATGCAAACAATCTGTAATTTATAATGCATTAAACGAAATTCATTATCATTTTTAAATTGATAAATTATTGTTTTGTAATGAAAATCCCACTTCAACAGCCCATAACCGCTAATGTATTATATATCATGTACTAACTTTAATAATTTATATCATATTCACGCCGCATATTTAAAGGAGTAAAAAGTCACCCGTCTTTATAACTGTCACAAGTTTTTAAACATGTCTCCGACGGAAAGATTTAATTATACAAATCGAATAGAATTTGTGGTAATTGTCTTAGTAGACAACCTGTTACTTTAAATTGTAATTCTACATCAACTTGTCGTACTTGCTTCATTTTAAGCAGGTTACTAATCACAAAAGTAACAATGAATTTATTAGTTCACCGCATAAACCTAAGGTTACGCCTGCCAAGTCTTCTGCTGAAGATTATCCGACGGAACGTCCGGCTGACACCTCGGAACCTTCATAGGAGCGGGTGTCGATATGCACGCTCTCCTCAAAACCATTAGAGGCGTCTTTGAAGACCGAACTCTTGCCTACTGCTAAAGTGTTGATAGCAGGCCGCGGAGAAAAGGACGTGATTGTGCGCTGTCTTATTGACCCGGGTTCGCAAAAACATTACATAAACACACGTTGTTGTCGTAAGTTAGGACTACGCATAAATGCTAATTATACCTGAACAGTTAAGGGTATAGGTAGAACCGGACAATTAGTGAGAGGCTCTACTACTCTCAGTTTTTGTTCAAGGCTTGGACTACAGCCTAAGTACAAAATAGACGACTTAGTTTTGAACAAGATAACTGTTCAACATCCGCTTACGCAAATAGATACTCGTATTACAAAAATGCATCTCTTAAATAATCTTTCGCTCGCTGACGATTCCTGTGCTCTTCCAGGTTTTGTTTACATACATTTAGGCGTTAATTTATTCGTGCGCATTTTATTACCAGAAAATTTTCTCGCGGTCAGGAAATCCTAAAGTGATTGAAACGGTTTTAGAATATATCGTTTTATGAGAGGCACCAGTTGATGAACGGGACTTTGCCTCCTGGTCCCTTTGTACCACATCTTCCAACGCATTTCTGGATCTTCGCAGGTTTTGGGAGATGGAAGAAGTAGAAGTCGTACCTATCAATAGTGTCGACGATCAGTACTGTGAGCAGTTTTATGCTTCTACAGTTAGCAGACATGCATTAGGCAGGAACCACGTGGCCTTGCCTCGCAAAATTGAGTCCTCCACTCTTGGAGACTCATTTCATATCGCAAGATGCCATTTACAGAAATTCGCAAAGAGGGGCGCCCTCTTCAACGCATTTTGTATAGGTTAATCCGCAGGAACTTATACAAGTATTTCAGTTTAACCGCGTGGCCTTTGGCCTTAAAAGTAGCCCATTTTTGGCAAATCGCACCGTCCAGAAATTATGTATGGATTAAGGACACAAATTTTCCTTAGCAAAGGTAATTATGAGTCAAGACATTTACTTTGATGATATAGTAAGTTCCCTCATATTGACAGAGGAAGTAGTCGATGCCGCTACGCAACACAACCAGCTCTTTCATGCAGGATATTTTGAACTTACTAAATGGGCTAGTAACAGTTTTACAGTCTTACAAGCTATTCCCTAGTACGTGCGCCTATCGCAATGTGTAGAAATGGATAGCAAAGCCTCGACGCTTAAAATACTTGGCCTTCGCTGGTTTCCATAAGGAGACTATTTTGCATTTTATATCAACACTGACAATCGCTCTTGTACGAAGAGAAATATTCTCTCGTCCATCAGAAACAGAAACAGAAACAGATTTTTTTTATTCAATATAGATTGTAAATAATAGTTATTGAAAGTCACTCTTTTGTATGATTACCACTGGTTCGAAAAAAAACCTCTGTCCTGGGAAGAACCAGCAAGAAACCCGGCGGGACTTTTTTTTAAATAACAGCTTACAATCATGTATGTTACACAAATTAACAACACAACAAATTAGAAATAGCTTGGGAGCGATCACCTCATTTCCAGGGGTTATTATCATCTATTAATTCCTTAATATTATAATAACCCTTTTATACAAACTTAGTTTAATAAAATTTTTGAACTTTGAGCAGGTCAAATTTTGTATATTTTCTGGGATTTTGTTGTAAAAGCGTATACATCGCCCCAAGAAAGAATTACTGACTCGATGGAGTCGAGTAACTGGTACTACTAGCTTGTGTCTGTTCCTAGGTATTTACAGAATGAATATCACTTATTTTTGTAAAACTACTTTTATTTTTGTGTACGTACATTACATTTTCATAAATGTATTGAGAGAATCGCTATCATCGCAAGCTTATTTGACGTGTTAGGTTTAGTTGCTCCTCTAATTCTATTCGCTAAGCTCCTCATAAAGGATCTGTGGCTCGCTAAGGTTAATTGGGATGAGCTCCCTCCTAAACGCATCATTCGCTCCTGGAAACAATTTGAGTCAGAGTTGCCATCGATCGCAACTGTACACTTTCCGCGACTTTTGTGTGTTACCTCAGATTGTCATGTTTCCATTATCGGATTCGCTGATGCTAGTAGCGAGCCTTTGGTGGTGTCGTATACCTCCGATTACTGCTGCCTAACAGTGGCTGTGAGGTGAGAATAGTATGCGCAAAGTCTAAGGTCGCACCTCTTAATTTCGTCTCGCTGGCGCGACTAGAATTAAACGCAGCTCTACTTTTATCGAAACTTATAAGACCTATATTTGATACTTATAAGCTGAGATATCCTATAGAGTCTATCGTAGCCTTCTCAGATTCAACTGTGACTTTAAGTTGGATTCACTCTTCGCCGCACCGTTGGCACACATATGTTGCCAATCGGATCGCAAGCACTAATGAAAACTTAGCAGCTGAACATTTCTTTCACATTGGGAGCTCCGTGAACCCTGCCGACTGTTTATCAAGGGGCTTGACTCCTAAAGAGTTAGTACATCATTCGCTATCGTTACAGGGATCGCGTTGGCTACAGTTACCACGTAGTTATTGGCCTGTCACGTCCTTTTTTGCTCGGGGTCCAAAGGAACTTCCTGAATTGAAATCACTCGCTTTTCTTACTACCCTTGGTGATAAAGAAGGCCACTCAAATGAACCTGCACAAGGCAGTACTACTGCTACCTATAATTTTATTTATACTTTCGCTAATCGCTTTTCCTCTTGGAACAAATATTGCAAAGGCCAGTTGTAAATCTGTGTTACCTACGCAATAGCCTTAATTGGGAGTAAGATTTATTTTTATTGCATACCTTAAGCGAAAGCGCAAGGTATGTTCTACTATCGCCTAAAAATTAAGATTTCAATGTTTTATCGAATAAAATCGTATCTAGCAATCATATTATACATATAAATGATATAAAAAAGCACATTGTTAGAAAGATAAATGATTGTTGAACTTATTAATAATTTTTTTTAAATCGATTAATTGCTATTTTTAAATAAAAAAGGGATTTAGTGGCTTATGGTGTGAATTTATCATGTCCCTGTGACTTGTAAACACGATAACTTTTGAAAATATCAATTGTTTAACTCAATCTATTACAATACAATACTATACAATACAATACAATCAGGAAATTTGGAGGCTTTGGATGGCAAGATTTCTAGAATAAAGTAAAGTTGCAGGCTATTCAAATCCCACTGCTGGCATATGCCTTCTCTCATTTCTGACAAGGTTTTAGGGCAAGGAAATGTCCGCCCAACGTGTGTTAGTGAACTTCACATGTCTTCAAAATATTTTTTTTCTTATTTCTCAGACATGCAGGTTTCCTCACGGTGTTTTCCTTCACCGTCGAGCACGTGGTAAATCAGCACTTAAAATTGCAATTTACAATTTCATTGGTGCCACCGGGGATCAACCCGGGTTGCTCGAGTACTGTAAGAAGCTTACAGCGAGCGGTAACCATCTGAGCTACCACGGCTCTTTTCTAGAATACTTTCACGATATTCTAGGTCTACGTGATCGATAATTGACAGTTCATCTTTGGTAAAGTGTGGCATCAGGTGGCAAAGGCGACTCTGAAAATAAAGTAAACATGCATTTTATATCATGCCATTAATGAGGCAAATTATGGCAGCACAGAATGACAGACAGACGACTGTTTAAAAGTAATCCCTTTACTACTAAAAATTAGAATACTAAATCATGTGTAATATTACTGCAAACTATCATGACGTATACTGGTATATCTCAATTTAACGCAATATAGAATGTACAGAAGTTTTAATAATTTATAATCTAAATATAATGTGATTATTTACTGTCATAATTATAATTAATATAAGCTAATGTAATGAAAAACTTAAACTACTTACCATTTTTATGAAAAGATTCCACTGACTCGTTATTTTCAAAATTTTCGTGAATACCTAATATAATTTGAGTGTTTTAAATCTACTAAATTAAGCATAAGTTTTGCTCTAGCATTTTGCAGTATTCCCTCCATGCTTATTCAAATTAAAATATAGTGATTTTATAAATATAATAATATAATATATTAGCAAAAATATACACCTAAATTGACATAGTCGCGTGTCACGCGTACGCTGTATACTGGTCCAGTTTGCACATGTCGCTTAAAGTACCTCACCGACGTCCCGCGTATACTGAATCCAAGTAGTTAGCTTAGAACGCGTCGTAATGAAATTTTAAATAACAATACTTTAACCACGTTAGATTATTTCCAAAAGTACTTATGAATTTAAGGTTTTTTCGACATAGTCTGATAAATAACATGTTTTTACAATCATTATCGTCAAAACCTGAAAATACCTAAAATGTTAGATGACTCACTATACTTAGGAGGTATCGATATATTAATAATCTATGTAGTATTATGAGTGTGAACAAGGGGAGAGTTTTTTCATACGTAGATGACACTGCGATATTGTTTCGGTGAGACACTTGGGAATAAGGGCAATTAATAGCGGACACAATATTAATTAAGGTTGCTCATTGGCTGGACAATAACTTACTTATTTTGAATGTTAGTAAAACTCAGTTTTTCTATGAATAGTCGATCACAGTCAAAAGATGAGTTTAGAATGAAAATACATAAATGTAACAATCCTTTCAGCGGTAACTTTACGTGTACATCAATTGAAAAAGTTTAATTTACAAAGTATCTGGTCGTTATGTTGTATCAACGACTTTCCTGGTACAAGCATGTTGTATTAGTATCTAGTAGAATTCTAAAACTCACTTGGATATTTAAAACTTTAAGATATTGTTAGTGTTGTAGAATTTCGTTGCCTGTTTAAACCTTTTCAATCAAATATATGTAGCCCTTATTATAATATATTGTATACCAATTGGGGGGTAACTACAAAAGTAAATTTTTTGAAGTTGCTCAGTGATGTTGACTATAGGTTATTCATTTTAAACCGTACATGTACTCCACTAGCTTTTTGTATTCATCTTGTGGTTTGATTTCCGTGAGGCAGTTGTACACATTACACATTTTATTAAAAAGCGTTAGTTTTCGGCTTTTAATCTTACTTACAGTAGTAAACGAAGAAATTATAGTATATATATATATATATATATATATATATATATATATATATATTAAAAATATATCCATTAAAACATACGACTGTACGAAAAAAATAATGCAGTGTCTAAAAACACTTAATTACGGACAAACTGAAGTTCTATTAGAAGTTATCCTATGAACACTGTCTCTGTCTTTTTCTCACACATACACACATGCACAAACGTAGACACGCACACATAACACACAAACGCGCGCGCGTGCGCGTGCTCATGCATACACTCTGTTTCTCTTTTGTTGAATTAACTTAGTTCAGGGAGGGCGAGGGCCTTCTTACACAAGTAGTTTTATACTTAAAAGAACCCAAAGTTGTACTTTTTTAAGAATATGTTGGAAAGAATAAACTTTCATTTCATTTCCTTTCAGACCATCCTGCAATAGACCTTTTTTGTCTCTAGCTAATGCGGTCGAGAAAAACTTCTGTCGTCCTACACTGCCTTCGCTGGTAAAACCAGATGACACACAAGCGCGTACGGCTAAAAGACAAAGGCTTAGAAAACAATGGGAAGGCAATTAACGTTTCCCTTGATGTCTTGAAAGTCAACAGGGTCTGGTATGCTGGCCTTTTCGGCAAGCTTTTAGCGCACTGCATATCCTCCGGTTTGATCAGCTAGGTGAAAGGCTCTTTGAGTAAATGATATCTTCGAGTCGTTATCGAAGGCTGCTCCTCCAAGCTTATAACGATTAATGCCGGAGTGCCTATATATATATACACAGTCAGGTCATAAGTATTGTCACACAGTAAAAACTTTTCTTTTCGAATGCTGGCCACAAAAAATTTTACTCATTGTTAAATATGGAGTGGACGCTTAAAGAAGACCGTGTTGCAGTTATTGCGTTACATCGTTGCGGTTACTACTACTTAACTACTATTAAATTTTTTGTTAAATGATTTCTGAGAAAAATCGATTATATAGGAAGGGGGGCGGGGGTCATCCCAAAGTAATAACAAAGTGTAGTCGGCGGGGCTCCTATTTCTGCATGGTTTATAAAAACATAACCACGAAGAGGATGGAGCCTTCTAACCTAACCTGTCCGAGTCGGGGTGCCCCAAGTCCCGAGCTCGCTTCGCTCACTCTTGCACCAAATAAAACACCAAAATGTTAACTTTTATAATTACATACTTTAATAAGTAAACATATTTTATTACTTCCATCATTTGCCAAAACGTCGTGACACGACAAAATACTTCAAAGCTACGAGGTAAATATATATAAGATATGTTTCTCGAAAATCTTTTTCGTGTTTATTCGGAAAACACACTAACCAATTATGCAAGCATGAAAGAACTGTCAAACTGATATTTCGTGTCAGATTTCAGACTAGCTTCAAATGCGCTGTAGTTTCCCGGTTATTATTATGCTGTTAGCCAATAGATATCTACTGCTCCATCGATCGAAATTTTTGACATACTGAAAAATTTGAATATAAACAAAAGATTAGTTTATCGTACGATCAAACGATACAATGAAGACTCTAGTGTAGATGACAGGTCAAGAAGTGGTCGCCCTCGGTCTGTTAGGACTCCAGCAGTGATAAAAGCTGTGAAGGCGCGAATTCAAAGAAATCCCAAACGTAAGCAGAAACTGTGGGCCCTTCAGATAGGGTTAAGCAGAACCACGGTGAAAAGGGTGTTAAATGAAGACTTAGGACTTCGGGCATATCGAAGAAAAACAGGACATCGTTTGAATGCTCGTCTAATGGACCTGAGACTAAAGAGATGCCACGCTTTGTTGAAGCGGTACGCGGGAAAAAAATATCGGGAAATTCTTTTTTCGGATGAAAAAATTTTTACCGTAGAAGAGAGCTATAACAAACAAAATCATAAGGTATACGCATACAGTAGTGAAGAAGCGAGAAACCGTATTCCGCGTGTCCAACGAGGTCATTTTCCATCCTAGCTCATGGTATGGTTGGGAGTTTCTTATTGGGGCTTAACAGAGGTACATTTTTGTGAGAAAGGTGTAAAAACGAATGCAGTTGTGTATCAAAATACAGTCCTGACGAACCTTGTGGAACCTTTTTCTAATACCATGTTCAATAACAGGCACTGGGTATTCCAACAAGATTCGGCGCCAGCTCATAGAGCGAAGAGCACACAAGACTGGCTGGCGGCGCGTGAAATCGACTTCATCTGGCACGAGGACTGGCCCTCTTCCAGTCCAGATTTGAATCCGTTAGATTACAAGATATGGCAACACTTGGAGGAAAAGGCGTGCTCAAAGCCTCATCCCAATTTGGAGTCACTCAAGACATCCTTGATTAAGGCAGCTGCCGATATTGACATGGACCTCATTCGTGCTGCGATAGACGACTGGCCGCGCAGATTGAAGGCCTGTATTCAAAATCACGGAGGTCATTTTGAATAAACTTTAGTGTCACAAGAATCTATGTTTTGTGTAGTTCATTTTGGTATATAAATGGTTATATAATGAATAAACTTGTTTCAATTATTTTATATTAAACAATGACAGAATTTATGACCTGACTAGGTATATATAAAACATACCTGTAAAATATAGAAATTTCCCTTTTTGACGTCTGTTAAATATCAATATAACATATTAATTAGCAATCAACCTAAACCAAACTCAATATTTGATATATTGTAGTACATGTATTTTTTCCAGTTTTTGCAAACCGCCTCATTTTCCGCAACTCACAAATTACATATAAGTGCATCGAAAAAAAACCAATAAAATCTTAATTAACAGTATGTAATAACAATATATTGTTAAAGTCCGAAGCAAAGTTTCTAAAACTAGTTTAATTACAGTTGTGAAATGAGCTGAAGATGAGAAGGAATTAAGAAACTATACCGTGTCCTGAACTTTCGACATTAATATCGCAGCTAGCTATATTCTTTGAAATAAATAATCATTCCTGTAATATAATACAATACTTTGTATTTTTAGCGTAACGGTATATATCAGATTGTGTATATCGTGTATCTCTCTATCTGTCCATAGTGTAGTAGTGAGTAGTAAGATGTAAATTGGAAAACTCTATTGTTCGAGAAACTGTCATATCGAAGACAAACGACCATAAACTGATTGAATCTTGGCAGGTGACAATGTGTATCAATAACTTACAAAGTAAAATATGTTTACTTTGTTTTTTTTTTTAACATAATTCAGGTCGATGTTTGCCTATTTTCATTTATGATGAATTGTAGCCATAGATGGGCACTGATTTATTTTATCAAAATCCTAAATGCTGTAATTGGATGGAAAAACAGGTATTGATAAGTTATTCCAACCCTTTGGTATATTATGTGTTACGGCTAATAACCGAAGTGCCGTTACACCTAGTACTAGCCGGCTAGAACTAGGTGCGGCCAGTAGTAAGTTAATAGCCGAAGTGCGAATACATCTAGGTGTAGCCAGCTGATACAAGGTATCGTCGATTACGGTTGATGTATCTATCATACACAAATTATAAATAAGATGTCCGTGGTGGCCTTTGGGCCACTTTAACCACACCTTAACCTGCTTGTCGCTGATATTATTTGATACGTTTTTCCGTATTTTTACAAATTTTACTGGAAAAGAGGCTGGTAGGAGAGATTCCATCTTAGTCCTCACGGGTGACAACGCATCTGCATTTTGATTCGCAAACGAGGATAGATGTAGATGTCTATGGGCCGCAGCAACCACTTACCATCAGGTGGACTGTGTGCTCGTTTGTCACCATTATCCTATAAAAAAATGTTGTTTACACTAGTCTGTAAATACAGACATCATCATCATCATCATCATCATTACAGCCTTTCATAAGTCCACTGTTGAATATAGGCCTCTCCCAAAGAATGCCACAAAGCACGGTCCTGAGCCACCTGCATCCATCGACTTCCTGCATGTCTTACCAGGACTTCACTCCATCTAGTGGGGGGTAGCCCTACACTTCGCCTACCGGTACGAGGCTTCCACTCGAGAACCTTTCTTCCCCATCAGTTGTCGGTTCTTCGAGCTATATGGCCAGCCCACTGCCACTTTAGCTTACTAATCCGTTGGGCTATGTCGGTTACTCTGGTTCTACTGCGGATATCCTCATTTCTAAGTTTATCACGCAGAGAAACCCCGAGCATAGCCCTCTCCATAGCTCGCTGAGCGACCATGAGCTTTCTCATACGGCCAGCAGTGAAGGACCACGCCTCAGGATTTTAAAAGTGGTAGAGCCAGGCGGCAACTTTTGCTGTCGCACGGATGGGCCGGCTCGAACCGGGGTGGTACCACGACCTCACAGAATACCAGCGTGAAGTAGAGGCTTACCTCTGCGTTTCGCCTGGTGAGTGCAGGTAGCCGGAGGCCCCTTTTACAGGAAATGAGGCATTCTATCCTAGTCCTCACGGGTGACAACGCATCTGCATTTTGACTTGATGTAGATGTGTATGGGCCGCATCAACCACTTACCATCAGGTGGACTGTGTGCTCGTTTTTCACCCTTATCCTATTAAAAAAAAAGATCCGTAAGTCATCACTGGCAACACGCACTGGTTGTACAATGTTGTTTTCAGGTTTTGAGGTATGTCTAACGAGAACATTTTTCGTAGTCTCCCGAACGCTGCCCAGCCGAGTTGAATCTGTCGATTGACCTCTTGGTCGAAGTTGGACTTACCTAATCGAACTATTTGTCCCAAATAAACATACTCGTCAACAACTTCGAGCTTAGTGTTCCCAACAACTACCGGCATAGGTGTGACATGGACGTTAAACATGATTTTTGTTTTATATAATATAGACATCACTATCAGACAATTTGAACTTAGCAAAATTAATTATAATATAAAAGTTAATAATTTAATTGTAGAAAATAAAACATAAGAGTGGGGACACTCTACACTAATTTATCCCACTGACTGATTTAATAACCGTGTACTGCAATAAAGAACTCATGATCATAATATAACCCTAACCCACATCCTACTCTTTCTTTCCAACTCCTGATGTATTCACCTTTATTATTATTAATTTTTTGTTCGCGTTTTTCGTCTGCGCGTAAAATTATAATGCCCACACCTTATCATAATAATAACGTATGGGCTCTATAACTTTGTGATTGTTTTGAATGAATAAATAAGGGTCATGTTTTGTTACATATTTGGACTCAGAATAGAGTACTGATCAACATTACTATTATTTCCGACAATCGATCTATATTTATAAAACGTAATTTTATCTTTTCTTTTTAAATTTAGACATCCTAGATGACTCCTGGAATTACTATCTATCTTTTTGTAAAGTTTCATCACAATCAGTTCAAGCATACCGAAGATTAGCCGGACAGACAAGACATATATATACGTATTTTAAAAAGGGTTATTGGTCTTAATAGCATGCAAATAACACGCCGAGCTTACAAAAATCCAGTTATTTAAAAATTACAGACAAATATTTCAATTTATTTTTACGTACATACATAGAGAGGGAGAAATGAAACAGGAGAAGGGCAGCAGCATTTTCCTGATAACAACTAAAAATAATAAAAAAACTGTGGTTGCCAACCCGTGCCAAGCGTGGCAACTATATGTTGAAATCCCCCTATGAGGCAATCTATTAGGGAGGCCTATGTTCAGCAGTGGACTTCTATAGGCTGTAATGGAAGGATGGATAAATTTCCTCAACTCAACCTATTTAAATCCTACATGCTTATAATTTTAATATGTATGTAGTGCATAATTAACACTAAACCTATTGCTCGCACTTAAATAAAGTCAAAGTTGCTGTCAGTAATATCGAAATTACTGTTTTCTTTTTTGCTCAGGAGGTTATTTGCATGCTTTTAAAACATAAATATAGTATGTAGAGCATTCAAATATGATAGAATAAGTTATTTAAATATTTTTCTGTCTGTTCGGGCTGATAATCGAAATGGCTGATTGTAATGAAACTTTATTAACAAATAGGGAGCAGTTCCATGAGTTATCAAGGCTATATTTTATCTAGAAAACCTATTAGAAATCGATAAACTGATAAAAAGTGGTTTTTGGTGATTATCTACCAAAAAGGTATAAATCCACAAACTTTATCTTCCGTCTCTTAAAGGTTTCATCGATTTTTACCTTCTTTTTACTTCAACGCCATTTCACAACAAAACTTAGTCTCAAAGTATAAGGTGATAAGAACTTTTCCCGTAAAATAATATTATGCTCTTCAATTTTTCTCAATATATTTTCCCTTATCGTACATAGATTTAGAAACAAGGGTTACCGTTTTATATTGAAAAGTTTAAACACCATTTACTTAACAAATATTTATTTATTTGGACGACGTATTTACCCTCGTTATCAATATATTTCTGCCATCTCGAGGGAAAGTTATCTTTGCAATAGAACTCTGGCGAACTGGATTCTACAAAGTATATAAAGATATTTTATACCGCTTTCTGAGAATAAATGTTATAAAAAATTGCGGAAAAATAGCAATCGATTAGTATTGGATCTTATGAGTACGGAGGGTGAAGTATGACTTTTAACTACAGATCTTGTAATCTTAAAACGGTTTTTCGTGCAGATCTGTTTCTTTTAGAATCTCACTATCATTGTACAAAATTTCACAATAGACATCTCTCTTATTATACTGGATATTAAAATCATAGAGAATCACATCAGGAAATAACCACCAAACCATTACTATTTCCTTTCAATGGGTTATCTTCACTTAAAGACATTATTAAAGTATTTGGCTTGGGTTCAGCTATTGCGTTCATCGTTTGCGATTAACTTAAAGAATAAATTTTTCATCACATGTCGCAATTTAGTGTAAAAACTATTCATTTCTATACCTCAAGCAACAGAATTGTATAAAAAATTTGAATTAATAATGTTATAGTTTTTATGTTAAAAAGTTTTTAATCGCGAATCTTGTACCATTAAGAATTCATTTTTATTCATAGTTTAATTTCATTAAAATACTAACCTTATACCTTTACCTTACCTAGCAATAGCCAAGAAACTGAATTTTAATTAGATTTGCGATACTTGCCCAAAGACTATAAAGATCTGCAGGATTTTTCAGTTAGGCGGACGAAAATAGAAACTTCATATCGGCTGAGCTATGATAGTAATAAACTTAATTTTTCTATATTTTCCGCCTATAGTTGTTGTTTGTTAACGCTACAAGGTTCTTTAATTATGATTTATTACAACAATGTTATTTTGTTGTGTAATATAATATTATCATAACACTGAAAATACATTTCGAAATACAATAATTATTATTGTATGTCGCAGTAGAATTATCTCAAAATGTATTTTCCGGCCATAAAAACGAAAACCAGTTGTGTGTTTTATAATTAGAATAGAATATAATAATTTTTATACAATATAAATAAATAACAAGAACTAACTTTCAATAACGTAATTTATGCTTTTACCACTGGTTAGGAAAAAATCTCTTTCCTGAGAAAAATCAGGTAAAAAAACCAGCGGCAGTTTGTTAAAAATTAATTTACAATATAATTTTTTTTTTCACTTTAAAATGAAACCCTTTAGAAACTACATGGTAGTGATTCCCCCCCCCCCCCCCTTTCCTCATTCCCAGGGAATATAATAAAATATAGCTGATATTTTCACAATGTGATATTTAAGGACAACATATACTTTTCCTCATGCATTGATAAAAAAGTAAATGTATCCTCTCAGGACCATTTTTATTTTCTTTATTTGAACACATTTAAAACATAATATTTAAGGCAAAAAGGATACATATAGATTAAATATATATATATATATATATATATATATATATATATATATATATATATATATTTCTGACGTCAATAAATATCCCTCTAAACAAACACAATCAATGAAACCAAATTTTTATTTACTTAATGTATTTCAACCAAATGAAGCATTTTATTAACATCAATAGGGACATATCGTTACAGTCTATCAAAAGTCCACTGCTGACAATAGGCTTATTAATAGATAGCCTCATAGGAGGGATATTTGCCATAGTTTCCAACCGCGGTATTCTAATTTCTTACTTTTTATCAGAAAGAGGCTGCGGCCCATCTTCTGATAAGTTTCCCTTTGACACCTATTATGAAACCCACGATATGGGGTACACGATATTGTTACACCACCACTACATTTTTTCACCATACGATTTTTCCGGACCGATACGACTTAGGGACCTTCAAGAAAAGAGCCTACTCCTTTTTAAAAGGCCGGCAACGCATCTGCGATTCCCCTGGTGTTGCAGTTGTACATGGGCGGCGGTAGTCACTTACCATCAGGTGAGCCGCATGCTCGTTTGCCCCCTCTCCTATAAAAAAAAAAACATGGTCAAATTGGGACATAAATGGATAATATTTTTTACATGGTAAAGCCACGGTGCAGCTATTTTAGTGGTATATTTGTAGCACAAATGGGTCGACTCAACCGAGGAAGGGCCACGATCTCACAGAATACCAGCGTAAAATAGCAGCTTAACGCTGCAGTGTTTCGTATGGTGAGTCTAGAAAACCGGAGACCAATTTTACTGGAAACGAGGCATTTCATATTAGTCCTAACGGGGACAACGCATCTGCATTTTTATTCATAATCGAGGATAGATGTAGATGTCTCTTGACCGCAGCAACTACCTTCTACTCATTTATCGCCCTTATCCTATAAACATTAGATGGTGCCTAGTAATAGTGTAATTTTATTTTTTTCATTAAAAAATTGGTAGGTTTTTTCATTAAAAAATAGGTAGTATTAATAGTCATTCCATTTAAAATGTTCCCTGAAATACTTAACAACCTTTTTACATACTTTTTACATACACATACCTTTTCACACAAACATACGTTACATCGCGCTTGAAATGGATACGCAGAGTACAAAGAGCAGCGAGCTAACCGAATCACTTTAGCCAAAATAATGTGGGTATTAATGCAATTGTGATAATAAAAATAAAGCTGACTAGCCCATCACCTACACACTCACAAACCCAACATCCCATTAGACACACTCTTCTCTTTTTATATAGAAATAAGGCTGACAAACGAGCACACAAGATGCAAATGTGTTTATACCCCTGGGGACTAATATGGATTACTTCGTAACAATAAAAAGGTTCTTCACTTCACTCATCACACAAAACACAGCAGACTTATGCTACTATTTCACGTTAGCATTCTGTGGTAGCGTAGTCTGGCCCCGTTCGAGCCAACTCCATTCGTGCTTTAGTGATATTCAACAGCAGTGTAGCTCCTTAAGAATTGTGTAGTAAATTGTAAAATTGCAAGACTTTACTTAATATTCTCAGGATGGAGTTTCAATATATTTTATAGTTTTTTTAAGCATTATTCAATATCGGGCGATATTTATTTTTATTAAAAAAATTATATTACATGGCATCCTTGTTATTAGTATGCTTCGTACTCAGTATGAGGGTTTCGGATTCTTATCACTCACCATGCAAAGCACAGCAGCATTATTGCTGCCATACAACGTCAGAATTCTATGTGATCGTGGCCCTTTTATGGTCAAGCCGATTCATTTGTACTGTTTGTATTTGTAGCGTGCCTTAACGTGCGTATGCCTTCTCATCACTTTTTCTTCTTACTTCATCAAGTTATTACAGTCCACCACTTTATATGGACTTTTCCTTTTTTTAAGGATGTTTATAATAAGCTCAATTGAAAATATTAAATTAATATAAAACACAGGGTTGTACCCAGGGCTTAGTCTGGGTACACATTTGATCACCTTTACGTATATTGATCAGCCGTATCGTATCGAATATTATCTTTAGTATCGTGTTTTAGTATGGTCACCCATTTTGACCATGTTGTATCATATCTGCGTATCATATGTAGACGATACAAATTTTCTTCCGATATTCTTGTGTATTTTCCACGTTAAACTATTTAATACGGTATAACGGTGATTAGTTTTTCCTTGATGATCGGGGAAAAATTGACAAGTCGATAAATCGACGTATCAGGCATCATTTTGCATCGTTGTGTCGTCATAGTGTCAAAATATACCCATATTTACGTTAATGATACGCGCATCTGATACGAAGTATATCAGGAGAGGATTTGTATGAAACGGGACGTATCAGATTTTGTATTCAATTTTGAGACCAGACTAGAAATTATGAAATACGTTGGTGTCAGGCGACGTAGACACGATACGCCAAAATGATCAAGTGTGGTCTAATTTTCTGATGCGTTTTTTCAACGCCGAAGGCGCGCAGTCTGAATGCGGCGGCCAGACACTGTTGCTATTAATTCTATTCGTAGTTGGTACAGCAACATCTGTTACCGTCATATTTGCGTAGTAATCACTGGCCACTATAAAACAAACACGCTGAACTTATTGGACTTATTTTAAATAAGAATTGATTTTCCAATCACCTGATAAAAGTTATCTATGACTAATTCTGAAAATACAATTGATACATTATAATTCTTACAATTAATTTTTTATGTTTTTATATCGTATTTGTATCAGTTTTCGTAAAAGACTAATTGCGGAAATAACTAGGAAGAGGATGTTTAACAAATTGACATCAAAGTCGATTATTATCAAATGATTAATATAAAATGTTTGTTGTTTCTTTAAAATCCTGTTCAAAAAAAATTAATATAGAAATGTCCTACATTTTATATAATATACACAATTAACTGATATTGTTTTAAACAATTGTTAAACGTACGGTTCGCGAACTCTTAGTTCGTAATTTCGAATCCATCATTCAACTGCTGTCGTGAATCAGTCTTAGTACATGCCTATGCAAGGCCAGCAGAAATATTATATTAACATAATATTAAATGAATTCACGTGACGACCTATTATTAACACGGAAGTAGATGGATGTAGGTGGCTCCGGACGGTGTTTCCTGACATTTCTTGCGGAGTACCGCAATGTAATAGGACTTCTTTTTGCCTAGGAGTACTCTGGGAAGGTACATTCTCTTATCTATATTTTTTCCGTCAAGAAGCAGTGCGATCACTTATGTTGAGGTCTAAAAGACAGAAACAGTACAGTGACAACTTAAGAGGCGTACCATCTTAGTTCTCAGTGGCGACAACGCATCGGTAGCTATCATTGTTTAAAATTGGTTTCAGGTGTACTTATGCCGCAGCAGCCACTTACCATCAGGTAGACTTTTATACTAGAATGATTTTGTCCGTTCAGTTCGGGTCACAAATCGTCGGAGTATTTCGCTCTTTCTCACACTCACGGGCCTTAGGGGCAAGCATAGTGATGCGCATCATTGTTGTCGATAAGCGTTATCGCTAGTCTATTTAGTTTTGTCATTATGTGGGTAAGTGATAAAAATGAAAAAAAAGTAGATAACATATTTAATAAAATAAGAATAATAATGATTTAAATATTAATTATTAATTAGGTATCTGATACGGCCTACGACTGCCCATACAAAGGTTCAATCTTCCGGGGCCCATTCAGCAGAAGGCTTAACGAGCAGACGCAGGTCGGGCCTCAATATGGCCACGTGGAATTTCCTATCACAATAACATATATGGGAGGAAACTAGAAAGCAAAAGTACTTACCTGTATCAGGAGCCAACTTTGCTCTAAGACTTGGGCAGGCCGTGAGTATGTGTAATGTTAGATAGCGAGTCGTGTACAGTGATGTGTGAATGTGTGGGGCCTTGGCAAGCATAGGCGACCAGCAGCGGCCGAGTTCCAGGCTGCTCCAAAATGCTGCATCGCTCCGGACTGTTCCATCGCCGGACCACTTCTTTCTTCACTGTCACTGATTCAGTCTCTTAGCTTCATTGTACATTTAACTAACTTCAATTCGCCTAATTCCACACTCATCGCAGAATCGAATACGTGATACGCAACACGGCAACGGATAGTAGTTCAAAGTTCATATTCAATGCCCCGGATTCACTTATCACAAATTATAAATTCGACATAGAATAACGCGTCGCACAAGATTCAAAATACGCCTCGTTAACACGCAAATTAATTTAACTAGGCAATCAAACACAAAAAGGCACTAACGCGACGACCCAATTATAACGCTATCCTATCTACGTGACGAAGAAGCGTGTACTTCATGTAGCTATCTAGATCCGCGACGGGCCCGTGCTTTTCGGTAAAAAGGGCAGCACGGGCCTTCAGCGTCGTGTCTGGCGGGGGACTGACCCTTCGCCCACGCGTCGAGCGACTGCCCGCCGCACACCGACGTGCCACCTGGCGAGCGTTTTTTCACCTACATACTATCGGATGACGCAACTGCCTGAACGCCATTGGATGGCGTACAAATTACCTTTTTTGGCCTAAACAGTATCTATGTATTAAAAAAAATATAAATACAAATGCTTAGAATGTAACAAGTTATATTAAAAATAAATATAAATATAAAGATAATAATTTATATCTAAAATTAAATCTAAAATTATTTACATTAAAATTCTACATAAGAATCATCAGAGTCATCGTCATCCACATGAATTACGATATCTTCTGCCAGATGAGATTTCTTCAAGTCTTCCTCTTGGAGTTTTTCTGCATGCTATACAAAATCTGCTCAGTTTTTTTTGCGGAACGTTTCCAATTTCTTCATGCATCATTGCACTAATTTGCAGGTATTAGGCAGGGGTAATAATGAAAAACAAATGACTCATAACATAACAATGTAACACCACCCTTTGCATACCGCACCGCCACCGTGTACCGTCCTTCGATGATTCATTTGTTGTTATCAATAATGGCGTTGAGCCTACGCAACATGCTCACCACCCTAGCCAGAATGAGGCCAAGCTATGATTTATGACCCCAACTGCACGGATAAAATAATTTTCCCATAGTTCGATTTTCTCTTTAATTTGAAATAAATAAAGCCTGTATTCAGCAATGAACGTATGAAGGGATGTGATGATTATGAGGAAATGAGATCTAGTTTGTAAAATTAAGAATAAATATTTCGATTATACAAAATCGTTTACAATGCCTAGAAGATTGCAATGAAGTGGACGATATGAATGACGAGCTTGTGGAAACTCTCCATGTGGTGGAAGCTAAATTCTGTAAAACCCGTCGCAGAAGAACACAAAAACTCTCCGATCACATTCTTAATCTCATGGCTGTTAGACGGGAGATGAAGCTGCAGTCTTCAGCAGATTTGACAGCATACAGGAAAATGAACAGATAGATCTCAAAATGCATGCAGCGTGACTTGCGCAACTTCAATACGGCTCGTAGTTAAGAAGACATCTAGCGGAACCAGGGCTCTAAAATCTTTGCCAGAGATCTGTCTGCCAGAAAGAGTCTACTGTCGAAGCTGAATACCGAATGTGGCAGCATCGTCTCTGGGAACTCTTTGTCGAAGCTGGACTTACTTAGTCAGACCATTTCTCCCAGGTAACCATACTCGTCAACAACTTCGAGCTTAGTCCTCCCAAGACCTAACAATAATTTGTGGGCCTCATTTCAGTCCGAACTCGGTTTCCCAAATGCGAAGACCGGGTTTGCACCCAGAGTGCGGTATCCAATGAGAAGTGCCTACTTTTCTCAGCAGTCGAGTTGCGGGAAGTTGATATGTCTCTCAACGCAGGTAAGGACCCTGATGGCATCCCCGTCGATGTCTATAAGGTCATGAAAAAAAGAACTGAGGAAAGAAGTGGCCAATGTCGGTGGCCTGGCCTATCGAAGACCATGTCGCAGTACAATTGGTGCCATTTCCGAAGCATTTTTTGTACGTGGTAGAGCCATGCTGCAGCTATATTATTAGTATAGTTGTAGCACGAATGGGTCGGCTCGATCGGGGAAGGACCACGCTCTCACAGAATACCAGGGTAAAATAGCAGCTTAATGCTTTTGGTTCCATCCGAGGTTCCGTCCCGTGTGCATAATGATGACGTTTTACGTCAAAAATGCATTTAATTCTACAAAATGGAGGGATATTGCGAAGGTGCTTTGGAAATTAGGTATTTATGAGTATCTCATCTGTATCATAAGTGATCCTATGTGAACGTTTTTTAATATGTGAGACTACTATGGGAGAGATCATAAAGACACTGAGTGGAGGAGCGGCCCAGGGCTCGGTTCTAGGACCGGAACTTTGGATTATCCTTTACGATGCACTTCTACGTGTTGACCTACCGAGTGATGTACTGCTGGTGGAATTCTCTGACGACTTAACGGCGTCGTCCTTGCAAGTAGCTATGGCGAAGCGCAGGGATTGACGAGACTTGTCTCGACCAAAATCAAGGCGTGGCTGAACGAACATGGTATGTCGTTAGCCATAGCGAAGATGAAGGTCGTGGTACTCACAGCTCAGAAGTGGTATCCTAGGTCTTTCTAGGCTCTCGTCGTGGATCAACACATCGGGAGTTGGGGCTCTCTGATATACCTCGTTGTATTCGTACAAAAGCGGCGACAATGGTGGCGAGTCTTTCTCAGTTAATGCCCAATGTTGCGGAACCAAAGAGCAGCCGCAGACGAGCTCTCATGAGTTTCGATAACTCGATCATGCTCTACGGGGTAAAGGTCTGAGGAGAAGCACTCAAAGTAGAAAAAATTATAAGTGACTTGCGGTACAATGTAGAGGTGCATTGAGGATAGCATGTGCCTATTGAACTATATCGGAGACAGCCATGTTGGTCATCTCAGGTACGAAAATAATTGACCTTTTGGGATTCGAGAGGAGCCGTATCTAGGATACTCGGCGGGCTGGCGAGGAACCGTTGATGGACGTAAGAACCCAAACCCGCGAGGAGACGTTTGTGCTCAGGCAAGGGCGCTGGGAATGCGGGGAAACTGAGCGGTGGACTCATAGGCTTATTGGACGAGTCCGTGACGGGTTCTTACGGGAACATGGAGAGGTAGACTACTAACTCACACAATTCCTTACTGGACACGGATAGCTCAATGCTTATTTACACCGTATGAAAATCCGAAATATTCCTGATTGCGTGTACTGTCCGGGCGTTGTTGACTCCACCGAGCACACTTATTTTTCCGTCAGCGCAGTTCTGAAACACGGCTACTCTGGCAGAGCAAGAAGAGGATACCTCAGAGGCCGAAAAAGGTCGATACTTGGATGTTGGAAACGAATAACAACTTGAGGGCGATGACGTCGTATGTAAGGGAGGTTCTGCTGATGAAGAAGAAAGAAGAAAAGAAGAAGAAACGGATTACTAGACGACGAGGTATACCACCCCCATGAAGTAGTGCTAACGCGGTGCCGTGGTGCTGGGTGCTTAAGAGATAGGAGGTTTTAATGGATAAAAATTCCACACTACTGGTCTTACAACAACTTCACGGTTTTTTAAGATTTCCTCATCTCTCTCTAATTAAAAAAAATCTTTCCAGTCTAGTAGCTTCAAAACGTCTTCAATGCAGCGGTGAAGAGTTTCGGGGATATAACATCTCTGCACTTGGATAGGGTTTGTACTCTTGGTTCTGTACTCGGATAGCCATCGTGGCCTGACTATACAAACACTTTAGAACTTCGGTATAACGACAGTCCCTTGGCACCGCTGAAGAGACTGCAGCACCACTCAAATTTCAACGGACTCAAAGGCTTTTTCAAAGTCCACATTCGCAAGACGTAGTGGCAGATTGTACTTCTCGGTCTTCTGTACAATTTTCCAAAGCGTATGTATGTGGTCTATGGTGCTAAAGCCTTTCCGAAAATCGGCTTGTTTGGGAGTCTGAAGTCTGGAATATCATCGGAATAGTGTCGGATAAGACTTGCTTACGGATCGTTACTCACACTTGCGTGTGGATCCAACGATGATGTTTACAGACGCCAGAGCTTTGAGTGAGATTAATAGGTACTAACCTTTCAATCTCACTCAAAACTCTTTCAAAAACGATGCTGCCAAATTCGATATTCTGCTTCGACAGTTAGCTCTTTTTGTGCAAAGATTATGGAGCTCTAGTTCCGTTCAATCACTTCTACGATACTAGCTGAATTAAAGTCGCGTAAGTCCCGCTGCATCCATTTGTAAATCTGTCTGTTCAATTGCCTGTATGCTATCAAATCTGCTGCAGCTTCATCTCCCATATAACAGCCATGAGATTAAGAGTGTGATCCCGATGTTTGTATGTTTGTATTCTTCTATTTGGACCTTGCAGAACTAAGCTCCGACCACATGGACAGTTCCACGAGTTTGTCATTCATATCATCCACTTCATTGTAACGTTATAGGCACTGAAAACGACTTCGTAACTTAACCTGCAAGTTTTAGGGACTTTGGATTAGAACACGAGTGGGACGGAGCATCTGTCAATGAAGTCACATTAGACGTTAACGTTAGACGTTACCTCTCCAACTTAACGTTTAAGTTCAGTATGCATCTTACGATTCGGTGATCGCTGGCAGTTTTCACCCACGCGATCATTAAGACATATAATAATAATAATAATAATAAGTCAGCCTCTCGGGTCATCTGAGGCGACTGGGATCATTTTCATTTACAATTATATATTTATAAAGCCCAACCAGATGAGTAAACTATATAGATGCCCCAGATAATAATAATGCGAATGGGTTAATTCCAGTCAGCCTCTCGGGTCATCTGAGGCGACTGGGACTCCGTGACGGACCGCTCTAAGCTAAAATGCAGAAGGCGGTGCTCCTCGATACCGCGCGCATCGTCCGCCGGTTTCTTTCCCTTTCCCCCTAACCCTCGGCCGTATGGTTTCCTCTGCCGAGGGCTTCCATCTGGTTGGGTTTTTATATATTTATGTATTTGTTTTTCTTTTATTGATATTTATGTACGTTCACCATGTTTATTTACAATTATATATTTATATTGACCAACCAGATAAGAAAACTTTATAGATACCCCATAATAATAATTTATTTTTCAAAAGGTAGTAAAACCAGATATTTGCTTAACACTCAATAAAGCTAATTTTGTACATATATTTGAAACATAGCATCTGCAGCCGAACCAGGAGACCTGTGCATCAGCTGTCATGCCATATCCCCACCGTAAATTTATATAAATATAAGGATGCAAGCAAAAGTTAATTAATTAATATTGTCTAACGAGTTTGTGCCTTATACTAACATAGCCTAGGTACATTGAAATTTAATGGATCACATATTATGTTACATATGCTAAGTTATTACTTATACTATATATGAGGCTGCGAGCGCAAAAACGGCCTAAGTAACATTTTCTAATAAAATTAGTTAGTGGGCCTATCGTCATCACAAATCTGTTTTCTAAAGAAGCAAAATGGCCTAACACTAATTTCTCGAGCCAACAAGAGATGGCGATAGTAACACATTTATTGCATTAAAAACTTTATTCAAAATCTGTGTGTATGAACGGCCTAAGTTAGTTGGGTCGTTTTTGCACTGTGGCTACACAAAGTGAACTGTCACTTAGGCCTATGTCATATTTTGAACAAATTCAAAATAGACATAGAAAAGCAAAGGAAGGAAGGAAGTGGAAATGAATCACTCATATGCTTTGACTTATTATACGTCTACATTGCCAACTCCAGTTTTATTCACTAGAATCACAAATTATAAACGCCAGCTATGGACTTATTGTTTTGGAATCCATGACTTGATTTCAAATTATGTTTACATTTATATGTGGAATGAGAGTGTGGCTTCTAGGGGGCCTCAAGAAATAGGGTCTTGCCTGCTACATTTTATAAAAACATTTGTGTCTAACAAAAAATTAATAATGTATTCTGACCAATGCGGTGGTCAGAACAGAAACAGAAAAATGGCTGTACTGTGCCAGTATATAATTAGTTCCCTACAGTTTACAATCGAAGAAATAAACCATAATTTTTTGTTAGTGGTCACTCGTACCTTCCTTGTGATTAAGTCTTTGGACTCATTACACGACATAAAATATTTTGCAAATATTTTTGAACCGGCACATTGAAAACAAGTTGTTTTAGCAGCGAGGAAGCGACATCCATTCAAAGTAATTGAAATGACATCACAAGATTTTTATTTTACTAAAAGATTAGGACAAAATACTATCAACAGTACAGAACTAGAGTACGAAATCTATCCAACTGCAGAAAGGTGTAAGATAGGGCGACGTTATATCCCCGAAACTCTTCACCGCTGCATTGGAAGACGTTTTCAAGCTAATGAACTGGAAAGGAATCGGTATTAATATCAATGGCGAGTACATCACTTACCCTCGATTTGCCGATGATATAGTCCTTATGGCAGAATCGCTGAAGGACCTAAGCACTATGCTCAATGACCTCAATTGTGTCTCCCAACAGATAGGTCTTAAGATGAACATGGACAAAACAAAGATCATGTTTAATGTCCATGTCACACCTATGCCGGCAGTTGTTGGGAGCACTGAGCTCGAAGTTGTTGACGAGTATGTTTACCTGGGACAAATAGTCCGACAAGGTAATTCCAACTTCGACCGAGAGGTCAATCGACGGATTCAACTCGGTTGGGCAGCGTTCGGGAAATTCTTCATATCTTCTCGTCAGGTATATCTCAAAACTTGAAAATGAGACTACGCAATCAGTGCATGTTGCCAGTAATGACCTATGGAACTGAGACGTAGTCCTTCACTTCTTGCCGTATGAGGAAGCTCAAGGTCCCTCAGCGAGCTATGGAGAGGGCTATGCTCGGAGTTTCCCTGTGTGATAAACTTAGAAATAGGGATATCCGCAGTAGAACCAGAGTGACTGACATAGCCCAACGGATTAGTAAGCTGAAATGGCAATGGGCCGGCCATATAGCTCGAAGAACCTACAACCGATGGGGAAAAAAGGTTCTCGAGTGGCGGCCTCGTACCGGCGGACGAAGTGTAGGGCGACCTGGTAAGACATGCAGGAAGTCGATGGATGCAGGTGGCTCAGGACCATGTTTTGTGGCATTCCTTGGGGGAGACCTATGTTTGGCAGTGGACTTGTGAAGGTCTGTAATGATGTTGATGATGATGAACCTTATTAGATTTTATTCCACCTATACATCATACCTTTTACATGGATTTAAAAGAGAGCTGCAGAGCAGATCTAGATTTAGTTGAAATAAATACTGAAGAATAAAAATAATTGTGAAAAAAATATTCATTACTTTTTATGTCATTTAAGGAAAAATAAATAAATTGTTATTTTAAATGTAAAAACGTGTATTTTATTAACAAATTTCATTTAATGTTAATTTAAATTGTTAAACAATCATTTTCTGGTTTTATTCAGTATAACATGTGATGTTCATGTTGAAGTTGAAGGCCTAATATAGAGAGTATCCACTGTTTGCTTAGTGCAAAAGTGGCCTAACCAAAAAAAAGCCATTAAAATAGGTCTAGATTAGAATTATTATTTTTATGTTCTAAAGATGCCTAAACACAATTTACATAAACGTGAGTTAAAAACTTATTAATCTTCACGCACAATCCCTGACGGGGTAGCCAGAGAGAACAGATCGCCAAGCGTCACGATCCTTACATACCTCTTTTGCTTCTTTCAGATTCATTATCTTCTTCATACATGCACGTCTAGGTATCCGAGTACTCTTGACCCTACCCTATTCGAGCAGTTTGCTCACATGGTCTTCGAAAGTTAGTCTCGGTCTACCTCGACACCTTTTAATATTAACTTTCGCGCTATATATTTTCTTCACCATTCGGTCTTCACTCATTCGCTCAACGTGCCCAAACCATCGAAGCACGCCCTTATCAATTTTTGTGATAAGGTCATCTTTCAAACCTTCCATATTGCGAATCTCTTCGTTTCGCTTTCGGTCGGCCATGGTAACGCCGCACATTCTAAGAAGAGATCGTATCTCCCCTGCATGCAACTTGCTTTTATGCTTCTTCTGGCATACCCTGGTTTCGCTGCCATATAACAAAGTCGGTACCAACACTGCGTTATGTATTGCAAGGCGTGCACACTTCACTACGCCTTGCCTTTTGACTAACGCAGTCAGGGCACCATTGACTTTGTTCCCGGCAGCGACACGCCTGTCCACATCTAAATCACATCTTCCATCCCGGCTAAAAGCACTCCCCAAGTATACAATTTCATTTACCTGTTCTAGACATTCCTGATTTACCCATATTTCACACTTCGTTCTCTCTTCGTCCCTTTCAAATACCAGAACCTTAGTTTTATTAGCATTCAAACGGAGACCTTTAATTTCACATTCCTCTTTCATACACGTGACTAATGCCTGCAGTTCTGTCTCTGATGGTGAAATAAGCACTCACTCTCACATCATCAGCATACAGCAGACAATTTACTTTTATGCCACCCAATTTCACACCCAAACAGCTATCTTTCAGCTTCTGTAAACAGCTGTCGAGATACAGTATGAACAGCCAGGAAGACATGACACAACCCTGTTTTACGCCCGTTTGGACGCTAAACATGGGTGACAGGTCATGCCCTACCCGCACACATGCTTTACAGTCACAGTAAAGTGACTGCAAAGCCCTTAGCAATCGACCATCCACACCGTACCCCGGCAACAGTTCCCACATTTTCTTCCTTACAACCTTATCAAATGCTTTCTCAAGATCCACAAAAGCACAGAAAATCTTCTGGTTAGCAGCCAGAAGCTTTTCCGTGATCATGCGTAGAGAAAACATTTGATCCGTGCATCCTCTTCCAGGTCTAAATCCGCATTGTGCCTCCCATAGAAATCTTTCCGATTTCTCTTGCATCCTACGTGTCAAAACCTTCGAATAAACTTTACTTGCTAAACTGGTCAAGCTGATCGCCCGATAGCACCCGCAGTCAAAATGTGAACCTTTACATTTATATAAAGGCACAATGACTGCGGATTGCCAATCATCCGGGACATCCCCCGTCCGCCAGCATAAATTGCACAGCAGATAAAAGCTGTCCCAGACGCGAGGCCCACCATACTTGATCATTTCAGCAGTAACTCTGTCTAGTCCCGCAGCCTTACCACATTTCAAACTTCGAATCGCACGTTCAATCTTTTTCATACTGATGACCTCAGTGTCATCGAGGTCCGGGTCTGGCGTAGCAGTCACGGCGTCATCCCCGGATCCCCCACTAAGATCATCATCCGCATACATTTCTCTATAAAATTCGCTCCATCGCTGCATGACGTCCGATTTTTCTGTGAGGACGTCATTAGTTCTCGAAAGCACTTTGTTCATTCTTAAGGCCGTCGCACCACTTCGGGTCCTTCCAACCTCTTTCCAGAAGAGTTTGGAGTTCTCCTTAAAGTTGTGCGACAACCTTTCGTCCGCTTCCATTCTACACCTTTAACGCATTTTCTCAATCAATGCTTTCGTGTGAACTTTCTGCAGCTTATATCTTTCTTTCATCTTCTCTCTCATATCCTTATCATTACTAGAGGCCAAGTAGAAGTCTAACCATGCTTTTTTCTTTTTCTCTACAGCTTCTTTCACTTCATCATTCCACCATGCATCTCTTCTTTTACTACTGCTTCTTTTTATTGTTCCACACACTTCTTCCGCTGCACTTACCATTCCATCCTTAAGGTTTTGCCATGTTCTTTCCACACATTCTTTTCTGCCATCGATGGTGTCAAGCTTTTTGCCTACCCTCGCATGATATTTGTCCCTAGTATCCGTTTCCTGAAGCTTCCAGCTTCGGATGCGACAGACCGACTGTGGTTCTGTTACTGCCGTCCGGTAGCGCCAACCCGCGAACAGACCCCTAAATCTAGTAATCACTAGATAGTGATCCGTTCCTATGTCAGCACCCCTGAACACTCGTGTATCCATCACCTGTTTTCGCAGTCGATCATCCACCAGAAACAAATCGATCATACTTCTCTCATTCTTTCTTTCTCTAGTATACATATGGATTTTCTTGTGATTAAACATAGTGTTTGTCACAAGAAGACCCTTTTCCTTGCATACCGCCAGTATAAGCTTGCCAGCATCATTAACCCTTTAATCGCCAAACTTTCCAAGCACCGACTCGTACCCTGGTCGAGCGGTGCCAACCCATCCATTCAAATCACCACACACAACAATTCTTTCATTTCCCCTAGCCAAATCTAGAACTTCTCTTACATTTTCCCAAAACTCCTCCAGCTCAGCTCTGGACGACGAAGCTACATGCGCATAAACAGCCAAAAGGAATAACTTCGTCAGTCCCAATTTAAAGCGAACCCAGAAAAGTCTTGAGTTCTCAACCTTATATTCAGTCATAACATCGACCAACCGAGACGACAGCAGCACCCCCACTCCCTGGCGGGCGCTCTCGCTCTCTGGGACTCCGGACCATAGCGCTAACGCCCCGCCATGGAGCTCTTCAGTACCACTGCCCTTCCGTTTGGTCTCCGACATACACACGACATCTAATTCTCTTTCTTTCATTATTTCAATCAACTCATTCGTCTTATCTCTCATGCCTCCTCTAACATTCCACGTGCCAACTCTGCACTCTGTCCTCCACCTTCCGCCGTGTCGGGCTGTGCGTGACGGGTGGCGGTCCCCATCGCCGCTTTGCGCGCTGCATTCCACACCAACAGGGACGAGCTGGTGTGCGTCGCCTTGGGGGGACGCCCTAACCCTCGTTGGCATGGGTGCGCAGCTGAGTAGAATTGCAGCCCTGAAAAGGGCTGGCAGGGGTCGCGACGAGCACGCTTCTACAATGACTCCCACTTATTAGTTAAAAACTAAAAGCCTTTTTTTAACAGTGGTAGAGCCACGCGGCAGCTTTTGCTGTCGCACGGATGGGCCGGCTCGAACCGGGGTGGTACCACGACCTCACAGAATACCAGCGTGAAGTAGAGGTTTACCTCTGCGTTTCGCTTGGTGAGTGCAGGTGGCCGGAGGCCTTTATTTTTACTGGAAATGAGGCATTCCATCTTAGTCCTCACGGGTGACAACGCATCTACATTTTGATTTGTAATAGAGGATAGATGTAGATGTCTATGGGCCGCAGCAAGCACTTACCATCAGGTGGACTGTGTGCTCGTTTGTCACCCTTATCCTATAAAAAAAAAGCCTTTATAGCAAAAAAAATATATAAAAATGAAAAATTTCAAAATTAATTTCTTTGATTATCTCCATAAGACAAATTGGTATATAGGCCGTTCTTGCTCTCGCGGCCTAACGGCACAAACAAGAAAATAATTTATACTAATAATGTCATTCCTCTCTCTTAAGATGTGTAATGTATGACTGTAAGAAGTATTTGTTTTTTTTTTGTTTTTTTTTTATAAGAGAGGGGGCAAACGAGCATGCGACTCACCTGATGGTAAGTGACTACCACCGCCCATGAACAACTGCAACACCAGGGAGGGAATTGCAGATGCGCCGCCGGCCTTTTAAAAAGGAGTACGCTCTTTTCTTGAAGGTCCCTAAGTCGTGTCGGTCCGGAAAAATCGCTGATGGTAATCGATCGAAGGAAGTCGTGCGAAGAAGAAAACATCTTCTAAATTGCACAGTGGTGGACCGCCAATCATCCAGATGGTGTGGATGGTATCGGGACTTCTGCCGCGATGTGCGTTCGTGAAATTTGGCGGCTGGGATTAATCCGAACAATTCCTCAAAGCACTCCCCATGGTAGATGCGAAAGAAAATGCAAAAGGATGCAACATCTCTTCGCAGTGCCAATGAATCGAGCCGATCGGAAAGGGCTCGGTCGTCGACGATTCGAGCCGCTCTGCGCTGGATGCGGTCAAGTGGAAGGAGCTGGCACTGGGGAGCCTCTGGGGAACCCAGAGATGGAAACAGTATTCCATGTGAGGCCGAACCTGCGCCTTGTAAAGTTGCAGGCGGTGTGCCGGCATGAAATACTGTCTCGCTCTGCTGAGCACGCCAAGCTTTTTAAAGGCCAATTTGGCCTTCTCTTCCAAGTGACCACGAAACTTTCGAAATTGTGTAATGAGTGTAATGTGTGTGAGCAATTTAAGGAGAAGAGTGTGTAAAATGTATGTGTATTTGCTTGTAGGTGTGTGCGTGTGTGTGTGTGTGTGTGTGTGTGTATCTGGATACGAGTATTATTACTTTTATACGGGTAGCATTGCGTGTGAGTTATATAAGAATTTATGTTTAATTTTGAATACTAAGAAGGTTTTCAGTTTCATTATAATTTAATTTTTGTAGGTAAATATGTACAGTTTTCTTACAATTTACTTTATTAAGGTGGTAAATGTTTAATGTTTTATTTAGTTTATTATATAAGTGTGGTCCCAAAAATGCAAAGAATCTTCTTATAAAAGTTGTTTTAAAATTAGTTGTATCTACGGAAAATTTCCTGCGTTTATTTAAGTTCCTTAGGTTGTATAGCAATTAACTATGTTGTTTCTGAATAACCGTTAATATTCTCATAATAATTTCTCATAATATTAACATCAATTAACAGTTGTCCTCTGGTCGTCATAATGAAGTCAGGTACACTTCCTATGGGACTGCTTCTGGAAGAAAGAGTTCATTATAAGGAGTTCCTCTTTCTCCATGAAGTCGGCCAGCTGCTGGACCCTTGGGTTCCGTTGCCCTATTCCGAATATCCCTACTTTCAGCTCACCATTCTCTATTGCGCCTAGTTTTGCGTTGAAGTCTTCCATCAACTTCGTATAGTGGGTTTTAGAGCAATGCATGGCTCTAGTGTAGTAGTATGCCGTGTAGTGGCGGTCAAGAATATCCACTACCCCATATCCTCCCGTGGGTGTCGTAAAAGGCGACAAAGGGAAACAGGCAGGAGATGGGCAGCAGCATCTTCCTGGTAACGGCATAAATAGAATAAAAAAAAAAACTGCGGTTGCCAACCCGCTCGCCAAGCGTGGCAACTATGGCAATATACCCCCCCATGAGCAATGACAATAATAAACGGCCCCCAGTCCCCGGCAGCCCCGCTATTCCTGGCTACGGTGGCGACCATGGTAACGGCGGGGCAGAGGGTGCTAAGAATCTCCGGTGGAGGTTCGGTTGCCACCTTAGACGACTCGACCTGGCAACGTACAACGCACGCACCCTGAGGACTGACGAGAAGATCGTGGAGCTGGAAGAAGAGATAGACAAGTTGCGCTGGCATATTATAGGATTATCCGAAGTCCGAAGAGAGGGTGAGGACACGGTAATCCTCGAATCCGGCAACTTGCTCTATCACCGGGAGGGCGACCATCTGTCCCAAAGAGGTGTCGGATTTATCGTCCACAAGTCTCTCGTTAACAACGTTGTAAAGATCGGGAGTGTGTCGACGAGGGTTGCGTACCTTATACTCAGAATCACCAAACGGTATTCGCTGAAGGTCATACAGGTTTACGCACCAACCTCGGCACACCCCGATGAGGAGGTGGAGGAAATGTATGAGGATATCTCTAGAGCCATGCATTCCTCCAAAACCCAATATACGGTGTTAATGGGAGATTTCAATGCAAAACTAGGCACAAGAGAGAACGGTGAGCTGAAATTAGGGAAATTTGGAATAGGGCAACGGAACCCAAGGGGCCAGCAGCTGGCCGACTTCATGGAGAAAGAGGGACTCTTTATGATGAACTCTTTCTTCAAGAAGCGGCCCCACAGGAAGTGGACCTGGTCGAGCCCCGACGGTTCGACAAAAAATGAGATTGACTTCATTATGACGACCAGACGACAACTGTTCAGTGATGTCTCAGTGATCGCGAGGGTGAAAACCGGCAGCGATCACCGAATGGTTAGAGGCATACTGAACCTAAATGTTAAGTTGGAGAGGTCTCGTCTGATGAAGTCAACGCTCCGTCCCCCTCGTGCTCTAATCCAAAGTCCCGAAACCTTTCAGCTCGAGTTACAAAACCGTTTTCAGTGCCTAGAAGACTGCAATGAAGTGGACGATATGAATGACAAGCTCGTGGAAACTGTCCATGCGGTCGGAGCTGAGTTCTGCAAGACCCACCGCAGAAGAACACAAAAACTCTCCGATCACACTCTTAATCTCATGGCTGTTAGACGGGAGATGAGGCTACATTCTTCAACAGATTTGACAGCATACAGGCAACTGAACAGACAGATCTCCAAATGCATGAGGCGAGACTTACGCAACTTCAATACAGCTCGTATTGAAGAAGCGATCGAGCGGAACCAAGGCTCCAAAGTCTTTGCCAGAGATCTGTCTGCCAGAAAGAGCCAACTGTCAAAGCTGAAGACCGAATGTGGCAGCATCGTTTCCGGGGCACCTGAGATTTTGAGTGAGATTGAGAGGTTCTATGGGCAGCTGTACACGTCATCGTTGGAGCCACACGCAAGTGTGAGTAACGATCCAAGAGCGAGTCTTATTCGACACTATTCCGAAGATATCCCGGACGTCAGTCTGAGCGAGATTAGAATGGCTCTCCAGCACCTTAAAAACGGCAAGGCCCCAGGCGAGGATGGAATTACAGCGGAGCTTTTGAAAGCGGGTGGAATACCGGTACTTGAAGTCCTTCAGAAGCTCTTTAATTCCGTCCTCCATGGTGGCATTACACCGGAGGCGTGGAGCAGAAGTGCGGTGGTCTTGTTCTTCAAGAAAGGTGACAACGCTCTCTTGAAGAACAACAGACCGATTTCCCTTCTGAGCCGCGTCTACGTGCTGTTTTCGAGAGTCATTACGAATCGTCTCGCGCGCAGACTTGACGACTTCCAGCCTCCCGAACAAGCCGGTTTCCGAAAGGGCTTTAGCACCATAGACCACATACATACCCTACGGCAAATTGTACAGAAGTCCGAAGAGTACAATTTGCCACTATGTCTGGCGTATGTGGACTATGAGAAAGCCTTTGATTCCGTCGAAATTTGGGCGGTGCTGCAGTCCCTTCAGCGGTGCCAAGTTGACTGTCGGTATATCGAAGTGCTGAAGTGTTTGTACAGTAGAGCTACGATGGCTATCCGAGTACAGAACCAGAGTACGAAACCTATCCAATTGCAGAGAGGTGTAAGACAGGGTGACGTTATATCCCCGAAACTCTTCACCGCTGCATTGGAAGACGTTTTCAAGCTTCTGGACTGGAAAGGATACGGAATTAACATCAATGGCGAGTACATCACTCACCTTCGATTTGCCGACGATATAGTCCTCATGGCAGAATCGCTGGAGGAGCTAAGCACTATGCTCAATGACCTCAAAAGTGTCTCCCAACGGATAGGTCTTAAGATGAACATGGACAAAACAAAGATTATGTTTAATGTCCATGTCACACCTATGCCGGTAGTTGTTGGGAGCACTAAGCTCGAAGTTGTTGACGAGTATGTTTACCTGGGACAAATAGTCCGACTAGGTAAGTCCAACTTCGACCGAGAGGTCAATCGACGGATTCAACTCGGCTGGGCAGCGTTCGGGAAGCTACGACACATCTTCTTGTCAGAAATACCTCAAAACCTTAAAACAAAATTGTACAACCAGTGCGTGTTGCCAGTGATGACTTACGGAACTGAGACGTGGTCCTTCACTGCTGGCCGTATGAGGAAGCTCAAGGTCGCTCAGCGAGCTATGGAGAGGGCTATGCTCGGAGTTTCTCTGCGTGATAAACTTAGGAATAAGGATATCCGCAGTAGAACCAGAGTAACCGACATAGCCCAACGGATTAGTAAGCTGAAGTGGCAGTGGGCCGGCCATATAGCTCGAAGAACCGACAACCGATGTGGAAGAAAGGTTCTCGAGTGGCAGCCTCGTACCGGTAGGCGAAGTGTAGGGCGTCCCCCCACAAGATGGAGTGACGACCTGGTAAGACATACAGGAAGTCGATGGATGCAGGTGGCTCAGGACCGTGCTTTGTGGCATTCCTTGGGGGAGGCCTATGTTCAGCAGTGGACTTGTGAAGGGCTGTAATGATGATGGCTCTAGAGATATCCTTATACATTTCCTTCACCTCCTCATCGGAATGTGCCGAAGTTGGTGCGTAAACCTGTTTTACATTCAGCGAATATCATTTTGGTGATTCTGAGTATAAGGTACGCAACCCTCGTCGACACACTCCCAATATTTACAACGTTGTTAACGAGATACTCGTGTACGATAAATCCGATACCTCCTTGGGATGTATGGTCGCCCTCCCGGTGATAGCACAAGTTGCCAGATTCGAGGATTACCGTGTCCTCACCCTCTCTTCGGACTTCGGATAATCCTATAATATTCCAGCGCAAATTGTCTATTTCTTCTTCCAGCTCCAGGATCTCCTCGTCAGTCCTCAGGGTGCGTCCGTTATAAGTTGCCAGGTCGAGTCGTCGTAGATGGCAACCAAACCTCCACTGGAGATTCTTAGCACCTCCTGCCCCGCCGTTACCATGGTCGCCACCATAGCCAGGAATTGCGGGGCCGCCGGGGACTGGGGGCCGTTTATTAATGTCATTACTCATGGGACTATATTGCCATAGTTGCCACGCTTGGCGAGCATGTTGGCAACCGAATTTTTTATTGATATTTTGCTATTATCGGAAAGATGCTGCTGCCCATCTTCTGCCTCAGATTCCCTCTGTCGCCTCTTATACACCCACGGGAAGTTATGGGATAGTGGGTATTCTTGCCTGCCACTTTACGAGAGTTTAAGGAAATATAAAATACGTGATACAAATACATAAATTAATTAAAATAAAACATTTATTGTTTATGTTCATACTGCCAATGTCAATTTATTTAGTTGCGATATATTCCAGAGATTAAGTACATAAAGAGTATAATATAATTACTACGTTGTAGGCAAAATGAAGGCAAAAAGGTTTTAGGCAAAAGGGTTTATTTTGTATATTAGATATCTATTTTTATGTATTCACTAGCTGTTACCCGCGGCTTCGCCCGCATGTTCATTGGGAAATGAACTATCCATTGCTTTTTGAACTGAAAGAAAACTGACTTTTATAGATTTGTTAGAGATGCAGCCATTAAAAGGAAACTGAGAAAAATTGATTCATCAGCCTATTTAAATGTTTTGAAACGCAGCGTATAGGAAAGCATGAAAATAGCCTGTTTATTCCAAATGGAAATGGGATATTTTTTTTAATTAAAGGAAACTGAGCATAATTATCCATCCGGGATGCAGACTTTTGAAAAGAAACTGAGCTAAATTGATTCGTCAGAGATGCAGTTTTCTGAATTGAAAGGAAACTTAGCCAAGTAAAAGATCCATCAGAGATGCAGCCTTTTGAGTTGAAAGGATACTGAGCTTAATAGGTCCGTCAGAGATGCAGCATTTGGAATTGAAAAGAAACTGAGCAAAATAGGAAATTTTGAATTGAATAGGGGGGATCTGTGGGAATTCTTTTTTTTTTAAAAAAACGTTACTCCCACACTAGGATTTTCTCCTGTATCGTGGAGGCAGTTTACAAACATAAATTGCACAAGGACAAACATCCAGACCCGGAACAATTATTTGTAGGCCATACAAATACTTGTTCCGTGCGGGATTCGAACCCGCAGCCCCAAGCGCTGGAACTCATTGCTAAGCCACTGCGCCACGGAGCCGTCAATTTAAATTAAATAATAATAAATTTATTAATTCTGATTAATTGATTGTGGAAATTTTGGAAAAAAAACTAACTGAACAATATTTTAAGACTCTACTGTACACAATGTTTTATGTTTTTTCATTCGGGGAAAGAATGTGGAGATTCTGGGCATTTGAAACACGCGAACATGCTACATACAGCTGACCATGAGAGAAGCACAGTTTTTCTAAGTTCACCCCCGCTACCTGTAACATTTGCCCTTGCGCTTTATTAATTGTCACTGCAAAACTGAGCTTAATAGGGAACTGCAACCTTTTGAATTTGAAAAGAAAGATCTGTGGGAATTATAGGGATCCGTGGTATAATAACATTTTCACATTTTCCTACGCCTGTCAAAATTGTAGCACCGATTATGTTCCGTCCAAGATGTGTCACACGCAGCCTTGTCCCGTTACATAACCGAGGAGCATCTAAATTTCGCATTAGCATGAATGGGACGCCTAATTTTAATTGAAGCTTATGTGAGGGCACATCTGACAACTCTAGAGAATTTAGAATATTTACGGGATATGAAGTGTCTACTGACAAATACTCTGTTATTTCTCCCGCTACTTCGCTTAATATATCTGAGTTTATTTTGTTAACGCTCTCATTTTTTGGTGCAAGAATCGCCCCTTCACATAACCATTTGTATTCATGCTTGTTGTTCTTTAAATCTGAATAAACGCTCGCAATTAATTCGGAATGACTCTGTACTAAACAAAAATCGCTCATCAGTTTAACGCAGCCCTCAGCATCCGTTTCCAACCACCCATCGCCAATTTTTAATAGTGTGTCAGCATAGTTTCCAGCATTGATATCATTATACAAATGCACTCTCATATTCTTAGTTAAACTGAATTTTGTCACCTTGTTGCATAAAATAGACGACTTGAGGCATGCTTTAATTTCATCTGCAGGTGTGCCCTTTTGAATGACAGGTAAAGTTTGGTGAAAGTCACCAGCCAGTAAAAACACCATTCCTCCCTCGGTCATCATCATCATCATCAATGTCCTTATTTTCAGGAGTTTTATTTTCTTTAGATTTCATCATTTTATTGTGTATGCCAGTTTTATACATCTTATAAATAATAAAGCACATAATAAAAACTATAATTACAATTGTGATACCTGAGTAATATTTTTGATATAAAACAATATGTGGTTTTCAATTATACTGTTAAGGCTTTTCAGGATCTCAGGATCATCATAAGCTAAGGAATCTAAGTTAACATTCTTAAGATTAACTACCGGTAAGTTTGATACAATATTATTATATGCTACAATATTACAACAGGAATCATTTAAAATGTTAAAATTAGTTACAATAGTTTTCAGTTGAATTTCACGATTTTCATGCGGTGTTAAACGAGTGTTTTTACAGTAGGCGACACATTCAGGAGGTAAGTACAATATACCATTTCCACTAAATTCTGTTTCAGTAACTTGGGAGTTATTACATTCAATACTTATTTTAATTTTTTCAGACATTACAAATAACCATCTATTATAGCGTAGTGGCTGCCAGATGCTAACGTGACCATGAATAAATTTAGTTTCACAAATTGAAGGGATTGAGGTAAATACTTTGGTAATAATTTCGCTTTCACAGGAGGGCATCGCGGAAGAGGAATACAGTATTGGTGTTTTACAAAGGTAATGATCATTTTTTATTACTTTACAATAATCTAGGTTATCTAACTTACAATACATTGATCTATCTTTGCTAATACCAATATATTTGGAGGATGGAATGATGGTCGAATATGACTCTGGATTATTTTTGTCATGAGGGACCAGTGAAGGTAAGTTATGATATATGTTTAAGTGTATAGGGTTGATGAGAGGGATTTTTACTGCAAACACCTTCTTAAGGTCATGTATTTTAAAAAAAGACGTTTTTCCACTGAAAAACTGTATCAAATAAGTGGTCTACTCTCAGTTAGACAATTATACGTTACTATGACAACGCTCAAAGCACACAAATCCGTGCCCTTTGACCGATACATCTTGGAAAAGCGGCGAAAAGATGTTGTGGCTGTGTCTTCTGGTTTCAAAACAGTGTTTGCTAGTAGGCAATATAGCTCCCGTTCTACATTCCTATATAATTTAATAAATAGAGAATTAAACATATATGACAAAACATACAAGGAGTGTAAAAACCTTATATTAAAATGGGTGCAGTCGAAAACATATGACGAAACTGAATCTCTAATGGAACGCATTTCATAATTCACTGTTCTTTACGATATATAACATAATAATACTTTCTCTACACACACACACACACACATTCACACGCACGTGCACAAACGTACATACACACACTCTTACACAAACACACACACACACACACACGCACACATACACACACACACGCACGCACACACACACACACACACACACACACACACACACACACACACACACACACACACACACTTGCAAACATACACACATATATTTTTGTACTTTTTAATTTTAAATCTTTAGATTTTTGATTTTTAAAATTAAATTAGTTTTTGTTATTTTTGGTTTGTTAAAATAGAGTAATTTGGTTTGTAATTTTTGGTTTTGAGAAATAAAAATGAATGTTTAGATAAGGAAGAGCGGGGTTTCCAAACACAAGCATTACTTGCTTAAATGGAGACCCCAATCAACTATCTAATTAATTTAATTTTTGTGAAGAAAAATAAATTATTTTATTTTTATTTTTATTTTATTTATTTTTAAACACTACTTTTTCTTTATTGAAGTAACTAGATATTTCTGATACATTTAGAATTGTATGCATGTTATCGAGATTTAAAGGAACTGGGAGTTGTTTAGATTCGGGTAAGAATCTGTAGTTTTCGACCAATTCGAGGTAAAGTTCTTTAGGTGTTAGGATAGTAGGATACAGGATGTTAGATTTGCTAAACATGATAGCATTAATTATGTCCTCAACTTTGAAGGACAAGGCTAGGAGACTACTTTCTATCATGGAAGTTAATTCCAGCATGCGAGATCTAATACCTAATTCTTTTGAAGCGTAAGTTAGATTTAGGATGTCTTGGGACAGTCCATCAATTGCGTTTTTCAGGTGGTTTTCATTTAGTCTAATTTTATGCAGAGTTTCCTTAAAAGATCTAAACGAAGAGGTAGTGACTAGTATATTTTCCTTCATCAGGAGGGCTAATTTCTTTTGGTCTATTTCTACCTCTGTAATGGCGTTGTCATATCGGATGGCATCGTCTTCATCCATTGTGCCAAATAGCTTTTTTGATGCAGTGCCTACGAATCCTAAAAGTGCAGACCTTTTCGACTGGCGAGACGTAAGATGGAAGATGGCTTCGTTGTCATGAGCTATATCATTATAACGGGTGTTCAATGGTTCAAAGAGATTAGTACATTCCAAACGATCAAAGACTTTGCCATCATTACATACTTGTTTGGATTTATCTAGGACTAGTCGCAGATTTAGAATATGTGGGTTGATAAAAGATACATCATACGGGATAACTACACTAAGATAACTATCAACTTAACTTAAGGAACCTAAAGGGTCGAAGTAGATACCAGGACTGTTCGTCAAAGACGTAATGAATTCTTGAATCAGTGCGGAATTACTGTAATAGAATATAATTAAAATTAATGTTATGTTTATAACTAGGGTTACGTTTCAGATCTAGGAGCTAATTTAACTTCGTCATAGTGATGTGTCACATGACGTCTACTTATGAGTAATGTCAAGGTGTTTCTGCCATTGATTTTTACAACCTTATACGGTCCTTTCCAAATAGGCGAAAGGGCTTTGCGCAGACGCACATGATTTTTGAGATATACATAATCTCCAACTTTATACTGAACGGGCCGTGACCGGATGTCGTAATACTGTTTAGATCTTTCCTTAGATCTTTTTATGTTTTCTAAGGCTTTTTCACGTGAAAGTTTTAGACGATGGTGTAGAGATTTGAGATATTCTGGATATGTTAGGTCCGATAGTAATTCGTAGACGGAGTCCGGGATAAAAGGCTTCTGACCGAAGAGGAGTTCGTATGGTGTGAAATTAGTAGTGGAATGAGTAGATGTGTTATATGCCAACATAGCGGTATAAACATACTTATGCCAATCAGAATGATTTTCGTTGACATAAGATTTAAGGTACTCCTTAAGTGTGGAGTGACTGCGCTCAAGTGCACCTTGCGTTTGAGGATGGTATGGAGAAGACCAGATTTGTTTAATTTTCAGGAAGTTGCAGGTTCTTTTAAATAGGTCTGCGGTGAAGTTTGTGCCTTGATCGGTTAAAATAGACTTCGGGATGCCGAAGACAGAAATAAAGTGCACCAGACATTCACATGTCTCTTCTGCAGTCGCGTTAGCGATAGGGTAAGCGAGGGAATATTTGGTGAGGTCGTCCTGCAACGTAACAATAAATTTGAGTTTATTAAGTCCAGCTTCTGGAAGTGGTCCTACAAGGTCGAGGCTGATTCGTTCAAATGGTTTGGTGGAAGTGGTAGTTATTTGCATAGGTGATTTATTAACTTGTCTTAAGGCTTTATTACTTTGGCATTGGGAGCAATTCTTCACGTATGTTTCGATGTCTGTTCGCATGTTTTTCCAGAAATACCTCTCTTTTACTCGATTATACATTCGCGTAGATCCTAAAAGTCCGGCAATTGGAATGTCGTGGTTTTCACGAAGTATTCTGGGAATCTCGGAGGGTGTAGGGTAAATTATAGCATTGTGATAAATATGAACTGATATTTGAGTATTGTTAAAGATATAGCAGAACATGTTGTATATTTTTGTCCAGATGTGTTTGTCGAAAGGATTTTGGAAATCAGTAATGGCTAAACTTAGGTTGGAATCAGTGGGATTACGTTATATATCGTATCGAAGATTTAGTAGGCTTTTATAAATATCTTCATAAGAACTGTTATGGAAGTTGTATACTTTGGTGAATAGAAAATATATTGTTTTTCCTTTGTGATCGAATGAGATGAAGGAATAAAGAGTTCTTTCCCTATCTAAGAGTTCTTTAGAGTTTTCGAGGTTACTTAGAATTTCTTCTACGTGAGGGTTGGAGTCATCGAGATCAATGGAAGTAGGTATGACAATGATTTTGCAGTTAGTTTTCAGAATGCTTTCGTTGTGTTCTAGGATGTTAGCGTTACTATTAAAGTCTTTGTTGCTCATTGTTCTTAGAAATTTGCTATAATTATCGTCACGAGAAGGATTTGGTATAGGATCTGGAGATTTGTTAGATGTGGTCGGTGTAGGAGGATCGTCGATACCTGGTAGTGAATCATCGTTTTCCAAGAGGTCTACAGAAGGTAGTTTATCGTCGAGGTCTGAGGAATCAGGGGGTAGTTGGATGTCAAGATCGTCAAGAGTAAGAGGGCTGAATTGAGGTGTGGAGTCATCTTCATTTTGATTAGAATTGGATGGAACAGGATCAGAGTCTAATGGTTGAACTGGGTTTACAGGATAGGGCGTCGGCAGCGGCATTAAGTTTTCCTTTGTGGTATTCGATCTCATACTCGTATTCTATTAGTTTTAGGCGCCATCTTTGTAACTTGCTACTGGGATCTTTATGATTAAATAACCACTTTAGTGGTCTATGGTCAGTAATGATCTTGAATTTTCGTCCATAAAGATATGGGCGAACAAAATAGCAAGGAGTTCTTTTTCAGTGGTATTATAGTTACATTCGCTTTTGTTGAGGGTCCGAGAGGCAAAGGCTATCGGCCTATCTTTGCCAATTGGACCTTGACTGAGTACAGCACCAATGGCATAATTAGAGGCATCACATGTTAGGATGAAAGGGATGGAAAAATCTGGATAAATGAGGTTGGGGCAGAGGTAAGTTTGTGCTTGAGTTCGTCGAAGGCGACTTGTTGTTGGTTTTCCCATAGAAAGGGGACATCCTTTTTTAGGAGATGAGTTAAAAGTTTAGCAATTTTTGAGAAGTTGGCAATGAAACGGCGATAATAGGATACAAGACCGAGGAAGGACTTAATGTCTTTCGGGGATTTGGGAGTAGGAAATTGAGTTACCGCTTTTACCTTTTCGGGGTTAGGTTTTACACCATCTTTAGTTATTTGATGGCCAAGATATGCGACTTCACGTCGGAGAAACTAGCACTTGTGAGGTTGGAGTTTTAAATTGTAGTTTTGAAGCCTTTGGAATACTGACGAAAGGTTATCAATATGAGAATTTAAATCATGAGAATATATGACGATGTCGTCAAGGTAGACAAAACACCGTATACCTTGGAGGCCTGTGAGCGCGGTATTCATTAGTCGTTGGAAAGTGGCAGGCGCGTTTTTTAAACCAAATGGCATTCTTGTAAATTTGTAGTGTCCTTGTGGTACACTAAAAGCTGTTTTGGGAGCATCTTCCTCATTGATCAAAATCTGGTGAAATCCTGACGCGAGATCAAGGGTTGAGAAGTATTTGCTCTGTCCTAGCTGATCTAAAATTTCGGATATTTGTGGTATAGGGTAGCTGTCACCAACAGTGATGTCGTTTAATTTCCGATAGTCGATAACTATACGCCATTTTTGTTGTCCGGATGCGTCAATTTTTTTTGGGACAATCCAGATTGGTGAAGACCATGGAGACTCTGAATGTTTTATGATTCCCTGGTCGAGCATTTGGTCAATTTGTTTTTTAACTTCTTGTTTATGTACCTCTGGGAACCGATAAGATTTTACATTTATGGGATTTTGATCGCTAGTTTTTATGTTATGCTTGAGGGCATTTGTGTGGGATAGTTTGTCACCAGGAATAAAGAATATGTCCGAGTATTCAGAGCAAACATCGTGAAGAGCGTTTGTCTCTTCAGGATTGAGGTGGGAGACTCTAAGTAGGTTTAATACTTCTTGTGTTCGGAGGTAAGAGTTTGTGTTTTTTAAATTGCAAACTGTGTAAGTGTTTATTGGATCAAAAGGTTTGGTTAAAGAACTTAAGGGAATTAGTGTGATATCTAGATTTGACTGTAGGGTTATAGGAGTTTCAGAGGTATTTATTACTGATAAGTTAATTCTTTTGTTTTCTTTAACTGCGACTAAGCAATTAGCGATTAGTAAATCTTCATGATAACATTGGTCTAGTACGAGTCCTTCTTTTACTTCAGGGTTGGAAACAGAGCATTCTATGACGGTTTCAGATCTTGGAGGAATAACATAAGTAGGTTCATTGAAATGTAATTTTAGTTCATTTCCACCTATTTTCAAAGTTTCATGAGTGTAGTCGATTGTGCAGCCAAAAGCGATTAGCATATCAGTGCCAACTATACCATCATAAGGTAAGTTTATTTGAGGTATTATATGGAATCTATGTGTGATACTATTTTTATCATTTATTTTTATCTTAAGTGGAAAATGGCCCATTGTAGGTGAAGGTTGATCAATAGGGTCAATACCTTTCAGGAATATTACCTCTGTTGTGATGTCAACTGGGTTTTGTATAGAAGATCGTTTCAGTACGCTAACTGTTGCGCCAGAGTCTACAAGGAGAGATAAGGTGGTGTCCGATACTGAGGAATACACAAGGATATGGGGTAAGCGTTTCTTGAATGGACCAATGTTAATTTCATAAATTCTGGTTTCAGGAATAGGACAAGGAACAGTGGTGTCTAAGGTAGGTTTAGCATGTATGGAATGATTGATTTTACGTTTGGTGAGGCCGGTGGATACAGAGGATACAGCGGTGCGGCTAGGTTGCGAGTCCTTATTGTTGGTGAGTACAGAGGATATAGCAGGAACAGAGGATGCAGAGGGTACAGTGGACGCAGAGCATACAGTGGATGCAGGGGATACAGTGGATACAGTGTTGCGTTTGCTTCGCGATTCCCTATCATAAGGGGATACAGAGGATACAGGGGGTATAGTATTTTGTTTAATTTGCGTGTCCCTATCGTTAGGGGATACAGAGGATACAGTGGATACAGTGGATGTAGTATTGCGGTTAATTCGCATGTCCCTATCGTTAGGGGATACAGAGGATACAGTGGATACAGTGGATGTAGTATTGGTGCCTTTGATATGGTAATGTTTTGGAATTTGATTTTTGGGTCTCACGAGACACCACAGTGAGCCCTTTATGCGTTTAAATCATCGTTTGATTTATCCTGATCTTCCGGGTAGTCTCTGCATTCGTTAATGTTTACCGCGTGGATTTGAGCTTGGTTATTTTGATAGCGTCTAGGAGATAGTCTCTGATTATTTTGGTCTCTAAAGCGGTTATTATTGAATTTCCGTTTCCTACAATTATCGATAGTGTGACCCACGTTTTTACAATAACGGCACACTGGAGGACCTGAAGTAGACGGCCCTTGACTGTTGGTATTGTTTGAATAGCCTCGCTGTGTAGGATTTCGGCTTGTTTGGGATTGACGTTGAGGCCAACGTCCTTGATTAGGCGAACTGGTATTAATTGCCGAAGGATTACGCTTAGAAGAGGTCTGTAATATCTTTTCTTCGGAGACAGCGAAGCCAATGGCTTCATTTAAGGTTTCAGGGTCACGGCATCTGACTACCGTTGACAATCGAGGATTGACCCACTTACAAATGTACGCAAAGCTAAATCTTGCATTGCGGCGACACGGCCAGTCAGTTCACCTTTCTTTTTCGTGGGTATTGAGATATTGATTTCGGTTAATAGATTTGATAGACATGTTTCTACGCGTAGTGCAAACTGGTTGACCGTTTCGCTATTAATTTGACAACAATTTTGGAGGTCCGAGAGTAGTGCAGCGTAATGCTTTTTCTCGCCAAATTGGTTTTTGAGAAACTCTTCTAACTGTTGCCAGTTCTCGAATTCTTTAATGGAGCACGCACTTTCGGCACGGCCTTCGAGTTGGCTTAAAATATATTTTAATATTATATCTTGTTGAGACAGTGACGCAAGGCTTATTGCATTTCTACAGTTATTTAAAAACGCATTAAGTTTTTCGCGGTTTCCGTCAAATTTATTTATGAATTTACTTAAAAAGTTCATGTCAATTTCTTTTGTTTCTTTAGACATGGTAATAGGCTCGTCCTTAGGCATAGCAAGTTAGTCAAAACAAAGATAACGCGTGAGGTACGGAGTTGAGATTAGAATGGAATGTTGCACTATTCTCGGAACTGAACGATAAAGAAATAATACAATGGAACAATGAATGATTAATTAAATGTTACTAAGTCTAATACTTTTAAACTCTTAATACTTTAAATTGAAATTATGCGATGGACTTTATAGTTAAATCACTGACACTTTTTTTTTCACAACACAAATAGCTTCTATGTAGAATTAATGTACTTACAGGAACACTGCAACTATGACGGCAACACGAATCATTTCGTAGCCAGGCGGGATCACCCAAGGTGAGTGATAGTTCTTCGGAGTATGCCCGAAAAGGCACGTGAGGGTCTGGTAAGACCAGCAGGATACAGCGGTGTTTAACAGAGATACAGCGAAACGGAGATGAGATTGGGATTTATCACTTATTACCGACAAAACTACACGTATATATGGAATTTATTTGTTTAATTTTCACTGAATTGAGGCGTTCCGAGGATTTACTAATTTCTTTTAAATCCCTTAAGCTGCCACCAATGTTATACGGGACCTCGTAAACTAGGTTTTAAAAAAAAGCACTTTTATTTACACAATGGAAATAGTATAATTTAGAAATAGAAATGTTTACAAATTCTAATTAGCCCGGAGTCGAAACTGGCAGACACGTGATGATACAGAGGTGTTATGGATTCAGCGGTCGGGCAGAGACTGACTTGTTTCCGGGAGCGGGAAGCAGAGCTGCCTTTAAATGATGACATGACTATTTAGAGGAAATCTATGTAATCACTTATTATCTATGATTAAGGGTTTTCCCTAGCATTGGGAAACCGTAACAGAACGCTCCAGAGCGAGATTTGATTGTAACTTTCCTGCCACCATCTTTGAGAGCTCTGCGTCTGTATAAAGGGTAGCCATTGTAATTGTGCACTGTTTCTTTTAATAGCTGTTTAGGGAATTTCTTCTTTGTACATTTTTCTTCTATCATACATGGCAATATTGAATTTCGTGCTCCACATGGACCGTGAATCATATTTCGGACGATGGTATCACACAATTCTTTATCTTGCTCAGGATCCCGAATCTCGGCGCTTATTATGTCGTCTATTTGGCTGCCATATTATGCCATAGTAGAATGTGGGCATGCGGTAATCCTCTTTTTTGCCATTCAATTGAATACATGAAGCACTGCAACTCTCCGAAAATTTTCTATTTGTTTAATTACATACATTAATTTTTGTACTTTTAATCTAAATACTCTAGCAACTAAATCGTGTCTGTCAGTACTTTTTTGGCCCGGCATTAGCTCCTCGGTTATTTCTTTCCATGTGGGATTGCAAATAAAAGTAACAAAAAGATCAGGTCCTCCGTAAGTTCGTACATAGGCGAATGCGTCTTGTGTGTACTCATGTAGGTAGCGGGGACTGTAAACGAATGATGAGGGCAGAATTACCATTTTACCTAAATCTCTGGGGCTTACATTGGCGTCGCTAGTAACTGCATCTTATAAATATATATAATTCCCAACGCGCAGCCTTCTTTGATTTAAAGATATATAACGGAGACGTTCACATTCTACCTTCACATTCATGTCTACCAAAAATTGATGAAATAATTGTCTACACCGGGCTAAGAGGTTAAAATCATTTTCTCGCAACATCATATGACACGCATAAAAATCCATACATGATCCTTTTTTGTTCGGAGTAGGCTCCTTTGTGACCGGGTTCATGAGTGGAATTTGAAAATGATAACCCTCTTGTCCTTTGCAATAAATCAATGGGTATTGCAGAGTGTAATAAAACTTGTGTGTATCGGCTACCCTTTGCAACGTATTATCACGTGCTCGCAAGACAATGTCTCGTAAAGAAAATTGATCACCACTAATTACGGCTGCTATTTCGTTTATCAAAGGTGCATTGTAGCGCCTTTCATGCTCTCCTCGAGGGCTCCGATCTGCGTGAATGACGACTTTATAATCCTCTTCAGGTAGGTTTTCTAAAGCAGTTTTAATTGTTTTGACTAAAATATTACGTTGATGCAAGAATCTTTGAATTTTGAACACTGTGTCTCTCTCAACTCCCTGGATAAATTGGCAGCGAAGGTCTACCTCAGTTTCTTCGTCACCCATAAAATATACTTGTAAAAATTTATGCTGTTCGGTTTCAGCTGGAAAAAGTGAACCTATTCCATGACTGGTACGCCAGACCTGGACCTCGATGACGCTGAGGTCATCAGTATGAAAGAGATTGAACGTGCGATTCGAAGTTTGAAATGTGGTAAGGCTGCGGGACTAGACAGAGTTACTGCTGAAATGATCAAGTATGGTGGCCCTCGCGTCTGGGACAGCTTTTATCTGCTGTGCAATTTGTGCTGGCGGACGGGGGATGTCCCGGATGATTGGCGATCCGCAGTCATTGTGCCTTTATATAAAGGTAAAGGTTCACATTTTGACTGCGGGTGCTATCGGGCGATCAGCTTGACCAGTTTAGCAAGTAAAGTCTACTCGAAGGTTTTGACACGTAGGATGCAAGAGAAATCGGAAAGATTTCTATGGGAGGCTCAATGCGGATTTAGACCTGGAAGAGGATGCACGGATCAAATGTTTTCTCTCCGCATGATCACGGAAAAGCTTCTGGCTGCTAACCAGAAGATTTTCTGTGCTTTTGTGGATCTTGAGAAAGCATTTGATAAGGTTGTAAGGAAGAAAATGTGGGAATTGTTGCCGGGGTACGGTGTGGATGGTCGATTGCTAAGGGCTGTGCAGTCACTTTACTGTGACTGTAAAGCCTGTGTGCGGGTAGGGCATGACCTGTCACCCATGTTTAGCGTCCAAACGGGCGTAAAACAGGGTTGTGTCATGTCTTCCTGGCTGTTCATACTGTATCTCGACAGCTGTTTACAGAAGTTGAAAGATAGCTGTTTGGGTGTGAAATTGGGTGACATAAAAGTAAATTGTCTGCTGTATGCTGATGATGCAGTGCTTATTGCACCATCAGAGGCAGAACTGCAGGCATTAGTCACGTGTATGAAAGAGGAATGTGAAATTAAAGGTCTCCGTTTGAATGCTAATAAAACTAAGGTTCTGGTATTTGAAAGGGACGAAGAGAGAACGAAGTGTGAAATATGGGTAAATCAGGAACGTCTAGAACAGGTAAATGAAATTGTATACTTGGGGAGTGCTTTTAGCCGGGATGGAAGATGTGATTTAGATGTGGACAGGCGTGTCGCTGCCGGGAACAAAGTCAATGGTGCCTTGACTGCGTTAGTCAAAAGGCAAGGCGTAGTGAGGAGTGCACGCCTTACAATACATAACGCAGTGTTGGTACCGACTTTGTTATATGGCAGCGAAACCTGGGTATGCCAGAAGAAGCATAAAAGCAAGTTGAATGCAGTGGAGATGCGATCTCTTCGTAAAATGTGCGGCGTTACCATGGCCGACCGAAAGCGAAACGAAGAGATTCGCAATATGGCAGGTTTGAAAGATGACCTTATCACAAAAATTGATAGGGGCGTGCTTCGATGGTTTGGGCACGTTGAGCGAATGAGTGAAGACCGAATGGTGAAGAAAATATATAGCGCGAAAGTTAATATTAAAAGGTGTCGAGGTAGACCGAGACTAACTTTCGAAGACCACGTGAGCAAACTGCTCGAAGAGGGGAGGGTCAAGAGTACTCGGATACCTAGACGTGCATGTATGAAGAAGATAATGAATCTGAAAGAAGCGAAAGAGGTATGTAAGGATCGTGACACTTGGCGATCTGTTCTCTCTGGCTACCCCGTCAGGGATTGTGCGTGAAGATAAGTTATTCCATGATAAATTTGCCCTTGCACCGTAAATGAAGGCGAAAATCCCGGCATTATTATTTCCTGATCAACTCCGAAGGACGTCATTTGAAAGCATGAGTTATATTTCCGGATCCTGTTTAAAAAACGCCGTGACTAATTAGCATCATACAAAAAAAGTTTTCATATGTTCTACTGGTTCCCCAAGTAACGGAAGAGACACTTTGTCATTGGAACAGCATATGCCTGCGGTTTCATTTTTCCATTTTAAAGCGCTGCAAAATCGACACGCTTTGTCCATCAGTCCGATAACAACTATTCTGTGATTTTTATAATGAATCAACGGATCATAATTGAATGCTGCGTCATTAAAAACCGACCAATTGTTTCTTTGAAAATTTTGTCGACGTTCAGGTTGGAGCTGTGCATTTGCATCTCTTCGCGCCTGTGTCTGTTCTGGTGTTTCAGATGCCCTTATAGTAGATTGACGTTCAGCTTGCTCAATTAGTCTGTGTTGAGTTTCATCAGGTTCTTCCGCGGCTCTTAAGGCGGCCTGACGTTCCGCTTGTTCGAATAGCCTTTGCTGACTTTGAGCAGCTGTTTCAGTAGCTCTTAAAGTAGATTGACGCTCTGCCTGTTCAAGACGCCTTTGCTGATTTTGATCAGGTGTTTCAGTAGCTCTTAAAGTATTTTGACGCTCTGCCTGTTCAAGACGCCTTCGCTGACTTTGAGAAGGTGTTTCAGAAGCTCTTAAAGTAGCTTAACGCTCTGCCTGTTCAAGACGCCTTTTCTGACTTTGAGAAGGTGTTTTGGAAGCTCTTAAAGCAGCCTGACGGTCTGTCTGTTCAAGACGCCTTTGCTGACGTTGAGAAGGTGTCTCAGATGCTCTAAAAGCAGCCTGATGCTCTGCTTGTTCTTGCCTTCTCAGTTCAGCATCTTCTAAAGGTTCTAGCGATCGAGCTAATTTTTTCGCTTGTCTTTGAGAAGATACTCTTGAAAGGCTGGACTTACGTTTGCGAGGCATTATGAAGTAACAAAAAACCTATTTATAAAAAAAACGTTAAAATATCTAAAAGGAATAAAATTTCCTTTTCAATTTTTTTTAAAAGCAAATCCAAAATATTTAAAAGGAATAAATATTCCTTTTAAATATTTTTAAAATTCAAAACAACAAAACCAATTCAGGACACAACACGAATCCGAAAACGATAGCAAAAAATCGAATCAACTTAAACCAAATCACAAAACAAATCGCAGAAAACCGAAGTCGAAAGCAGTAGTCAATATAAATACAACCAACGAAAAAAGAAGTAAGTGTATAGGTACCCTATACACTATCTTTACTATTAATATTCCTTTGAAATATTGTTAAACAACCTAAAACAACGAAAACCAATTCACGATTCTAAATAAACAAAATCCAAAATCAAAGCCAGAGTCTAAATATGTATAAAGGAATACCAACCAAATCAACAAAACCGATCCAATAAAATACATAAATCCGAAAATGAAAGCCAATATAAATCCATTCAACCTTAACCAAATCACAAAGCAAAGAACAAACAACCGAAATCGAAAGCAGGTAGTCGAATAAGCTACGAAATAGAAACAATTTAAGCGTATAGGTACCGTATGCACTGTAAGTTGACGCGCAGCTCAACGGCGGGAGTTAGGTACATGTCAGGAAACATCTCGTTACCGCGTTTTAAAAACCTAGTAACGACATCTAGCGGAATCAATGTTAGTTAATAAGAACTCTCAAAAAATATCTTTCTTATAATTTTGCACAATTTTTCTTATTGTAATACCAATTTATTCATAACCACATTTTAAGAACTGTATTAATTTCCGTTCATAAATATTACTAAGGCTTATTAATAAGGCTTACTAAGAACTGCTTCTACCACAGTTAAGTAATAGTTAAGGGTGAAAGCGTGACAGGTGGTGATAGTATTTCTGATCCATACTTATAATCACGCTTGTAACCCTTGCGGGGTAGGCAGAGCATCAACGGATTACTTAATATCGTCTGCGAGGTTATCGCCTATTCTGTGAATTACAATGCACCAAAAAGTTTGAAGAAAATCAGCTGGTGAATTTTATGTTTTTTATCGCTCTCTTCCCGGTCCTGCGTGGAAAAATACAGATCTATATATTTTTTATCTTAATTTTTGTAAAAAGACATAATATTCCAGATATTCTGACCTTCTGTGTTCGTTCATCGTACCGTCGTCCGTCTTGTAGAATCACGGTGGCGCCACCTAGCTGAATTTAATTTTGTAACATATTCGATTTTCCCACAGGAATGATATGTTTTTCCGCTGAAAAAAGTAGCCTATGTCACTCTGCAGCCACCGAACTATCCCCATACAAAATATCATGCCATGCCGACGCTCTGTTGCGACGGAAAGAAGGACAAACAAACAAACAAACACACTTTCGCATTTATAATATTGAGTATGGATGTGCAGGTAGAAGTGAAATATATCTTGCACATTAAATACAAACCTACTTTTTAAAATTATAGTCGAATTTTGACACTAGGCGAACACTAATAGAGTAGTTATTAGATTAATGGTGGGAGTTTACTTCGAAAACGCTTGATAACAGAAAGTGAATATTTTTTTTTAATTTATGCCCTCCAGAATGTCTTGACAAAGAATCACAATTGATGGAAACTGTTGATGAGCGCTACGGTTCTTTGGGGAATGAGGATTGTAACTTACCATGGAACGAGCTAACACTAGTAAATATTAATTCAATAGTACTCATTATTCTCGTTCATATTGCATGCCGAGCGCAAAGCGCGTGGGTATGTTCTACTAACGCCTAAAAATCAAAATTCCACCGTTTTGTCGCATGAAATCGTATCCAGCAATCATATTACACATAAAAATGATATAAAAAGCACATTGTTAGAAAGATAAATGATTGTTTAACTTATTAATATTTTTTTTAAATCGATTAATTGCTATTTTTAAATAAAAAAAGGGGTTTTAGTGGCTTATGATGTGGATTTATCATGTCCCCAAGGCTTGTAAACACTATAACTTTTGTAAATATCAATTGTTTAACTCAATCTATTTATTAATCTATTCATCTATCATGTGGGAAGCCACTGAATGTAAATGGCAGTGTAATTTTGTTTCGTTTAGCTATATTTAATTTTTTTCGGCTCGAAAATGGCGAAATTTTCGTTGATTTGGTAGCCTCGTATAGAATTATTTCTGTAAATGGGGAGCTGCAGCCACAGAGTAGTTTACTCACTAACTCAGTTGGCCATCGCCATAGATTACTGTATATATCAGTTCGCCGCATTAGCTTGCTACATTTATATTTATCTATGGTTCGCCATCAGTCGCCGTCGTGAGTGGACATTATTTCGGTTGTTTGCAGCGGCACAAAAAGATCGCTGTACAAATACACAATATTCGAATAACCGAATTTCTTAAATACTTGATTATAATAATAATAAGAGATTTTTTTATTACAATATTTAAAAGCACAGAATAAATAATAGTAGTACGTACTAAAAGTAAGTAATATCAATTTTTTTGTCATGGGTGAAAATTTCATGGTTTTCGAGGGTGTTGAAACCGATAGGGTTGTCGAAATGTAAATCCAAGATGGCGGCCGCAATATGTATCAATTTTTTCAATATGGGTGTCATTTTCATGTTTTCGAGGGTGCTGAAGCCAATAGTGTTGTCGAAATGTAAATCCGAGGTGGCGGCTGCAATAGGTATAATTTTTTTCATCATGGGTGTCTTTTTCATGGTTTTCGAGAATGTTGAAGCCGACAGTGCTGTTGAAATGTAAATCCAAGATGGCGGCTGAAGTAGGTACCAATTTTTTTAATCATGGGTGTCATTTTCATGGTTTTTGAGGGTGTTAAAGCCGATAGTGCTGTCGAAATGTAAATCAAAGGTGGCGGCTGCAAGATGTATCAATTTTTTCATCATGGGTGTCATTTTCATGGGTTTCGAGGGTGTTGAAGCAGATAGTGCTGTCGAAATATAAATCCAAGATGGCGGCTGAAGTAGGTACCAATTTTTTCATCATGGGTGTCATTTTCATGGTTTGCAAGGGTGTTGAAGCCGATAGTGCTGTTGAAATGTAAATCCAAGATGGCGGCTGCAATATATATCATTTTTTTCATCATGGGTGTCATTTTCATGGGCTTCGAGGGTGTTGAAGCCGATAGTGCTGTCGAAATGTAAATCCAAGATGGCGGCTGCAATAGATATCAATTTTTTCATCATGGGTGACATTTTCATGGTTTTCGAGGGTGCTGAAGCCGATAGTGCTGTCGAAATGTAAATCCAAGATGGCGGCTGAAGTAGGTACCAAATTTTTTCATCATGGATATCATTTTCATGGTTTTCGAGGGTGTTGCAGCCGATAGTGCTGTCGAAATGTAAATCCAACATGGCGGCTGCAATAGATATTAATTTTTTCATCATGGGTGTCATTTTCATGGTTTTCGAGGGTGCTGAAGCCGATAGTGCTGTCGAAATGTAAATCCAAGGTGGCGGCTGCAATAGGTATAAAGTGTTTCATCATGGGTGTCATTTTCATGGGTTTCGAGGGTGTTGAAGCCGATAGTGCTGTCGAAATGTAAATCCAAAATGGCGGCTGAAGTAGGTACCAATTTTTTCATCATGGGTGTCATTTTCATGGTTTTCAAGGGTGTTGAAGCCGATAGTGCTGTAGAAATGTAAAGCCAAGATGGCGGCTGCAATAGGTATAATTTTTTTCATCATGGGTGTCATTTTCATGGGTTTCGAGGGTGTTGAAGCCGATAGTGCTGTCGAAATGTATTTAAACTACTTTAAAAAAAGTCCGTTTAATCATGCTATACGTTATTTTTAATGCGAAGGCATGCTCAATTGGATTTACCAATATTTTTTAAAACGATTGCTTTAAAAATTATTTTAAACACAAATTTCAAATATAAATTTATTATTGAAACAATATAATTTTAATACGAAAGTGAAAATAAATATTACAATGTAAATAAAGTAATATTTAAATCCCTTTCATTTTGTTGACTCAGGTGGCAAATGAATGCGGTGCACGGACACGTTTAACGTGATTATCAATTTGTAACATTTTGTTACAGCCAAAGTAACTTACATTATGACGACCAAACAACAACTGTTCAGTGATGTCTCAGTGATCGCGAGGGTGAAAACCGGCAGCGATCACCGAATGGTTAGAGGCACACTGAACCTAAATGTTAAGTTGGAGAGGTCTCGTCTGATGAAGTCAACGCTCCGTCCCCCTCGTGCTCTAATCCAAAGTCCCGAAACCTTTCAGCTCGAGTTACGAAACCGTTTTCAGTGCCTAGAAGACTGCAATGAAGTGGACGATATGAATGACAAGCTCGTGGAAACTGTCCATGCGGTCGGAGCTAAGTTCTGCAAGACACGCCGCAGAAGAACACAAAAACTCTCCGATCACACTCTTAATCTCATGGCTGTTAGACGGGAGATGAGGCTTCATTCTTCAACAGATTTGACAGCATACAGGCAACTGAACAGACAGATCTCCAAATGCATGCGGCGGGACTTACGCAACTTCAATACAGCTCGTATTGAAGAAGCGATCGAGCGGAACCAAGGCTCCAAAGTCTTTGCCAGAGATCTGTCTGCCAGAAAGAGCCAACTGTCAAAGCTGAAGACCGAATGTGGCAGCATCGTTTCCGGGGCACCTGAGATTTTGAGTGAGATTGAGAGGTTCTACGGGCAGCTGTACACGTCATCGTTGGAGCCACACGCAAGTGTGAGTAACGATCCAAGAGCGAGTCTTATCCGACACTATTCCGAAAATATCCCGGACGTCAGTCTGAGCGAGATTAGAATGGCTCTCCAGCACCTTAAAAACGGCAAGGCCCCAGGCGAGGATGGAATTACAGCGGAGCTTCTGAAAGCGGGTGGAAGACCGGTACTTGAAGTCCTTCAGAAGCTCTTTAATTCCGTCCTCCATGGTGGCATAACACCGGAGGCGTGGAGCAGAAGTGCGGTGGTCTTGTTCTTCAAGAAAGGTGACAATGCTCTCTTGAAGAACTACAGACCGATTTCCCTTCTGAGCCGCGTCTACACGCTGTTTTCGAGAGTCATTACGAATCGTCTTGCGCGCAGACTTGACGACTTCCAGCCTCCCGAACAAGCCGGTTTCCGAAAGGGCTTTAGCACCATAGACCACATACATACCCTACGGCAAATTGTACAGAAGTCCGAAGAGTACAATTTGCCACTATGTCTGGCGTATGTGGACTATGAGAAAGCCTTTGATTCCGTCGAAATTTGGGCGGTGCTGCAGTCCCTTCAGCGGTGCCAAGTTGACTGTCGGTATATCGAAGTGCTGAAGTGTTTGTACAGTAGGGCTACGATGGCTATCCGAGTACAGAACCAGAGTACGAAACCCATCCAATTGCAGAGAGGTGTAAGACAGGGTGATGTTATATCCCCGAAACTCTTCACCGCTGCATTGGAAGACGTTTTCAAGCTTCTGGACTGGAAAGGATGCGGTATTAACATCAATGGCGAATACATCACTCACCTTCGATTTGCCGACGATATAGTCCTTATGGCAGAATCGCTGGAGGACCTAAGCACTATGCTCAATGACCTCAATAGTGTCTCCCAACGGATAGGTCTTAAGATGAACATGGACAAAACAAAGATCATGTTTAATGTCCATGTCACACCTATGCCGGTAGTTGTTGGGAGCACTAAGCTCGAAGTTGTTGACGAGTATGTTTACCTGGGACAAATAGTCCGACTAGGTAAGTCCAACTTCGACCGAGAGGTCAATCGACGGATTCAACTCGGCTGGGCAGCGTTCGGGAAGCTACGACACATCTTCTCGTCAGACATACCTCAAAACCTTAAAACGAAATTGTACAACCAGTGCGTGTTGCCAGTAATGACTTACGGAACTGAGACGTGGTCCTTCACTGCTGGCCGTATGAGGAAGCTCAAGGTCGCTCAGCGAGCTATGGAGAGGGCTATGCTCGGAGTTTCTCTGCGTGATAAACTTAGGAATAACGATATCCGCAGTAGAACCAGAGTAACCGACATAGCCCAACGGATTAGTAAGCTGTAGTGGCAGTGGGCCGGCCATATAGCTCGAAGAACCGACAACCGATGGGGAAGAAAGGTTCTCGAGTGGCAGCCTCGTACCGGTAGGCGAAGTGTAGGGCGTCCCCCCACGAGATGGGTGACGACCTGGTAAGACATGCAGGAAGTCGATGGATGCAGGTGGCTCAGGACCGTGCTTTGTGGCATTCTTTGGGGGAGGCCTATGTTCAGCAGTGGACTTGTGAAGGGCTGTAATGATGATGAATGATGATGAAAGTAACTTAAACTTTACTGAAAAAATAATTACTATAAATTTATTCAAAACGTGTAGACCCGACTTAATATTATCAATATATATAACACTTTTTCATTGCGTTATATACATTCTTTAGCAGAACTTAACAGTTCAATGCTTCGCACACAATCCACTGCTTTGCACACAGTCCACTGATTGCCACTGATAGGAGGACCGCTATGAAGTTATTTTTCATTCTACATCCAGTCTTTTGAGACTGGATGTAAAATGAATCGTCATCGTTTGCGATGTTGTATTGGTTAATTTCCCAATTTTAAAACAAAACTGTGAATTCTGTATGCGATAGTACTTAGTATGGGTTGAAGCTGTACTGTCGGGACATCACAAAAAACCCTTTTATACAAATAAAAATAATCAAGTCAACGCTTATACTTTACTAGAGGTGGACATAACAGGACAAAGTCCACTGCTTTGCACAGTCCACAGATACGCACACTATTCACTGCACTACATAGGAGCGTTTCTTATAGATAGTGGGATTTGAGAGAACAGGCAGATTTTTTGGGAAACTAATTGCCAGACATTTGAAACTGTGGCTTCCCGTCCCCGGTCTGAGAATTTTACGTCTGATATAAATTGGATGGCCGTGTGACAATGTAAGCATACCCACTACCCCATATCATTCCGGGATTGTCGTAAGAGGCGACAGAGGGAAATTGAACCAGGAGGTCTTTCTGAACAACTAAATAAAAAATCTGCGGTTACCTGTCTGCTTCTGTACATAGTTGTCCGCATGTCATTATGATAAATATCCCGCCTGAGAGACAATCTATGCGGGAGGCTTATATTAAGCTGTAAATATAAATATATCAGTCGGATGCCATGACATAATTTCGATGTTTTACATAGTTGACTATGATGACACCCACCCAGCTTTATATATAAAATTCCGGTGTTTGTATGTTCGTAATTCATCTCCTCCTAAAGGACTTCAGTAATTTGGAATAAATTTCTATGGGGTGTTTTTGGGATCACTTGAATGATACCTAGCTATAGATGAATCCGGTAGTTGGCGTTGTTATTATAATCTAGAAATCAACCGTGAGAAGTTGGGGCGGAGCGCTAGATATATTATGCGATATATTATTAATTTCAAAGTATGTTTGAAATTTTTTATTTTACCAACCCATAAATACCATGAAATTTGTAAAAAAACCGTTGAACATCAAATAGGCATCGGGACAAAGCAATGACGTCAAATATGTATGTTTTGTGATCGTAATAGGATGGTAATCGGCGCCTGGCAGCAATTAATTAACGCTAAGCACGTAATTACTAGAATTCGACAGACGTGCTCCAAAATTGAAATAAATTCCATCTAAGGAACTTAGGCATTTCATAAAATTGTGCTATTTTACGATTCTGTCTAATATGTTTACTAACTAATACATACTCTTTTGTAAAAACGATTGAATTCTCAATGCTTTCTCATAATATATATATATATATATATATATATATATATATATATATATATATATATAATAAATAATAACTCACAAACTTACAAACTTGTACAGTGACAACGCTCCCTTGAAGAACTACAGGCCGATTTCCCTTCTGAGCCGCGTCTGCGTGCTGTTTTCGAGAGTCATTACGAACCGTTTCGCACGCAGACTTGACGACTTCCAGCCTCCCGAACAAGCCGGTTTCCGAAAGGGCTTTAGCACCATAGACCACATACATACCCTTCGGCAAAATGTACAGAAGTCCGAGGAGTACAATTTGCCACTATGTCTGGCGTATGTGGACTATGAGAAAGCCTTTGATTCAGTCGAAATTTGGGCGGTGCTGCAGTCCTCAGCGGTGCCAAGTTGACTGTCGGAATATGGAAGTGCTGAAGTGCTTGTACAGTAGGGCTAAGATGGCGGATGACGGATTCAACTCGGCTTGGCAGCGTTCGGGAAACTACGTCACATCTTCTCGTCAGACATACTCCAAAACCTAAAAACGAAATTGTACAACCCTTGCGTGTTGCCAGTGGTGAATTACGGATCTGAGACGTGGTCCTTCACTGGTGGCCGTATGAGGAAGCTCAAGGACGCTCAGCGAGCTATGGAGAGGGCTATGCTCAGGGTTTCTCTGCGTGATAAACTTAGAAATGAGGATATCCGCAGTAGAATCAGAGTAACCGACAAAGCCCAACGGATTAGTAAGCTGAAGTGGCAGTGGGCCGGCCATATAGCTCGAAGAACCGACAACCGATGTAGGTAGGCGAAGTGTATGGCGACCCCCACGAGATGGAGTGATGACCTGGTAAGACATGCAGGAAGTCGATGGATGCAGGAGGCTCAGGACCGTACTATTTAAAATGACAGCGGTTAATGAAACAAGAAAGATACCATGATTTGGTGTGGTGTGCATTACAAAAGAAATTATTTACGTGTAAATAGGTGGTGCAGGAAATCTAAATTATTATTTTATTATACATATATGTATACCGTTTTTGTAATATACAAAGAAACCTATATATAAAGGATTACTTGTCCAGGCCGAAAGGATAATTTATTAATTAATTGCGGCTCGAAGTGATATATTAATAAGTAATAAGAAGTGATAATATTATATATATATATATATATATATATATATATATATATATATATATATATATATATATAATAAATAATAACTCACAAACTTACTAACTTTGACTGTTTTTCATTTACCGGTGTGATCAGCAATACTATAGATATGGTAAAAGTTTTTATACCTTGATAACTTAAAAGATCGATCCATTGATCGATAACGTTATAAAGGCAAAAATAATGCACACAACGTCTTCTCCGTTTGAATTCCGGTTTTTAAATAAGGAATTAGAACCATTGTTAGGTACACATGTGCATACTGTGTACCATTATGATAAAACTTACATACGATGTTCACTACATATGGCTGCCCATAATACTATGTAGGGAATTAACATGGCTACCGATTTCCTTAAAAAATGCCTCTGCACATCGTTTTTTTTTTATAGAAGAGGGGGCACACGAGCATGCGGCTCGCCTGATTGTAAGTGACTACCGCCGCCCATGAACAACTGCAACACCAGGGATATTTGGCGGCTGGAATTAATCCAAACAATTCCTCAGAGCACTCCCCGTGGTAGATGCGATAGAAGATGCAAAGGGATGCAACATCTCTTCGCAGCGCCAGTGAATTGAGCCGATCGGAGAGGACTCTCTGCGTTGTTCTGTTGTTCTGTCGTCTTTAAGCCGCTCTGCGTTGGATGCGTTCACATGGAAGGAGCTGGCACGGGGGAACCCCGGCCCAGAGACGAAAACAGTATTCCATATGTTGACGAACTTGCGCCTTGTAAAGTTGCAGGCGGTGTGCCGGCATGAAAAACTGTCCGACTCTGCTGAGCACGCTGAGCTCTTTAAAGGCCAATTTGGCCTTTTCTTCCAAGTGACCACGAAACTATACATCATTCAATATGTCAACGGCGAGGATTCCGATACTGGCTGAGGTAACAAGGGGTGGGCTCTGAAACTGAGTAGATACGAAAAAGGGGCTATTTTAGCTGTAAACGCGCAAACGTGTGTCTTCTAGGGATTGAACTGGACTAAATATGATAACCCGCAATCCGATACTTTGTTCAATAAAGTTTTGACTTCACACAAGTTTGTTCCGGTATACGGCGATGTTTTCCCGAGAAATAATGCCACGGCCGGTGTGTACGGAGAATCATCAGTGCTATCATCCACATAGCAATGAATTTTACCGGGTTGCAATATATAATTGATATTGTAACGACTGAAGACGAGCATGTCAATGTGTATAAACGCCATACAGAATACGATCAAATCCAACCACGGTTAGTTAACACGTAGTATAATATGCACACTGCTCATAAAAAGCCTTCCGTAAGTGCCACCACCTGCCAGACCGCCGTTTGTCCAGATGTGATGTAAGTGTAAGGCATCACCACCAATTACATGATCAGCACGGCTACTAGCCGCAGAGCGTTATATGAGTCTACCGCTCACTTCAACGGAATGTGGTCCCACGTTAAGCGGCTTTTGGCCGCAGTCTTGAGAGCTTCTTCAGATTCTCTTTCCAGCTACCACCCGCATGAGGTCGACACATATGCTCCAGCAACCAATGCAACGGCAGATATTATAGCCAAAAGGCAGTTATATGATAATAGTAATAACTCGCTATCAGAAAGGATTTGTTTCACTGACACTGAGCATATGCATTTTTCGATTATGTTTGTCTCACCCACCAAGAAGATGCCTTCAATCATTAAAATGTAGGTAATTTACAGAGATCTATTATTATATTGTTATATAAATAACCATGGAGGTGAGAAAGTCTGCAGCCCCGTAGTGAGGGACCCGATTCGAGCAAAACTATTGAGGTTGTGAGTCAAACCAAAACGCATAGAGCGATACAGCCACACGACTACCTGCATACTTTCATTGACCAGAATCACAAAATGTGTCGAATCAGGCGCAGCACACTCGAAGATCGCAACGACACAAGACGTTATACTAAAAGTAGCAGTAATCATCAATGCAACTATCATAAGGATGACACTCTCTTACAAAACACCCACATAACCCCTATCGACTTTGATAGCATAATTGGTACTGTTGTTAACTAAAAAAAGCACCAACGTTTCATAGTAGCACGCTACTAAGACGACAGTAACCAAAAATCCACGTATCATAGCGCTTTTACACTAAGATAAGGTATGCTTGCAACACTTAAAAGTATCAGGCCATCTATTAGTCATGTAGACCAGAAGATTACATCGACACCGACAAAAACATATTCCGCCTTATTCCAAAACACGGACTAAATATAGTAATGGAGTTAGTAATAGATTTAAAGTATAAACTAAGAAAAACGTTATTACAAAACGAAGATTATCTCTGCTTCAAGAATTATTTATGGTATTAAAGTTTAACTTCCGAGACCCCTAGTTTAGCTATGGTACTAACCTTTCCATATAGTTTGTGGATTATACTAACTAACCTCAATTTCAGTACTTCTTAATTTGAGGTTAATTTGGTGTTATTAAAATCGTTAAAAATGAATATTAACATGATTGACTTGATGGATTTAGAAGATTTGGACATGCTGGAGACCACTCGGCGACCTGATAGACATCGACATCGTGTGAATGTGTTTGAATTGAGTGACGAAAATTTTAGGTATAAGTATAGGTTCTCAAAACGTTTCGGAGAAAAAATTGTGTGTATTTTACGTGAGGATTTAGTGCACGACCCTCAATGATGCCCATTGAGTCCTGAAATTCAAGTGGTTTGTGCTATACGCAACTGGGCTCGCCATGAAGTAAGTGCTGTTTATAATCTTGGTGGGGTCAATGTACATTAATAACATTACGCGGGATAAAAAGTCAAAAAATACATATTATTATTTTATTCGTAGATTCAAGACGATACAGCTAATTTACATGGTGTGTCTCAACCAGTAGTCAGTTGGACATGTAAAAAAGTAGCGGAAATTTTGTCATGGAAGTCCCGAGAATTTATTAAAATGCCTACTAGGTACTTTGAATAAACAGCAGGAAACCATTAGGAAATTTCGCAGTATTGCTAATTTTCCTACAGTAATTGGCGCAATTGACTGTACTCACATACTAGTAAAGAAAGTAAATGCTGATGGGGGTCATTTATATATTAATAGAAAAGGATTTTCTTCAATTAATGTACAGGTAATATACAAATATTTTAAATAGATGTGATTGTCTCTTAATAACTACTTTATTATAATAGAAAATAATTTGTTTGACTATCTCATGGTAATTAATATATATTAAAATATACCAGAAAAACATAAAGTACTAATGAGCTCTTATTTTACAGGTGGTTTGCGATGCTGACCTGAAAATCATGGACATTGTTACCAGGTGACATGGTAGTGTACATGACTCCAGAATATTCCGAGAATGTAGACTAAAACAGAGGTTTGAGGCTGGTGCATTCTCTGGAATATTACTTGGTGACAGTGGATATCCTTGTACTCCTTACTTATTTACACCGCTGCTGAACCCCACAACACCACAAGAAGAAAGATATAATAGGAGCCATATCCGTACCAGGAACACGGTGGAAAGATGTTTTGGTTTGTGGAAGCAACGGTTTCGTTGCCTATTAAGAGGTATGTTTGGAGATATAGTAACAGCAAAAAAAACAATTGTTGCATGTGCTGTACTACACAATATGGCCATCGACATGAGAGAAGATGTATTTTCTGATGAGAGAGATAGCATTGAACAATATTCATCAGAACCTATAGTACAAAGATATATTCCACCATCAATAAGGGGAAATATTAGGAGAAGACAGTTTATTGAAATTCATTTTCAGTAGGTGAATAGTTTTTTTTACATATTTATATAACTATTTATAATTAAAATTTATAATTATATTTACAAAATTGTCATTTTTTTTTCAATTGTCTAAAGATATGTATATATAATTTATTTTATTTTGTTATTTAGAGGCCAATTTTTAATATAAAATTACATTAAAGATCAATAAATGTATAAGACAATTATAATAATATTTCTTTTTGATTTCAGACACAATACCCATTTATAAAGGAAAATCTTACTGCAGAGCCGTTGTCAGCTGTCAAAGAATAACGACTACATGTTACAATTTTCACCAATATGGAATAAATTCAGGGAAGTATTGTGATAATATTTCATTAATTGAGCAAAATGCTTTTATTTAGGACATAAATGATTGTGTTTCAGGGAAAGATGTGGGGTACAGCACATTCCACATCAATATGAAGATATATTATATAAAGACTTAAGTGCTGTAGAGATCTGTTTAGATTTTTCAATAAATATCGTCCCTCCTCTACATTCACAGCCGGATTTCCTTTCCAGAGGTGCACGGGTCCACGGGGAATAGGGCTGTATGATACTCGTAACTAAGTAATTAGGTTTAGTTTTTTTTTTTTATTATAGTTTTTTACTATTGCATATTATATTTCATTGTTATGTTGAGACAGTGGCGCTAGTTGCCATGATAAAATCGACTCCTTGTTAATAAATTATACTTAAATTTTTTGTTAGTGAGATATTGTGCGTAAATGTTATATATCAGTAACTAAGCGTTCGAAAATCACCATCTATTGTTAGTGAGCATATACATACAGTGTAAAAACAGTAAAAAGTGTAAAACTAATTTGTCAACAACAACAGTGTAATCAAATAAACAGTGAATTCAAAACATCTGAAAACATAAATAAAATTGCATTAACAGTGACATTCCAATAAACTACAATAACTTTTGCAGTGGAATTACTAATTAAACTCGTAAAAACTAATCAAGACGTAAGTGTGTAAAAAATTTGTTCGTTATTCTGTTTGAATTTTACCACTGTAATTAAAACAATTCATATAAACCACGAAAAGCGCCATCTATGTCGCACGGAACTAACCATCAAAAAAATAAAAAACTCAATCAATAATACTAATTTACGCCACTCGAGGACGCTACTATTACCAATATTGATTAAGAAAACCGAGTGTAATATTTATTACCCAATATGCCTCAATGTGAAGGGTGCAAATGTAATACTAATAATTCAGAGTTTTTAAAATGCGCGCACTGCAGTAAATATTACGATCTCCTATGTGCAAAAATTCCTCAATACCAATTTTTTAATACAATGTCAAATGAGCAAAAAAAATATGGAAATGCCCAGCTTGCATATGCAATATGCCAAAGGGAGACTATTCGAACACCCCAATAAAACCATACATGCAACAAAATACATGCGATGATTCCATAAATGTTACAAAAAGGCGAAGACCCACTCAGATCACACAAAATGACAACAGTGAAAATGATCAATCTTTAGATGATATTATTGGGAATACAATTAACCAAAGCTCGGAAGTATTTATTATATTAGCGCCAAATGACTCCGGAACCTCAAAAGCTGAAGATCTAATGCTCGAAAAATTGAGCAAACTCTTAGATTCCAAACTAGAAAAAATGAAAATATCCCTTCTCGAAGTTGTTAAGATTACGATTCAGACAGAAATGGACACTGCTTTATCAAAACTTAGAAACCAAGTGGAACATACCACAAAAAAACCTAATAATAGAACAAGACAAAATAAAAGGAAAAATTGACACAGTTGACAAAAACATAGAACATATTGAACACCAACTACACCTTCTAAAAAACTCCAGAAAAATTGTACTCTATGGGCTTCCTGAAGGACGCCACGAAACGGAATACGAACTTATATACCATATCTCTAAAGCCTTTCATAACATAATGAATGTAAACATTGATCCAACCATAGAAGAGATAAGGCGTATTGGGAAACGAGGAAGCCATAGACCCTTAGCTATAGAATTAACAATTAAGAGAATAACGAGATACGTGATAGAAAATTCTAGCGTCTTTCAGAACTCAGGACTGGCTGTTGGGATATTCATGGATAAAAAAGCATTGAAAAATCGCCATGAACTCCGGGAAAACCTGAAAATAGCTAGACAAAATGGTAACCATGCTATAATAAAAAATAACAAACTGTATATAAATGGTCAAAAGTACGTAAAAAGTCCCCCACAAACCACTGAAACGTCCCAGCCTCAGACTCCATATACAGAAAATAGGAGCCGCAAAACGAGTTTAGATAGCAGCAACACCACAACCAACAAAATACAAACACCACCGCAGTCACAATTAGCAGCGTCGATGTCAACACAAACGAAGACCACTCGTAACTATACATTTCGATATTGAACTAAATGTTATCTTTCAAAATATACAAAGTATAGGCAATAAGCTTCACCTAGTCGAACATTTCCTATTAGATTTAAACATAGATATATTATTATTGTCAGAACTATGGAAAAATAAGAACTATTGTGATATGATTTCATTGCCTGGATACAGAATGGTCTCCACCTTTTGTCGTGAAACACATGTTTGTGCAATAATTAAAGATAATTTAAAATGTATCGAGAGGCAAGATATAAACGATTTTACTATAGAATTTATAATAGAATTTTGTGCCATAGAAATACCGAGATTAAATTGTATTTTTATAGGTTTATATAGAGCAGACCGACATATTAATATATTTTTCCAACAGCTAGAAAAAGTGTTATACAAATTAAACACCAAACATAAAAATAATCATATATTAATAGGAGGTGACTTCAATATAAACATATTAAACAAAAATAAACAAACGGAAGATCTTATCAACTTAATGTATTCAAACAATCTCAAACAGATTATTAAAGAACCAACGCGAGTATCAAAAAGTTCCTCGACCTGCATTGATTTACTCTTCACAAACTACATGCCCATTTTTAGTAAAGCCAGCGTCCAAGACTACGGCCTCTCCGATCATAAAGGTATTACATTAAAAATAAAATCGAAACAGTTTCATCATAATAATAATATAACGTGGTACATACAAAAACGATTATTCACGAAAAAAAACATATTTAATTTTAACACATCATTAAATGACATACAGTGGCACGAAATAATTAACACACATAACAATTTAAGCACCAATTATGATTTATTTATCAGTATACTTACTAAATTACTTAACATACATATACCGATGCAAAAGTTAGAAATAAATAATAAATCAAAAAAAGGGTGGCTAACCACCGGTCTTAAAATATCATGTGCACACAAAAGAAAATTGAGGGCCTTCCTAAATGTGACTGACAATGACATATTACGTAAATTTTATAAAAAATATAGCCTAACTCTAAAACGTAGTGTAAAAATATCTAAAAAACTTGAATTTAGTAAACAAATGGAAAACTCTGACAACAAAAGAAAAACAATGTGGAATATCATAAGAGAAAAAACAGGTAAACCAGAAAAAAGACTCCCTCCACAAAATATTTCATAAAAAATTAACAACCACATTACAAAATGCCCAACAACTATTTGCAATAATTTCAGTGAGTATTTTGCTACTGTCGGTATGGACACAAATAACACCAACATAAACAACGCGCTAGGTCGACCCGTCGTAAACTCACAAATGTGTTCCATATACTTGCGGCCTGTAGACAGAAAAGAAATAATGGACAAAATCCGCTCAATTAAAAATACACACAGCTACGGCATAGATGAGATCCCTCCAATTTTACTAAAACAATGTGCAGAAAAACTGTCAATACCGCTCACATTCCTAGTGAATCAAAGTCTCCGAGATGGCCAATTTCCAGACCCCCTAAAAATATCATTGATAAAACCAATACACAAAAAGGGCGACACTTACACCCCTAGTAACTATAGACCTATAGCTCTACTACCTACGTTTTCGAAAGTGTTTAAAAAAACAATGTGTACCAGATTATATGATTTTTTAGAAAAATATAACTTCCTCGATGACAGCCAAAACGGCTTTAGGAAATCAAGATCAACTACACTAGCAGTATATAAGTATATCCAGACTGCCCTAAAACATATAAATGATAAGAAACATGTACTGGGAGTATTACTTGACATGACGAAGGCATATGATAAAGTACTGTACAACATTCTTTTACATAAACTGCACGGTTCTGGTATTCGCGGTCCAGCTTATACATGGTTTAAATCATATTTGGAAAATAGATCACAAATAGTGCAAATTGACCATTTCGACTCCAACACAAATGAGGTTAAAATAGTGAGATCTGAGAAAAGGAGCATAAAATGCTCAATTCCATAGGGCAGCGTGTTAGGTTGTGTGCTGTTTCTGATATACATCAACGACTTGCCAAAAGTACTAAATAAAGAACAAACATTGCCCATATTATACGCTTACGATATATCAATATTAATTGCATATGACAAAACCAAAAACCCAACACAAATACTTCGAGAAACTCTAGACACAGTAAACCGCTGGCTCAATGACCATAACTTAGAATTTAACTATGACAAAACAAAAACCATCCAATTTAGAACATACAAAAACACCCCCATAAACATCGACAGAAAATACAACAACATACAACTAGAAACCGTAAATACATTCAAATTACTTGGTATAACTATAGACACGCACGTCAACTGGAAATCACACATCGAACATAGTAAAAAAACATCTCAATTCACATACGCTCTATTCCAACTTAAATGCAGCACAAACGAAAAAACCGCACTGTCAGAATACTACGCATATGCATACTCCTGGTTAAGGTACGGCATTATGTTGTGGGGAAATAGTGTACACTTTCAGGATCTATGTATACTGCATAAGAAATGTATTAGAATCATCGGCCAAATTGAAAATCTTGACAGTTGCAAACCCTATTTCATTAAAAATAACATCCTAACACTACCATCATTATACATATTTGACATTTGCATGTTTGTATTCAAGAACATAAATCACTTCACAAAAGTAAAAGACAATCACAATATAAACACACGCCACAAAGACAGACTATACCTACCACCATCAAGAATTAAAATGCTAAACCAGAGTCCATACTACATGGCTGTAAAAATATACAATAAATTACCTATCCACACAAAAACTGAAAATAAGATTACACTTTTCATTAATAAACTAAATACATTCTTAACAGAAAAATGTTTCTACTCAGTTAAAGAATACATTGAAGCAAAACACGAATAACAAATTGCATATCTTTTACACAAATAACAGAACTAATATACCTAACCATTAAGTCAACATAAATACATAAAAAAAGGAAAAAAGCGGTTTTGATACACAAAAATTACTATGAACAGTAGTATCAGATATCAGTAGAAGAATAAATATTGTGTTGATATAAAATGTCATAAACGCCTTAATATTTTGCACAATTTAATACTGTTTAATTATTTACTATATTATTAATTCATTCTTTAATGTTTTTTACTCTATAATGTTTGTATTTAATAACTTATTTTATCTCCCTTTCTCAAATTTGCAATGCCTGAAAAAGGCTACTAAGTTGAGACAATTTTTTATTATTATAAGACCATTAATGTACACTTGGTTGGCAAAAAGATTGATTGAAGATTGATTGATTAAATGAAATGCATATTAATTATAATTATTTATTTTAATTATTAATAAAAGATGAACAAATATTTGCAGCAAATAAGTACCTGAAAAGAATAGTGTCATATATGAGAATATTTACAAACATGTATCTGATATAGTCTCGAATATTTAGCTTTTTTTATAGGATAATGGTGATAAACACAGTCTACGACACACACACACACACACACACACACACACACAGTGCATCTGATGTTAAGTAGCTGCTGTGGCATATAAACATCCACATCTATCCTCAACTACAAATTAAAATGCAGATGCGCTGTCACCCGTGAGGACTAAGATGGAATGCCTCGTTTCCTGTAAAAGAGGTCTCTCTCGTACAAAATTTGTACAAAATTTATCCAAAATTTGTCAACAAGTTTAAATGTTAAAACATTTAATTAAAGAAAAATTGTATAAAAAGGGTTATTATAATATCAAAGGAAACATAAATGAAAATATTGGAAATACTGGAATTGAGGTGATCGCCACCATGGTGGTTCTATTAAAATTCATTTAAAAGTTGTACAAATAAAATTATTGTTAAGAGAAATATTATGTTTATAAAAAAGTCCCCCTGGGTTTCTTACTAGTTCTTCCCAGTACCGAGGTATTTTCCGAACCAGTGGTAAATAAAAAATGCCTTTCAATAAGTATTCTGTAATAATCTTAATCTATATTTAATAAAAATCATTCTATTCTATTCTCGTTCTATACACTCACCATAATAAACACAGCAGCGTTAAGCTACTATTTAACTTGTATTTTTCTGACTTTCTCATAAAGATATTTGTAATTCTAATTTTCTAATTTTTAGGTTAGCTATTTTAATATTGTATTTATGTTCCTCTTCCATCATTTCCAGTTGTCTTTTTTTTAAATATGTGTTACTTTTTACAATTGTTTGGTGTATATCTTCTTTTCTGTAAAAATGAAATGGAATACTTAATGTAAGTTTTGTACTTATTTCAGACATTTACAAAGTATTGTAGAGTAATAAAAGTGCACTTAACCTTGTACACCAATAAAAGAAATATTTTTTAATTATTTTTAAATCAATTCATATTAAACTTTGCTTTAAATATTTGAAAACATAAAACAATTTTCAGTGTTTAAATACTAATTTTCAAAAGTTTAAAAAGTATGTAATGTATCAGAGTAGGTAATTTTTTCAACATACCTATTTTGCAAGCTATTTTTCCTGTTTTTCATTTTTGTTATATCCCTAGTAATAACAGTTTTATTGTTGGTTATTTTCACCATTTTGGCACTTTCTGTATCCGTTGTTGGATCTATCTCTAAAAATTAATATAAATATAACAGTTTTAGAAAATGAACATAAATATTTACAAACAACATATAATTTTTACAAACTTGTGTGCATATGACTGTAACTATAACAATAATATATTTTGCTTTTTTATAAATATTCAATCAGTATTATTTACCTTGCACACATACAACATTGGGTTCTGGATTTTCTACATTTTTACCTATAGCTGTGTCTGTTTTTCAAAATTAAGGCGAGGCATAGGGCCAGCAAATACTTCTTTTGAAGTTGTAGCCACTACCACTGGATTCTAAAATAAATCATTAAAACATTTATTAACATGTTTTCCTGTCATTACCTCTATTTTGCCCTTTATTGAATCAGGTATTTTCTATGTTGTAGAAATATTATTATGATCGAAGACAAAAGGTAATATACATTATTAATTATAATACCTAATAGACAAAAATAGAAAATTATAATCGGACTGTGTAGATAATCTAGTAACGTGTGTTATGATATTATATAGACCACTATGTATGAATTTGTGACATTTCAATTTTGAATATAATTAATTATAAAGAAATTTATATTAAATTATTACTAAGTATATTAAATTTTGAATATTCGGAAAATAATTTTGGATTGTAAATTGTATGCTTTAACAGTAGATTTTAGAGCACTACCTAGGTACTAAAGTAATGGAAAATAAAGTTCTTTAATTTTAATTAAATTTGTAAGACATATAAGTAATTTTATTTACCACTGCATAACTATCATAATCATTAACTTCAACGATAAAGTCGTGAGGGGCAATTGACATTATTTCCAAGTCGTCAGGAGAAGGTGATGGTGGTTTTCCGCCACCCCCTGTCTTCGATTGTTCCCTCCTATATGTTTATAAGTTTGATTTAGCACACAACTTCATTCTTTTCCAAGATAATTTCAATTCACCATCTGATCGGCGTTTACCTGTTATCTCATTAAATCTAAAAAAAAAGGAATACGAAATCACGTAAACAATACCGTACCTATTTGTACGCATAACAAATGCAATAACAACTTACTTGTTAGTAATATTTTTCCACTCTTTTATTTTTTTAATATTTACCGATGTTTTCGTCGACTTATTCTCTATAATATGTGCTGATTGTGAAATAAGTGTACGTAATATTTCCTATAATAATAAGAACATTCTTTTTAGTCGAAATAAGAATAATAAGAGGATAAAAGCATTGTTACGTATTGACAAATAAATTTCGATATTACACTAACCTTTTCTTCAGAACCCCAATTTTCACCCCGTTTTTTCTTTTGTTCCATTATTATATAAATATAAGCTGTAACTTTAAGAGCAAGCACTTATTTAATTAATTATTAATAATTTAATTTACTTTTTATAAGGCTCCAATATAAACTATTTTGAACGCCTCGAATCCCGCGCTCGCGGTACCTCTGTAATTCACTACATTTCACGCTAGTTGTTAAAATGAAAACAACTTGATTATAAAAAGCGCATCAAAAGTATATGTCGTGCTTGTTCAATAGATTTTAACGTAAACAAATAACAATGTACGATATATTTTTGTATCGATGGATAATTATTTAAGCATAATTAAGTGTGAAAATAATATTAATATTTAATGAAACCGAACGTTGCATTGAATGGAACCTGTATGAACGAATGAAAAGAGTGTAATTTTTTGTTTTTTATCTGTGAATGATATTTAATATAATACTAAGGTTGGTATTAAATGGTCCTCGGGTAGTCTGCGTTTTGTAATAAGCACACGTTTTGGTTCTGATATTAACTAGAATATTGTAACAAACCTGGACTTTTTAGTCCTAAACTTAACCCAGTACTAAAACATTTTTTTGGATTAAGGCGGATTAGGCTTTAATTACTTTAATTTTAACCAGTTTTGTCACTTCGAGCCGCAATTAATTAATAAATTATCCTTTCGGCCTGGAGAAGTAATCCTTTATATATAGGTTTCTTTGTATATTACAAAAACGGTATACATATTATATATGTATAATAAAATAAAAATTTAGATTTCCTGCACCACCTATTTACACGTAAATAATTTCTTTCACCAAATCATGGTGTCTTTCTTGTTTCATTAACCGCTGTCATTTGAGATAGTACGGTCCTGAGCCACCTGCATCCATCGACTTCCTGCATGTCTTACCAGGTCATCACTCCATCTCGTGAGGGTCGCCATTCACTTCGCTTACCTACATCAGTTGTCGGTTCTTCGAGCTATATGGCCGGCCCACTGCCACTTCAGCTTACTAATCCGTTGGGCTTTGTCGGTTACTCTGGTTCTACTGCGGATATCCTTATTTCTAAGTTTATCACGCAGAGAAACCCTGAGCATAGCCCTCTCCATAGCTCGCTGAGCGTCCTTGAGCTTCCTCATACGGCCACCAGTGAAGGACTACGTCTCAGATCCGTAATTCACCACTGGCTACACGCAATGGTTGTACAATTTCGTTTTAAGGTTTTGGAGTATGTCTGACAAAAAGATGTGACGTAGTTTCCCAAACGCTGCCCAGCCGAATTGAATCCGTCATCCGCCATCGTAGCCCTACTGTACAAGCACTTCAGCACAACCATATTCCGACAGTCAACTTGGCACCGCTGAAGGGACTGCAGCACCGCCCAAAATTTCGACTAAATCAAAGGCTTTCTCATAGTCCACATACGCCAGACATAGTGGCAAATTGTACTCCTCGGACTTCTGTACATTTTGCCGAAGGGTATGTATGTGGTCTATGGTGCTAAAGCCCTTTTGGAAACCGGCTTGTTCGGGAGGCTGGAAGTCGTCAAGTCTGCGCGCGAAACGGTTCATAATGACTCTCGAAGACAGCACGCAGACGCGACTCAGAAGGGAAATCGGTCTGTAGTTCTTCAAGGGAGCGTTGTCACCTTTCTTCAAGAACAAGTCCACCGCACTCTTCTGCTCCACGCCTCCGGTGTAGTGCCATCATGGAGGACGGAATTAAAGAGCTTCTGAAGGACTTCAAGAACCGGTTTTCCACCCGCTTTCAAAAACTTCGCTGTAGTTCTATCCTCGCCCGGAGACTTTCCGTTTTTAAGGTGCTGGAGAGCCATTCTAATCTCGCTCAGACTGACGTCTGGGATATCTTCGGAATAGTGTCGGATAAGACTCGCTCTTGGATCGTTACTCACACTTGCGTGTGGCTCCAACGATGACGTGTACAGCTGCCCATAGACCCTCTCAATCTCACTCAAAATGTCAGGTGTCCTGAAAACGATGCTCCCACACTCTGTCTTCAGCTTTGACAGTTGGCTCTTTCTGGCAGACAGATCTCTGGCAAAGACTTTGGAGCCTTGGTTCCGCTCGATTGCTTCTTCAATACGAGCTGTATTGAAGTTGCGTAAGTCCCGCCGCATGCATTTGGAGATCTATCTGTTTAGTTGCCAGTATGCTGTTAAATCTATTGAAGAATGTAGCTTCATCTCCCGTCTAATAGTAATGAGATTAAGAGTGTGATCGGAAAGTTTTTGTATTCTTCTGCGGCAGGTCTTGCAGAACTTAGTTCCGACCGCATGGACAGTTTTCACGAACTTGACATTCATATCATCCACTTCATTGCAGTCTTCTAGGTACTGAAAACGGTTTTGTAACTCGAGCTGAAAGGTTTCGGGACTTTGGAACAGAGCACGAGGGGGACGGGGGACGGAGGGGGACTACTAACGCATAAATCTGTATAATTTGTGCCAATTGTTTACTTATAAAAACTACATAAGTGCTTACACAGCTTTTATTCAGCCAAAAATACATATCTTAGTTGTTTTTTTATAGGAGAGGGGGCAAACGAGCATGCGGCTCACCTGATGGTAAGTTACTACCACCGCCCATGAACAACTGCAACACCAGGGGAATGAGATGCGTTGCCGGTCTTTTAAAAAGGAGTAAGCTCTTTTCTTCAAAGTTCCTAAGTCGTATCAGTCCGGAAAAATCGCTGGTAGTAAACTATTCCACAAGGAAGTTGTGCGAGAAAGAAAACATATTCTAAATTGCACATTGTTCGACTGACAATAATCCAGATGGTGTGGATGGTATCGGAAGTTCTGCCGCAATGTGCGTTCGTGAAATTTGGCGGCTGAGATTAATCCGAACAATTGCTCACAGCACTCCCCGTGGTAAATGCGAAAGAAAATGCAAAGGGATGCAACATCTCTTCGCAATGCCAATGAATCGAGCCATTCGGAAAGGAGTCGGTCGTCGACGATTCGAGCCGCTCTGCGCTGGATGCGGTCAAGTGGAAGGAGCTGTCACTGGGGAGCCCCTGCCCAGAGATGGGAACAGTATTCCATGTGAGGCCGAACCTGCGCCTTGTAAAATTGCAGGCGGTTTGCCGGTATGAAATTCTTTCCCGCTCTGCTGAGCACGCCAAGCTTTTTAGAAGCCAATTTGGCCTTCTCTTCCAAGTGACCACCAAACTGCACGTCACTCGATATGTCGACTTGCGACATATCGAGTGACGTATGACGTACGATATGGAGGCTTCCGATACTGGCTAAGGCAAGAAGAGGAGTGTCTTGAATCTGAGGATATACGATTCTTTTTAGCGTTAAACGCGCAAAATTGTGTCTTCTGTTTCGTTGTTCAATCCGAGACTGTGTTCAGCAAAGACTCGACTTCAGAGACAAGTTTTCTCCGGTACTCAGCGACGTTTTCACGAGAAATATTGACATGGCCGGTGTATCGAGCATCACCATTGCTGTCCTCCACATTACAATGAATGCTACTGGTTTGCAACATATCATTGACATACAGAAGAAACAGCGCTGGTAATAGCACACAGCCTTGTGGAACACCAGCGTTAATAGGCTTGTAGTCGGATCATGCACCGTCTATAACGACCTTGATGCTCCGATCTGCAAGGAAGCTGGTGATCCAATTGCACAATTTCTCGGGATTGCTATAGGAAGGGAGCTTCGAAAGAAGCGCTTTGTGCCAAGCCCGATCGAAAGCCTTCGCAACGTCCAAACTAACGACCAATGCCTCCCCCTTGGACTTTAATGCCTCCGCATATCTATGAATCAGGTAGACCAGAAGATAACCAGCTGATTGACCCCGACGAAAACCGTATTGGCGGTCACTAATCAGCTGGTGATCCTCAAGGTACGGCATGGGCTGGCAGTTAATAATAGATTCCATTTTTTTGGATAACAAGGAGGTGATGGCGATAGGCCTGTAGTTGGACGGGTATAAAAACGAACTTCAATATAGCTCGTATACGGCTTGCATGCTGCTTGAGCAGTTTAAAATTTATTCTATTATCTTAGAAAACAAGGAGGTGACGACAATAGGACTGTAGTTATATAGGTCTAAGCGGTCGCCTTTTTTAGGGATCGGTTGGACCAAAGCTGCCTTCTATGAATTTGGGACTACGCGTAGGGAGTAGTAGTGCTGGAAAAGACGCGGTAAAACCAGTGCCAACTCTGGAGCACACGTTCTCAGCACAATTAGGGGGATTCTTCCAGGCCCACTCGACTTGTGTATGTCCAGGGCTCTCCCTGGACATACACAAGTCGAGAACTTCTCTGAGTGTTTTGCGAATCGAGCGCCGTGTAAACTAGTAATTTGGCATGGAGCACATACGAATACACAGCGGCATCGTCGGCAGTGTACTCCCCTCTGTCATCAGGAGTCGAGTTGGATGCAAAGAGAGCCTAGCAGATCGGCTTTGTCCTTTCTGGCATGGGCAAGTGAGTCGTCCTCCCTGTGCAGAGATGGGAGATATAGCTGTCAGAAGTTCTCTTGGACAGCCTTGGCAAGAGACTAGAATGCACGAGTTGCCAAAGGTAGGCGAACTAGTTTTTTTACCAATTCTGCCGATGTGCTTTGAATTTGCGGTGGCATTAACTCTTTTGTAGGACCTGGAGGTTGATTCATACTTGTTTTTAAGGGTGCTGGTGTTGACATCCTAGTACGTTGATACGTCAGCCCAGGCCCATTCCTTCTATGCCTACACTAGTAGAATACCCCAATGTAGTATATAGTTACGATAGTATAATAATATATATATACGTAGCATTGTAACGACAGTGAGACTTGTAAAATTACCGACTCATGTCTGTTAGTTGCTTGCGCGATATTTTATACTACTAAAACGAGTGAAATATTACAGTTCTACCTTAATTTTTTCGTATTTTCTTTTATTTATTATTTACCCTCGTTCCTAACACTAGTTAATCAAAGACCTAAAATAATAATGGCCAGTGGCATAGATTAAATTTTTTACACAATAAAAACTTTCAATAAAAACTCTTTACTGGTTATAATTTACTTAATTAATAATCTTGTATAGGTCCATTCCAATTTTACAAAATGAAAACGTTGAAAATTCGTTAAAAGCAGTGTACTTTAATAAAGCCCATTATTAAAGAAATGGAATTTCACCAATAAAATGTTTCTTCTGCTAGGCAAATTAAATTAACTTTTGACACGACTTTTTTACATCTACTTAAAATATACTATCAATGAATATCAACAATGCATAATAATATGTTGGGGAAAAAGTTTCTTCGTATATTGTTTGTATGGAATTGAGAAAATATCTCTTTGGTTATATTATTTATATCTGGCTTGTTTAATATTAATACACAAACAACATTAAGAAAAAGTAAAGTAAAAAGTAAGAAACACTTTCCTGCCATTTTTCAATTGTTTTCTGTCCGCCAAAATAAGAGAATCTAACAAAGAAAGTCGAAACACTCTGAAGTTTTATAACAAAAAAGGAAAAAATGCCACTTAAGTCTCGAAAATAATTTGTGACGTTTATGAACCTAATGCAGTGTCAGTAAGAGTAGCACTAAGTTGGTTCAAGCGTTTTGAGTCCGGGATTTTCCGGGATGTAAAAGAAGCAGCTCGCACTGTTCGCCCTCATACAGATAAAGTCGACGCCATTTTAAAAAAATGGAGCAAGATTGGTATATTAGTAGTTAAGATATAGCCGAAGGATGAAGGATTGACCACAAAATACTTTTAACCCATTTGAAAAAGTCTGACTATACAAAAAATCTCGATATTTGGGTACCACACGAGCTCACTAAAGGAAACCTAATAAATCGTGTTCTCATTTGCGATTCTATATTGAAATGATTTTTGAAAAGGTTGATCACTGGAGATGAAAAGTGAATCACCTACGACAAGAACGCGCGAAAAAGGTCGTGGCCAAAGGGTAATCAGGCTTTACAAACTGTAGCGAAATCCGGATTAACACACACAAAGGTGACGCAGAGTGTATGGTGGGATTGGAAGGCCCTTGCTTATTATAAGATTTTACCCCCGGTGAAAACAATCGATCTGTGAGTAATTTCATCTTTATTCGCAATGGTGACAACGCGTCTGCGGCCTTTGTTGTTTGAAGTCAGTTGCAAGTGTTTATGGACTATAGTGCACACTTATTTTATTTTTATATAGTTTCAAATGTTCATTATATTCCCTAAAATGAAAATAAAAAAGGTGGACTGAATACCTAAAAGCATTCTCTACCAGTCAACTCATAGAGGGGTGAGAAATTGACGTAGGTGTAGCAATTAAAAGAAAAAATAAGAAAAGAAACTAAAATAAATACACATTATATGTAATAAAATAGATTACGATATACTATTGTAAGTAAATACAAATATAAATTATGTATCCATATATTTATATAAATCAACACATAGTCATAATATTAATATACAAGACTTACGATCCGGTGGACTTAGTTTGTTTCTCGCTTCAGATTTATATAGAAATATTGTCTTATAATTATTTTCCGTTCCTTTTCACTTCGTAAAAATGATTTATTTAGTCTTTATTGTGATAATGATTAATTACGTATCTAATTATGCCACGTGCTATTATTAATAGAATCAAATAGGAAAAGTTTGTTCCATATTCTTCAAGATACCGACGTCTGAATTACACAGTTAGCAGACGTGGTAGCTAACTTAGCTTGTTACTCACATATTTCAAGAACAAATCCGAGTTTTCTTCGATAGCGAACTCCTTTAATAATGCAAACTTTTACAATGCGAAGTTGCAGAATGAGGTAAAAGTATTACTTTAGTACATGTCAACACTGTCAAGGAAAATAAAACAAATATTTTGTGTATTTGTTTTCATAGATAAATTATTTTAACCTTACATAAACCACCTAAATATATATTTGTAATATGTATAATAAATAATACTTATTACCTAATTTCAACTGGCTAATCTGCGGTATGTACACCAATGATAAAAATTGTAGAAAAATAATTTAGTTATTACATTACAGAGCCATGCCGCATCGGAAAGAATCACGCTCTCATAGCAAACTAGCGTAAATAGTAGCTCAATGCTTTTGTGTTTCATATGGTAAGTGTAGAAAATCGAAGACCATTTTAACTGGTAAGGAGACATTTGAACAGCGACACTGCATTTTTGTTCTTAACTGAGGATAGACGTACATGTGTTTGAGGCCCAGCATTCACTCAGGTGCACTATGTGCTCGTTTGTCACAAATATATTTAAAAAAAAAAACAAAGAACACCGTTCAGTTGTTTTTTTAAAGAATATAGGTGATAATTTCCTGAGTTAATGTATTAAAGACTCTTGCTCCTTCAAATGTTATTTCTTTTACCATATTGAGATCAAGGAAGCGGGAAGTATAGTTGATTTCTACTCTTGGTCTCAGTCTCAGGTATGTCAAATACCTGTAGTGGTAATAAATTTTAAATAAATTATCCCAGATTATCTTTAAAGAGTTCATTTTTTATGAAATATCCTGCATTTTTATTGAAGCTGAAAACATTTTGTTCTGTATTATTTTAATGAAATTTAAAAAAAAAATACTTAACAAAGTTGTATAAAGGGCGATATTACTATTAAAGCATACATGATTCATAACAACTCTTAAGAATGTGTTCAAAAAATGTTTTCAAGTTTACAACATCACAAGAGCTCATCTGTGATCAATTAGCTGTCAAAAATCAGGTATGAATATTATGTTGGTACCAGGCTTAATGAAGTCATGACAGTATTTCATGCCGGCACACCTCCTGCAACTTTACAAGGCGCAGGTTCGGCCTCACATGGAATACTGTTCCCATCTCTGGGCAGGGGCTCCCCAGTGCCAGCTCCTTCCACTTGACCGCATCCAGCGCAGAGCGGCTCGAATCGTCGACGAACGAGTCCTTTCCGATCGGCTCGACTCATTGGCGCTGCGAAGAGATGTTGCATCTCTTTGCATTTTCTTTCGCATCTACCATGGGGAGTGCTCTGAGGAATTGTTCGGATTAATCCCAGCCGCCAAATTTCACGAACGCACATCGCGGCAGAACTCCCGATACCATTCACACCATCTGGATGTTTGGCGGTCCACCACTGTGCGATTTAGAAGATGTTTTCTTCCTCGCACGACTTCATTAAGGTAATTCATGTGTACTTTATTTACGGACAGAGTTAAGTGACTGTAAAATTTCTTATATAAAATCAAGTTAGTGTAAGTTTTTATAACTGTAAAATAAATGTTATGAGGTCACCCGCTTTATATCGCCTCTAGCGACCATTTCGAGCAGAAAGTTCTCGGTTGACGGAAACGGCGAGCAAATTGTATTGGTTCGGTTATTACGAGAAAATTGCTTATAAAGAACGTAGTACAAGGGATTTATTTTTATTTTAGTAACTGGTAAACGAAAACATAACCAAAACCAAATTTTTAGACATGTTAGATTTAAGGCCAATACACAACACTAATATTTATAATTGAAGTAATATAATCATATGATCTAAGGGCCAGTGAGCAACAGACTTTAGGTATTTCAATAAGTTTCACGTTTCTTTTCAGTTTACACCCTATATCTGAGGTACATGAAATGGGGACTCTTTAGTTTGGCCGGCGGTCGTTATAGAGACGCCTAGGTGTTAAATGTGTAAAAAATGACCGAAAAAAAAACGTGAAAGTAATAAGTCTGCCGCATTTACATCTTAAAAATATTCAATAATTGTTACCGAAAAATAACATTGTCAGATACCTATTGGGGTCTAAAGGTCATGGCAAACAGGTTGACAAGTACAATTTTTTCTTTATAATTTACGTTATTTCAATAAAACTGTAATTTGTACATGTTGTTGATAATATTATTTGAAATATATATATTGCATGGCAGACATATATTGAAGTCCTATCACCCAGGCAGACAACAGACTTCAGTGACGTCCATAAGCGCGTAGTATAAAGCACTCGCTATAGTCCAGTCTTTCGATTAAATAAAAATTTCTATTACATTAATTAAAATACTTGTTTTCAACTGTTCGTTAGTATTAGTCATCATAATCATTAAAGCCGTTCACAAGTCCACTGCTGCACATTGACCTCCCCCATAATAGTAACGCGTAGTGGCGGTGTAAGAATATCCACTACATCAGATCTTCGTGGATATCGTAAGAGGTGACTTAGGGAAACAACCTAGGAGATGGGCAACAGCGTCATACCAATAACCACTATAACATAATAAACTATGGTTGCAAAACTGCTTGCCAAGCGTGGAAACTAAGGCAACTAAGGCCTTATCTTATTTGCCTTAACCCTTAGATGCATGATTTTTTATATTTTCGTAAAAAAAATATATATTATAAAATGAGATCTCTAAAATACGGGAAAAATAATAAAAAAAATAATTGAAATGTTTAAAATATTTTTTTATGGAAAAAAAGATTGTTATCATTTGTGATAAATTATGCAGTAAGCTCATAGAAAATTAAGAAAATTATATAGTGTGGAAAACCCTAAAACAGTTATTATTTCGGTTATCACAGAGTGATACACGGCATTTCTCACACATGACTGACGTAAGTTTTTTACATTGAGCATATTTACACTGGTTCCTTTTGGAACCATAAGATTTTTCATGCCCAACACCGTCAAAACGTACGTCATCAGGGGGTAATGTTTGGTAACCCAGCTTTGGTCTTTTCTGCTTGATTGCAGGGACTTCAGTTTTATTTAAACTTGGGCGGCCTCTTTTATGTTCTGACGTGGTGCTGCCATATTTACATAAAGTTTCCGCAAGTTCAGTTCTGTAATCAGCCAGTTTCAAAATATTTTTAGGATTCGTGTCCTTCTTCTGCAAAATTTTTTTGTATAAAATCCAACTATTGATTACTGCCATATCCAACATGTGATAAAAGAGTCTATTTGTCCATTTTTTGGATTTCATTTTAATTCTGTATCTACCCAAATAACTGTCCATTGTGTCAACACCGCCCATATTCGCGTTATATTCGCGTATAGCTTTAGGACAGGATATGGCAACACTTTTCCTTAGCTTTTTGTCGTATCTTTTTATTGTATCTACAGGTTTTGAGCCCACATACGTGGAGAGTAATAACACCTGTTTATTGTCCTTCCAGCTGGTGGCAGAAAATTCAACCCCATCAAATGTAGTAACATTCTCATCGTACGATCCTCTCGGCAGTGATGGTTTGAGAATGTCTTTCTTATCTGGTAGTTTGCATGTTTTCCCCAGTCGATTTTTCTGTACTGTCCCCAAGCAGTAAATTCCTTCTTTGAATAAGTAATGGAATAGTGACAAATTCGTATAGAAGTTATCGAAAAATATTATATGATTTACATTCCTCGGTACTGGTCGAACCAAACGTATGACTGTGTTTGAAACTACTCCTAAGTCAGGTTCATTTGGTAGCCTTTGAATATTATGAGTCCCTGAATAAATTTCGAAAGTATAAGCGTAGCCCATGGGGCAGCAAAGCACATATAATTTGAATCCCCATTTGTGTGGCTTCTTCGGCAAATATTGCTTCATAAAATGACCAATCTTTGTCGAGCACATCTGTTCGTCTAGTGATAGGCGATGGTCAAACGGGACTGACATGAATTTGTCATTGAAATGGTCTAATACTGTACGTATTTTATGTAATCGATCGTGCTTAGGATGGTCAGGAGGTAGGTGGTTGCTATTGTCGTTGAAGTGTATTACATGGCGAATCTTTTCGAATCTGTTTACTGTCATTGTGTCTGAAATTGGATGGAATTGTACAGCTCATGCCCAATAAGATCTGATGCTGGGGTAATGGTATACTGAAGTATATATCAAGATGCCAAGGTATTTTCGAAGTTCCAATGAGTTGATGGGATCGGTAAAATTGGGATTTATTTGTACAGCATATTTATTCGTCTCAGCAACGATTAATTCTTGTAGGTTTTGATAAAAAAAATAGGTAAAAAATTGGTAAGGACTGGATAAATCTAAAATATGTTGAGGGTAGTCTGTGACGCCAAGAAAGTTAAAAGCTTGATCAACCACAGGTATATTTTTTCTTTTCCAAACTCAATTTCTTACTTGAGTATAATTAGTGAACCTTGATTGATTTTCAGGCAAATCGCCTGGGGGATCACAGTCTAGATTACCATTTGAGTCCGTTTGTTCTTCTTCTACTTCCTGTTCCACATCTTCATGGTCTTTGATCAACTCATTCACACCGTCATAGTAATCAATAACATCTTCATCGATATCTGCTTCATCTTCAGAGATGTCGCCATTTTCAAGTTGCCATAACAGTGTTTCAATATTTCTGTCATCCATGTTTTGTGTCGTATTAATAGCGACCTAAAACCATAATAAAACCATGCAACCGAACACCAAAACATATATAACTTGCTTGAAAAACAGCATAGAAAAAATATTCATAAACATTCATAGTAAGAAAAAATGATACCGGTAATGCATAGATTATCATTTTTGATAACAACATTCTAAAGCAAAATTAGTACCATGCCACAAATATTTTTTGTAAAATAAACACATCATAACAAAATGTAGATCCTTACCTTTCAGAAAGTATTTTTTTTTTTTGAGAAAAATAACACTTATTTTATATTTGATATGAACTGCTAAAATATTCAAATTCGTACCTATTCAAGTATTACGACCTTTCAGTTTGTAATGTCAAATTCAACCAATCACAGCCCAGATAGTGTTTTGTCATGTTCACAGATTATATGAATAACGAGTGAACAAACGTTCAAAAACGTTACGTTATTTAAATATATTTTGTTCGGAAGTTATACGCATGAATAAGTCTGTTATCATTTTTGATAAACTATGCACTTAAGGGTTAAGGCAACCTCCTTAAGTCTATAGCCTATGTCCAGCAGTGGACTTTAATTAGGCTGTAACGGTAACGATAACGGAAGTAATAAAATACATGTAGTCAAATAGAAATATAATATAGAGTCATTCGGGTCAAGTGTGCGCTTTTTGGTAAATATTAGTTCACTACGCATAAAATAAAAAAGTTAGGAATATAAAAGTCGGCTCTGAGATAAACCACATATTAGCCTCTAAATTAAAATAGAAAAAAAGGATAGAAATCTTGGTGGTTTTTTTTCGATAAGCATTTAATTATATAAAATCGGAATGCGCTCACTTGACCCATGATGCGGGTAACTGTGCGCACCCGTACGGGGTAAGTATACGCATATGGGATAAGTAGCGCATTCCTTGGATTAATCAAAATATACACAATATTCAAGAATAAAGGTTCTTTATTGTAATGCCACTTAGAAAATATTTTTATTAGTTATTAGTCTTTGCATAAAAATAACAATTATCTCATAAAATTAAATGAACTTAACATTTATTTAAATTAAATTATAGAATTTTTTTTAGATATTAACATATTTTACTTGGGATTGTCTAATTTATTAGAAACAATATTAATTTGGGGATCATCAATTCAATTATCACAAACAAAAACACCTCTCTCATATGCAGTGCATCCTCATCAGATGGGGCATCCTCATGTCACCAGTCTTTGCGTACATGCACTGACTCCATTCTCCAGTATTTGGCTCTGTATATTTTTGCTTACATAGAGGACAACATTATTCTACTGTTGTAGCGGTCGAGGCCATAGAAAACTGTTTTTCCTCCAAGACGATGATGTCGATTTCGAATACAATACTCTCTAATAGATACCAATGGCACTTGCAGCAGCTCTTTGCTCATGCTCAATGAGTGCTTTGGCTCTAGAGATTTGTTCTTCAGTGACCGATGCAACTTCAGGTCTTTTTCTTATATTATTTCACGGTATGGTGATGAGAAATTGAAAATAACATCGAAGGGGCAAGTTTACGCATGCGCACACTTACCCGCGCACACTTTCCCCAGTACACCAAATTGCAATTGAAAGCTCATAAATTAAATTGAAAACAAATAAAATATGATTTTTTTGTATAAAATGTAGCGTAAACATATTATTATTCAAAGAAAATACAACTTACCGTTGTGAAATCGATAACGCCGATGATACATTGTTTTCCATTAAACAAAAAAATTCGAATTTAAACACCATATACTGTTTTTTATGAAAAAAAAAGTTAATTCTCAACCGCCGCCACAGAGACAAGTCGCGACTAGCAGGGCACTCTGGCGTCACTTTTCGACCTAAACAAAAACCTCCCCCCGTTCCCCGTTCGGGAGATACACTCACTGCGCTCACTTACCCACTGCGCTCAGTTACCCCGAATGGACTCTACGTAGTGCCTACGTCTTTCTTTTCAATAACTCAACATTTCTCTTCGTGATTAATAAATGCGAGGGTTTTATTTTATTAACAGAGTTCAAAAAAGGTGGCAATTCTTTATTCAAAACGTATGTTTTTTATGCATCGTATTCTCTAGCGAAAATGGCTTTTTTTACTATATAGGTTATATTTTAGGAATGGCCCCATATACCTTTGAATAAAAAATACTAGGGGTGGAAAAATAGAGAACGAAATGTCTGTCAACCTCATCAGTACCCTAGTGGTAGCAGCTTCGAAGAGTTTGGGCTCCACGGACTTTCATGTAAGAAAAGTGTTGGTATGTTGTTGCTCCACGGTTCTTTATACGATGTTTTTCAAAGAGATTTTGACATATAAATGTTCCCTTGAATTTAGAGCCTTGTGGTATATTTAGAGACGATAGCAGGATACCTGATGACTTTGGTCTCTTGAAAGAGATGTAAAGCCTGGTGACGTTAATAAAATAACTACATCCGCGACTGGTCTTCGTTACTGATGATAAGAGGGCTGGTTCTTTTCTCGCTCAGAGGCAAAGCAGCCACAGTGCTCTTGGCACTGTGCCGCGAGGAATAGGACTGTATAATAATTTAAGTTTTTAGTTGTAGTTTTTTTATTATGGCAATAAATATTGTAGGTAAAAATATTGTGTAAACATAAGATTTTACGAAATAAAATTTTTAATATAACAATACTTTTTTAGGTACAATACTAATTACTACTAGTTCTTATCTTGAACTTGTGATATTCCGAAGGCTATTCAAAAGGTAAAAAGTTAAAATTTTATTTAAATGTAAGAACCGACTTCAAAAACTTTAGATACTCGTAATATGGAATTTCTACAAAACTACTCTTGATATTGGGACATTAACCATTAGCAAGCATTTTACCATCGTGATTTTTATTACTTTGGTAGAAGTTATGACGACTTCGGTAGAATTTTATTTGTTTCTTTGCAACCCTAAATATATACCGATTTATTTTTTAATGTCAGTTACTCGTTAGTTGAGGGATTGGATATTTTTGAGGTTATTTTTAAATCTAGCTCGATCCTGAGATTTTCCCACTGCGCTCGTAAGTTTTCAATAACATTTCTATAAAATAGAATGTAAGCTATTAGAAACAGGATTTTTTTATGTTTGGCTTTAGGGAGTATGAAAAAATGGGTGTTCTTTAGGGGGCAATATATTTTCTACTGCCATTGTATGTTCGCACTTGCGTTGCAGCGCATATGGGATGTATGTGTTTGGACTAGTTTGTGAAGTGGTTTTGGAATTGTTACAGAAAATATTGCTGCGTACTTTGGAAGACAAATAATCGAGGAATAATTGCATCACTTTTATGGTCTCGACGATCCTGAGATATCTGAAGTTAGAGCCGGAATCAGAATAAATTTCAAAGATAGATGTAATTAATATACTCAATAGATACAACAAGTAACTTGAGCCTATGGGCAATGAGAAAGAGGTGCTATTTCAGATGGAGAACGAAAAAGATTCATTAACATCTGATGTTCAAGTTCTGTATCCAGAAAAAAGTGTGCCATAAGTAAGCTAAACTAACGTCTGAAATCTTGCCGTCCTCATCCAATCTTTATTTTGATAGCCCTCATCTTTGTATCAACTCTTCCTCCCCTGAAGTATCATCGAATAGCGATCACAGTACCCGAACTCCTTTGCCAGAATCACCCATACCGTCCTCACCCACATCCAGTCTTCATTTAGATCCATCGTCGTCGTATAAACTCTTCTTCTCCAGAAGAACCATCTAATATCGGTAGCAGAACTCCTTTGCAAGTATCACCTGGTTCAAATACATTGTCTGATACAGATGAGTCAGGTGCTGAAGTAACTTCTCTTCATTGGAAAAAGATTTTTTGGCCAAAAAATTAAAAATTTAGAATTTTTTGATAGCGTGAAGTTAGAATCGAGTCAGTTTATTCCGAGTAGAACTAGGCCTGTGACGTATTTCGGTAATTTTTTTGACGGAAATTAAATAAATGTTATTGTGATGCGAACTAACATTTACGCACAGCAGAAATAAAGTCGTGGCTGGACACCCGTCAATTCTAATTAAATCAAGGCATTTATAGGAATGATCATTATGATGGGATGTCACCCACTACCAGGCATTGACTTGTATTGGTCAAGTGATCCATTTTTTCGTGTAAATTAAATGGCATCAGTGATTACATCCAAGCGGTTCAAAAAATTTTTGGAAAATATACACCTGAACGATAATTCTAAAATGTCCGAGAGAGGAGCTCCAGCTTACGACAAACTGTTCAAGTTCATCCACTTCTTGACATGCTGAATACGCCTTGTCAAAGAAATACTTCTACAACATCACAATCTATAGACTAGTCAATAATCAAATTTAAAGGCGTTTCGTCTTTCAAACCGTATATGCCCCTAAAGCTCGTGAAAAGGGGCTACAAAGTCTGGGTTCGCGCCGATAGCGAATCAGGCTATGTTTTCCAGTTTGATGTTTACACCGAAAAACGAGATGACTACTCAAGTGAACTAGGATTGGGGGCAAATGTCGTGAAATCTCTCACCCAAAAACTAGTTAATGAAGGATACAAGGGTTATATTACCTTTGATAATTTCTTTGCTTCATACGAAATAATTCAGTGTACCTATATAAAAAAGGGATTAACGCCACATCTACGGTCAATAGTAATAAATCAGATTTGCCACTTGTGATAAAAAAGAAAATTTCAAAATTGCACTAAGAAGGCAAAAGTTAAATCTCGATAGAGGTGAATTCAGTGGCGCACAAAAATAAATATGGTTTTGTTATGTGGCAAGACACGAAAATTGTAACTGTCTTGAGTAGTGCATTTCACCCAAAACTGGACAAAACGTACTGCGACCATCGGCAAAAAGAACTAAGAGGGCCTTTCAGTATCCCCTCACTGTACTACAATATACCGACCGTATGGGTGCAGTTGATCGTTTTGATCATATACAAACAACATTTGAGGTCGGCAGAAGAAGCAAGAGGTGGTGGCTGCGTATTTTCTACTTCTGCATATACCTAGCTATCACCAATTTATTTTTGCTGTACAAGAATAATAAGAGAGTGCACAATTCTTTTTCTCAGCTTAACTTTCAAGAAAAAGAAGCATAGAGAGCCTGGCACAGCACTCGAAGAAAAGACCGAAACTTTCAACAAGTCGGCAGAAGGTGGTAGGAGTTACTGAGGAGATCCGATTATCAAATATTGGAAATCACAAGCACGAACAATTGGACACCTGGCGACGCTGTCGTATGTGTAGTATCAAAACCAAAAATAAGCTGTCTAAAATTTAGTGCTCTGCGTGCAAGGTTTCACTTTATGTGGTTCCTTGTTTTGATCTTTTTTTTCATTCTAGCATATAATAACTAATCTAAGCAACCTTAGGTACCGCACAAGATGTGTACTGCTGTGATTTATTTTAATTTTTCTCAATAAAAGATGATAATTAAGTAAAAAGTTGTGTTTAATTGACAGGCTGTGGCAACTATATTGCCAGCATATTTTTAAAATACTTCCAAATATATATAATAAAATAAAAAAAAAAGTTGTTTGACATAATCATACTAATATCCATTACTAATTTGGTACAACAACAAACAAACACCACTCGTTTTCTCTGCCATAAAAAGGGTTAATTCTTAGCGCTGACATGAAAAACTGTTTATATACATTATTTTATTCTTATTTTTATAGTAGGATTTGACACATTTGCTACGCTTGGTAGACGAATTGGCCAACACGAAACGATTCACAGCTTTCACGATCATCTCTGTCTCAGTTCTGAATAATTTACACCGGTCATACATATTAATCGTGTAGTGGTGGTGTAAGAATATTCACTATCCTTTATCGCCCCGTAGGTGTCTGAAGAGCCGACAGAGGGAAACTGAAACAGAAGATGCACAACAGTATCTTCGTGATAACAACCCATAATAACAAAAAAAACTGCTGCTGCCATGCGTGGTTACCTTGGCGAAATCCCCTATGAGGAAATCTATGAGGAAGGCTTATGTTCAGCACTGGACTTTACTTAAAATATTTCTTGTAACACCTGTTTTATTCTACACAAAACTCACTTAAATTTAACTTTTAAAGCTATCAAAATATTTCCTAGCGAAAATCGGAGATTATAATGGGTCCCACAACAAAGCGCCGACAACGTGGATTTATATCCTGCGGTCGCTACTGGCGCTTGGCGGCAATGAATTAACATTAAAATAACTCGCAAATTACGTACTAACAACCAAACTGATTTAATGCTACAAGGCCTGTGCCAAATCGCGACATTTTCAAGTTGCTTTTTTTATTTTTCCTTCCAAACATTTTTATCCGGCGATGAAAATAATGAAAATATAAGTTATTCGTTTTAGCAAAATGAGTCAAGGATTACTTTGTATTTTGAAGGAAATAATTACCACAAATAGCATATAAGCATACAGGCTTTAACAGTGGTAGAGCCACGCGGCAGCTTTTGCTGTCGCACGGATGGTCCGGCTCGAACCGGGGTGGTGCCACGACCTCACAGAATACCAGCGTGAAGTAGATGTTTACCTCTGCGTTTCACTTGATGAGTGCAGGTGGCCGGAGGCCCTTTTTACTGGAAATGAAGCATTCCATCCTAGTCCTCACGGGTGACAACGCATCTGCATTTTGATTCGCAAACGAGGATAGATGTAGATGTCTATGGGCCACAGCAACCACTTACCATCAGGTGGACTGTGTGCTCGTTGGTCACCCCTATCCTATAAAAAAAGGCAGCAGTCTCGTTTAGGTAGCTAAGTATTGGGTGGCCTCCCAATTGATGGAGTAACCATCTGATAAAACGTGAAGGGAATCAATGGCCAGTCATGGAGATAGTTCAAGACCGCTTTGTAGCATTATTTGGGGGTGGCCTAGTACTGGATTTATAAAGGGCTGTGATGATAATGATTATGAAAAATATAAGAGACAAATTAATGTTTTAAGTGCATGAAGCATTCGGACTGAGAAAAAAAAAACACATTTTATTAAAAATGCATGTTCCGTGCATTTTTAGATAGTCACCCCTCATTGTAACCATTTATGTATTGTATAGTTACTATAGAAAATGCTGACAGAGGTTTATATGTGGTAGGTCCATAGAACTATCAAGGATAGATATCTATGGGCCACATCATCCACTTACCTTCAGGGAGACTGTGTGCTCGTTTGTCAAAATTATTCTAAAAATGAATCAGTATACATGCGGCTGTTAAAAGATTTGCAAGTTTAATAACTTACGGTAAGTTCGTCCGAAAAGTCCTTTATTCATTCCTGATATAATGATCGGTTTTAATCAATAATATTGAAATCACATTTTTTTATAATATAAGTACATAAAATTAAGTAATATAACAGCCTACTAACTATCTACTCATTTCCGCAAGTGTTTTAGAGTAGATAACAGTCCGTTGTCCAGTCCAAATGCGTGATGTCGGATAGGTCCTCAAAATATTTTTAAACATCCTCCTAAGTACTAATCTGAAGTGACAAATGAACATATAGCCAACAGATGGTAAGTGTCTATTGCAGTCATTTTTAAACAACGGAGGCTACAGGTGCGTTTTCTATACTGAGGATTAAGATAGAGTAAATTAGAATAGAATATTTTTAATTCAATATAGATTATTACATAATACTTTCGTAAAATACCTCTCTCCTGGGAAGAACCAGCAAGAATCCCAGCGTAATTATATTTGTTTTTAAACTATAACTGCACAATAATTATGTACAATTTTACATTTTTTTTATTTGAATTTTAATAGAACCAGCCAACCATGTGATTACCAACATGGTAATCACCTCATTTCAAGGGTTTATTTTCATTCATGTATTCCTTGACATTATTATAACCCATTTTGTACAATTTTTCTTTGATAAAACATTTAAACTTGTTTACTGACCAACTTTGAACATTTTCTGGGGTTTTGTTGTAAAAGCATATACATTGCTCCATAAATGAATTACTAATTCTGTGAAATCGAATAACTGGTATTACAAGCTTATTCCTAGTGTTTTAAGTATGACCAAATTTATCCTTATCAAAGCTATTCATGTTTTGATGTACATCAATATATTGCGATGCTAACGTTAATTTTTGTCCTTATTTATTCTAATTTTTATCTGATGTTCTCTTTATAATATAATTATATAAGTTTTAAATACCCGTACGACCCTCTTTTGCAAAACAAATATGGTTTGAATGTCAGTCACGTTACCCCATAGCAAAATTCCGAAACACATTACGCTATAAAATATCTAAAATATAAACTAATCTAGCTGTTGTAACATTAATGAGACCTCTAGTATTTCTTACAGCATATTCTAATATTTTTTACATTATATGCTGCAGAACTAAGTCTACTTGCTAATTTAGATATTCATATATCCATAGGAGCTTCGCTTTAATACTAATTTCAAGAAAAATATTTGTATCCACAAGAATCAACAGTTCCTCATATAAGTGAATTTAATACCTTATATTTAATCGCAGTTTTTCAGAAATATTTTGGTGTTAAACCAATGTACTTATTTTAATAGAAAATAATTTATATCGTCGTAATTAATTGACTTCCGAGTGAGTGAGAAAATTGAAGAGGTATCGTTCATCATCAGCAAATAATACTATATTGTGATTGTCCCCTACAAGATAAGGCAAGTCACTAATATATATTAAAAAAAGGAATAGGGAAAGAATCAAGCACTGAGGAACGCCCATTGATATTAACGATCCGGAATTAACCATATTCCTCCTCCACACTAATCGCGAAGTAACTTTGACGAAGTGCCCGTCGAAGTCGATCGCAGTCTGAATAACGTGGCTACACACTCGCGTTACTTCGTAAAGAGCTCAGTCGTCTTGAGTCTCCCGCACCCTTAACATGAATAAGGTTCAAGAGGCAGCTGCTATAGGTACCTAATTGTGTGAGCAGTACGACATTGATGCGTTAAATAATAAATAATTATCCGCGATGAACTCTTAAAGTACTGAACTGATTTCAATAAAATTTGGCACACTGTGTGCAGTTTGGTCCAACTTGAGAGATAGGATAGTTTTTGTCCCGATAAGTGACACTCAATTTTTTGTTGCTAATCTCAGGAGTTTTTTTTAGAACAGCAAATGGTCGTCGGCAGAATAACGTCTAGCGGAAGCCGAGTAGTGTAGTGAGACGCTTCGTATAACTTCGTGGTACTTCGCTAAGTCTTTTGACTCAGGCGCAAAAAACCGACAGCAATCGGAAGTCGCCCGAGGCGAAGCGAGGTTGCACGAAGCGAATTGAAGTACCTCTCTACACTATTCGCCTCGTCCAACTACGATCTACTTCGCGAGTAGTGTAGAGGAGGCATTACGATTGATAACGATTTTTTTTCTGTTTGTGAAATATTAAGTAAAAATATTTTGACACCGTATTATTACTGCTTAAAAGCAAGTTTTCTGATAAATGTATCATTATGAATAAAGTCGAGGGCCTTGCAAAGACCACCAAAAATAGCTGAGGTATTTTGTGAATTCTCCGAGGCAATAATATTTATGTTAATTTATTTTATGGAGTAATTTATTTGTATTAGAAATGTTTATATTTGATCCAAAATTTTTCTTCACAAATTTCACTGAGAGTTGGTAGCATAGAGATAAGTCTAAAATTAACGGGATCTAATATCAAATCTTCTTTTTTTCGTAGGATAGGGTGACAAACGAGCACACAGTGTACCTGATGGTAAGTGGTTGATAGACATCCACATCTATCCTCAATTAAGAATCGAAATGCGGAAGCGTTGTCACCCGTGAGGACTAACATGGAATGCCCCTTTTCCAGTAAAAAGGATTCTGGCTCACTACACTCACCATGCGAAACACAGCAGTGTTAAGATGCTATTTTATGCTGGTATTCTGTGAGAGCACGGTCCTTCCCCGGTCGTGCCGACCCATTCGTGCTACAACTATACTACTTATATAGCTGCAGCATGGCTCTACCACGTACTATAACAGTTATTGTGTCTATATAATATATATATATATATATATATATATATATATATATATATATATATATATATATACTAGCTGACCAGACAGACGTTGTTCTGCCCTTTCCGAACGACCATTTGCTTTCCCAAAAAAACTCCTGAAATTAGCAATAAAAAAATTGAGGGTCATTTATCGGGATAAAAACTATCCTATCTCTCAAGTTGGACCAAACTGCACACAGTCTGCAATTTTTTTTTGAAATTGGTTCTATTTGTTGAATACTTACAGCAAAACGTAGTGGTTATACTACTAAACTGTAGCTTATATTAAACGTTTGCATTTTTAACATAGCGCCATCTATTAAATATTTACTCAATCCAATCAACAGATATCGTCATCTGACAGAATCGTTTGGAGCTAACAGATAATTGTGACTGTCAAATAATAGACAAATAATTTTCAATAAAATAATATTGTATTGCGACTATAGAGATGTAAGCTATCCTATCTTTTAAGTTAGACCAAACTGCACATTGACCAAAAATTTCATTGAAATCACTTCAGTAGTTTAGGAGTCCATCGCGGACAAACAACGTGACACGTACTTTTTATAAATAAAGATATATATATATATATATATATATATATATATATATATATATATATATATTATATAGACACAATAACTGTTAGAGAAATCATAATGATTGTATATTTAAATGTGTTATATAAATCTCCCAAAAATTTGCGGGTTTCTTTACATCAATGGTTTTGAAATATTGTAAATATCTTGGGGTAAATCTTTTTGAAATTAAAATTTTCTTTTATGCATGTGTAGGTGTGCTGCGCGCGCACACACACATGTATACTTAATAATGTTGTACCTATCTACCACACATATGTATACGTAGTAATGTTGTACCTATCTACTTAGTACTAAGAATTTCAGTCAGTAGCTAGTTGCCCACCAACTGTATTACACGCTCCTCTATAATAATTATTTCACAAAAGTTGTACAATCTTTCATTATCGTCACCCGTAGGGACCCATATGGAGTCAGCTCCTAAACATCTATTAACATTCTGTTTGAGTAATGACTCGGTGGAGTTGGAGATGTATTCTGTCTTATTTGAATGCTTTACATCCTGTAGTTATAATGGCTGTCTATACAATTCACATCAGAAAATTCAGGTTGTACAGATTGTTAGACATCAGAAATAAGTAAGAGCTTGGTACTACCAAGACGAAATCTTAGGCAGAGAAGGAGTCCCACCACCTAGTAAAATACTTCATGGCCTGTAATTATAGTAGTTTTCTTATCCTCATATTTAAAATTAGTAGACCGACTCCATGGCAGAAAAGGTTATACAGTTACTATAAGATGTTGAGCATAAAAATATATAAAGTTACATTGAATATTATTTAATATTTACCTTATTTTAGTATAATATTTTAAAATTAAAAATATTTATAAACTGGGAAATACATTGAAAATAATTGTAAATTGTTATAATCCGATACATATGTATATTATACGACTTACATTGATATTTTTTCAAATAAAAATATAACATTAACAATAATTTGAAATCATCGATCAATGGTATTTCTTAAATAAAGCAATTATTAAAACAGAGAAAAGCTTCTGTAAGAAAAAAAAAGATATATTTTCACAAATAAAAAAGCATATATAGCATGTCTAGTTTCTGTTTTCTAGACGTACCCATGTCCCTCCTATAGCATTTATATTGAATTCTTGAGGTTTTAGAACAATAGGGTCTGTTGTCTTATTGCACTTTAAAATCTTAAAGTTTAAAATGAGGTGGAAAATTAACACCTTGATCTCTAACAACGCGAATCTGGAACCTGAAATATTATTAAATTTAATGGATAAATAATTAATCAAAAGCGTGCTTTAAACGTCTTATGGCAAGCAACGTGTCTCTCCTCCGATGTTTTTTCCAAGCCTCATACACGCAAATGCGAGCACCAGACCCCTCTTAGCTTAGTTGCTAATCCTCGCCAGCTACTTAAATGTTTAGGCGTAACGTTTACATATGCCTGATAGTAATCACAAGATTCCATTGATATTTCCCATAATGGATCAGCTCGACCGGGGAAGGACCACACTTTCACAGAATACTAGCCTCAAAGCGAGCTTAATGTTGTTGTGTTTCGTATGGCGAGTGTAGAGAACCGGAGACCCTTTTTACTGGAAATGAGACATTTCATCTTAGTCCTCACGGCTGGCAACGTATCTGTATTTTGTTTCGTATTCGAGGATAGATGTAGATGTCTATGTGCACGTTGCGAAACGATACATTACGAAATCTGCATATAAAGCCGTGTCCACACGGCTTTATATGAGAATCAACACATATCGGTAAGGGAGTGATCGGACAAATCACCTAGTTTGTACTGAGTGTCGCAAGTTCTACTCACGCACACAATGCATTACATTTTATAAATAATAAGTAAATAAATATAAAAAAATAATCACGCACACATCTAAACCAAACACATTTGTATTCCTATGCTCCTATTGCTGAAATGTAAATATTTATTTAGAACTTGCGGTTTGGACAATTTAGGTACGGCATTTTTAGTAAAACAATGCAACCTTATTCATGTATCTCGCCAATATTGATTAGCATAATAAGATTGTTGTGCATTGGTGACTACTCAAAATGATGAAAGACATACTTTTAATTTTTTTTATAGGAGAGGGGACAAACTAGCATGCGGCTACCCTGATGGTAAGTGACTACCATCGCCCATGAACAAATGCAATACCAGGGTAATTGCAGATGCATTGCCGGCCTTTTAAAAGGCCGAACCTGCGCCTTGTAAAGTTGCAGGTGGAGTGCCGGCATGAAATATTGTCCCGCTCTGCAGATGATGTGGATGATATTGCGAGTTTTGTCGCGATGGGCAATGTTAAAATTGAGCGGCTGTAATTAGCCCGGTGATATATGCGATAAAATAAGTAAAGAGATGCAACATCTCTACGCAGTGCCAGTGAGTCAAACCGATTGGAAATAACTTGGTCGTCGACGATTCAAACCGCACTGAGCTGCATGCGGTCAAGAGCCTAAGGGGGAGGAGTTGGCTGTTAGTTTAGACATAGCGAAGGCCTTCGATTGTGTTTGGCACAAAGTGCTTCTTACGAAGCTCCCTTCCTATGAGCTTCCCGAGAAATTTTGGAATTGGATCGCCAGTTTTCTTGCAGATCGGAGCATCAAGCTCGTATTAGGCGGTGCATGCTCCGATTACAAGCCTATTAACGCTGGTGTTCTACAAGGCTGCATGTTATGACCAACACTGTTTCTTCTGCATATCAATGATATGTTGCAAACCGGTAACATTCTTTGCTATGCCGACGACAGCACTGGTGATGCATTAAACACCGACCGTGCCAATATTTCTCGGGAAAACTTCGCCGAGTACCGGAACAAACTTGTGTCTGAAGTCGAGACTTAGTTGAACAAAGTTTAAGACTGGGGGCGACTAAATCTAGTCCAGTTCAAAACCCAGAAGCCACAAATTATTGCGTTTAACGCTAAAAATTTGTCGTATCTCCTCAGTTTCAAGGCACTCCTCCTTGTTGTGTCAGCCAGTATTGAAATCCTTTTCTGTACTTACTTGTGAAAATTGACCCCACCAGTGTGGAAATGAATTGATTCACTGCGATGTTTGCATGTTACAATTGCACATCGTATGCGTATCTATCTACTTTAGGGTACAACTGGCGGTAGTGTATGCCCACTGGGCATACAGCGGTCAGCCTAAACACAGCAATTTTATTCTCTAGTATTCTGTTGCTCTGAGTAAGAATCCATCAGCCAATTTTGTTCCAAGATTACGTAAGAGGCTACTACAAAAAATCCTTTTCTCTTTCATCAGATTTCGGTATAATTATCCCTTTCAGACTAGACGTAAACTATTCTGGTGACGAGTAGCAAAATCATAGCTGCAAGACTTCATCTACTAATATTCCCTACTACGACATAGATCCATAGCCAATAATAACTGATGAAAAGGAAAAACGAATGTCTAAAAAGGAAAATGATCTATATTGAGTCTACGTTGACGGTTTGCTGGGTTCTCTGCGACTAGATTTGTTCTAACTTACCGATACAAGCACGCGGACCCATGCCAAATGGCATAAATGTAAAGGGTTTGATCTCATGTCTCCTTTCATCTGAAAATCTATCAGGATCGAACACTTCCGGGTCTGGGTAGTATTTCGGGTCCATATGAATGGAATTTACCACATTATATATGACATCGCCAGGGCGTACCTGCATTTGAAAGAATTAAGCATAATTCAAGAATGTATCAGATTTTTTGGAAAATATTTAATTAATTTTATTTAAAAATAGATTATAAAGTGACACTTACTTTGCATGGTATTCCTCCTTCACGAGGCGGTGGTAATTCGTAAGCCCTTGTGCACACTCTGTCCATTATTAAAGCAGGCGCCCACCTCCGTAATGTTTCTAAAAGCATAATATAAGAATATTGTTACATACTGTACTGAACTCAATATTTCGGAGCTGTTAATGGAAAGCAGCAGGTAATAACAATTTTAGCTGAATATTTTAAATAATAAAGCAAGGTGCAATTTAATGACAAAATATATTATTTATTTTAAGTTTCCATCCTATGTGCTTTATTCAATAGATGGGCGAGTAACAGTTAGTTACTAATTTATACAAGTAATAACTCCAGGGTTGAAATCAGTACCTGTGATTAAGAGCCTTGGTATTTTAAGCATTGGATCACTCATTTATCATTGTAATATTATTTTTTTTGTCTTCCCATTGTAAGCACATTCACATTTTCCTTTTCTTATAGAATAAGTGTGACAAACGACACATAATCCACCTGATGGAAAGTGAATGCTATGGCACATAGGTATTTTCGTCTGTTATCGATTAAGAATAAAAATACAGTTGCGTTGTCACTCCTGAGGACTAAGATGGAATGACTAGGGGTCTCCGGTTCTCTACACTAACCATACGAAACATAGGAGCATTAATCTGCTACTAAACGATGATATTCTGTGAAAGTATAGTCCTATCCCTGTCAAGCCGACCTATTTGTGCTGGAGCTATATACCGCTAGCGTGGGTTTATCAAACAAAATGCTAAACAAGTGCCTCTGCCTGCAGGACAAATAGGTTTTAATCGCCACCACGCCACTTGTAATGCGAATGTTCGTCTCCGGTTTGGATATTAATTATAACAAATTAATAAATGTTAATTTAATATTATTAAAAAAAATAGTAAGAATATTCTGTTTAAATAGGATATATGGGCAAATATGTGAACTATTCTTCAAATACTAATAGTCAAGGCTATGATAATTGACTGATGGCAGAAATACCATCCAAGCTGCCGATACCGAAGTAATGAAATTAACTTTTTGAAATTACCAGTAATGCATTGCACAGCTATGCACTTATTGATATATTTGATCAGCGTGTTAGGTGGGTATAATTTAGATGCATTTATTAAAAGCCTATAGTCCACACAAAAACGCTGACAATGTTGAAGTAAAATTAAGCAATCAAGCTCTCAAAGTCATAACAACTTCTATTAGAGATAAATTTGTAAAATGAAGGTAAACGGAGACCATTTATGACGCAGTCTAAATACTTCAACTCATTTATGTTCTCATGCACCAGGCTGCTATTTTTTTCTTTAAATGATTTGATTTCTTCGTACAGTTTCTTCTGTATTACGGGATTTATTGCCAGTTCATGGATGCACATTGTCAAAGCTGTAGCAGAAGATTCAAATCCACCTAAAAAGAAAATGAACACCTGGCTTGCTAATTCTCTTTGAGTCCATTCTGAAAAGAGGTAAAATTAAGTGTTGAAAAATCTTTGTTATCTTAAACTACAAAATATTTTGAAATTAATTGATACTTAATTAATACTTGTCACTAAACATTTACGTGGAGTAGAAACTAGAATTTGAATGCAAATAGTATTTCAATACTGTATTAAGACATGTTTACATAAAAGAAAACCTTCTTTAGTAATCATGGTAGATTTTTTTATTTTTATTTTTAATATGAGCATTAATTGTTAAATGAGTTAAACTTACCTTTTAACGCACCATGCTGCTTGAGCTTTTCTGCTTCTACAACAATGTCATCCTTTACATTGACGTTCTCTGGTTTTAAATTACCTGTTTACATTATTGTTATACATTATGATTGGATTAAATAAAAATGCATCCATAATTGGGAATAATTAGAGTTTAGAAACAAAAACAATTTTACCCTTAGATGCTTGCACAAGGAGCTGAATCATGTCTGGTCTCTCAATGTTATATTTTTCCCTATGCTCCATTGTAGTTGTTATTAAATTATCAAAGAAACTTGAATAATTTCGGGTAAAGACTTGCATTCCCAGGAACTAAAAATTCGATAATGTGTATTAATTATTTGTAATATTCCAATATTGTTCAGACCTAACCCATATTAAATAAATACTTACCCTTGCAACCTTCGGAACATGCATTACAAAAAATATTTTAAATCTCTGCCAAGTAGTATTCATTAAAAAAAACGCTTGGCCTATTTTGTAAAAATCGTTTTCCTTATCCTTTAAGGAATTTACTTGACATCCGAATGCACAAGAAGCAATGACGTCGTTTGTGTAACGACGCATCAAATTGCCGACGTCGACGTCTTCTGAGATGTGATCTAAAGTTAAGAGAATTTTTAGCTACATTACAATACAGTACACATTATTCTCATGAGTTAAGACAAGCTATATGAATACGGTTTTGTTAAATTATATTTATTTATGCGAAAGTTATATCACAATCATCGCTGATGCCTTTTTCTTAAGTTCAATATATTTCTGTTTTTCATTGTAACGTAACATACAAATTACCTTATTTGGGTTCAAATAAAAAACATTAAAATCCTCCGATCTTATGCAATAAAAGTTAAATGCGATACATGGGGATATCATCGATGTTTCCAATAACGAAAAGCAACAATAGCGTAATGGCAGGGTGTGAACCGCTAACTCAAAAAACCATGGGTTCGAATCCGCCATTTGACTACTGTCGTAAATTATTCCAAGAATTTAAAGCTTACCAAGAGTGTTTAAAAGGAATATTAGTAATGCATCACTAAGATTTTTAAATGGTCCAATACTGCTCAGTTATCTAAATCTGTAATACTATTTAGTCATATACTTGTTACCTTACATATCTGTCAAGTTTGTCGTACATTTTTATGCTATCATAAATGTAGTAAATTTGATACTGATAAGTAATAGAGTAATATCATTTTGAAATATTACATCAGTTTAAATAGCAAAATTATAATCAATTAATGAATAAGTTTAGAGTCGCTAGACTAAAAGAAATTAATCATCAAATCGTATTTAAAATTTTAATATAACGTTAAAAAGCAAAATAAACTATATCCCTAAAAGAAAAGCAAATTATATTAAAAGTAGAAAGTGCAGTAACGTTTAATTTAATTTGAAGTCTGTCAGAAGTTTGTAACTGTTTTCTTATCCAATGCCAAATTTATGCCAATTTGTCCATAATAAGAGAAACGCCGTTTCACACTAAGCTACGCGCAGTCATTTCAATATTTCAGTTTACCTGGGGCCACGGCAGTGCCCCCGCCAAGTCGAGTAAAAAAGTGGCACGGCCGTACCATCCTTTTCTCGAAGCAGTTCAGGCCATTTCCGAAACCCTATAACTTCCTTAGAGATAAAACTAGAAGTCTTTTTACTAATTAGGTAAGCATTGTATAGACTCAGTATATTTCAAATTTCATTAAATTTTAACCAGTGGTTTAAGAATTATAACTAGTCGAAGTTTCTTAATTTTGTCACCGATGGACTGGATAAATTAACCGACTTGGTATTACATGGATCTCACAACTTTTTACGGTAGAAGAACTGAGTTGCGAGACTTGGCTTTTTTTACAAGTTATGTTTTTGATGGCATTATTTGTTTCTTTAGATATATTGAATAATTAAATAATACCTACATACGTATTTATTCTAAAGATAAATTTTAATTTTAAATAAACAATTTAACTCACTTATGAAATAAATTAAATTAAAAAGTAAAATAGTATTTTACTTTTTAATTTAGGTAATTTTATATACTCTCCGTACTAATATTTCTCGTGGAGAAGTCGAGTCTTTGTTGAACAAAGTCTCGGATTGGGGGCGACTAAATCTAGTCAAGCTTAACCCCCAAAATACACAGGTTTACGCGTTAACCGCAAAAAAGTATCCCTTTGTCGTATCTCCTCACTTACAGGGCACTCCCCTCGTTGCCTCAGCCAGTATCAAAATTCTTGACGTCAACATTTCAAGAGATGTACAATTCCGCAGTTACTTGGAAGGGAAGGCTAAACTAGCATCAGAAAGCTTGGTTTGCTCAGTAGATCGAACGTATTTAATGCCGGCCTACTGCTTGAAGCTTTTCAAAGTGCAGTTTGGGTCTCATATGGAATATTGATCTCATCTCTGGGCCAGAACACCAAAGTATCAGCTCCTTCCACTTGACCGTATACAACGGAGAACGGTGAAAATCATCGACGACCAAGTTCCTTCCGATTGGCTTGATCCACTGGCCTTGCTACGAGACTTGTATCTGTGCATCTTCTACCACATAGACCCGGGTAGTGCTTAGAGGAATTTTTCGAAATAATTACAGCTACTGAATTTTACTATCGTACATTGCGACAAAACTCGAAATTCCATCCTAATCATCTTGATTTCTGGCGGTCCACTATTGTGTCATTTACGCTAACCACCAATTGGTTTTCCCGATTCCCGCTGAAAACTTAAGTTGACAATGACAAATTAAAGGCGATTGTGAAAGCTCGTGAAAATCTTCAGCAGAATTAGCAGCAGATTTTGACGTTAACATTAAAATAATATTGGTCCATTTGCTTCAAATTGGCAAGATAAAAAAATTGACAAATGAGTGCCCTGACGTGCCTTGCTCTGCTCAACAGGCACACAAATGAAGAAATTTTGAACCGTATTGTTACCTGTGAAGAAAAATAGATTATTGTTGACAATCGCAAGCACTGATCAAGTTGGTTGGATCCTGAATCAGCTAAATATTACCCTAAATGAAAACTTACCCCTTAAAAACTGACGGTTATTTTTTGGTGGTCTAGCGTCGGTTTGATTCATCCCAGCGCATTCATCAAACGGAATAAGCTTACTGTAGATATACTGTGAAGAATTGAACACAATGGTGGAAAAGCTCGCACTTCTCCAACCAACTTTGGTTAATCGCTCGTCTCCGCTACTCCTCCTACGACAACTCGCGATCTCATACTGCACAATAGATGGTTTTCAAGTTACAAGAGCTGAGATTGGAAGTTCTCCATCATCAACTGTACTCACCAGACCCTGCGCTTAAAGACTTCTTCTTTTTCTAGAATTTGGACATTTTTTGGCGAAAATGTCTTTAAAGCATTTTTTGCCTCCCGTCCAGCTGATTTCTTCAAGAAGGGCATTAATAAACAGCCACTGTGTTAGCAAAGAAGCGTGAATTGCATGGGCATAAATTGCCAAATTACCGTAACTTATTTCATAAAAACGGCAATTTCGTAGGTAAAAACCTAATATATATTTCATTCAATTTTGTCTCGTATTAATTTGATAATAAAATGGACAATAAAAAATATATTAATTGTTTGATTGATTACTTCTTTAAATTTATTTACAGTTAAAGATGAATAATCCGTGAATTTTTCAAGATTAGAATACAATACGAATTTAAAAAAAAATTATGTTAAACATTGATGGGTAACAAAGCAATGGCTTTTGAAATCCAGTAGGCTTTGAATGCAGAAAGACTACGTTTTCACTGATTTTATGACTCGTTGAAGTCTTAATTTTCCATCACAGTGTATATAGTTTAATACTGTACATGTACATGAAACTCTGATGTGGTGGGCACCGAACGCGTAGATATGCAACTACAGAATGAGAAGATTTTTTGTTTTGTTTATAAAATAAGGGTGACAAACGAGCACACAGTTCACCTGATGGTAAGTGGTTGCTGTGGCCCATAGACATCTACATCTATCTTCGTTTGCGAATTAAAATGCAGATGCGTTGTCAGCCGTGAGGACTAAGATAGAATGCCTCTGTTCCAGTAAAAAGGGTCTTCGGTTCCCTATGTGAGTATAGGGAACCGAAGACCCTTTTACCCATACGACCCATACGAAACATAGGAGAATTAAGCTGCTATTTTACGATGATATTCTGTGAGAGCGTGGTCCTTCCCCGGTCGAGCCGACCCATTCGTGCTACAACTATACTATTAATATAGCTGCACCATAGCTCTACCACGTATAAATTAATAAATCCACTACCCCGTACCACGAAAACTGAAATAGTAGATGGGCAGCAGCATCTTTATAATAATAACTTAAATAACTATGGCAAATATCCTTCCCCCTCCCCCCTTATAGGACACCCATACTGTGCATATATTCAGCTGTCGATTTTTGATTGGATGCTGTGATTGAATGAATTTTTGACACTATTCCTTATAGTATTCGTACCAAGCATATTCCGGAGGGATTTACCACCTATTGCAGACAATAGGTAAAGATGTGGCAGTATGTCCTTTCGCCATCACCATACGACCCATTTTGTACTTCACCATTACAACCCTTTACAAGTTCACCTCCCCCAAAAAATGTCACAAAGCATGGTCCTGAACCACCTGTATCCATCGTCTTCCTGCAGGTCATACCAGGTCGTCACTTCATCCAGTGGGGGGACGCCCTACACTTCGCTTGCTGAATCAAGGCTGCCACTGGATAACCTTTTTTCCCCATCGGTTGTTGGTTCTTCGAGCTATATGGTCAGCCCATTGCTATGTTAGTTAATAATCCGTTGGGTTATGTCGATTACTCTTTTTTAAATGCAAGTATCCTCGTGTTTAAGTCACACAGAGAAACCCTTCTCCACAGCTCGCTGTGCAAACTTGATCTACCTCATACGGCCAGCAGTGAAGGACTACGTCTCAGATCCATAGGTCCTCACTGGCAACACGCACTGGTTCTACAATCTTGTTGTCAGGATTTAGGTATGTGTGACGGTGATATGTGCCATAATCTCCCGAACGCAACCCAGCCGAGTTGAATCCCTTACCGACCTCTCGGTTAAAGTTAGACATACCTAGTTGACTCATTCATAATTCATAATTCATTTATTGCATGTCACAAAGTATAAAGTTGTTAAAATATATCTACAGAGCATGTGACAACCCTGTACGGGCGTAAGCATATTAAGACGGATTTTAATTGTTAATTAATATAAAATCAAATTAAATTACAATATTTAAGGTACATAATCTATACATTATTATTAATTAATTTATTAAATATCAAACTATATAATACACATATATATTTAAAATGAAATAACAATAAATATTTCATCTCAACTATTGGTCATTTTAATTCATGTAAATAAGATTTAAAACTTTGATAAAAATATTAATAACGTCATTTAAGTAAATAGAAATAATAAATTTTGTCAAAATAATTTAAATTTATAATTTATCATTAAAATATTCATTCAAATTATAAAAGCTTTTTACAATAAGCATTTTTTTAAGTACTATTTCAAATTTATGACACTGGAGGGCTTTTGTATTATTAGGTAAATGGTTGTTGTTCACGCCCGAACGCTGGTTTCGGGATTGACGCCAGAAGGCGCTCGGCTCGGTGCCATACCGGTTTTGACGTTCGGTCGAGCGGTCTGTGTCGAGGGCGCGCGAGCGCAAGAAGAGTCGTTTGCCAGCTGTGCTTGGGACATCACGTTGTGAACTGATTCGGGAACGCGGAATAGTGCAGGCGTGTCGAGCAAATATACTGTTAGTTAATGTACTGTCCTCGTGACGAACGACGAAAGTGACTGTGGGCGACTCCGCGGAAGATTACCACAATTTGAGCGGTGCTGAAGTCCGAGCTGCTGCCGACGGAAACAGACTAACCAGGTCTGCCACAATCAGTCACACACAGATACACATCACTGACCCTTACTTTCCTTGCACCATACAACCACATGCGACCTGACCGAACCCTGAGGGACCAGTCGCCTTGGATATAGGTAAGTAAGCTCGGTTTTAATATTCTCCCTGTTGAATTGCAGTAGGATAGAACGCTCTCCCTTATTGTTTATTTTTATTAGAGATTTTCCACGTTGGCTTTAGGAGGCCCGACCTGCATCTGCTTGTGGGTTCTTCCTTCATGGGCCGGGAAGATCCTACTCGTGGATAGGCAACTGCACGACGTAACAGTTGTAAACTCTTATAGCCACCATTTTTAAAAATTGTTAGATGTGCGGTAGGAGCAACCAGGTTATAATCATGTTGATGTGCGCCGTATCGATTGGGTCTATCCCCAATTCGTTGAAAATAAGAAGGATATTTCCCAATAAAGCGACATAACTCAAAAATATAAATGCACGTCACAGTTAATAAATTGTATTTAGGGAACAACTTTCGACATGAATCTCTTGGAGCTACGAATGCAATTATTCTAAGGCAACGTTTGTCCCAGGTAAACATACTCATCAACAACTTTGTGCTTAGCACTACCAACATAGGTGTGACATTGACGTTACACATCATGATCTTTGTTTTGGCACTATTTAGGTCTTGAGTATGGTACTTAGGTCCTCCAGCGATTCTGCCATAAGGACTATATCGTCGACAAATCGAAGGTTAGTGATGTACAAAAAAATTCATGTTTATTTACCTTTCAAATATTGTATAACGTTCTTGCTTATATCTGTCATGAATGGCACCATCTGGCGTATTTTTGATCCTGTGAAAGCCGGACTAAGCGTAGTTCGCATATCCCGCCATTTGTCATCTGAATTTATTGATTTTTGTGTTAGCACAAGTAAAATAAAATGAAATAATTTTTTTGTACATTAGATCAAGAGACAGGCAAGTTTTAAACTTAGTATTCAGGAGCAAGTACGCACCTTTTATTTCACAGTGTAATTAAAGAAACAAGGTGAAATTATTTTTTTCTTATTAAAAAGCTCACAAAATATGAATTATATTGTTATAAAATCCATAGCAGCTCACGGGATAAACATTTTCAAACTACACACTACGCGATAGTCTTGGTACCGGCCAGTGCCAATCAAAATATTCATTGCAATTTTGGTAGTTAATTACTAACACCTAAACCTAGTAGTGACGGTGTAAGAATATCTACTATCCCTTACCATCCCGTGGGTGTCGTAAGGAAATCAATCAGTAGATTGGTAGCAGCGTTTTTCTTGTAACGAATAAAAAAACTGCAGTTGCCAACCGGCTTTCCAAGCGTAGGAACTATCTCAAATATCCATATCAGGCATTTTATAGGGGAGGCCTACGTTTAGCAGTGGATTTTAATAGGCTATAAAAGTAACGTTACCAACATCTAGGTAACATATCATGTTGGCAAAGCCTACATGTTTTAGTATTAAAAATATATTTAAAGTCGATGGACTTTTTCCTGCTTCAAAACCTTCTTGGAAATGAAAAAAGGTCTGCGCGAAATAATGAGGAAGTCCTTATGATGTTTAATATTACAATAATATTTATCTACGTTTTACGCTATATGTTATACGTACGTTTATTTAACGTGTTATCGATTCATTAGTAAACAAGTCTCATGCTTCTAATTTAATATAAAAATAAACGATTTTTAAGGGCCTATATTACCTCAAATGGCTTATCATGATCCTCAGTTATGGCGAAAATACTGCAGCATTGATTTTTAAATAAATATATGGTGAAGTTGAGGATTAATGTTAAGTACTATGTTAGACGAAAAAACCATTCCATAAAATTTTCCCGATAGAAAAAAAATCCAAAGTTACTTCCAAACCGAACAATAAACCGCTGGTATTTAAAAAATACTTCAAATTAGATCATGAAACTTTGCATAATAACTGAACTAACTATAAAGCAGGGCTTATGTTTTTTACTTTTTTATAATTATAATTAATTTTACCGTAAAAAGAAATTACCTAAACTATCGTCGTTTTAAAGCTTGTTCCCTGCCGCCCGACACCGCCGCGCCACTCACTCTCGCTTCGGCTTTCGAACGGGAGAGCTGTGTCGCTTGCGCTCAGAACACACGTTACGCAACAGGACGACGTAAAATTAAAATATATACTTAGGATTATAGTGTTGGCGCAATGGGAAATAATCGTAATAAAAATAAGAAGCGACTGGGTTGGCGTAAAGAAACGGACAAACATATGATAAACGTAATGAAGTATCTACCGATCTATCTACTTACAGTATTAGTGATTACAAATCACTGATTACAAATATATAGAAATTTAGCATATTATGACACGTTTGGTGCAGTGGCTAAGCGATTGGTTGCTGCGCTACTAGTCACAGGTGTTTCTGTATGTGAAGATTTGTGTTTGTAAACACACCGTCCACGATTCAGGAGAAATCGAGCGTGGGACAACTTTTATAAAAAATAAAAATATAAAAAGTTACCTTAATAGGTTTGTTTTTGTTTTGACAATATACAACAAAATATAGGTATCTATGTAGAAGTTCTTTTTTTATAACGTTGTCCCCCTCCAGGATTTCTCCTGAATCGGAGACGTTGCGATTACAAACACAAAATTTCACAGCTATCTGCAGGCCATAAAAATATTTGCTCCGTATGGCAATCGAGCCCGCGACCCGAAGTGCGGAAGCCAAGCACTTATTTAGTAATAAAAATATGTGTGTTCGGTAAGTACCTACCTCATCATCATCATCATTACAGCCCTTCACAAGTCCACTGCTGAACATAGGCCTCCCCCAAAGAATGCCACAAAGCACGGTCCTGAGCCACCTGCATCCATCGACTTCCTGCATGTCTTACCAGGTCGTCACTCCATCTCGTAGGGGGACGCCCTACACTTCGCCTACCGGTACGAGGCTGCCACTCGAGAACCTTTCTTCCCCATCGGTTGTCGGTTCTTCGAGCTATATGGCCGGCCCACTGCCACTTCAGCTTACTAATCCGTTGGGCTATGTCGGTTACTCTGGTTCTACTGCGGATAACCTCATTCCTAAGTTTATCACGCAGAGAAACTCCGAGCATAGCCCTCTCCATAGCTCGCTGAGCGACCTTGAGCTTCCTCATACGGCCAGCAGTGAAGGACCACGTCTCAGTTCCGTAAGTCATCACTGGCAACACGCACTGGTTGTACAATTTCGTTTTAAGGTTTTGAGGTATGTCTGACGAGAAGATGTGTCGTAGCTTCCCGAACGCTGCCCAGCCGAGTTGAATCCGTCGATTGACCTCTCGGTCGAAGTTGGACTTACCTAGTCGGACTATTTGTCCCAGGTAAACATACTCGTCAACAACTTCGAGCTTAGTGCTCCCAACAACTACCGGCATACGTGTGACATGGACATTAAACATAATCTTTGTTTTGTCCATGTTCATCTTAAGACCTATCCGTTGGGAGACACTATTGAGGTCATTGAGCATAGTGCTTAGGTCCTCCAGCGATTCTGCCATAAGGACTATATCGTCGGCAAATCGAAAGTGAGTGATGTACTCGCCATTGATGTTAATTCCGTATCCTTTCCAGTCCAGAAGCTTGAAAACGTCTTCCAATGCAGCAGTGAAGAGTTTCGGGGATATAACATCACCCTGTCTTACACCTCTCTGCAATTGGATAGGTTTCGTACTCTGGTTCTGTACTCGGAAAGCCATCGTAGCTCTACTGTACAAACACCTCAGCACTTCGATATACCAACAGTCAACTTGGCACCGCTGAAGGGACTGCAGCACCGCCCAAATTTCGACGGAATCAAAGGCTTTCTCATAGTCCACATACGCCAGACATAGTGGCAAATTGTACTCTTCGGACTTCTGTACAATTTGCCGTAGGGTATGTATGTGGTCTATGGTGCTAAAGCCCTTTCGGAAACCGGCTTGTTCAGGAGGCTGGAAGTCGTCAAGTCTGCGCGCGAGACGATTCGTAATGACTCTCGAAAACAGCACGTAGACGCGGCTCAGAAAGGAAATCGGTCTGTAGTTCTTCAAGAGAGCGTTGTCACCTTTCTTGAAGAACAAGACCACCGCACTTCCGCTCCACGCCTCCGGTGTAATGCCACCATGGAGGACGGAATTAATGAGCTTCTGAAGGACTTCAAGTACCGGTCTTCCACCCGCTTTCAGAAGCTCCGCTGTTATTCCATCCTTACCTGGGGCCTTGCCGTTTTTAAGGTGTTGGAGAGCCATTCTAATCTCGCTCAGACTGACGTCCGGGATATCTTCGGAATAGTGTCGGATAAGACTCGCTCTTGGATCGTTACTCACACTTGCGTGTGGCTCCAACGATGACGTGTACAGCTGCCCATAGAACCTCTCAATCTCACTCAAAATCTCAGGTGTCCCGGAAACGATGCTGCCACATTCGGTCTTCAGCTTTGACAGTTGGCTCTTTCTGGCAGACAGATCTCTGGCAAAGACTTTGGAGCCTTGGTTCCGCTCGATCGCTTCTTCAATACGAGCTGTATTTAAGTTGCGTAAGTCCCGCCGCATGCATTTGGAGATCTGTCTGTTCAGTTGCCTGTATGCTGTCAAATCTGTTGAAGAATGTAGCTTCATCTCCCGTCTAACAGCCATGAGATTAAGAGTGTGATCGGAGAGTTTTTGTGTTCTTCTGCGGCGGGTCTTGCAGAACTTAGCTCCGACCGCATGGACAGTTTCCACGAGCTTGTCATTCATATCGTCCACTTCATTGCAGTCTTCTAGGCACTGAAAACGGTTTTGTAACTCGAGCTGAAAGGTTTCGGGACTTTGGATTAGAGCAGGAGGGGGACGCAGCGTTGATTTCATCAGACGAGACCTCTCCAACTTAACATTTAGGTTCAGTGTGCCTCTCACCATTCGGTGACCGCTGCCGGTTTTCACCCTCGCGATCACTGAGACATCACTGAACCGTTGTCGTCTGGTCGTCATAATGAAGTCAATCTCATTTTTTGTCGAACCGTCGGGGCTTGACCAGGTCCACTTCCTGTGGGGCCGCTTCTGGAAGAAAGAGTTCATCATAAAGAGTCCCTCTTTCTCCATGAAGTCGGCCAGCTGCTGGCCCCTTGGGTTCCGTTGCCCTATTCCAAATTTCCCTACTTTCAGCTCACCGTTCTCTCTTGTGCCGAGTTTTGCATTGAAGTCTCCCATTAACACCGTATATTGGGTTTTGGAGGAATGCATGGCTCTAGAGATATCCTCATACATTTCCTCCACCTCCTCATCGGGGTGTGCCGAGGTTGGTGCGTTAACCTGTATGACCTTCAGCGAATACCGTTTGGTGATTCTGAGTATAAGGTACGCAACCCTCGTCGACACACTCCCGATCTTTACAACGTTGTTAACGGAGAGACTTGTGGACGATAAATCCGACACCTCCTTGGGACAGATGGTCACCCTCCCGGTGATAGAGCAAGTTGCCGGATTCGAGGATTACCGTGTCCTCCCCCTCTCTTCGGACTTCAGATAATCGTATAATATGCCAGCGTAACTTGTCTATCTCTTCTTCCAGCTCCACGATCTTCTCGTCAGTCCTCAGGGTGCGTGCGTTGTACGTTGCCAGGTCGAGTCGTCGTAGGTGGCAACCGAACCTCCACCGGAGATTCTTAGCACCCCCTGCCCCGCCGTTACCATAGTCGCCACCGTAGCCAGGAATAGCGAGGCCGCCGGGGACTGGGGGCCGTCTCTACCTACCTAACTATAAAGAAATGAAACTGTAACTTACTTATCCGTCCTTACATTATCGTTACTCCATGGCGCACAGACTTAGCAGTGAGTTGCTGCGCAGGAGTCCGTGAGTTCGAATCCCGCACGGTACAAGTTTTTGTATGACCTGCAAATAATTGTTTCAGATCTGACAGACTTTTAAAAAATATTATGACTGAAAATTTTATTACGTAGTGTTCGTCCGATAATAGTTTCTTTTACTCTAACAAAATAGCTTTGACCTCATGTTATCGCGTGACCGCGAGCCGTAGTGTGCGAACAAGTGGAAGTGGGGCCGAAATTAGAATTTGAGCTGAGGTAATATAGGCCCTTAACTAAAAATGTATTGAAATAAAAAAAAATCTTAATAATTTATTTGTAGTTCCATCATCATCTGTCCCTGTGTTGTGCGATTTTGTGCATTAAATTCTAAATATTTAATTTGATGATTTGTTATTTTTGTCACGCTTAATAAGTGAATTGGCAATCCCAGTATCTGATGTTCCACTCACTGGGCGCTGTTTTCTATCCAAGTATATAATTCGGTTTTGGTGATTTTTGATAACTTATAAACATGACAAATTATTATATAAATATTATTTTAGTATTAAATAGTACATACCTTTCATCATTAAGATGCTGTCACCAAACATCGGCTCAATATCGTCAGGGAAGAACATTTTATGGTTTACAAAATGATCGAAATCTTTTACCGTAATATGCTTGATTACTTCCGGATCTCTGATAAGTATGATTGGTGAGGTGCCTTCGATATACCCCACATACCTAAGATTTAGTTTATATTACATAAAACATTAATATAATATACTCTTGGAACATTGCATCATTCAAGTAACCAGCAACTGAGAACTGTAGTTGATGTTTGTCATCAACGTCCCATTGAGGTGGTGAAATCAGAGAAACCACAGACATAGATCTAAACAGATGACAAACGTTTTGCAATCTGTATTAAAAAGCAAACGTACCACATTTTTTCTGTCTACTATGACGAATAAGCGCTATTTATTATGTAGTGTAAAAAACCTCTTTCGGCACTAAATCGTTACAATGTCTTCGCGCATCCCGTGTAATTTTAGTGCTAGTAGTTAAATATGATTTGTATAAATCAGTTCTTTAATCGATTTTTTTATTCATTTATAGTTAAAATCAATCTTTATTCCCTCCTTGAAAGATCTCATAACCTTAAATACCCAGACCACCAACAGAGCTTTAACTGAAAACCCACTCTTAAATGATAAGCGAAATAGCGTAATAATAGGATGTACGGAATTTTATATCAGCTCCTAGAGAGAATAACGCATCTTTGATCTTCTTTTTTTTAAAATTATTTAATTTTTAAACTTCAGATGGACTGTTAGATTTTTGGTCGTCGAAAGAAAAAGGGAGATCCGTATATAATGCAGTACTTGGAAACTTTGATAGCGCGATTTAGGCTTTACTGTGTTTCACTTGTTGCGCGACAAAATTACCGCCATATCCTTTTCAATAATCTAGATAAGGTATGTGTTATGTTGTGTTGCAATTCTCATACATACAAATATATGCACTTTAATTTATTAACCTCTTAATAATTACAGAATTTTTTTAAGTCTGCGCAAAATTATGCTTATAAAAAAAACCCTTTTTTCTATAACTACAAAACTTTTATGCTTATTCAATATTTAAAATAAAACAAATTATAATATAAAAAAAATCTTTTGAACAGCGTTTATTGAAATAAATTTTTCTCATTATATAAGAGAAACTAAAAGATTCGTCAAAGTAAATTTAAAATATTTAATTACGTGACAGGTAGACGGTATAATTGTATAAGCTCTAAAATGATGAAAAATACTGGTCGGTGAAGTTTAGATATGATTAAAACAAATAACAACACCTAATTGGTTCAATAACAAATATAAATTGTTTGGCGTCACCTTATCCTAATACAATTATTTAATGTGAATATCTTTCGCGGTTTATCTTAATTGTTACAGTCATGGAAAACTAAATCCAGCTACCAGCTTTTTATTGGCCTAAAATTTATTGAAGTAAATAAATTCTAAATAATATAAATAACTAAAGTAATTTATTAAAGTATTAAATTATTAAACTTATTTTAATTTTGACAGGAGCACAACGTTTTCGTATTCTGTTACTAATTAAAATTTGAATGCTCGGTTTATTTATGTTCATTATCATTGTTCCGTTGTTTATTTTCAAAATCTGTTTGTTGGTCTGATCGAACCACTTAATTCCTTTATGCTTTCATTCACACTAATAGAACTAAATAGTAAATACCCTTAATAATAGGATATTAGCTAAAGCGCCAAATATTATTTATTTCCCCACATTTAATAATAGCATAACTGTCACTGGGTGTAAATGTTGCTATGTACTTTGACCGATAAGTAGTCAGAAAATTAAATGAGCAACAATTGTTCAGAAAACTTACTACTTACTTTTCATTTGGAAATTCATTGTATACAGCATCAATATCTTCAACCTTATGCCTCATAAGAAATGTACTTTGGAATACGTTACCGAAAAAAGGTATACCTGGGTTATACTTTAAATCTCTTTCTAGAAAATATTTATGCATTCGCTTATGTATGTAAATGTAATACACAATCAAAGTCATCACAATGAATACTAAAATTTGCACAATCATTTTGCACTGAATTCGTGTCTTTGATTCGACAGCTATAGCTAATATAATTTTAGATACGGCACTCAAGCCAAGGCAAAGACTTAAGTCAATTAAACACATAAATCGTAAGCAATCGATAGCCACTTATCACTAGACTAAACTGCCGGCATGAGTGAACTGCAAATTGATTTAGCGCTATACAAATGAGATACGAATATAAATAAATATCTTTTACATAGTATATGTAAAATATATTTTACGAAATATATATAAATAACTTCTATGTAAGAAAATCAAAATTTCTTTTGTCAAATATACCTTTTTAAATTTATTAAATCTGTGTCGATATGAGGTTCCTCTGACGGGAGGAAAACTGGTATAACAAACTCTGTAGATATTCTGTTTTATGTAATTTTACTTTAAAGTCAATTCAATTTGAGCCCCAATCAGCATCTACAAAGCCAATGAGATCTAAATTGTTTCTTACATATACCAAATCAAAATCTCTTGTGGCACTTGTCGTGAAGCGACAATTAAAAGAGAAAGAACCTAACCTAAGAACAGCAAAACAACAAAAGTAGACCAAGAAAATAATATATTTAAGTTTTTTAAAAGAGTATTTACAATTTTATAAAAAAAAATTAAATATGAAGATGATGGATGAAATGAGATTACAATTAGGTTTTAAAAAAATAAAGATAGGAGAATAGGACAATATAGTTTTATAGTGGAGCCTGGAGCCTCGCTGCTTTTGTAGAAATAGGCACACGCAGTGCTTGAGGTTTCTAAGCGGCGACGGCATGCAGCGCCTGGACTGGGCACACGCAGCGTCCGGAGCCGGCGCACGTAGCGTCTGGGGTAGGTGCGCTCAGTACTTGGAGAAGTAGTCGCCGCGCCCAGAGGTAGCGCGGGCAATAGGTGCACTCGGCGCCTGGAGCAAGCAGTCGTAGCGTGCCCGAAGGTAGCACGGGTAGTAGGTGTACTCGGCGCCTGGAGTAAGCAGACGTAGCGCGCCCGAAGGTAATATGGCCCCGCGCTTGAAGCAGACTGCCGACGACTTCACGTGTAGATGGAGGCTTGCAGGATCCCGGGGCAAAGCGGCCCCGGGATAAGGCCTTAAGTAGATGTTTCTCGTTTGAGAACTGAAGCGAGACTGTCCTGTATTCTCCAATTGTTCGGCTTTTATACCTTTTTAGAGAGAACGAGATATTATTTAAATTAAAACGAAATTTATTGTAAATGACCTACAGCCAAAGAGTATTTATGTAGGAAGAACATCATACTAGAGACGAATTTGAATAAAAGTTACCATAACAACCACATAAACAATGGTTGTCAAATTGAGCAATTTTTAGTTTTAGGACTGTTATTATGAAACTATTACATTTAAGTAAGAAATTAGATATTATTCATATAGGAAAAACTAATGCACGGTAGCGTGCGCGAAGCCTGAAATTGCAGAGTTACAGAGAATTCGACGAAATAAAGGTGATGCAAAATATAAATGCAGAAAATCAAAATCAGAATGGAAAAATAGTATAAAGTGATGCAAAACATGAATGCAGAAAATCAAAAACAGAATGGAGAAATAGTATAAAGTGATGCAAAACATGAATGCAGAATATCAAAACAGAATGGAGAATTAGTGTACAATGAAATGTAAGTAGCATAACACTACACACTTAGATATCTCAGAACTCTTTTTGCATGTTTCCAATGTGTTTCTGAATTACAGTTATTGAACTGGCTTAGGTAACAAACTGTGACTTCCAATCAATTGTTGATAAGGATTGGTACTAGTCACATTCTTATCTTTTTCTAATTTTAAATTTACCCCCATAGGGGTCTCTATACCATTACAATTTTGCATGTTAAATTTACACAATAGTTCCTCGATAAACTTTGTCTGATTAACACATAATTTGCCTTTTTGTATAACAACATTCATTCCAAAACACTGCCTAAATTCACCTAAATCTTTTAACTTAAATTTAGAACTTAACTGTGCTTTTATGTAATCTACTTCTCTGTTACAGTTTAAAAATGTATAAAAAATCATCAACTAATAGAACAATAAAGGTTTTTTTTTCTTTTTAGATATTTTAACAAATAAACAGGGTTCATACAGGGATTTCTTATAACCTAACTCTTGTAAACAATTTTTAACCTTTTTATACCATGCTCTAGCTGATTGCTTTAATCCATAAATCGCCTTTTTTAGTTTCAATACTTTACCTATATTACTTTAATTTTTTAAATTATTAGGCAATTGCATGTACACACATTCATTGAGTTGACCATTTAAAAACGCTGTTGTCACATCCAAATGTGTTATTTTTAGGTCTCAGTTAACACTAATACCAAATAACAATTTTAAAGTAGAGTATCTTAGAACCGATGAAAAAGTTTATTTACAGTCAATTATAACATTTTACAACCAATCTGGCCCTATATCTCACTGTATTATCACTATTTAACTTCTTTTTAAAGACCCACTTACACTGCACAACTGTAAGATATTCATTACCTATATTTTCATCCTTAATTACGCATACATTGGTGAAACCATATCTCTGCGGTGGTTTTATCAAACGCTTTCCTAGTTAACTCACAGGCTCAGGATACTTTATATCCCCTATCTCACTCGTACACTCCTCAAAATTCTAAGAACTGGTTGATATGTCTGATCTTTGTTCTTCACTACTACACTTCTTTTCTACTTCTCTTCTACACTTCTATGTTTGTCTTTTCTCTCGGATTTTCTGCTATCACATTGTTATCGTCGGTTGTGAGAGTTTGATCTATCTCTACAGGCCTATCTCATTCTTCTGGACAGATAAATAAGTTCTGTAACTTCTTCCTCTTTATTCTCCACCACTGCTTGTACCATTTCTGAGTCTTTACTGGCCTCTATGATAACAAAATCTTCGCTGGTAAGAATTTTCTTAGTTACAGGATTATATAATCTATAGCCTTTAGTGTTCTCTGCATATTCGAGAAAAATGTATTTTTCTGCCTTTTTCCCCATTTTATTATTTTTATTTTGGGAACATGAGCCATTGCCGTGCTTCCGAAGACTCTTATGTGGCTGAGATCTGGCTTTCTGCTGAACCAGAGCTCATATGGAGTAATTTGTAGACCTGAAGCCAATGTTTTATTCCGTAAGTAAACTGCAGTGTTCACTGCTTCAGCCCAAAACTTTTATCCAATCGTGCATCATAAAAAAGACATCGAGCTCTCTCAACCACGGTTCCCTTCATTCGTTCACGCATACCGTTTTGCTCTGGTGTGTAAGAATTAGTTTTTTGATGCACGATTCCAGCTTTCTTCAAAAAACAGTCCATTTACGATGAGCAGAACTCTCTACCGTTATCTGTTCTCAGTACCTTGATGTATTTTCCTGTCTGCCGCTCCACCATAGATTTGATCTCTCTGAAGTACATCGTTACTTTGCTCTTTAACTTTAGAAAATATACGAATGACATTCTGCTGTAATCGTCAATAAATAGGAGAAAATACCTTGATATTCCTATAGAGACTGTCTCCATGGGACTATTCTAACACAACTTCGCTTCTGATAACTTTGTGTGAGAATGGCAGTCTTGTTAGCTTCCCTTCACAGCACGTGACACACTGGGATCTGTCAATTTCTGCCTTATTGGGATAAGTTATCCCCACTACAACGCCATTTTTCATATTATTTAGGTCCTTGCTGTTTATGTGGCCTAACCTCCTATGCCATAACATACTCGTGTCTTGCATTGCTCAGCTTGCTAATAAACATTGCTGCTTCACATTAAGTCTGTATACTCCATTCACTAAATAGGCTTCTCCAACGATGACTATTTCTCAATCATTAGCATATTCACTTAATTTAATAGTTAATAATTCATCATAGACTAGCAACATTTCAACCGACAATGTGTATTATTTAGAAAAAGTTACTTCTACTAAGTATCTTGGAAATATAATTGACATTAATTTAACATTTAAAGGCTATATTGAACACTTATATGCTAGAATACGAAAGTTAATTTAATTTTTTAAAGACCTTCGACATCCTGGCTACACATTTGTTATGCAAATGATTTACTATGCCATGAGCCAATTGGTACTAGGTTATTACAGGTACAGGTAAATATTTAACTGGGATGGGGCTCCTAAAACAGTCTTTAGGCTAATTGAACGTGCCCATAGAGCTTTGATAAAGATATGTTGTTATAAACCTCACTTATATTCTACTGCCTCGTTGGTCTAGTGGTTGTAGTAGTGCGAGTGCTGATCATGAGGTCCCGGGTTCGAATCTCGGGTCGGGCCAAAAAATAAGTTATTGAGTTTTTCCATCGAGAAATTCTCAGTAGCTGCCCGGATTCAGGAAGTTGGCGGTGTTTCACTCCCGTGCCTCGGAAAGCACGTAAAGTCGTTGCTCCTGCGCCTGATCTCTCTCTGGTCGTGTCGGTTTACCGTCCCATCGGACTATGAGAGTGAGGGAATAGAGAGAGCACCTGTGCTTGCGCATACACTTAAGCACTCTAATCCTGTCCTGCGCAGATAGCTAGTCTCCGTTGAGACTGGCCACTGTGACCGAAATTCAGTCTGGAGGACATTATTATTATTATTATTTAGGGGTATCTATATAGTTTTCTCATCTGGTTGGGCTGTATAAATATATAATTGTAAATGAAAATGATAAACATACATAAATATCAACAAAATAAAATAAATACATAAAAAATACATAAATAAATAAAAACCCAACCAGATGGAAGCCCTCGGCAGGGGAGACCAAACGGCCGAGGGTTAGGGGGAAAGGAAAAGAAACCGGCGGACGATGCGGGCGGTATCGAGGAGCACCGCCTTCTGCATTTGAGCTTGGAGCGGTCCGTCACGGAGTCCCAGTCGCCTCAGATGACCCGAGAGGCTGACTGGGATTAACCCGTTCGCAGAGACGACTACAGGTATAATTTCGGCCGGCAATCCACCCCACATGTCGGTCACCTCGTGAGCCAGGTCCAGATATTTAGTCAGTTTATCTGTTTCGGCTTTCACGAGGTTCTCGTCATAAGGAATGGTAATGTCGACCAAAAATATCCTTGACTGTGCCCGGTCCATCAGCACAATATCAGGCTTATTCGCAAGAATAGTCCTGTCCGTGATGATGGCCCGGTCCCAGTAGAGCCTGGCGCGTTCATTTTCGAGCACGGCTTCCGGCAAGTACTTATAATACGGCAGTTTCCGATCCACGAGACCGTATTTCAGAGCGAGCTCCTGGTGTAGAATCCTGGCTACTAAGTTGTGCCTGTGCAAATACTCAGAGTTAGAAAGCGCCGAACAACCGGAGATGACATGCCTAAGTGACTCACCGGGATGGCGACAAGCTCGACAGACGTCAACGGTGCCATCCTTTAGGATGTATCTCCGATAATTGTTGGTCTTAATAACCTGATCCTGTATCGCACAGACAAAACCCTCGGTTTCCCCAAAGAGGTCACCGAAACGTAGCCAGTGGAGGGAGGAGACTGTGTCTACGAAAGGCTCATGTAGAGCCTTGTAGAACCTCCCGTGGAGCTCTTTCTCCTTCCATACGGTCTCCCGGTCGGAAATGCTCTGTACTGCCGGGTCTTGCCATTGCTCGTTGGCTAAGGATAGAGGGGTAAGTCCTTTATCACAACAATCCCTATAGTATGGATCATCCGCTCTCGTCAGAAAGTAATTACGGAGGCTGCACACTTTGCGATTATGCATGGTAAGCGCGCTTAAAAAGCCGCGTCCACCATGCTTCCGCGGCAAGTACAGCCTTATTACTGACGATCTCGGATGATGCACCCTGTGGGACGTCATTATAGTGCGGACTTTTCTGTCCAGAGCGTTCAGTTCGGTCTGAGTCCACCTGAGTATGCCAAAGGTATACATGAGAACAGGCATGACCCAACCGTTATATGCGTGCGTCTTATTCACACCGGACAAAAGGCTGTTAAGCACTTTGGTCAAGCGTGCATAAAACACATCGCAAACTGATTGTTTCATACCCGCCTCATCTACACTGATGTTCTGTGACATACCCAGGTATCGGTATGTTTCAGCCTCGGAAAGGGTCCTTATGTTGATGGGCATAGATAAGTCTATGCCCTCAGAGTTAGCAACCCTTCCCCTTTCTACATGGAGGACCGCACACTTATCCGTCCCCAGCTCCACTCTAATAGAATTGCTAAAATCACAAGTGATGTTTAGCAATTCCATAAGATGAAAGCGACTGGAGGCGAATAACTTGAGATCATCCATATAGAAAAGGTGGGTCACTTTTGTGCCTCCTCTCCGAAGCTGAAATCCCCTCCCGGAGCCCCCAGTAAGGTACTGAGAGGGTTCAGAGAGAGGCAGAACCAGACTGGACTCAAACAATCGCCCTGGAAGATACCCCTTTTTATGCTTATGTGGTTCTCCGCAGCCGTCATCCGCTCGCCTAGATGACAAAGGATCGTACTCCATTGCCCCATACACTCCCCGAGGAAGTCTCGAACTGTACAATTGACCTTATACAGCTCGAGGACCCTCTTAAGCCATGGATGAGGCACCGAGTCGAATGCCTTTTTATAGTCTATCCAGGCGGCGGAGAGGTTCCGACGGTTGCGTTTAACCACCTTGCCAATGACCGCGTCAATGAGGAGTGGTTCCTTGGTTCCACGACCACCGCCACCACCGAATCTATAGAAACTGTCGGGTGAGCACAGCGTGACACACCACGAACCCCTTCAGCCAGTAGTGATGCAGTCCGTCGAGTCCCGGACTTTTCCAGTTCGGGGCCCACGGCGTTATGATGACGGGGTCCATGGGCGTAACATTCGCTTACTGACTCGCCACAACTTCCGTCCAAGGGTCCTCGCTGTGGTTTACGGTGTCTGACCACAGGCCGCGCCAGAATGCGATAGTGTCGGCCTGATTCTTATTATTATCATTATATTCTACAGAAGTACTCTATGATCATTACCAAGTATTGACTGTATGGAAACTTTTTATATTGTATACACCTCTTAAACAGCAATCTTTAACTAAATATAATAAGAACGCTGCATGACGCAATCATCTTGTCGCCAAAACGATTCCTCTTACATACATATATACATATAATCACGCCTCTTTCCCGTAGGGGTAGGCAGAGACCACTTCTTTCCACTTGCTACGATCCTTACATACTTGTTTCGCTTCGTCCACTTTCATTATTCCCTTCATACATGCTCTACGGTTTAGGGTACTCTTGACCTGGCCTTTTTTCAAGACGTCCCTGATTTGGTCTAGAAATGTCCGCCTAGATCTACCCCTTCCAACACTTTCATTCACACTCGCCTTATACACTTTTTTCGTCAATCGTTCTTCATTCATACTCTCGACATGGCCAAACCATCTCAGTATACCTTTCTCAATTTTTGTCACTACATCTTCTTTCAGACCAGAACGTTTTCTTATCTCACTATTTCTTATCCTGTCACTCAGTTTAACTCCTATCATACTTCTTAATGCTCTCATCTCAACTGCATTTATTCTGCTTTCATGTTTCTTCTGCCATACCCAACTTTCGCTTCCGTACATGAGTGTCGGAACCAACACCCCCTCATGCACAGCCAAACGAGCCTTGTTATACAACTTCCGACTGCTCATAAAGGAGTGCAAAGCTTCATTCACCATGTTTCCTGCATTCACTCTTCTTTCGATATCACTCTCACACTTTCCATCTCTTGTCAACTTTGAACCCAGATACACAAACTCACAAAGAGATTGTGTACGATTCCTCTTAATACCTTTATACCAGTCATAGATCGTTTGTATTCCTCGGACCTACCTTTATAATAATTTGCATGAGAAATTATTCCTATACTCATTAAATCACTTTAAATTTAAATATACTCTGAAAGAATGTATTTAAATTGAAGAATAAATCCTACACGAAAACTGATATTCTCAAATAAACTTTCTATCGTATTCTTCATATATTTACATTCTCACACACAGTTCTCATACTACTCACTCACTTACACACGCACACACACAAATACACGCACGCACGCACGCACGCCTACGCACTCCCGCACGCAAGCACGCACGCACGCACGCACACACACACGCACGCATTCACGCACGCACGCAAGCACGCGCTCACGCACACACGCACACACACACACACGCACACACGCACACACGCACACACGCACACACGCACACGTGCACACACGCAAGCACGCACGCACGAACTCAAGCCCGCACGTATGCACGCACGCACGCATACACGCACGCACGCACACACGAAAGCAATCACGCACGCACGCACGCACGCACGCCCGGATACACACACACACACACACCCACACACACAAACACACACACCCACACACACAAACACACACACACACGCACGCACGCACGCGCGCACGCTCACACACACACACACACAAACGCGCGCACGCACACACACACACACGCGCGCGCGCGCGCACACACACACACGCACAAACACACACACACACACACACGTACACACACACACACACACACACAAACACACGCGCGCACGCGCGCGCGCGCTCGCACGCGCGTATGCACTCGTAAGTTCTCGCACTCACATATATATTTATAATTTTAAAAGCTTAGTGATTATTGGTAACTAAGATGGAGGCCTAGTGTAGTGTAGTGTAGTAGTAACTCGGGTTTCAATTACCTTCTTCGGGTGCCAGCGATCCCCAAACATTTTTGTTTAATGGCTATTAATTTTTAGTATTAATATATTTTATCGGTTTTGTGGTGAGCAAATAAATAAATTTTCAATTTAATTTTCAAAAAAATACAATAAAATTTCTCTTTGAAAACACCCAAAATTGTAACAGCTTAATCAAAACACTTGTAACACACTCCATGAGCCACTTACAATTCTCCTCTGAAAACCATCCACGTGTTAGTAGCTACGTGTAAAGTATTCTTACCACCAATAGTAAGTTACAAACTTGAATGGCTTGGCGTTGAACTGGAATGACACCGTTCAATGCTCCTTTGTCATCAAAATAGTCTTTAAAACTATAATAAGATACGAAATTGTTTTCAGTTCCTAGAAGTCTGCAATACCCACTGTATTCGATATGAATGACATGCTAGTAAAAACTGCCTTTGCGTTCTCATGCAATACCCGTCGCAGATGTACACAAAAACTATCCAATCATACTTTTAACCTCATGGATATTAGATGAGGAATGAAGCAGATTTGATAGCATACAGTCAATTAAACAAACAGATCTCTAAATGCATGCGGCAGGACTAGCGACAGGACAGAATAAAGCTCTTATTGAAGAAGCAATCGAACGGCACCAAATCTTCAAAGACTTTGCCAGAAATTTGTTTGCTAGAAAGAAACAACTGTCAAAGCTAAAGACAGAATGAGCTAGCATCGTTCCCGGGCGTCCACGTGCTGTTTTCGAAAGTCATTACGAATCGTCTTGCACGCAGACTCAACTCTCTAAACTCTAAACAACTCCGTAAAGGTTTTAGCACTATAGATCACATACATACCCTTCGGGAAATTGTACAGAAGACCGAGGTGTACAATCTGTCACTATGTCTTGTGTATGTAGACTATGAAAAAGCTTTTGATTCTGTCGAAATTTGGGTGGAACTGTAGTCCTTGTAGCGATTCTGAGTTATCTGTCGGTATATTGAAGTGCTAAAGTGTTTATACAATAGGGCTGCAATGCCTATCTGAGTACAGAACAAGAATACGAATCCTATCCAACTGCACAGCGGTGTAAGACAGGTTGGCGTTATATCCTCGAAACTTCAAATTAATGGACTGGAAAGGATATTAGATAAGGTATTAACGTCAATGGCAAGACCCTTACCTTTGATTTGCCGATGATGTAGTCCTTATTGGAGAATCACTGGAGGACCTAAGCACTATGCGCAATAACTTTAATGGTGTCTCTCAACGGATAGGTCTTAAGATGAACAAGAACAAAACGAAAGCTTTGTTGGGAGCACTAAGCTCGAAGTTCTTAACAAGTATGTTTACCTGATAAGTTAAACTCCGACTGAGAGTTCAATCGAGTCAAAACCTTGCGACAAGGTTGTACAACCTGTGTGTTTTGCCGGTGATGACCTATGGATCTGTGGCGGCGCTGTCGTCGCGCCACAAGCGAAACACATCGAAGCCTAAATCGCGCTTACAAAGTTCCGAAGTTAAAACAGTATATATAGAATAGCTCCGAACTACCACTCGGAGCGTTGGCCGCTCCCCGGGCAGCACATCTTGCCCGGCGATCTCCCCTTTTCCTTCCACCCGCCACAATGGTGACCCCGACGTGATATGAACACGAAACTTCAAATTAATGGACTGGAAAGGATATTAGATAAGGTATTAACGTCAATGGCAAGACCCTTACCTTTGATTTGCCGATGATGTAGTCCTTATTGGAGAATCACTGGAGGACCTAAGCACTATGCGCAATAACTTTAATGGTGTCTCTCAACGGATAGGTCTTAAGATGAACAAGAACAAAACGAAAGCTTTGTTGGGAGCACTAAGCTCGAAGTTCTTAACAAGTATGTTTACCTGATAAGTTAAACTCCGACTGAGAGTTCAATCGAGTCAAAACCTTGCGACAAGGTTGTACAACCTGTGTGTTTTGCCGGTGATGACCTATGGATCTGTGGCGGCGCTGTCGTCGCGCCACAAGCGAAACACATCGAAGCCTAAATCGCGCTTACAAAGCTCCGAAGTTAAAACAGTATATATAGAATAGCTCCGAACTACCACTCGGAGCGTTGGCCGCTCCCCGGGCAGCACATCTTGCCCGGCGATCTCCCCTTTTCCTTCCACCCGCCACAATGGTGACCCCGACGTGATATGAACACGCAACCAAGAACCTTCAGAAACTACAACATCAAACCTACGTCATCATCCTCAAGTACCCCATTCATTCGCTCTCGAAAAGATATTGTCTGCAGTCTTCACATTCTGCAAGCCATCTAGCTTTACAAAGGTTTATCGCAGCATTGGAATAATAATGCTTACTTTTCCTTCAAGCTACTCTCTGCGCTACAGTCTTCGGTACGGCTCTGAGCCTTATTGCTCGCCTCTGCTTCACGGTACTCTCGCAGATTACTTGCCTACTTCTCGACTCACCGCAGACTACAAGGCAAACCGTGGCACTTGCTCCGGCTCATCGTTCTCACCGGCATCACTTGAAAGTGCGTAGTATGACATGCATTACACACCGGCATATCGTTCGCACCGGCGTCACTTGTCCTTATGCACACAGCATTCATTCCACTCCGGCATTAAGGACGCACCAGCAATCCGACTGCACTAATCGACGTCTGGTCTGAGCAGGGGGGTGATGTGGCGGCGCTGTCGTCACGCCACAAGCGAAACACATCGAAGCCTAAATCGCGTTAATAAAGTTCCGAAGTTAAAGCAGTATATATCGAATAGCTCCGAACTACCACTCGGAGCGTTGGCCGCTCCTCAGGCAGCACATCTTGCCTGGCAGAAGATCTCCCCTTTTCCTTCCACCGGCCACAGATCTGAGATGAGATCCTTCACTGCTGGCCATATGAGGTAGCTGAAGGTCGCGCAGTGAGCTATGGAGAGGGCAATGCTCGAGGTTTCCAAACCAGAGTGACCGACATAGCCCAACGGATGAATAAGGTGAAGTAAGAATGGGCCGGCCATATAGCTCGTCAAACCGACAACCGATGGGAAAGAAAGGTTCTAGTACCGGCAAGCGAAGTGTAGTGCATCCATCCACAAGATTGAGTGATGATCTAGTAAGACATGCAGTCAGTCGATTGATGCAGGAAGCTCAGGACCGTGCTTTGTTGCATTCCTTGGGAAAGGCCTACGTCCAACAGTGGACTTGTGAAGGGCTTTAATGATGATGGTTATTCTTAAACTACGATTATATTGATCATTTTACTTTGGCGTATACATAATACTTAAATTTTTTCTCAAATACTAAGGGGTTCCCCTACTCATTTCACTTGGGGATTCATACCAAATTATCTAACAATAAATCATCAATCACAATCACATACTCTGTTGGGTAATTGGCGGGGATGACACCATTTACCAAACCCCTCAACCTCAGAGTATAATGACATATTTATTTTTTTAAGTTTACCGTGATAATTTATTTTAATATAATTTTTTAAACTTTTTAAATAACAATAAGTTTTCCCTGGTGGAAAAGTCAGTCAGTCAGTATAGTGAATAAGGCACGCCACCGATCCCTTTGGTAGAACTCTACCCCATTCTCATAAGGCCCGATTTTTCAATTTTGGATTTTTTAATCTTAAATAGTCCATATAATACTAACCATAATGTTACAAAGTTCATAGCAGCTCAAGAGATTAACATAATATTTAAATTACATACTACGCTAGCGTGTTTGATACCTGCCAGGGCCAATGAATATATTAATTGCAATTTTTGTTACTAATTACTATCACCTGGGTAAAATATGTCATTTTGGGAAAGCCTAACTTTCTTAGGAATTTAAATGTATTAAAAGTATGATGAAGTCGATGAACTTTTTACTGATTCAAAACGTTTTCGGAAATGAGAAAAGGTCTGCGCTTATACATTATGATGTTTCCTTTTACAATAATGTTTAAGTAAGTTTCGCGGGTCTATACATATGTAATTATATCAATAATTCTTAAGATAATATTGTGTTTTATTAGTACATCGAACTTAAGTGTTATCATTTCGTAAACAAACAAGTGTCATGATATTAGCGACATGAAAACACACGATTTTTAATTAAAACGCATTAAAATAAAGATTTATTTCTGCATTGTTTCGTTTTTAGGTTTTTTTTTAGCATTAAGTTTTAATAATTTAAAGGAATTGTCGTTTTTGTCACGCTTGACAAAGTAGTAGTTATGTAAACCGTGTGTGAAATATTCGATAGGTTATATTAGTATTAAATGTATATACATTTGTCAGACCAATCATCGGCTCATTATTTTCAGGAAAGAACATTTTATGGCTTACAAAATGATAGAAATCTTAGACTTTAATATACTTGATGACTTCCGTATCTCTGATAAGTATGACTGGCGAAGTACCTTCGATTTACCCCACATACCTAAAAATTTAGTTTAAATAACATAAAATAATATATTGTACCCTTCGAACCTTGTATCATGCGAGTAGCCAGCGATTAAGGACTGACAGTAAATACGATAGTAGCTGATATTTGTCATCACCGTTCCATTGAAGTGGTGAAATCAGAGAAACCATATATTTAGTCGTTATTAGGAAGACGATTCTGAGGAGGCTGCCCATCTCCTGATTCGCTCCCATTGTCGTATCCTACGACACCCACGGGATGATATGAAAAGTATTCACTTAATTCCAATTCCTCGAACCACCAGTAAATTAATTGAATTCCAGTTTAAGAGCTTATTTACGTACACATTGCTTTCGAAATTATTTATTTACTTTATTGTAGACTAGCTGTTCCCCGCGACTTCGCCCGCGTGTAATTTAGCGTTTTAATTATGTTGCGGAGAACCCTAAATCTTTTTCTAAAATAAAAGTAGCCTTAGTGACTCCTTAAAACCTCAGCTATTTGAGTTCCGTCTAAATCAGTCTAGTCGTTTCGGAGATTATCCGGAACAAACAGACAGACAGACATACAAAAAATTTAAATGTTATGTTTTTGTTATAAGTACCGTATATACTTTCATATTCATTTAGTAAAAAGCTGTTATTTTGATATGACAAACAGACACTAAGTTTTATTTAGTTGTATACTTAAAACAAAACATAAAAAGTTAAACGAAGTTAATTACAATTGTTCCCATCAAATCATTTAAATAAGAATATACATAATATGTACATATATTGTGTGCAGATACTAAATAGCTGTAGTCAGCACAATACGCAGAGTAACAAGTAGATACTGATGTTAACAGACGGTATATAAATTGTAAATAGTTATCTTAAAACTAAAATGTTCAAAACGAAATATTATTTTGAACCTAATTCACAATTATTATAGAAACATTTTGCTAGATATATATAAACAATTATCTTAAGTTAAAAATGTAGAATGCGATTATACCTTCTTTTAACATACGATATATTTGTAATAAAAGTAGTAATTCTTTTACTATATCTGCTTTAGGACTTGATTTATAGAAAACACAATATTATAGTGAACTAACTTATATATTGTTGGCGTAATTCCTGGCAAAACAAAGTTATTTTCTGTTACTTTTAATTTTTTATGGGAGTCAAACCACTTGTAGGTGTAACAATTGAACTGGCCAAAATGATGTCATCTTGTATTTCAGTTGAACACACAACACAATCTTCGTCCAATTAAGTTGGAATGTAATATACAGATTCGCTTCGCGCTGGAATCTTTTTTTTTTTTTGATTTTCCACCAGAGATTACACCATCCCTAGTGGCTGTTTTTTAACTAATGTTACATATTTTTAATATAGTTTTGTTAACAAGTTCAAGATTATTCTACAAAGACGGCTAATTACAAACAACACTGAGATACAGTGGTGTTGGTTTGACCGTACGAGTAAATAATTATAAATTTACGAGTTTCTGTACTATTTGCAAATTTTCTTATTATATGCACTGTATATACTACTATAAAAATTTAACGTTTTAGGATTATTAAAGGAAATGTTGTTGATATAAAATAATTAAAACGAAAGAAAACTCTCAATTAGTGACATTTATCTGGATACTAGTTGATATAAAGTAATGAAATTACTGACAAAATCAAACATGAACTGTAATAAGTACCATAAAAATAAAAGGTTTATCTTTATTATGCCTAAGTTATATTTAGGTATTATTAAATTTTTTAAGTCTGTATACAATTGTTTTAACAAATTTAACAAAGGAGTTCAGGGTTGATTCTTTCTTAATGATTTCGGCTATTTTAAAGGGAGACACACCGTTAATGTTGAAGATCAATTCATGATCATTTCTCGCGGCACTAAACATTGTTGGAGTAGATGTTCAATAGTTTGCGTAGCTGTATAGTCGCAAGGGTATTTGTCATCTGCGGTGATTTTAAATCTGAACAAATAACTTTTATGGTATCCGTGGTCGGTGAGAACCTGAGTCGAGTGGAAACTCATATTGGTAGCCGCTCTAAGTTCCTGTATGAGATACAGTGTCGGTAATAATTCTCTGGTATGTTTACCTGTTTCAGAGCTCTCATACCTGGTTTGCCAAAGAGTGTGCGTCTCAATTTTAATTCTGTGTTTTATGTAAGACGTAGGTGTTGAGAAGCAGTCAGGTGCCTTGTGTGCTTTGACTCCCGATTTAGCCGCCATGTCTGCCGCCTTATTGCCAGCTATGCTAGTATGGCTTTGACCCAGGCAAAGTCGATGGTGCCAAAACATTTGTGTCGGTGAATCTTGTTAACAATTGGATGTGTATTGGATATGTCTTGTATGGAATGTAAGGCTGAAAGAGAGTCCGTGTAAATTACTGTATGCGTGCACCGCTTATCAGCTGCCCATTCACAAGCCTTAAGGATTGCGAACAGTTCGGTCTGGAATACAGTGCACGTTGAGTAGAGTTTATATTTCTTTATAGCTTCTATCGAGCTTTCCGTATGTGCGTTATTGTGTATTTGAGTTGTTTTGTCTGTGTGTCGTGTGGAATGGTAATGTGAAAATTTTAGTTGTCTCAAGTCCAACAAGAGCATCGACTTCCGCCTGTGAAGTGGTGAGTTTAGGATTGATTTTAATTCTCTCGTGTAGTAATTTGTGTATGGGTGTGGGTTTCTCCAAAGGAAAATCGTAGGATATGTAATGAGAAGTGCCTGTAAGTCTGGACTTTTCAGTATTGTGGACTTGCCTTACCTTGAGATCTAGGGGTATCAGATCGGCGAGAACTATGGCCTCAGACGAAGATACTGTGCGGAAGCCTCTTATTGCTTTAATAGCAAAGCCACGCTGTACACTCTCAAGGCTCTTCCTGATTCACTTTTTATGGGCTACATGACCCCATACACCAGCAGCATAAGTGATAATAGGTTCAATTACTTGCTGGTATATGGTGCGGATGTTCTCAGGGTGAGGCCCCCACGTAGGCCGCGTGTAGATGCATAAGATGTTAAATAAACGCACAGCTTTATTAATAAGAAAATATATATCGCGAAAGTTAATATTAAAAGGTGTCGAAGTATACCGAGACCAACTTTCGAAGACCATGTGAGCAAACTGCTCGAAGAGGGGAGGGTCAAGAGTACTCGGATACCTAGACGTGCATGTATGAAGAAGATAAATAATCTGAGAGAAGCGAAAGAGGTATGTAAGGATCGTGAAACTTGGCGATCTGTTCTCTCTGGCTACCCCGTCAGGTATTGTGCGTGAAAATAAGCTTTATTAATCACTTAACATACATGACGGTCAAATAAAAGCTTCTCGTCTAAGATGACCACCAGATATTTTATTTCCGATGAAAAACTGAGATCACATCCGCCCATTGTGATGCTGGCAGCTTTGGCTTTAGGAGTGAAAGCGATCATCTGTGTTTTCGAGGGACTGAAATTCAGTTTTACGCTGGTTCACCACTCGGCTATCTTATGGAGAGCATGGTTGGTAATATTTTGCAAACTGGTGACACTCCCAGCTGAGACTACCAGCATCACATCGTTCGCAAATGCCTGTATGTGGCTGCCCGCAGGTAGCTCCATGTCAAGGAGCTCGTCTAGAATAACATTCCACATTACTGGACCGCACGTCGAGCCCTGAATGCAGCCCTTGGACATTATCTTTGAGGCACGCACCCCCGCGTAGTCAAGTAACACCTCACGATCGCGAACATAATTGTCTATGAGCCCGAAAATGTTGACAGGGCAGCCAATATGCCGCAGTCTTTAGAAAAGCGCCGGCCACCAGGCGTTGTTAAAGGCTGCTCTGATGTGTAGTGAGACAGCGATAGCTAATTTCTTATTCTCTTTAGCCTGTTTAATAATTGTAAGAGCAGTATTGATAGCCTCTGTACTGTTTTTATGTTTAGTAAAGCCAAACTGGTTATTGTTGATTTTGTTATTGATTGCAGCCCAGTGTGTTACTCGTTTAATAAACAGTGTTCCAACACCTTCCCAAATACAGGCAAGAGGCATTTTGGGCGGAATGAACTCAGCTCTCCACAGCCCATCTCTCCTGGTTTGGGAATAATTTTTACATAAGCGACTTTCCACTGTTTTGATAAATACCGTAGCGATAAACATCGGTTAAATATATCCGTAAGCAATTCAATATAATCACTAGCAAATTGGTTGCATATGTCAGACGTAAGTTTATGTACACCCGGGGCCCTATTCGAGTTCATTTTTCTAAGATATTCCAGCATCTTCTCCCCAGAGAAAGGTGGGTCGTCCTGTGTATGTGGGAGAGTATTGAATAAATTTCTGAATTGATGGTGTCTGGTTTCTGTATCAGGTAGGTCGTCAGGATAAAAATGGTTTAAAATAGCATCGGCTGTTTCTGTTGCGTTATAAGTGTTCCCATTGCTCAGATTCAAGGTGACTGGGGGCCGTCTTGATCCGTTTGCTTTTAGAAGCCTATTTGTCAGTGACCACACATTTTCTTTTGTCTGAAGATTACAGAACTCCTTAAAGTGTTTAGTTGATTCATACCTTAATTTATTAGAGTATTTTGTCTTTTTGGTAGCTACCTTTATCAGCAGATCATCCAGAGGCAAATTGCGGTGTTTGTGTAAGTGAATCATGCGATGAGTGTTAAAAACCTCCTGTTTAAGGGCCTCCAGTTTCTCAGTCCACCACGGTGGTTTGTATTTCGCTCCCCTTCCTTCACTACGCATGCTGTAGCGACAAGCGGAGTGGATGATGTCACTGACCCTGTCGATAACCTCCTCTAACCCTTCAGGACTTAGAGATGAAATATCTATGTCAAGGACATTTGACATAGTCATGCGTAGGTGAAGAGCTCCTTTGCAAAGAGGCCAACAAGATTTGTTTGATTTATACAAAAATGTGGATGTTGGTCTGTTGTTTGTCTGCTCGGCTGGAGAAGAGGTGGTGTGTGTCTGTGTGTGTGCGTGTGAATAATTGATATGGAATTCTATTGCGTTGTGCTAGGAGGATGGACATGCCTCGACATAAACAGAGGTGATGTACATATTGCGATTACAATTGGTTAACTTAATTACACTTATATTAGGAGAGGAGTACTGTGATAGCCCTATAATCGTCCCGCATTCTGATTTAGCTAGTATGCAGGCTTTGACTCTGTTTTCTGTTGGAAATTGGTAAATTTTAATGCGATACACGGATTTCATTTCCTTACTCGCTCCAACGTAAGGTTCAGAGATTAATGCAATGTCGTAATTGCTAGCCATGAAGAAGAGAAGTAATTCTTGTAAACTGTGCTTCGACTTATCTATGTTACACTGCAGACATCTTAATTTTTTATTATGCAGATCCATAGTAGATACGATTACCTATTTTCTCCCTCATGGTTCGCAGTCTCGAACAGTTGTTAGAAGTGGCAGTGTGCTTATTGTCTAATTTAGTTTTAAATTTTTTATTGTATGTAGTGCAATTATAACATTTCGCGCTGTTGGGTGTGTTTATGATAGGGCAATCAGAAACTGTGTGATCGGTGCTTGCACAATGAGCGCAAGGACTGACTGTGGTGGAGCAGTTAGTTTTCATATGACCAAACTGGAGACATCTGTGGTATTGGAGGAACGGTGAAAACGGTACTGCATGAACGCGCTGATGGTCGATGGACACTCTAGACATTTCTAATACCTTTCTATACATTTTGGGTTTTGCAGTAAATACAGTATTGTAAAGATTTTTACTTTCGCGTTTGAATCGGAGTCTCTGGTTCTCAGCAGGGTCACAGCCACTAGTAAAAAGCGCGGTAAGTTCAGTATTTTGTTGGTGCATAATATGTATTAATTCCTCTGATGGCACATCCTTTGATATGCCCTTGAGAGTAAACATTGGCTTAAGCCTGCGAACAGGCTCAGCCCTTAACTCTACATTGTTTTGCAGCCGCGCCAGTGTGTCGTCCCTTTGAGCCTCGGTATCGAACTCAATTCTCAATTTATTGTTTGACACGGGTTGTATCCTAGAGGGCGAGTAGTTGGAATCCCTGTATGATATGTTCTTCCTGAAGGCTTCTACTGTCTCCTGTCTGGTTTGGATTTCAGTTGCCGTGGAAAATATAGTTGCTGGCTTTGTATGAAAGAGTGGAGTAGGCGGTGCCATCCTTCAATCACTGTTTCTGTTGATGGTAGCTGCAGCCTGAGCATAAGAAGCAGGCCGCGCTTGCTGCTGGTGCTGCTGAATTTGAGCTGTAATCTGGCCTTTAAATTTGGCCATCTCGCTTCATTCTTGCCACAATGTCCGCCTTCAAATCACAGTCAATGATGGTGGTGGCTTCGGCTGTGTTAGCTGGAGGTGTACTGGCCAGCTTATGTCCACATCGCCTGATTTCTTCTGCAGCTAAGTTAATAAGCCTCCTGTTAGCGGCGGTGACAGACTTGCCATTGGTCACCGCTTGTGTAATGCATTCTGTACGCTTGTTAATTGCTGTAACGAATGATTCGTTCGTTTATATAGTTCGTTATGTCCTCGACTCCAGCTGGTAATAGGGAGGAGGGGGAGACAGTCCCCGAAGGCGTCCTGGCTGAGGTGGACATCCCGTAGCATAAACAGTTTCTACAACGTCACAGATATAGAGAAGGTGTAAGAAAACTGTTCATCGCATAGTAATTTAAGAAAACGTCCAGTTTCTCCAAAACTGTGCATTTTCGGTCGAAAACATTTGCTGAGTCACGTCATGCGAATACTTGCCTTTTGAAAATCAATCACAAAATCAGCCACACAATATTGGTTTCATAGAAATTATTTATAAATTATATTTATATGATATAATTAAAATAAATATGTAATTATTTTTATAAAATATTTCAAATAAAGACAGTTGTCACCTGTCAATATATTGGAATCGAATCGAATCGCGCTGGAATCTCAATCGTACTCAAAAGGGTAAACAAATTACATTCTAATTCGTATGTAAAATTAAGTAATTTTGAGGAAACTAACTGTACGCCGAACGTATTTAAAAAATCACAACCCAGAACTCTATTTCACTTAATTGGTAAAGTTTCGAACACATAAAACTTATGTTTCACATTCTGTTCTCCTAATTGAAGTAATATATAAACATATCCGATAGCATGAACTTTGCCTCCGAGTCCATTTGTTACAAGTTGCTGTTTATAGATAGGAATATTATGTTGCACTGCATGTTTATATTTCATAGCTGATAGTGACACAATCATATCTACGAAAAATTAATTATCTCAGTTCTGAGTTCAGAAAATAATTAACGTTACAGTTGCTGATGTTGTTTACATCTACTATCTATCTACACCTATCATACTAATATTTGATGAACTCTATTAGTCTCGAAGAAACCTATTTTAGTATTGAGGTAAATGATGTTGCTTATCAAGTGTTTTAGACATAAAATTTACGTTATGAGACTGCCTCGTTAAGCCTGTTCCTTGATTTGGCTTACCATTATAGAACGTACCTTGGCCTCTGTGTTCACGCGTACTCTTGCCGCGCGATGACGGTTGATAACCCCATTGATAGCTAAGTGGATCTCGTTGTCCATGTCCTGGGAATAAAATATCTTGGCAGTTGCCGTAGCGAAATCAAATCATCCTCTTGCACTGTTATAACGGCCACTATTAACCGGTGTTGAGTACCTTCTGTAATTGGAATAATTATGATTATACATACCAAAAATTTGTTCTGAACTTGAACATAAAGAGATGTCTTCATCTTCGCTTGCCTGAATGGCGTCTTTTAGCGACCTGTAATTTCGAGCGGAAATTATGGCACTAACTACGGCCGTTGAGTTATTACCGATTTGACAGATTATTCTTAAATTAATCGATATAACCTTGCACGAGCGACACATTTGCCGAATGATTTAGAATACCTCTTTAATATAAAACTTTATGTCAAAATGTCAGAATCAAGTAATTTTCCAATAAACTCTGTTTCAAAACTTAAAATAGTTTGTAAATAATATGAAAACATTTATTTTTTGTTCTTTGGCGCGCTTGTACAAAGTTACATCGTGCGTGTAGTTTTCATAGTGATGTGCTTGATAGTATTCGGTCCGAATTCATTGGAATAGATATGATATTTATTTTATTTGGATATTTTTATTTTACTTATTCCTTCGAGCAATTAGACTATAATGCTACCATTTTTTGCGTCTCCTAATTGCACTGTGTTGCCAGTATCTCTATGATTTTTAAGATTTATGTGTGATCCAAAGACAGAAATACTGTTTTCTTTGATTTAAAAATAAATACAATTAAAATGATTATGTATAATTTTTAACATTCATAATATATAAAACAACATTTAATAAATATAATTTTCTCCCTCAATTAAGCAATGTTATAGGTGTATTTTTTAAGTAATTGGCGATACTATTCTGGCAACACCCTTACCACCGCTATTTTAATCTGTTTAGTCGTCTTCCGTACTCTCGTGCGCACAGACTACGTTCTCTTGTGTAACCGTTGTTTTTTGACTCGGCTTTCTCCTGTTTATCGTTGCGCTTTATTGGACTAATTTTGTTTGTGTTTGGTTATTTTGTTGAAAATGCCGAAACGAGGAAAAACATTGAATAGTCAATGTCGTGAGCTTGTACTAAAGCTACAGGATTACTTTGAGCGTGAATCACAAAATGGCGGCCCTTTGATTCCTGTCACTCAAGTGAAAGATTGGGTTTCACAAGCTCTTGGAATTGGTGCAAAAACACTATATAATATAAATAAAGAAAAATTTGGTGCTTCTGGAAGTGAAGATAATGTTTTATGCACTCCTAAGAAAAAACGAAGACAAAAGCCCGTGACAGGTGTTGATGTTTTTGATGCAGATGCAGAATAAGAAACCACATATATGGTTATTATACTAGGAACGAGTTTCCAACTAGACGTTTGCTTTTGGTCTCTTTAAAAGAAGCTGGCTTGTTTAAAGGCGGTAAAACGGCGTTGTCAAAACTATTGCAAGAAATTGGGTTTGAATATAAAAAAAACGAATAAAAGGAAAATATTAATGGAAAGATTTGATTTAATAATTAAAAGGAGCGAGTTTTTAAGAGAAGCCAGAAAAATCGAGTCTTGGGACAACGTCGTTTTTGTTGACGAAACATGGTTAAATGCGAACCATACTGTGTCACGCTCTTGGACTGACGAAACAAAAGCATCAACCTCAAAGGTTCCAATTGGAAAAGGATCGCGACTGATAATTTGTCACGCCGGTTCTGCTGGAAGTGGTTTCTTTGAAAATGGACTGCTGGCTTTCGCGTCAAAAAGTACTTCCGATTACCATGAGGAGATGGATACAGACACTTTTACGAATTGGTTCGAAAATCAATTATTACCCAGCCTGCCAGAGCCTTCTATCATAATAATGGACAACGCTTCATATCACTCGAAACAAGTGAATAAAGCGCCTACTCAGGCCGACAAGAAAGCTGATCTCGTAGCATGGCTACACCAAAATGGAATTGAAACTACTGCCGAAATGCTAGTCTGACTTAGTAAAGTTGGTACGCGAAAATAAAACATCAAGAGTCCGTTATGAAGTAGATGAGATAGCTCTAGCACATGGACATCGGGTACTTTGAATTCCGCCTTATCACTGCCAGTACAATGCCATTGAGCTAATATGGGCACAAATCAAAGGTATTGTTTTTTATCGCATAAGTTATGAATATGAATAATTTGTACTATTATAACATCCAATATTCAGCATATAAGTAAAAAGATACATACCTAAGAAATAAATATCTCATGTCCCTTACATGTTAGTTAATGTTTACATTACAGGTTACGCAGTTCGTAATAATACGACTCCGCCATTCAGTACTAATAAAATGATGGGTCTATTAAAAGATGCTTGCAGCAAAATAACGAAAGAAGATTGGGTCAAGGTCTCTTTTATTTTTTTTTTTTTTTTTTATTTTTTTTTTATAGAATAGGGGGCAAACGAGCATGCGGCTCACCTGATGGTAAGTGACTACCGCCGCCCATGAACAACCGCAACACCAGGGGAATTGCAGATGCGTTGCCGACCTTTTAGAAAGGTGTAAGCTCTTTTCTTGAAGGTTCCTAAGTCGTATCGGTCTGGAAAATTCGCTGGTGGTAATTGATTCCACAAGGAAGTCGTGCGAGGGAGAAAACTTCTTCTAAATCGCACAGTCGTGGACCGCCAATCATCCAGATGGTATGGATGGTAACGCGAGTTTTGTCTCGATGTGCGATGGTGAAATTGAGCGGCTGGAATTAGTCCGAACAATTCCTCAGAGCACTCCCCGTGATAAATGCGATAAAATACGCAAAGAGATACAACATCTCTACGCAGTGCCAGTGTATCGAGCCGATCAGAAATAACTCGGTCGTCGACGATTCGAACCGCTCTGCGCTGGATGCGGTCAAGTGGAAGGAGCTGGCACTGGGGTGCCCCGGCCCAGAGATGAGAACAGCATTCCATGTAGGGCCGAACTTGCGCTTTGTAAAAAAGGTCGTCGAAAAGCCTCGAAAAGTAATAACAGAAGATTATGAACGCGATATAAGAGTGGACACCATTATAGACAATGAAATTGTCATACAAGTGACTGATAGCGATGACAGCTCTGGCGAATCTGGTTCAGAGTCTGAATAATTGTTTTAATAGATGATAGGTAGTCATTTATTAAAACATCTTGTACCTACTCTATTCATTAAAATGTGTAACAGTGTTTACAAATTTGTTTTATTTTGATATGTCCTCGACCAATTATCTACGCCCATCAAGGATACTCCACCTAATAAAGAATCTGTGTCTTTAACTATTACTGTTTTGATTTTATTTTATTACACACTATACTAGAATATTTAAAAACAAACTGTTCCCAAATGATATAAGGGTTACTGGTTCAGTCACTTCACTAGTATTGTCAATTCGTCATGTGTCAAATCGGTAATAACTCAGCGGCCGGAGTATAAGCATACGATTTCGTAAGCCGTCAGTGCAAATTTGACATTTATTGGTTTTAAAATGTTCTAACATTCTGTATAACCGTTAGCTTGCAAAATTGTTCGGTCAACAATTAATTCTGATAACTCTTTTCCAAAACCTGCAATAGAAGAATTATTTTGTTTGTTATTTTACATTCGGCTTTGAACAGCCGTCACTGCTTTCTTCGATAATAACCTACGCCTTATATCAATCAGTAAATATTTCACGCTTTCATAATTAGTACCTAACTTTAATTTTACGACCTGAGACATTCTACTTTTTTAGACAAAATTAATTAGACTTTGTTTACATTCCGGTTTTGTAAGTGAAAGTTGTAATATTCAATATTGTCAATTAATTGCTTTATGTTCGACACTTCATACGTCATATTCGGTGATAAAGTAAGAGCTGTTTTAATTCCAACTGATTTCCTGATTCAATGTTACAAAATTTAATATTTAGATACAGCTCGCTTATTTTTCTCTATTTCACAATCACGATCTATTACTGGCAGAATAATTTCATAATTATTTGGAATATTCTTCATAATTATTCTTCTAATACCTACTTTTAATAAATATGTCCTTATTTCTATTAATTCAATTTAAATTTCTTGTTAAATACCAACCATAGAAAAGAAAAATACACAAACTACGTACCATCAAACGTCGAAAAGTATCCTCATTTAAAAAAAACGACGGGTTGCATGCACTCCGGGAGTGCCGGCAGAAGTGAAAACTTGAATATTAACGTTGTGCATTTTTGATATTTTCGAATGGTTAGGGAATAATTTTGCACGAATTGCTTTAATTATCAGTATAAAAGTACTATAATTTATGTGGTAGAATACAATATTTATTTATTGCGCTATCGTACACAAACATGACAATTTATAATACATTAAAAAGTTTATCTCTCAGAAAAATCACACATACGAACGCAAGCGCCGGCTGTCTACTCTCCGTCCGTCTAAAGCTAGGGTCCCACGGCCTGTTTTGTCACAGATCAGACCGCGCCAGGCCGGACAACAGGCCGTGGGAACCATCGCATCCGATGAGGCCTGTGGTGGCCTGTGGGCGCCTGTCCGATCCATCGGGAGTCGGTAAGATCAAAGGCGCGGCGCGGCGCGGCGCGACGGCGCCTGTCGCGGCCTGTACGGGCGCGTCGGCGTCGCTTGCAATCGTTCATTTCAACTGCGGTGGCGCTTGCGCGTACATGCTCATGATGGAATGGACGAATGAGCTTATATTCGAGTTTTTAACTCTTTATGAAAATGAACCAGCGCTTTGGGATATTTCGTCGCCTCAACATAAAAACAAGAACGGCTTTTGTTGAATGACGACACCCACCAGCGTCGTTTCCTCTGCTTTCTTTTTGCTTGGTTTATCAAACGTTCACCACTGAATAAAGCCACAGCGGCTGCACACGCAGCCATGCGCTCCGTATCACTTCACATGTTGGAATGTCAGTCGACAGGCCGCACCAGGCCGGCACACGCCGTGGGAACGCTCAGTACGGGCTGCGACAGGCCCATACAGGCGGGACAACGCCTGGCGCGGCCTGTCGCCTGACAGGCCGTGGGACCCTAGCTTTACGAATTTTCGATCAGGTCACGTGTCCTGACGCGAGTTTAACATTTTTTACCTATTACAAAAAAAGTGCACAACGCCGCTAAAGAAGTTTTCACTTCAATATAAAATACAAATAACATTTAACAAATAAAAGATAATATTTTTTTATTTTGCATGACAATGACATGCAGGAAGTCGATGAATGCAGGTGGCTCAGGACCATGCTTTTTGGGGGAGGCTTATTTTATGCAGTGAACTTGTGAAGGGCTGTAATTAATATGATGATGATTTTTTTTTTATTTTATAGTACATTTACAATATGTATATATATAATATAGTATATGGCAGGATAGTTACTGTCTTTAAAAGTTATCGTGAATAAATATGATTATTTTGTTACTATTTAAGATATGAACCCAATGAAAAATCAATGCCTTGAGAGCCAGAAACATCATAGATTCTTTGGTGTACTGTTCTATTTATAGGTGTCTGTCTCATAAACGCTAGGTAATGTATGAGCCATACAGTACTGTCCTAATAGTCAATCCATGTGCAGTGCTACACAAGATACATATTAAATTCAGATTGATGGAACTATATTTCACCACATCCACAGAAATAATTGTTAATAGTTTCAATGATGATTGCCTAGAAAACACAGGTAATAATGTTGTTTAGGACATATAAGATTAAACTATGTTGTCTTTGTAATATTATCTACTATTATTTGCTTCTAATGTTATTTGTTTTATCACAGAACGAGTGAATGGCACTGGGCGAGCTGTTGCCGAGTGCCTTTATATGAATCATAAATACTGTTTTTACTTAATTATCTATAGTTATAATGTGCGAATTCAAACAAAACATTAAACTTCTCAATTTATTTATTATTTTTATTTGGAAATAAAATTATTGCATCTCTTATGTTATTGCCCAAAGCTCAAATTTACTCATTTTTGGTGTTGCTGACTGCATTGTTATTTCTTTCACCTCTTGTTTCTGTGGTAACGCACCGGTTGCCGGTCTGTATCCTTTCTTTCCTTAACTTCTCTCCAGACTTAAAGACAAAGGAAATAATAATGTATTCAAGTAAATATTAGTGACCCTAGTGCTGCATGATGTGCTGGCAGATTTATGTATAAGCTATTAGTAGTAAATCTGGAATATTCTTTGATAGAAACTTAACTTTTATCCACTGCTCTGGCGTCTTAACTGGGGGAGCTGGTTGAGCTCCTCAGCTACTTCCTTCCAGCCTATTCTATATTAATTCTTCTTGTAAATAAAAATGGACGAGCTCCTGACTTCGATAGAAGTGGCTCAATCTGCCCTCTTGTTACGTGTGTTTGCGTTTTAATGTGTGTTTACGTCTGAAACATAAGTATATTCAAATGTAAACATTGTATTATCTTTCAAGAAAGCATTCAATATACAACAATATATTTGAAACTAGGTGTTGTAGGTTGTACTTACTAAACGCTGCCCGAAACAGGGCCTCCACCTACGTCACTGTCCCCATCATTGAAAATATCGTGAACATCTTAGATTATTAATAAGTCATCGCGGATACACAATTTCGTGACGATTTTTAAAACGATCTATCCATTTGAAGTGGTAAGATCTGTGATTTGTAAGCTTTCAGCAATTTTACACGCTTTTTCGCTTAATATGGGTCCACTTATGTGCCAGTTTTAAAGCTCGTGCTTGATGAAGCCATTTCACTAAATCTTTCTCTAATTGATCAAACTTTCCTACCTTTTGCTTTTTTCTCTTCACACCTCCGAATCTGTATTTTTCGTTAATTTCTTGTCTATTCTTTAAAATGGTACATCTTTATAATGCAACTCGGCTCGGCTCGGGTGTTGCATAGATGGCGTATTAGACGGGATGACGGATCGTATTAAGCGTGTAAAAATGTATGAAAACATGCCTCAAGTTGCAGGGACTGATATAAAATGGCGTATTATGCGAGAAATCGTATTAAACGTGAATCATATTAAGCGAGTTTTACTGTATATAAGGTCGGGGAAAAAGTTGCTACGTATTTTATATACAAATTCAAGACATTTTTGTTTTAAAGCTTTATTACATTTAATTATAATATATATGGGTGCATTTTGCTCGATAACTTGTAGCGATCTTGTAGGTAGCGACATAATCGCGTTGTTGTAGAAATCTTGGGATTTATGATCAAAAAAATGCGACAAGTAGTTTTATTATATATATTCAAAACCAGAGATTTGAAGCAACATGGATTTAGTAATCGCGTTTATAATGGAAATAAAAATAATTTTCTTAATTATTTCGAACATGGGAAACAATATATTATAAACTTAAATAGTAAAACCTCCAAAAAGCTTTCTTTTAAAGAACACAAGCAACAAAAGAAAATAATGATTAAAAGTTTTAAACCAGTTTTAAGTACTCAAGCAAATACTGGATTTTTAAGAATGTTAGTGTGTATTGAAAGTCTCAAACAGATAACTAATTTTGTGGTCTGGCGTTATCATGATGAAAGACCACTCCTTTTCTGATGGTCAATGCCGGCCGTTTTTTTTCTATTTCTGGCTTGAGTCTCATTATTTGTTGACAGTAGAGATCGGAATCAATGGTTTTACTAGGCTGTAAAAGCTCATGATAAGCGATACGCTTCCAATCCCACACATACACACAGCATCATTTTCTTGCGTGTTAATCCAGGTTTCGCTTTAGTCTGTAAACAAAACAAATATCAATACAGAAAAAATTACGTTTCTTGTATAGCTTTCATACAAGAAACGTGATTTTCACGGTACTTTAATATTTTATATTATTTCATGTTTTTATAGCAGCAATATAACTACATATAATACACATTCTGTGAAAATTTCAAGTATCTACATATTACGGTTCATAAGATACAGCCTGCTGACGGACAGACGGAACGATAGTGGAGACTTGGGTCCCGTTGATACTCTTTGAGTACGGAACCCTAATAAACGGAAATTAGGTCACTTGAGCAATACTACAGAAATAAACATTAAATAATATAGAATTAGGTTAAAGTTTAATAAGTTAAATATGATATATAATATTTTATTAACAAATAAAAATATTTAGTAACAATAAATTCAAATATAGAAATCTCAGCCACGGGGAACTTTATTTTTGTACACGCGGCAACACTGAATGGCGTCGTTCATGTTTTGTGACTCATTTATGGCCCGTGTTATTTTATGATGAAATTTTGAAATTGAATGATACTTACTGATAGTGTGTGATCCCAGTGTCTTTCTTATTTCTTGGAGTATTGTATGTATTATTTTTACAGTTTCACTACGTAAACTGGTATTTTACTTCGGATTATGATCAAAACTTAAAAAAACATTCAGTACGTCCACCTCACACGTTGCCTGCAACGCGACTGGCTCGTGTACGCCGACTTCGACGTAGTATTTGTTGCCACTATTTAGACAATATTTCTTAACGAAAACATCATCGTAAATTAAAGATATTGTTCAATTTTGTGCGGTATTTCAGCTGTAGAGACTTGCATTTGTCGTAAGCATCGTTACGGCAAACGATATTTTTCATTATTATTTAGTGATCGATAGTTAACGATGGTGTCGCTATCTATGTAGAGACTGCAGGCACTGGAGCATTTATTTGAAAATCACGCAGTTTTGTTAAACGCGCGTTCTAAAGACTAGTGTTCTAAAGAAATGTACAAAAAGGCTAGAATGGATACTACCCAAGAATTTATGTTTACTTGTCTAAGCGAATAAAAGATTTAATATTAAATAATTTATATTCATATATTATAAATTTAATCTGCCATCGTAGGCATGCATGAGACTTGTATATTGCCATTCTGTAATAAGTCCCTTGCTCCATGATCTAATGTCCGCCAAATTTCGACGACAATCGTTTTCACAAAACCGCTCGTGTAAATTATGTTTGACGCACACAGACTTGAACGCATGACTGAGGTATGTCTGCATTCTCGTTCTCCTTTTCTATCTTTACATGCGCGTTCTTTCCTGCTTTAAGAGCGTATGTGTAAAGGCGTCTAGAGACGAAATCGCTGATATACCAATGTTAACTTTCTAATAAAGATGTAATTCTTAAAATATAATTTATTTGAACGTGGTAGAGCCATGCTCCAGCTATATAAGTAGTATAGTTGTAGCACGAATGGGTCGGCTCGACCGGGGAAGGACCACGCTCTCACAGAATACCAGCGTAAAATAGCAGCTTAACACTGCTGTGTTTCGTATGGTGAGTGTAGAGATCCGGAGAACCTTTTTACTGGAAAAGAGGCATTCTGCCTTAGTCCTCACGGATGACAACGCATCTTCATTTTGATTCGCAAACGAGGATATAATTATGTAGATATCTATGGGCCAAAGCAACCACTTACCATCAGGTGGACTGTGTGCTCGTTTGTCACCCTATCCTATAAAAAATATATTTACAGTTAATACGTTGTATAAAAATATATACGGAAATCCTCATAGTACTAATTGGTCACACTGTGTCTAAAAAAAGACCCATACCAAGCGATATTTAAATTGTGAATCGCGCCATTATCCATCACAATTAGCTAGCTACCGCGGAAAATCTTTGTTTCATTGAGCACGAGGGATCTGTGATAGAAAACATCGGGCCGCCAAGCTTGAGCACGTCGAGCAAGTATTGCAAGACAACAAGGTTCGGGTCCCGCGCCTACTTTACAGTGACCGAGTGAAGTCGGGCACAGTCGAGCGTGTGCCTACTGTACTACTATGTCAGAGGAGTCACAGACAAGGTTGGCTACATATTGAAGCGAGCTTCCATTAAAACATACTTGAGTCGCCAAAGAGGATTAGTAAATTTGTAACATACGTCAAGTGTCATATACAAGATGCAGGAGTGCACAATCTGTATTATGAATGTAGTCTCTCTTACATAGCCCAAACAAAAAGATCTGTAAATCCATGAAACGTCGAAAATTAAAAAGTTAAATTAAACGCGATAAAATGCGTAGAAATTAGTTTAATATAAAAACGTTACGTTAACGTACGGGACGATTGACTCAACTGGTTTAGAAGAATTTTTCTTCCTCGCACAACTTCCTTGTGGAATCGATTACCACCAGCGATTATTCCGAACCGATACGACTTAGGGACCTTCAAGAATAGAGCCTACTTCTTTTTAAATGGCCAGCAACGCATCTGCAATTCCCCTAGTGTTGCAGTTGTTCATGGGCGGCGGTAGTCACTTACCATCAGGTGAGCGGCATGCATGTTTGCCCCCTCTGCTAAAAAACAAATATACGTACTAAAAGTACTGTGTAAATAAATATGAATACGCATTTAACGATTTTTCAAAACAACCCCTTATGGGGGAGCAGAGGCAGAGGGTATGTAATTTTCTGTGGGGAAAAATTGCGATTTCTCAAAAAAAACCTTACTAATGATCCAGAGGATTTTTATTTTGTAATGAAGAAATATTTAATGCTTTAAAATAATAAATTATCCGTTATTCATTTTTTCAACAATTAACCTTTACGGTTTTAAAGTAAGGATTTATATATGTATTATTTTGTATGGTAATAAAAAATATGATACAGATCGAACCCCTGCACAGTAGCGTGAAATCGGGATAATAACTTTATATTATTACGTAGCTAAATCCATTCAGATGATTCACAGAGGATTTTGAATATTCAATGCCTTCGAGGGTGAATTATGGTGTTTCAGAATAAGAATTTTTTTACGTAGCAATTTTATGTTGATTTTTATTTACGGCAGTGTCTTATCTGCTGTATGGGAAATAAAGCGTTGACCAGATAAATTAGGGAGCAAATTGTGGATTACGTTATAGCGGTCTTATTGTTGTTTATTTACAACAAGTTTATTCGAGACGAACGGGCGAACCGCATGGAATTTACTATGATTTTATGGGTTTTAATTTTCTTGCACGGAACCCTAATTCTTTTTCTAAAATAAAAGTATTCCTCCTTATAACATCAGCCATCTGCTAGTAAAAGTCCTGTCAAAATTAGTGCAGCTGAGTAGCCGGAACAAACAGACAGACAGACTGACAAACATTTTAAAAACTGTTTTTTTTTTGTAAATAGTATCGTATGACTACCTCGTTGGTCTAGTGGTTGTAGTCGTGCGACAGCTGATAATGAGGTCCCGGGTTTGAATCGGGCAATAACTGAATTTTTCGGACTCGGGCCCAAAATCATTTATTGAGTTTTTCCATCAAGAAATTCTCAGTAGCTGCCCGGAGTCAGGAACTTGGCGGTGTCTCACCCTCGTGCCTCGGAAAGCACGTAAATCCGTTGCTCCTGCGCCTGATCTCTCTCCGATTGTGTCGGTTTACCGTCCCATTGGACTATGAGAGTGAGGGAATAGTGAGTGCACCTGTGCTTGCGTATACATTTGGGCTCTGTAATCCTGTCTTACGCCGATGACTAGTCTTCATTGAGACTGGCCGCCGTGACCGAAATTCGGTCTCGAGGACAATATTATTATATACTTTAATACGCATTTAGTAAAAAGCTGTTATTTTAATATTACAAACAGACACTTAATTTTTTAAATTTATATAGATATGAAACACAAGCGTATAGTTTGCCGAATTATTTTCTTGATTAGTTGGTGGATCCGTCCATTACTTCGTTTATGAACCCGTCTATTTGTTTGTTTGTTAGTTTTCTAATTAACTGTGCCGACTGCTGCCTATGAATAACTGCAACACCAGGGGAATCACAGGTGCGTTGTCGTCCTTTTATGCAAGCAGTTTCCTTGAAGGTCCATAAGTAGTATATATAGGTCCGTAAGAATAAATATTGAATTATTTGTATGAAGGTCAAGTAAGCGCTAGAGAAATGACGATTGCAAGAGATTGTCGATTTTATTTCTTTTCTTTTTAAAAAAACGTTACCGCCACACTAGGATTTTCTCCTGTACCGTGGGGGCAGTTTACAAACATAAATTGCACAAAGACAAACATCCAGACCCGGAACAATCATTTGTAGGCCATACAAATACTTGTTCCGTGCGAGATTCGAACCCGCGGCTCCTAGCACTGCAACTCATTACTAAGCCACTGTGCCACGAAGTCGTCAATAGTCGTAAATAAAATGTTTTCAGAAATTATCAATTAACTTTTAGTGCATGAATATCCATATCATCTCGTGGATGCCTTAAGAGACTTGGGGAAAAGGGTTAATTTTTATACAACCGTGAACATCGTTCCACTTACGAAAAAGTCACAGTGAAAAATCATCGTGACTTTAGCACGTTAGATAAAAACTAGTAACACTAAAACGACTTATAACGTGACTTTATATATGCATTTTAGATATAGTATTAAGTTTTAAAACTTAAATTAATACAAGTCTCTCAAACCACCGAAAATTTCGATATTTCTTAGCTGAAAAAAAATAATTATAACTAAACTAAACAATATTAAACTGCCATTTACATTCCATGGCTTCCCATATGATAGATGAAGAGTTTTAAAGTTAGATTGAGTGGAACAATTGATATTTTTAAAAGTTATCGTGTTTACGCTGCCATGCGGGCATGATAAATCCACACCATAAGCCACTAAAAACCCTTTTTTATGTAAAAATAGTAATAAATCGATTTATTAAAAATATTAATAAGTTCAATAATCAATTATATTTCGTACAATGTGCTTTTTATATCATTTATATGTATAATATGATTGCTAGATACGATTTCTTGCGACAACACGCTGAAAACTTAATTTTTAGTAGTAGATGCGATAAGAGAATCCATCGCGCAATTTTGTCGTATGATGACATACAAAGCTACTACACAAAATACCAAACAGTCAGATGTCAGTAGAATCATCACGTTCACGCTAGACTTAGCATAGTCTGGTGACGAGGAGCAAATTCATAGATGTAAGACTTCATCTACCAAACGTGGTAATTAGGGCAAATCTATAAAATATACCCATAAACAATAAAGACTGATGAAAAAGAAAAATTTATATCTTGAGAATAAAGTCTATATTCAGTCATCTTTCACAGTTAACCAGGTTCTCCGCGACCAGTTTTGTTCTAACTTACCGATACAAGCACGCGGACTAATTCCAAATAGCGTAAATGTAAAGGATTTGATGTCGTATTTCATTTCATCTGAAAATCTATCAGAATGGAATACCGCTGGGTCTAGATAGTATTTCGAGTCCATATGATTGGAGTTGACTAAATTATATAGAACATCGTAAAGCGTAAATGTATTTAAAAATTAATCACAATTCAAGAACAAATCTAATTATTTGAAAATTATTTCTTTATTTTATTTAGAAATAGATTATAAAGTGAAATTTACTTTGCATGTTATTTCTCCTTCACGAGGCGGTGGTAATTCATAAGCCTTTGTGCACACTCTGTCTATTATTAAAGCAGATAGGCACTTCCGTAACGTTCCTAAAAGCACAATATAAGGAAATTATTACATACTCTACTGAACTCATGTTTTTCATGCTAGAGGCAGAGATCAGCAGATACTAATAATTTTAGTTGGGCATTTACAATAAATGACACAAGGTGCAATTTAATGACAAAATAAATTGTATATTTTAGATTCTATGTTATATGCTCTTGACTTTTCTTTGCACTACGTATATACAGAACTGACTGACTGCCTCGTTGGTCTAGTGGTTGTAGTAGTGCGACTACTGGTCATGAGATCCCGAGTTTGAATCCCCCAGGTCGGGCCAAATAAATCAGTTATTGAATTTTTCCATCAAGAAATTCTCAGTAGCTGCCCGGAGTCAGGAAGTTGGTAGTGTTTCACCCCCGTGCCTCGGACAGCACCTAAAGCCGTTGGTCCTGCGCCTGATCTCTCTCCGGTCGTGTCGGTTTACCGTCCCATCTGGCTATGAGAGTAAAGGAATAGAGAGTACACCTGTGCTTGCGCATACACTTGGGCACTATAATCCTGTCCTGCGCCGATGGCTAGTCTACGTTGAGACTGGCCGCTGTGGCTGAAATTCTATCTGGAGGTCATTATTATTATTATATACAGAACTAGTAACAGAATGTGAACCTCCTTTTTTTAACAACCTATAATTAGTTCGGTGATGTACCTTGAACTCTGCTATTGTGTAGGGAATTTTCTATAATATTCAGGTTGAATGCTCGGGATGTGCAACAACAGAATTGGATGACCTTTAACACTAGTCGTTGCTGTGTTGTGACGGCGTAATAGAATCCACTATCCCGTACCAACCTGCGGGTGTCCTAAAAGGCGACAAGAGAATCTGAAAGAGTAGATGGGCACTTACTTGATAGTAATTTCAATTGACGCAAAACAGCGGTTGTCAACCCGCTTGGCAAGCGTGGCAACTATAGCTAATATTTCCCCTCTTAAGAAATCTATGAGATATGCTCAGCTGTGGCCTTTTGGTAGTCTGCAATGATTGAATTCATTATATCATTATACTACGTTTAGTTGCCAATTAGGTTGACATATTTGAGAAGAACTTATTACATATTGCAAACACTGTCAATGTCAACATACAATGGAATATTACGAGTAGTAGCCTTTTTGTAATGAAAATATGCTTAAATAAACAACCGTTTTTAATATTGTATAACGTTGTTGACATCTGACATAAACGGCATCATCTGGCGCATTTTTAAGCCGGACTGTGAAAGCCGGACTTAGCGATGCTCGCATGTCCCGCCATTTGTCATCTGGATTTATTGATTTTTGAGTCAGCACAAATAAAATAAAATAAAATAAAGTTTTTGTAGGTTAAAATCACGGGTATCAAGAGACGAGTAGTAACAAGGCATTTCAACTTAGTGAGAAGGGTGAGAACGCACTTATTATTCTCTTACCATCTTGTGATTTTTACTAAAACAGTGTAGTTAAAGAAACGATTTTGATTTTTTAAGTAATGGATTTTTAATATATACAGCTCATGAAATATTAATCACATAATAAAGTCAATGGCAGCTCAAGGAATAAATAGTTTTAAATTTCATACAACGCGGGCAGCCGATGATCAATGCCTACCAGCACAAATGAAAATATCTATTGCACTTTTAGGTACTATTTACCAATATCTAGTTGAAAGACATATTGATGGGAAAACCTACATATCTACGGAATTAAAATATATTTACAGGACATGTAAAGACGCCTGCTCACGTTAGTGTAATGCAATGAACTTTCTCTTGCTTCCAAACATTCCCGGAAATTTTAAGAAGTCTGCGCTAAACAATGAGTTGTACGATGGTGTATGATATTTACTTTTACTAAAATATTTACCCACATTTCACGGGTTAAGTGATTATTTATCAGTGCTTCTTAAGATAACATTGCTTGTAAGTACGTCGATCTTAAGTGTTATCGATTTATAAATAAAAAAGTGTTATTATTCTAACAACATAAAAACAAAGAATATTTTTTAAAGTATCCTTTGTATTCATGACCATTTCATGTAGTGTTGAGATAAAAAATATTCTCTGCATTATTTCATTTTTAGTTCCATCGTGACTATCATTAGTCCTTCACTGTGTGATTTGGGTATTAAATTCTAAATATTTAAAGGATTTTTATTTTTTGTCACGCTTGGCAAGTGAATTTGCAAGGCTAGTATCCTATGCTAAATTTACTGGGCGGTGTTTCCTATTCCAAGATTGAATTATTTAGTTCTGATTATTTTTGAAGTAATGATTCCACTGTATGTGAAATATTCGATAAATTTTTAAGATAACACGTTAACTATATAAATAATTTTCTATTAATATACCTTTCATCATTAAGAGGACTACAAGACCCAAGTGACCTTGAATGATGCACGCACACATTTACACAATACATGTGAGCGCCATCTAGCGACAGTGAGGTTTAACACTAACGAATTAGCGAAGTTACGCCGGAGTGTTTATAATCATGAAGCAAATACAAAGTCTTTGTATTTGCGTCATGGTTATAATAGACGAAACGCAGGTCAGATAAAGATCTAACAAAGAAATAGATGGGTCAACGAAATTATTTTTAATTTTAATTAAATGTTACTTGAAAATTTAAGGTTTTGGGTGATTTTGAAATAAAACTGATTCGATGAAACTTAAATTATTTTTATTTATATAATAATAGTAATAAACTTTATTTATATAAAAGTGATTGTAGTACATGGGTAGGACATTTCATCGTTTGTACTAACTATAAAATATTATATTCAAAGTTAGGTTACGGAATAACCTGTGTTAAGGAGTAACAGTCTCAATCCTCGTAATAGTAAGTATATAATAAGTACATACTTACAGTTGTAAGTGCTACAATGATAACAAAATCTAGTTCTCAAATTATTAAATATAAAATTGAGAAATATATGCACATGTATGTGTGTCTGTGTGTGAGTGTGTGTGCATGTGTGTGCGTTTGTGGCTAGGCATGTTACATTACAACGTGCAGCTGATGTTATGAATATTACCTGTGTACTATAGGCGTCTTCCAGTACACGCTTCGATGGATAATATTTACTTATATCAATACCTTCACAATGATGATTTTCCTGTGGTACTGTTTCCAATCTGCAAAAAATTTAATATTTCAAATTATGTAGATATGTCAATTCTAAATATTATAGTTCTATGGTGTTAATTTATCAATAAGCCGCGGTCTTTTAACAAAAATATTAGGTATATTTAGTTTTTTTAATTGTTATTATAGCTTAGGATAGTTTAAGGTACCTACCTACTTACACATTGGAAATACTAACTTTCGTGTTAATATTTTCAACTTTCTTTCTCCTGTAAAAATAATTACATTTCAAAAGTTTTTCTGGTTATTATTTATAAAAGTAATTAATAAATTTATCTACACATGTAATACTTAAAATAAAAAATAAAAAGAAAATTTGACTATATATTCCTGGAATCGAACCCGGGCACTCTCGAGTGCAAACTGCAAATATGGTTTATTGTTATAAAAATAAATAGGTTTTTTTAGTTATTATTTATAAAAGTATTTAATAAATTTGTCTAAAAATGTAATACTTTAAATAAAAAAGAAAAAAGAAAATTTAAATTCATTTTGCTGGAACCGAACCCAGGTACTCTCGAGTGCAAACTGCAAATCCATAATTCTACAAAATGCACTACTGTAATACACTACGTTTCCTTAATTCAAAGGTTTATTTTTATGAAAATAAATATATTTTTTTAGTTATTATTTATAAAATATTTAATAAATTTATCTAAATACATAATATTTGAATAAAAAATAAAATTTGACTACATATTCCTGGAATCGAACCCGGTCACTCTCGAGTGCAAACTGCAAATATAGGTTTATTGTTATAAAAATAAATAGTTTTTTTTTTAGTTATAATTTATAAAAGTATTTAATAAATTTGTCTAAATATGTAATACTTTAAATAAAAAAGAAAAAAGAAATTTAACTTCATATTCCTGAAATCGAACCCAGGTACTCAGGTATACACTACGTTTCCAAATCATAAGTTAAATATTTAAATAATAATTTTATTATTTTTATTTTAAATAAATATTTAGTAATAATAAAATGTTCTTACCTTTTTTCGTTCATATGTTGGGCGGGTAACGGGTTTCTCTTTTATTTCCCATATTTACCAATTATAATTATTAACTTAATTTAAATTAATCCTAACTTAAAATATTTTATATTTACACGAAAGAGGAATATTTATGGAAACAAGAATATTTATGAAAAGAAGAATATTTATGAACATGAATCAATGAATTTAAAAATAAAACTATACACAAACATTAAACAATCTTTACGTAAATAATACGGCAAAGAGAGCAACACGTCTGTATAGCATCGGGCCTCGGCCAGCAGTGTCGGTACACAGGCGTTTACGCACACATCCATACATATTATTTCAGAAATAAGAAAATGCGATTTAAAGAAAACCTATTAATTTTATTAAAAAATTAAAACACTATTACGTTAAAATGTTGCTTGTGGAATAATATGACAAAAAATTGAAAAGATTGCATGTATATTAGTATGGTTTTTACTCATTAAAAATTTTTTTAGAGGTGTCTTTGTGATTTTTTTCTATCGTATCAAATTAGTAGTATCATGTTTTCATGACACTATCTAACTAGCATATATACTAAAAAATATCATATATTTTTCTGGTTTAGTTTACTGTATTGGATGATATACTTTAAGGCAATATAAAACTTGCGATTAGCTCCTGTAGTCCCCTTAAGATGCTGTCATCAAACATTGGCTCAATATCAACATTTTATGGTTTACAAAATTATTGAAATCATTGACCGTAATATACTTGATTACTTCCGGATCTCTGATAAGTATCATTGGCAAAGTGCCTTCAATATATATATATATATATATATATATATATATATATACATACCCGTTTAAATATTTGTACATAATATAAAAACAATAATAAAATGTAACCTTTAAACGTTGTATCATTCAAGTAGCCGGCAACTGAGAACCTTGGTTGATGTTTGTCATTAACCTTCCGCCGAAGAAGTGAAATCAGAGAAACCACAGACATAGATCTAAACAGATGACTTACTTACCGCAATCTGTACAAAAACAAGCGTGCACATTTTGCCGACATACTATGATGTGCAAGCGATATTTATTAGAGGTTTTCTTCCGCGTCAAATCGATTCAAAGACGCCGCGCGCCATAACAGAACATAATACGGCATTTTTGTTTTAGGTTGTTTGCTATAATTACTACCAGAGGGACTTCTACATTGTTTGTCACTTTAATTACTTTAACCACTCAAAAGTCCTGGAAAATGCAGTTCCCAAAAAAAAATACAGCCTCAAACGTCCTGGGAACTAAAGTTCCCAGTTGGACAAATCTGATTTACAACATTATATCTATTTTATTGTGGCATAGAATCGCTTGAGAAAAATATTATATGGCAAGCTCGGACGTTTCAAACTTACTTGGCCGCGCGCGCTGGACGTTTGAGTGGATAAAAATATAAATTACTTTTGATTACCAATCTTAGGGTAAATTTAGTTATTCTGAGCTTACAGATATTTTCATATATATATATATATATATATATATATATATATATATATATATATATATATATATATATATATTATCGTGTCGGCTGCGATTCTGCTTCAAGATACATGTACATAATATGGCCAGTATGTATTATTCAGGTAGTTATTTTCTGCCTTGGTGCCCATCTGAGAAGGTACGACCCTCAAAACTATTTCTATCTCCAAGCAACAGTGCGTTCACTAGTATAATCCGGGCTAAAGGGTATAGAGAGACATTATAATAACGGACTGTAAGGCATTCCAGTCTGGCAGTCTTCTATGTTTGAAGTAGTGGTAGTCAGTTACCTTCAGGGAAACGTTAATCATTTAAAATTTATTTAAAAAAAATTAAAACAGATTTTTTAAACACTCGCACTCGCTAGTAACTTGAAAGTATTCGCTTAGTTTCTTTTCCAGTTTGAAAACTTATTTACGTACACACTGCTTTAGAAATTATTTAGTTTCTTTATTGGAGACAAAAGAAAACATAAAAAAATTAATCAAGGATATTTACGAATCGTCTCATTAAGAACATTCATTATATATGTGTATTGTTTGCAGATAGTAATGAGCTATCGTCAGCACAATAAGAAGAGTAACAAGTAAATACTGTTTTTTTTTTATTAAAAAACATTATAAACTCCGCACTAGGATTTTCTCCTGTATCGTGGAGCAGTTTACAAAGATAAATTGCACGAAGACAAAAATCTAGACCCGAAAAAATTATTAGTAGGCCATACAAATACATGTCCCGTGCGGGATTCAAACACCCAGCGCAACTACTCATTGCCAAACAACTGCGCCACGGAGCCGTAATACTGATGTTAACAGAAGGAATAATCTGAAAACTAAAATGTACACAATAGGTATTATTTTTTCAACCTAATTCACAATGCTGATTGCCTACCTATAATTTTAATTGAGACAGAGGACATATCAAGGTCGTTAAACATTTTATTGTGGAGGACACACAATCAGTGTAAAAGGAAAAGCTGCAGCCTATTTACGTCTCACTGCTGGGCACAGGCCTCCTCTCATACCTGAGAGGGTTTTAGGGCAAGGAAAGGTCCGCCGCGATGCCCCAATGCGTGTTGGCGAACTTCACATGTCTTCGAAATATATTTTTTTCTTATTTGTCAGACATGCAGGTTTCCTCACGATGTTTTCCTTCACCGCCGAGCACGCAGTAACTCAGCACTTAAAATTGCAATTAACAATTTCATTGGTGCCGGCGGGGATCGAAACCGGGTTGCTCGAGTACTGTGAAGCTTACAGCGAGCGCTAACCATCTGAGCTACCACGGCTCAGTGTTCTAATCAGTGTACTGGTGCTCTTTTACCAGTGTTGTAACGATCCTAGTTGTCGATATTTGAAACAAATTTTTGGTCTTGATTTTGGGTTGTATTCAAAAGTTTACCTCGGACAATAATGTGAGAAATGTATATTTTATCACAATATATACAAATTTCTGTCTTTCTGTTCATTATCTTCATAAAATATAAGAGACATTATTGTTAAATCTTCGCAAAATTATGATGCTATATAACACTATTTTCAGTGACCGAACGAGACATAGAAAACATAGTAAGGTCGTTAAGAGTCTTTCTGTGGAGGAATATACATTCTGGTACTTCTGGTTGTCGATAGATGAATCAAATTTTTATTGTGTTTTTTGGGTGGTATTTAAAAGTTTACATCGGATAAAAACTGTGAACTAGTATATTGTAATAACGCAGTTCTCAGATACACAAATATCTGCATTTCAGCTTATCATTCTCTTAAGAATTACAGACATTTGGTGATTGTTCAACAACATTCTCTTCTATAATTAGAAAACTTTTAAGGGAATTATATAATGGTTTACATTTAACTAATTTATGCTTTCATTCACACTAAATGAACTAAATAGTAAATAGGCATCAATATAACATATCAAATAACTGCTATTTATGATTTAAGTAACCACATGAAATAAATAATATAACTGTTATAAATAATATGTGGAAATGTTATTATATATCAATTAATCCGTTTAGCATTCAGAAAATTAAATGAACAATAATTGTTTAGAAAACTTATTATTTACTTTTCATTTGTAAATTCCCTGTAAATAGCGTCAATATCTTCAACCATATGCCTCTTAATAAATATAATTTGGAATACGTCGCCGAAAAACGGTACACCTGAATAATACTTTAAATCTCTTTCTTGGAAATATTCGAGAATACTCTTATGAGTGTAAATATAATACACAATTAAAGTAGTCAGAAAGAATATTAAAATGTCTACAATCATTTTGTCTTTGTCTCGAATGTAATCTCTACTATAATTGTAGATAAGACACTTTAGCCAAGACAAAGACGCAAGTCAAGTAAACACATATAAATCAGAAGCAGTTTGTCGCGCCTTATCATCAGAGTAAGCTGCCGACATGAGTTAACTGGAAGCCAGTTTAGTACCCATATTTATAAATTATAGATTGTACGAATGAGATACGAACATATAATAATGCTCCGATGCACGCCCTAGCAGCGTTTATGGAATTAAATTCAATACGTTAATAATAATAAATTTAAAATATTAATAATATACAAATAACTTCGATGTAAGAAAATAAAAGTTCCTTTGAAAAATGTAATTTTTTAATTTAGGAAGTCTACTACCGTTTCGAAATTCCTTCGACCGGAGGAAACTCGGCGTAAGTAACTCCGCAGGTGTCCTGTTTTATGTCCTAAAGTTAATATTCAGTAAATGAAGTATACAATAATTTAGAGCTTGTCTTATATGTGTATAGTGAACCCGAGCAGACCAGCCCCCACAAGCATCACCTGTTCACAAGTATGACGTATAATATAGCAGCCATCGCCCTCCTCGAATTTATGAAAGGGAAGTGGATGACTCGTCACAGGACACCGCCGAAAGCTAATAGTAGAGAATCCGACTTCAAGAAATACTCTTTTCTTTGATAAATTATTTTTTTATAATAAAATATACAAATAAATTCAAATCGGTGAAAATATATAAAGGTGAAAAACGAGCACACAGTCCACCTGATGGTAAGTGGTTGCTGCGGCCCATAGACATCTACATCTATCCTCTGTTACAGATCAAAATGCAGATGCGTTTTCACCCGTGAGGACTAGGATGGAATGCCTCATTTCCAGTAAAAAACGCCTCCGGCCACCTGCACTCACTAAACGAAACGCAGAGGTAAAACTCTACTTCACGCTGGTATTCTGTGAGGTCGTGGTACCACCCCGGTTCGAGCTGGCCCATCCATGCGACAGCAAAAGCTGCCGCCTGGCTCTACCACTGTTGAATTAAAAATTATTACCGGTTATACCGGATACGGTCATTCTTTTCCTTGATATAAGTGGACTCAATGGAAAACATATATATATATATATATATATATATATATATATATATATATAGAGAGAGAGAGAGAGAGACAGAGAAAATGCCACAGCATGGTTGACTACCTTTTTCCTTGCAACAATAACTAAAACCAGACACTTAAATATCATATAGTCCTACTCCCCCGCGCTATCGTGCCAAGAACGCTGGCTGCGTTTCCCCGCTGAATGGCTATACTTAGCCTTTGAGCAAGGAAAGAACCAGCCCTCTTATCACCAGCAGCAACGACCAGCCGCGGATGGAGTTCCTTTAAGAACTCCACCGCACGTGGACCCCACGGACTGATAGTCTCTACAGCAAATGGCACAAATATGTAGTCATCTCTCAGAGACTCATATTTGCGCCACTTACTCAGTTCAGCTGCCTCTGATGCCGTCCCGGCTCTAAACGAGGTACCCCTGAGATGAGAGACCGCCAGAGTGTCTACGCAAGTAGCATCCCACACTAGGGCTTTACCTCTCTCCCAAGGGACCAATGTCATACCGTCGGGTCTCCTGCCATCGTCTCTAAATATTATTTTATTCTATTATTTATTATCTATTATTTTATATATTTATTTATTATTTCTATTATTAATTTTATAATACACAAGGCTCTAAAACCGAGGGAACATTTATAGAGATAAGAGCCCTTCGGATGACATCGTTCAAAGAACTGAGTCGTGAAAATCTACCAGCGCTTTTCTTACATGAAAGTCCGTGGAGGCCAAAATTGTCGACGCGGCTACCACAGGGACAGTGATCGGGTTGACAAATCGCCGCTCCTAGTCGGATTCCTACGGCAATGCGAAAGCTAAAATTAAATGTGTAAATATAGATATTTTTATTGCGAATCCAATGGTATATGGTTGTCTTTTGAAATTCTGGCAAGACTAGTGATTTACACGATTTAACTTTTCAATAATTTTATTTTAAATTAGAGCGTAACAGAGAACACTATATATATATATATATATATATATATATATATATATATATATATATATATATATATATATATTATTATGTGCGTTACGGAAGGATGCACAATAGCCAGAGCCTGATTAAGAGTTGCGACAGCCCTAGGCTATCTATGAATATACCCCCCCCCCCCTTCCCTCCCCGCCGGCCTATTCTGTCCGTGCATGCCCAGCCCACGAATATATTTACTAGGTTTTTATATTTTACAAGCTTTCCACCCCTCGGTTTCGTCCACAATAAATCAAATTTTCATCAATAATGAACAACTGCTACACCAAAAAAATCGCAGGTGTGTTGCGAGCCATTTTAAAAGGAGTGAGCTCGTTCCTTGAAGGTATCTAAGTCGTATAGGTCTGGAAAAATCACACGTGGTAGACGATTTTACGAAGAAGTCTTGAGGGCGAAAACTCCTAGTAATTAGTCATGGTGGACCGCCAAGGATCTAGATGGTGTGGATGGTATCGTGGGTTACACTGTTACGCTCTATTTTAAAATAAAATTATTGAAAAGTTAAATCGTGTCAATCACTAGACTTGCCACAATTTCAAAAGACAACCATATACCATTGGGTTCGCAATAAAAATATCTATATTTACACATTAAATTTTTTAGGAAAAAGAATGAGGGTAAATTACTTTATCAAATTACCTATTTACACCTGGTTGACAGGTATTGTTGCATACAAGAAGGTAGTCAACCATAGTGTGGCATTTTCTATATATTTTTTTTTTCGATTGAGACCAATTTTATCAAGGAAAAGAATGACCGTAACCGGTAATTTTTTTTTATTAAATAATTTTTAATTAAAAATAGCCTCGCCAAAACATAGGTTGTCAATCACTCCGATTTGTATTTATTTGTATATTTTATTGTTAAAAAATTATTCTTCAAGGAAAAGAATGATGAGGTTTTTTTGTAATTTATTTTTTATTAGACTATAAGACCTTCAAGCGAGCCTTATATAACAAAGTCCGTCACACATTGTAATGTATCTTCGAAAGACACAAACACAAGTTTACTGAACAAATTTGTAATTTCTCATGGGCCACTTACGATTTTTTCCTAAAATCCATCTATTTATTCGTAGTTACATGTAATGTATTTGTACTATCAATAGTAAGTCACTTTAAATGGCTTGGTGTGGAACTGGAATGAAACCGTTCCATTATACTTTGTCTTTGTACTTGTGTATATTCATTTAAACTTAAGTAAGCCTTGAAACATGAATACTTTAATGTGATCTATGGGGAAGGATTTAGAATTTTTTTTCCGGAAAGGCTTTAAATATTATAAGGAATTTTATTATATGTGTGCAATCCACGATGAGTGACTTACTTAACTTAGTTAATCAAAGTTAAAGCCTTTAACTAATGTCGATTGTTGTTTTTGGCGTATACATAATATATTAATTTTTTTTTCAAATACTAAGGGGTTTTCCCTATTCTCTTCACAGGGAATTTCATACCAAAGTATATAACATTAAAACTATGCATCCCTGGTGGGGTCATTGGTAGAGGTGACACTATATACCCTACCCCTAACCTTAGTACGACTTATTTTGTTTCTAAAGTTTACACTGAAACCTTTTTTCAATATGAAATTCAAAAAATAATTTAAAAATTTATAGGTTTCCGCGATAGAGGAACCCTACATTTGGAAATTCCCCTGTATCTTGGAGGAATTTCACGCATATAAGTTGCATATAGGCTTCCATCCAGACCCAAAACAATTATTTGAAAGTCATACAAAATTGTGCCATTGTTTTTGCCCATTGTTCCATATGATGATCCAACCCGCAGCCACAGCATATGTTTGCAGCTACAGCGCCGGAAGCATATGTTTAGCCACTCTAGTATCGAAACGTTTCACCCATAGATGTACTTAAAATCATTTAAATACAAGAATGTTTCGCAATTTTATGCTAATGACGATGAAGTAGGCAAGGTAAGTCATCCATCTATATCGAAAGTCGACTACTGACCAAAAGCCTCCTTCACAGATTTCCTGATCGGAGAGCCTTTGGCAGATTAATATTTGGCATAGTTGCCACAGTATTTGTGGGCAGGTCAGCAACAGTTTTTTAATTATTCTGAGTCGTTATCAGGAATAAGCTTTTGTCCAAATCATTTTTTCTAAAATAATAAAAAAATAATCATTCTTTCCCTACCGTATGTACTGTACCACTATCTCTACTGTAACCTGTCTCCTCTTACGACACCCACAAACGAAATAAGAAACGAGTTGGGCAAACTATACGCGTGTACTTCATCAGCATTTGTAAACAAACAAACAACAAAATGACCGCAACAATGTAATCCACAATTTGCAACACTTGGTGCTCATACACTAAGATAAGAGATTTCCCTAAATAAGCAAGCTCAATCACCAACTATTAGCACTATGGTATGAGGGATCATATTGTCATTAATATTAAAAATATTTTAAATGAAAACTACACTTGAATAAAGTTAAGTATTTAAGAACACTAACAAAATGAATGACTATTATGTCTCATCCTGCAAACAAATGGAAAATAAAACTAAACTCAGCCGAGGAAAGTTTATTGACCTTTGATAGATGTGATCGGGTCCAATATCAGTTAGATTTTCTACCAAGAAATTCTCAATCATAGCCCGGAATCAGGATTTTAGCATTGTTTCAACCCTGTGCCTCAGAAAGCACATAAAGGCGTTGGTTCTACTTCCGATCTCTCTATATTTCATTCGTACTTGAGTAAGGAAATAGAAAATGCACCCGAACTTGCGTACACACCATACTATACGTGATACATAATCCTATCCTACGTCATTAAAGTATTACCAGGTCTGTTTTACTTAACGCTTTAAGCATGAAAATATACCTACGCTGCGTTGTTCCCTACACGTTCGTTCGTTGTCACGCGCGCGCTCGAGCCTACGTTAGGGAAAAACGTATTTTTCTCTTATAAGTATTAAGCCACTTTTGATATTTATTTTTGAGTTTGGCCTCTCAAAAAGCTAAAAGATACTGCATAGAATGCGGTGTGCAACTAAATAACATCTTCCATCCCGGCTAAAAGCACTCCCCAAGTATACTATTTTATTTACCTGTTCTAGACATTCCTGATTTACCCATATTTCACACTTCGTTCTCTCTTCGTCCCTTACAAATACCGGAACCTTAGTTTTATTAGCATTCAAACGGAGACATTTAATTTCACATTCCTCTTTCATACACATGACTAATGCCTGCAGTTCTGCCTCTGATGGTGCAATAAGCACTGCATTATCAGCATACAGCAGACAATTTACTTTAATGTCACCCAATTTCGCACCCAAATAGCTCTATATACAAATATCTTTCAGCTTCTGTAAACAGCTGTCGAGATACAGTATGAACAGCCAGGAAGACATGACACAACCCTGTTTTACGCCCGTTTGGACGCTAAACATGGGTGACAGGTCATGCCCTACCCGCACATAGGCTTTACAGTCACAGTAAAGTGACTACACAGCTCTTAGCAATCGACCATCCACACCATACCCCGGCAACATTTCCCACATTTTCTTCCTTACAACCTTATCAAATGCTTTTTCAAGATCCACAAAAGCACAGAAAATCCTCTGGTTAGTAGCTAGAAGCTATTCGGTGATCATGCGGAGAGAAAACATTTGATCCGTGCAGTCTCTTCCAGGTCTAAATTCGCATTGTGCCTCCCATAGAAATCTTTCCGATTTCTCTTGCATCCTACATGTCAATACCTTCGAGTAAACTTTACTTGGTAAACTGGTCAAGCTGATCGCCCGATAGCACCCGCAGTCAAAATGTGAACCCTTACCTTTATATAAAGGCATAATGACTGCGGATCGCCAATCATCCGGAACATCCCCCGTCCGCCAGCACAAATTGCACAGTAGATGAAAGCTATCCCAAACACGAGGCCCACCATATTTCAGAATTTCAGCAGTAACCCTGTCTAGTCCCGCAACCTTACCACATTTTAAACTTCGAATCGCACGTTAAATCTTTTTCATACTGATGACCTCAGTGTCATCGAGGTCCAGGTCTGGCGTACAAGCCACGGCGTCACCCCCGGATCCCTTACTAAGATCATCACACGCATACATTTCTCTATAAAATTCGCTCCATCGCTGCATGACGTCCGATTTTTCGGAGAGGACGTCATTGGTTCTCGAAAGCTCTTTGTTCATGCTTAAGGCCGTCGCACTACTTCGGGTCCTTCCAACCTCTTTCCAGAAGAGTTTGGAGTTCTCCTTAAAGTTGTGCGACAACCTTTCGTCCGCTTCCATTCTACACCTTTCATGAACTTCCTCAATCAATGCTTTCGTGTGAACTTTCTGCAGCTTATATCTTTCTTTCATCTTTTCTCTTATATGCTTATCATTACTAGATGCCAAGTAGTCTAACCATGCTTTCTTCTTCTTATTTACAGCTTCTTTCACTTCATCATTCCACCATGCATCTCTTCTTTTACTACTGCCTCTTTTAGTCGTTCCACACACTTCTTCCGCTGCATTTATCATTCCATCCCTAAGGTTCTGCAATGTTCTTTCCACACATTCTTTTCTGCCATCGATGGTGTCAAGCTTTTCGGCTACCCTCGCATGATATTTGTCCCTAGTATCCGCTTCCTGAAGCTTCCAGCTTCGGATGCGACAGACCGACTGTGGTTCTGTTACTGCCGTCCGGTAGCGCCAAACCGCGAACAGACCCCTAAATCTAGTAATCACTAGATAGTGATCCGTTCCCAGGTCAGCACGCTTGAACACTCGCGTATCCATCACCTGTTTTCGCAGATGGTCATCCACCAGGAACAAATCGATCATACTTCTCTCATTCTTTCTTTCTCTAGTATACATATGGATTTTCTTGTGATTCAACATAGTGTTTGTCACAAGAAGACCCTTTTCCTTGCATACAGCCAGTATAAGCTTGCCAGCATCATTAACCCTTTTATCGCCAAACTTTCCAAGCACCGACTCGTACCCTGGTCGAGCGGTACCAACCCATCCATTCAAATCACCACATACAACAATTCTTTCGTTTCCCCTAGCCAAATCTAGAACTTCTCTTACATTCTCCCAAAACTCCTCTAGCTCTACCCTGGACGACGAAGCTACCGGCGCATAAACAGCCAAAAGGAATAACTTCGCCAGTCCCAATTTAAAGCGAACCCAGAGTAGTCCTGAGTTCACTACCTTATATTCAGTCATAACATCGACCAACTGAGACGACAGCAGCACCCCCACTCCCTGGCAGGCGTTCTCGCTCTCCGGTACTCCGGACCATAAATCTAATGCCCAGCTAGGGAGCTCTTCAGTACCACTGCCCTTCCGTTTGGTCTTCGACATACACACGACATCTAATTCTCTTTCTTTCATTATTTCGATCAACTCATTCGTCTTATCTCTCATGCCTCCTCTAACATTCCACGCGCCATCTCTGCACTCTGTCCTCCACCTACCGCCGTGTCGGGCTGTGCGTGACGGGTGGCGGTCCCCATCGCCGCTTTGCACGCTGCATTCCACACCAACGAGGACGAGCTGGTGTGCGTCACCTTGGGGGTACGCCCTAACCCTCGTTGGCATGGGTACGCAGCTGTGTAGAATTGCAGCCCTGAAAAGGGCTGACAGGGGTCGCGACGAGCACGCTTCTACAATGACCCCCGTCAAAACATAACTTGTAAAAAAACAAGTCTCGCAACTCAGTTCTTCTACCGTAAAAAGTTATCAGATCCATGTAATACCAAGTCGGTTAATTTATTCAGTCCCTATTTCAGGATCCTTCTGTCTTAAGTTATTACGTAATTAGCTAACCTAACAACATCTTATAGTGACTTTATCAATATTAAAAATCTTTTATGTTTTAAATTAATATATTGACTTGGCAATCACACTAAATAATTTAATTTAATATAATAAGTATTACTTCTGATATAGATTGTGTTTTCATGCGATGACCAAGTCAATCGATTTATATAAAACATAAAAGATTTTTAATTAAGATGTTGTTAGGTTAGCTAATTACGTAATAACTTAAAACAGAAGGACCCTTAAGTAGGGACTGAATAAATTAACCGACTTGATATTACATGGATCTGACAACTTTTTATGGTAGAAGAACAGAGTTGCGAGACTTGGTTTTTTTTCCAAGTTATGTTTTTGACGGCATTTACTTTACAGTTAATATAGCATTTAAAAAAGTTATCACAGTTATATGAGCTATTGTGCATATGAGTAATATAAACATGAGCAGCAAAAAAAAACAACCCGCTTACGCATCTGGGGGCACGGCAGTGCCCCCGCCAAGTCGAGCAAAAAAGCGGCACGGCCGTACCATCCCTTTCTCGAAGCAGTTCAGGCCATTTCTGAAACCCTATAATTTCGTTATTTATAAAACTAGAAGCCTGAATTTTTAACAACCAAGTAGGCATTGTATAAACTCGGTATATTTCAAAATTCATTAAATTTGAACCAGTAGTTTAAGAATTATAACTAGTCAAAGTTTCTTAATTTTGTCACTCACTGACTGACCGATCATCAAAACTATAAGGCACTTCTAGCAGACATAGAAACTTCAAATTTGGAATACAATTATTGTTTAATATATAAATTAAGGAAAAATTAAAATATTTTACAATTTCGGTTCAGTTTTCGAGATAAATCAACTGCATAAATAACTTTGTAATCCCATATAAACATATAGTATTACAAAGTTACATTTGCAGCGAATGAATCTGTACCTATATTTATGTATAATGGAATAATAGGTTTAAATAGCTACCTAGATATAACTATCTACAAAAAGAAATGAGATGCCATCAAAAATATAACTTGTAAAAAAGCCAAGTCTCGCAACTCAGTCCTTCTACCGTAAAAAGTTGTGAGATCCATGTAATACCAAGTCGGTTAATTTATTCAGTCCATAGATTGATACATAGATTGACTTGGCAATCTATGTATCAATCTATGGACTATCAATCAGCTTTAATGTCTTTAGCGTCAGTAGCCTAATGGCAGGGCGCAGACCGCGAACTCGAAAGGTTGTGGGTTCGAATCCACCATTCGACTACTGTCGTGAAACACTTCTAACACAAGCATTTTAAGCTTATCAGAAGTGGTTAAAGGGAGTAGTATTAATGTTTAATAGCATTACTAGTATTTTTTTTAAATACCTATAGCACCATTAATTATTACGATAAAATAAAAATTATAATATTTAGCAAATAACGGGTAGAAATAATATAAGAACAATTCAAAATCGGATAATGTAATTTTTCAATCTTACTATAACATTTTAACTTTTAAAACCTTTTGTAGGGAAGGGAAAAGGGAAAGGGAAGATTATGCCTACTGCCCGGCTCCTATGATATATAGCGTGATGAAATATAATTATTCTAACGGTTCACGTACTGTACCCCCTGTAACCCCTACGTAACTGTAGTGAAAGTCCCATCCAATTCCGTCCACAGCTTTTTGCGTGATGCGTATGCAAACAGACAGTTGTTTTAAAAAATATTTTTTTATGTACCAATAATATAGTATACCCCAAATTAATTTTAAAAAAATTATTCAATATACAGAAATCGTCGTTTTAGAGTTTTATTATAGCATAGGAGATATTTTATAGCCTCACCTGATACCATTAGTAGTCGCGCCTTTACTTAATCAACTTCAAATAAAAATGTAAAAAAATAATAATGTTAAGACCGAAAAATATGTAGAGACTTAATTGTTTGCAACACGAATTAGAGCCGGCCGATACAAATTTACTTAGTCTGTGCCATTAAATGCTACTCTGTGCCTCCTTACAGTACATATTACTGAAATGCCCACAAATATGAATACAAAAACTCTGAATACTAAGAATGTATTCTTCACATCCTAAAGTAGTCATCTTGCCCTTGCAACCGAAAAACAGTTGAATGTGTACTCCTGCTTGCTATTACCGTTACAGCCTCCAAAACATCTACTTCTGAACAAGGGCCTCCTCAATAGATTGCCTAATATAGGGAGTTAGGAAGATTTTGCTCCTGGTTTGTTTTGCTGTCGCCTGTTACAATAACCATGGGATGATATGAGGCTAGTGCCTATTCTTACATTGCCACTGGTCTGGTACATGGTCAAGGCTGGTTATTGCCTATTAGGTATATATTGTTAATTAATACCTACATAGACGGCTTTCTAGACAGAAAATATCATCCATTAATATTCAGATTTTATTACAATCAATAAATGAATAAAACATACATATAACATGCATTTTATGATACGTAACATTTATTTAATTAATAGTATTTAATACATCTAAAAAATACATTAATGTAAGATAAAAATTGTTGTTATCAAAAAAAACTATAGGATATTTTGACAAGTAAAAAAGCATAGCTTGTCTAGTTTCTCATCTCTAGACGTACCCATGTCCCTCCTAAAGCTCTTATATTGAGGTCTTCTGGCTTTAAAATAATCGGGTCCATTGTCTTCTTGCACTTTAAAATCTTAAAGTTTAAAATGAGGTGATAAAGTAGAACCTTTAGCTCCATCAACGCAAATCTGGCACCTAGAATAAAGTATTTAGATTTAGGTTGGTTGACGCTCGAAATTGCAAAGCCAGTCGTCCTCCAAGTCCTACAAAAAAGCATAACGGAAAGCTAGTATCGATCGCATGAAGCATATTGGCACAAAACTCTCTGCTAGACCATCCAGCTCTAGAGCTTTTTGGTCTCTCGCTAAACAAACTTCTGTCGGCCTGCAAACAAACACTGCCTCCGGTGGTAAAACCGGATGGCTCATAGGCGCATACAGCTAAAGAGAATGCGGACTTGTTTGCGTCTCTCTTTGCCCACAATTCACGTACGGACAGTGGCAATAACGTTCCACCTGAATTATCTCACTGCGGGACCTCTATGTCGGAGGTCCGTATCACAAATAAGAAGTTTCTCAGCTGGGGACCTTCTAGCGTATGCCACACATGTATGGTGCGAGTTAATTAATGATCTGCTTATGCCCGGTATCTACGGGTATGCCGACGATAGCACAGTTGTGGAGAGATACTAACCAAGTCCTAGAGCCAGTCGGGAGCAAATCCAGTCCGAAAGAGTAACTATGGTAGAGCATCTCACAGGCAGTCTCCTAATGGGGTGATGCCAATCTTGTGAAATTCGACGCCTCTAAAACACAAGTGTGTCTCTTCACTGCAAAAAGTAGCCAGCACATTTTGGCGCCTTCTTTCCTAAATGTATCACTAGAATACACCGACCGCCTTCAGTTGTTGGGGGTTGAGATGTCCTCTAATCTGAACTTAGGGCGATTCATTGAGTCCAAGCCCAAAGCAGCTGCAAGGAAGCCAGGAGTCCTTGCGAAGGTATGGCGATACTTCACGCCGGGACAGCTGCTTAATTAATATAAATTAAATCTGGTCATGCTCATATTGTTGCCATATATGGTCTGGTGCTACAAAATGCCACCTAGCAGCTTTAGACTAAATGAAAAGTCGTGCTAAGAGACTTATTGGTGACCCGAATTTGGTTAATACGAATGTTATCAGCCTCGAACACAGGCGTAAAGTAGCTGGCCTTTCGGTTTTCTACATTTCGGAAAGCGTGCGCAGAAATTGTATAATTTAATTCCACCCTCTCTTTACCACCATCGGACAACGAGACGTTTGGCCACTCTACACCATTTAGTTGTTGACTTACCACGCATTCGAACCAAACGGTTTGCTACATCGTTCATCATGCGTACAGAAATGGAGTGGAATAAGTTGCCAGCATCTGTGTTTCCACCCGATTACAATGTGTCTGTAAGGCAAAATTGAATAGGCTTTTGTTAAGACAGTGCGCTTCAGCAACTTAAGCTACATCACCACTCACCATCAGGTGGAATTCTAGTTAAGAGCTGGCTTAGAAAAATATAAAAAAAACGTTTTATTGATTAGACAGGACAGTTTTTTTTTCATGGGAAATTGCTTACGCATACGCGTCTCGCGGGGGCAAGGACGGGTTATATGGACTCGCACCAACTAAAACCTTATGGTGTTCCACCTTCGCTGAATAATGGCAACGCCACGGGAACGCTTTCACACACATCCATGGCATAACCAGCGCGGGCCGCTCCTTGATAGCCCCACCTCGGGGAGGAGTTCTCCTCCCCACCGTTCATTCCAGAAACACAAGGCGCCTCTTCCCCCACGGCCTGTTACTACAACTGGGAAAAGGACTCTCTCGAGCCCGATAAGCGGAGCCCATCAAGCCCAAAAAAATGAGCAATTAGAAGCACTGCTTTCCCGATCCCAGCGGTGGTTCTGGTCTATTATTTCGCCGCTAAACAAGATTTGGCTTCGGAGGGTAGGGAGAGCGCGGCGACTCGCAATACCGACACTTTTCTCCCCCTGCAACCCCACCACCACCACATCGAGGGAGAGGCCCCGTCAGAGTCGTGAAGGATAGGGCGAGTGGAGCATCGCCATACCAACACTCCTCTTCCTCCGCGACTCCACTTCGGCTGCAGTGGTAGGGAGAGAAGACACCCCTTTTGCCGCAGCTCTCCAACAAACATCCAAAGTGGGCTCGCCAAGCCCACTCAGAATGGCCACCACGAACCAGCTCTACACGACGGGCCAGTTAAGTGGATTCCTCTTTGTTCACCGTGGGTGACCAAACCGCGGCTATTAAGCCACTCGCCACGACAAGGCGAGGACCCGGGTGGAGACAGGACAGATCCTGTCGATATTTCACGACAAGTTATGAGCCTCCTCAGAGTTTATCAGCAAAGCCTCTTACACCCACAGACATCCATGTGAAGTGTATAAGGTTTTTACAATTTTAAACGAAACTAAGCTTTTTCATTCAAAAATGGTAACAAACGAGCTCGCAATATACTCGATTGTAAATAGATGCTGTAGTCCATAAACAGCGGTCACCCATGCGTATTAAGATGGAAGGTTTACTACATAGTAGTAATAGACATTGTTCTTTTATTTAAATACTCGTACTATGACATAAAACCTTTGCCCCACACCACCTCCACCATACATTAAGGTTTATTCGCCTATTTTTCTGGGTTATATTTTTTTAAATTATTTAGTGTTAAAATACAATGACCCACATTTACCAAACATTTACGTTTACACTTCTTTTATATTTTTTAAATGAATAATGGTGACAATTCACCAATGACCAGTGGATGTATTGTCGATTAGCGGATGAAGAAATGCAGATGCGTTGTCACCCTTCAGGTCTACCACGTATATGTATATATATGGTGGTATCGCCATCCCATTTATGTTAGAAGTATCATACTAAATCCGGTCACAAGGAACAGCGCGGACGGTGCGAGACGCCATTTAAATAGGGTAGCGATTTTGGTAGTTGCGATCTTACTAGTACCAATGCAGCCTATAAAAATCCACTGCTAAACATAAGCCTCACACAAAAATTTCCTCCTAGTGGGTATTTTGCCATAGTTTCCACACTTGGCAGTCTATTTGGCAACCTTCCCATTTTGACCCATCTCCTGTTTCAGTTTCCCTCTATCACCTCTAACACCCACAAGAATGTATTGAATATTAATACACCGCCCCTACACGGTAAGGTAGATCTTACGTACTACTTTAAAGACCCAAATCCAACAGATTTTGAACGAGGTACAGCCATGCCGTACCTATATTATGGTTATACGAGTAGCACGAATGTGTTTCGAAAGTGACCGGGGTAGTATCACGCTCTCACAGAATACTAGCGTAAATAGCTGAAGAATGTCTTATATTCTTTATTCAGTCTACGCTCACTGCGACTAGTTTAATTTTAACTTACCAATACAAAAACGCGGGCCGGTACCGAACGGCATAAATGTAAAGGGTGTCATCTCATGTTTCCTTTCCTCTGAAAATCTATCAGGATCGAATACTTCTGGGTCTGGATAGTATTTTGGATCCATGTGAATGGAGTTCATCACATTGTAAACGACATCTCCGGGCTGTAACTGCATTTATAAACAAAAGTAAGCACAATTCAGGAACGTTATAAAATATCCGAAGAATGTTTAATTCATTTTATTCAAGAGTAGATAACATTAAAAGAAACTTACTTTGTATGGTTTTCCGCCTTCACGAGGTGGTGGTAATTCATAAGGCTTAGTGCACACTCTATCAATTACTAAACCAGGTGCCCACTTGCGAAATGTTTCTAAAAAAATGTAATAAGAGCATAGTTAGGAATTCAACTGTACTTAATTCTCAGCCTTGTAATTGGGAGCAGCATTGGAGAGTGCAAAGGTATTGCAGAGTGCAGCAAGGGTATTAAAACCCAGTTGCCAAGCGTAGTGAGTATGAGCACCCAGCCGGCGTGTTCTCTTTGCCCAGCGGTATGCTAAACAAATTATGCAAAAATAATATTGAACACCTCATTTGTCTAGTGTTCGTAAACGTGATTGCTGATTATGAGGTTCCGGGTTCGAATCCCGTGTCGGTCTAGTATCAGTTATTGGGTTCTTCTGTCGATAAATTCTCAGTAGCAGCCCTGAGGAAGTTGGCGGTGTTTCACTCCCGTGCCTCGGAAAACACGTAAAGCCGTTGGGTAACAGATAACCGTCTCATCGGTCTATGAGAGTGAGGAAATAGAGAGTGCACTTGTGCTTGCACATACACTCGGGCACTATAATCCTCTCCTGCGCAGATGGCTAGACTAGCCGTCGTGACTGAAACTCAGTCTGGATGACATTATTATTAACTCTAATCTTTGGATCTCATATTCTGAATAAGAAAGGCTGAAAGCAACGCAAAATTATGAAATATAAGTTTGGTAAATATAAAGCTAATAAAGACCATTTATGACGCCGTCTAAATACTTCAACTCATTCATGTTCTCAAATACCAGGCTGCTATTTTTATGTTTAAACTCTTTGATTTCTTCGTACAATTTATCCTGTACTGTGGGATTAATTGCCAGTTCATGGATACACATAATCAAAGCTGTAGCAGATGTATCAAATCCAGCAAAGAAGAAAAGGAACACCTGACTTGACAATTCATTTGTAGACCATTCTGGAAAAAAGATTAAAAAAATATAATTAATCATCATTACCCTTAACATTAAGGAAGCTGAGGAGTGAATTTATTTGCGGGTGCCTGTCTATCTGTCCAGTCACAATCTGGGTGTCTTCTAGGAGAAAGTGAATAGACTTCTGTTACGCTAAGATCGCTTCTGTTACGGTAAGATTTACCATCTAGGGCTTCATCACCGCTTACCACAAGATGGTATCGTAGTCACATATTTTTAATCTATAAAATGCATTCATAATATTTTGAAATGATATTTATTTATATATTTACTTATTTTAACTTTTATAATGGTAAAACGGGGATTTTACAATTATTGCCGTCCACTCAGCTACAAAAAGAGCTCACTCCGGTTTTGTTTACTGGAGAACATTGCGCGGTAAGGACACGGGGAATAGTAACAAACAAATTGGCGCGCAACGCAAATGACATGAAATAAAGTTTAGTTAGTCGAGTAATGGATTCGAATCTTTAAGCGAACACTGAGATCCAGACCGGAACACAGCAGTACCCACACTACTGTTTGACGGCAAGAAAGTGGATCAAGTCCCTAGTTTATTAGAAATATGTTAAAATAAGTTAACTTACGTTTAACATCTCTATGGTGGTTAAGTTTTTCTGCTTCAAAAATAATGTCGTCTTTTATATCCACGTTCTCTGTTTTTAAATTTCCTGTTAAGATTAAATTAAAATACAGCCTTTACTACTTATTAAGGGTGTCATTATTCATAATTATTAAATTAATTTTACCCTTAGAAGCCTCCATAAGGAGCTGGATCATATCTGGTCTTTCAATATTATGTTTTTGTCTATGCTCAATTGTAGTTTTCACTAAATTATCAAAAAATCCTGAATACTTCCCAGAAAAGACATTGAATCCCAGTAACTGAAAATTTGACGTGTGTTAATTATTTTTAATTTTCTAATATCGTACATCGATAGTTTGTTCATATTTTGCCAATAGTAAATTAATATTTACCCTTGCAACTTTCGGAATATTTGTTATAAAAAATAATTTAAGTCTCTGCGAAGTACTCATATTAAAAAGCGCTTGGCCCATTGTGTAAAATTCGTTATCCTTATCCTTTAAGGAATTTACTTGATAACCGAATGCGCAAGAAGCAATGACGTCGTTTGTGTAGCGACGTATCACATCGCTGACGTCGATGTCTTCTGAGATGTGATCTAAAATTGTAGGTTAATTTAACGAAGTAAACGATGTTCTTTTAATTTTAGAACGTATAAATGTGGTAGAGCCATGCTGCAGCTATATTAATAGTATAGTTGTAGCACAAATGGGTCAGCTCGACCGCGGAAGGACCACGCTCTCGAAGAATACCAGCGTAAAATAGCAACTAAAAGCTGCTGTGTTTCATATGGTGAGTGTAGAGAACTGTAGACCTTTTTTACTGAAAACGAGGCATTCCCTCTTAGTCCTCACGGGTGACAACGCATCTGCATTTTGATTCGCAAACGTGGATAGATGTAGATGTCTATGGGCCGCAGCAACCACTTACCATCAGGTGGACTGTGTGTTCCTTGTCACTCTTATACTATAAAAAATATTACTTAACAGCCTTACAATATTGTAATTGTTAATTTTGGTCTAAATATTAAGTTACATTAAAATAAGTGATATTAATGTTGTAAGTATTTATTTTAGACTAAAGTTACATTCCTACATACAATATTCTATTTCGGGTTCAAATTAAAATATTCTCTACAATCGACTTTATTTTCTAAGAATAACCACATTCCAGCTTTACGATAGAGGAAGATTATAAGACTTTTCCATAGTGTAAACATACAGCACTACTTGGTAGTCGAATTTTGTAATACTATATAATAATTTACTACTTATCGAATAGTGGCGATGTAAGAATATCCACAAACACAGCAACCACTTACCATGAGTTGAACTGTATGCTCGTTTGTTACACATAAGCTATTAAAAGAAAACCCATGTCATCCCGTGGGTTTCGTAAAAGGCGACAGAGGGAAACAATAAGCGGCCAAGTGCGAGTCGGACTCGCCCACGAAGGGCTCTGTAGCAGCAAGTAACATAATTTACGATTTATGACTTTTAAAAAACTACTTACTAGATCTCATTCAAACCAATTTTCGGTGGAAGTTTACATAGTAATGTAGATCGTATATTTTTTTTAGTTTTATCATTCTCTTATTTTAGAAATTACAGGGAGGGGGGGATACAATTAAGCACTTTGTGTCTCTTGCGCAAATTTTTCAGTTTAGAAAAAAATTATATACGAAACCTCCATATCATTTTTGAAGACCTATTAATAGATACCCCACATGTATGGGTTTGATGGAAGAATAGTTTTTTAATTTCAGTTGAAGTCTGGGGAACCCCCAAAATTTATTGCTTTTTTTCTATTTTGTGAAAATCTTAATACGGTTCACAGAATACATCTACTTACCAAGTTTCAACAGCATAGTTCTTATAGTTTCGGAAAAAAGTGGCTGTGACATACGGACGGCCAGACAGACAGACAGACATGACGAATCCATAAGGGTTCCGTTTTTTGCCATTTGGCTACGGAACCCTAAAAAAGGCAGCGGCGTCTTGGCGTGGTGATCATCTCGTCATGATCGTTTCATATGTATGATGTTATTTATTTATGCTCAAACTTGCGTTACAATACAGATTCCATGCCTCTAACTTTCAAATTAATATATATTTACTGTACTATTTATGTTATTAGGAAGACACTGCTGCCCATTTCCTGATTTATTTCACTCCGATTCCTCTTACGACACCCACGGGATTGTATGGATAGTGGATATCCTTACACCGCTACTATATGTTAAAATTAGAAAACTGCGGTTGCCAACCTGCTTGCTAAGCGTGGCAATAATGGCCTACAACCCTTCTATGAAGCAACATATCGGGAGAGCCTATGTTAAACTGTGAACGTTTTCGATACTCTGTAACAGTATTATAGTAATTTATACGTTAGTATAATGTTTTATCGGTAAGATGTTATTAGAAATTTAGTAGTTTGATACCAATACTAGTGTTAAATCAATCAAATAGTCAAATCAATTTAAATAGCAGAGTTACAAACCCAAGACTGAGTATCATCAAACAAAGTACAGTTATACGTTTTAAATGTTTTAAAAAAATAACTTTATTAAATTCCGAAAACAACACCTAAGTAGCAATTCATATTAAATGTGAACATTACCGGAAAATATTCAGAATAACACTAGTTAATTCAAGTTGAAGGTTGTCGGAAGTATTCAATTGTGTTCTTACAAAATGCCAATTTCATGCTAATGTGTCCAGAATGAGAATGAGAATGTCCAGAATACAAAGGCTCTTCATACAAGCCACGCGCATTCGTTTTATTCTACCTTGGTAAATATATTAAAGAAATAAATGATGATTTTGTCATCTTTTTACACACAAGTAGTATGTAATGTAAAGTGAATTTAATTACAACATTAATTTTGTTTCAGATTTTAATATTTTGTTGAATATATAACGCTATATCGACATATCTACCGTTATAGTTGACTGGTGTTGCAGTTACTTGCTTAATCTCTGACAGTGTATTTAAGTACTCGTAAGTCAAGTGACTGCGTCGTTGGTCTAGTAATCTTGTAAGCGTGACTGTAAATCACGTGGAACCGAGTTCGAATCAGTTATACGACTTTTATGTTAATAAATTTCAGTAGCAGCCCGGAATTAGGAAGTTGTGATGTTTTCCGTAAAGCCGTCGATCTTGTGCCTGATTTCACTCTGGTCGTATCGGATTCTGCATTAATCCTAAAAAACTCAAGCAATAATTCTTGGTAGTTCTAGAACTATCAGTTGATGTGAATGACTTTTTTAATTACAACGTATTCTTCTCAATAACTCTCGCATGATAAAGCAAAGAATCAAGGAATATTGACTTATGTCTGACATAAAATCCGCAGATTAATGACCTAGGAAGAAGAGATTTGTTAATTTTCTTCCTAATGCTATTAAAGCTGCATTTACTTAGTCACTATTTCTGCCCATGTTTGCTATCTTGACATTAACGAAACATAGTTAAGTAAATTTTAAATTTAAGAAAAAAGATGACAGTTTAGAAATTCCTAAACGTCTCAAGAGCTTACCGATTCGAATTTGCAAGAACAGTTACATCCATTATGTTTATAGCGTTACTGTTTTATACCTCCACTCACCGTTACTTGAAAGACCGTTTTGAGTTCATTTCTTTCTCTTACGGTCGTTATTTTCGTTCCTTTTACTATATTATTATTACATTTTCTTTTAATATGCTATTGATGGTGGTTTTTCTTTCTTTTTTTTATAGGATAACGGTGAAAAACGAGCACACAGTCCACCTGATGGTAAGTGGTTGCTGCGGCCCATAGACATCTACATCTATCCTCTGTTACAGATCAAAATGCAGATGCGTTTTCACCCGTGAGGACTAGGATGGAATGCCTCATTTCCAGTAAAAAGGGCCTCCGGCCACCTGCACTCACCAAGCCAAACACAGAGGTAAACCTCTACTTCACGCTGGTATTCTGTGAGATCGTGGTACCACCCCGGTTCGAGCCGGCCCATCCATGCGACAGCAAAAGCTGCCGCCTGGCTCTACCACTGTTAAATAAATAAATAAATAAATTTTTCAGTTATATATGTTAAAATTTACTTACCTCTCAAATGTTGTATAATGTTGTCGGTAATTTCTGCCATGAACGGCAACATTTGACGCATTTTAGATGCTGTGAAAGCCGGACTGAGAGTTGCTCGCATGCCCCGCCATTTGTCATCTGGTTTTTTTGATTTTTGAATCAGTACAAGTAAAATTAAAATGTACATTGAATTGAGATGTTGATGTTTTTGTATTAGAGTAAGATATAAATAAAATAGTTACGAAGTATTTCACTTTGTTTGTCGTCTGTACTAAAAAGGTTAGTAGAGTTAAAAAATGTCTTTTATGTATTTTTACATATTTTTACGTCAATAGATTATTTATTTAAATATTTAACATTTTAATAATATTAACGTTTTAATTGTCTTTAAAACTTATTTATCAAGGAAAAAAAAATAAAAACCTTGATCATTAGTATTATCAATATATATCTTGCCATTTGTTTATTAGACAATTAGACAAACAATCTTACAATGATAAAGAAGGTGAAATAAAGTTAATTTACCGACTTAGTAATATTATGAAGTAAATATTTGAATACTTATAAAAAATATTAATATAGGACGCATCCTATGTGTTTTTACCACAATGTACTGCCCTAAGAAAGGCAAATATTGGTAAATCCAATTGGGCATACCTTAAGCGCATTAAAAAAATTACGTATAACATGATTATACGGAATTATTAAAGTAGTTTAAATACATTTCGACAGCACTATCGGCTTCAACACCCTCGAAAACCATGAAAATGACACCCATGATTAAAAAATTGATACGTATTGCAGCCGCCATCTTGGATTTACATTTCGACAGCACTATCGGCTTCAACACTCTTGAAAACCATGAAAATGACACCCGAGATGAAAAACTTGGTACCAACTTCAGCCGCCATCTTGGATTTACATTTCGACTGCACTATCGGATTCAACACCCTCGAAAACCATGAAAATGACACCCAAGATGAAAAACTTGATATCTATTGCAGCCGCCACCTTGGATTTACATTTCGACAGCACTATCGGCATCAGCACCCCCGAAAACCATGAAAATGACACCAATGATGAAAAAATTTATATCTATTGCAGCCGCCATCTTGGATTTACATTTCGATAGCACTATCGGCTTCAACACCCTCAAAAACCATGAAAATGACACCCATGATAAAAAAATTGGTACCTACTTCAGCCGCCATCTTGGATTTACATTTCGACAGCACTATCGGCTTCAACAACCTCGAAACTCATGAAAATGACACCCATGATGAAAAAATTGATACCCATTGCAGCCGCCACCTTGGATTTACATTTCGACAACCCTATCGGCTTCAACTCTCTCGAAAACCATGTAAATGACACCCATGATGAAAAAATTGATACCTATTGCAGCCGCCATCTTGGATTTACATTTCGACAGCACTATCGGTTTCAACACCCTCGAAAACCATGAAAATGACACCCATGATTAAAAAATTGATACGTATTGCAGCCGCCATCTTGGATTTACATTTCGACAGCACTATCAGGTTCAACACCCTCGAAAACCATGAAAATGACACCTATGATGAAAAATTTTATACCTATTGCAGCATCCACCTTGGATTTACATTTCGACAGCACTATCGGCTTCAGCACCCTCGAAAACCATGAAAATGACACCCATGATGAAAAAATTGATACCTATTGCGGCCGCCATCTTGGATTTACATTTCGACAACCCTATCGGTTTCGACACCCTCGAAAAGCATTAAAATGTCACCCATGACAAAACAATTATACTACTTACTTTTAGTACGTACTACTATTATTTATTCTGTGCTTTTAAATATTGTAATAAAAAAATCTCAGATTATTATTATAATCAAGTATTTAAGAAATTTGGTTATTCGAATATTGTGTATTTGTACAGCGATCTTTTTGAGCCGTTGAAAACAACCGAAACAATGTCCACTCACGACGGCGACTGAAGCCGAATGAATGTGTTCTGTGAGCCGAACTAAACTTAATACAAAGGTACTCTGTGAACTAAACTACTCTGTGGCTGTAGATCCCCATTTACAGAAACAATTTATATACGAGGCAAGCAAATCAACGAAAATTTCGCCATTTTGGAGCCGAAAAAAATTAATTATAGCTAAACAAAACAAAATTACACTGCCATTTACATTCAGTGGCTTCCCACATGATAGATGAAGAGATTAAAAAATAGATTGAGTTAAACAATTGATATTTTCAAAAGTTATAGTGTTTACAAGCCACAGGGACATGATAAATCCACACCATAAGCCACTAAAACCCTTTTTTTATTTAAAAATAGCAATTAATCGATTTAAAAAAATTATTATTAAGTTCAACAATCATTTATCTTTCTAACAATGTGCTTTTTATATCATTTATATGTATAATATGATTGCTAGATACGATTTTATTCGATAAAATGTTGGTATTTTAATTTTTAGGCGATAGTAGAACATTACCTTGCGCTTTCGCTTAAGGTATGCAATAATTATATTATAATATAATATATTGTATTATATCGATTTGTTTCGAGTTTCATCATCATAATATAGATACCTTCCATAAACTTCGGTAAAAAGAATTTTATTTCTCATAAGAACATACAATGATTCACATACAAAGTATTAATATTAATATAATATTATCATGTTTACCTCTAGTGTTGGAAGCTATATAATCTTACATTATTTACTTATACATTTGAGGTAACACGTATTAATACGTACAGTGTAATTTCCTAAGTTTATTAAAAAAAGTTATTAGTAACATAATTATATAAAGACTGTTTACATGTGTAGTATTTAGAATATTTACTACTACATAACATCACATGGGTGTTACAAAAGGCGACAGATGAAAATAAAACAGGAGATGAGCTGTAGTATTTTCAACTCAAAATAATGGAGTTTACGTGGTAGATCCATGCTGCAGCTATATTAGTAGTATAGTTGTAGCACGAATGGGTCGACTCGACCGTGGAAGGACCACGCTTTCACAGAATACCAGCGTAAAATGGCAATTTAATGCTGCTGTGTTTCGTATGGTGAGTGTTGTGAACCGAAAACCTTTTTACAGGAAACGAGGCATTCCAACTTAGTCCTCACGGTTGACAACGCATCTGCATTTTGGTGCGCAATCGAGGATAGATGTAGATATCTGTGAGCCGCAGCAACCACTTACCATCAGGTGAACTGTGTGCTCTTTTGTCGCCCTTATCCTATTAAAAAAAAAGGTAAAATATTGAAAATCTGCGGTTGATAGTCCGCCTGCCAAGCATTGTTGATAATCATAGTTGGACTAATATTCCCCCATGAGGCTATCTATGAGAGAGACTTATGTTCAGAAGGGGACTTTTGATAGGCTGTGATGATGATGGTGATAAGGCCTTTTTAATCAATATAATAATATATACCTTTCATCATTAAAAGACTGTCGCCGAACAATGGCTCAATATCTTCAGGAAAGAACATTTTATGATTTACAAAATGATCAAAATCTGTGACCGTAATATGCTTGATTACTTCCGGATCTCTGATAAGTATGATTGGTGAGATGCCTTCGATATACCCCACATACCTAAAAAATATTTCCAAATAATTAAAAAAACAATAACAAACATAAAATATGACATTATCTCGAAAATATAAAAATAAATGTTTTCTCGAAAATATAAACATAAATGTTATCTCGAAAATATAATATTCCTATAAATACACTCTCAATTCTTAAAATAATATTAAAATTTAAGCAAACTTAAAAAACACGCATTCATCATGAAATGTGATGATTCTAGAGAGAATCATCCTGGTGATCCTAATCAGGATGCTAGGGTAAAGTTATTAAATTATTGTATTGTCATCGATCCATAATACGAGTGAAAAATTAGACAAAGAAAATATATAGCACTAATGAAGGGAATGAATTATTAAGAGGGTACATGGTGAATATTACACAAATTATTTTATTTTAAATTTACTGGATTATTGGATTCATCTTCCTGCTAACAGCTTAAATTCAAATAAAAAACTCTGGTTGCCAACAAGCATGCCAAGCGTAGCAACTATGGCAATTTCCCCACCTGTGAGGCAATCTATGGTCAGCAGTGGACATGATTTGTTCAACTGTAATGGAATGGGTGCACATTTAATAAAGTTTAATAAAAATCCATAAAAATAGGAAAAATATAATTTTAACGAGGAACTCGGCGTTGAAGCGCCTGTAAAAATTAAATTGCAAAAGATTATAGGCGCTTTAAATTGAAATTTATCGATGACAGGACAATATCCGACAATACAATTAACACTCTCATGTAACGTGGCATACTAGCAGTTAAAGTCTTGTTAAAGTAAAATATTAGGACTATTAGTTTAATACATCTTTTATTTGCCACCAAATGTAAACTAAAGACACTCGGTTTCATTAGGGAATCGGTTAATTAAATATGTATGTTGCATGATATCGCCCTATTATATTTTTTATTTATTTAATAAAGAAAAACACGATTATTCAATTAACCAAAATATCAATTACATTTTTTCTTCACTGTTACAGTCATAAAGAAATTAAATGATACGTTAATAGACAAAGCGATATGAAAATAATGTATAGCATTATTCTTCCCGAAGAGTAGGTACTATCTAAAAAGATTAACTCGCAATAACAAAAATAAATCTTTTAAAATAAACGTAATTAAACTTCAGTTCAGTAACCTATGCTCTATGCATTTTTTAGATTAAATGTCTTTATTCCAAACCTATTAGATAAGTAGTTTATGTTTTCGCACGCATAACATGACTCTCCAATAAGACGATCATACTTGAACTCGATGTTCATTGCCGGTGATTGCCGAGTGTACGAGATGTTAATATTAGCGAAATGGGGCCCGGATCGGGAAGTTGCTAACACGCGCAAGTGCACACATCGTTTGCGAGTGGTCATGCGACGCGCTTTTAAATGCCTTTGATATACCACCATAAATATGCGTTACTTTGTTTTTGTTTAAAGATTTTATTTAAAAAAATTATGGATAAGATTGAGAAGATGTCTAAAGGTTTTATATAGGTTAAGCTTAACTTGGTCGTAAGTTTAGTTTTTACTTTAGAATTTAGAATTCATAAAGTAGGCACTCATTGGAAAACACTATGCTTTAATTTGGAGTTAACATTTATAGTATAGTGTTATCTTATCTTAATGCTCTATTAGAATAAGTGTCAAAAAGATTGTAATGTGAATAGAATAAAAGGAGAACTACACAGCAACCAGCAGAAAACCTACGACCCCAAGTCATAACAGGTCACCAAAGGTTATTCGGTCGAAGATACTTGGCGCTGTCGGTGCGAAGCCGTTACGGGTTGCTGGTAACTACAAAATGATTTATTATTTTCTTTCTGAGATAGTTTAGTAACAAAAACGTCCTTCATAGTGGCACCAAATTAAAAAAATGCAAATTCTCTAAGTAGAATAAATAGCAATGCATATGTTTGGAAAGCGGAAAAAGCGACTGATGCAGCCCAGAGCAGGAAATAAATCTGTCGAGTCTATTCTTTTAGATAGGATTCAATAACTATCCACCTGCTGTAGTTACTTTCTGTGATCATTCGTGCTTTTATAATTCCCTGTATCATATGGTCGAAAGAGAGCTCACAACCGTGTGCCGCCACTATGGTAGAAACGATGACATTGCGCAGCACACCTTAGACTCTAGGGGATTGTGCGGCTTAGACTGAATCGCCCCTTGACCTATTGGCTGTAGTAACTACACTTCGTACCCTAGACCGTAGACCTCTGACTAGCGGATCGGGTCCCTAACAATACATGTGTGTGCGATGACAGGAGGAGTCCATTGTGGATCATACGCTAGGCCACGCAGAATGATATGCGAAAAAGTTATTGCATACCTTAAGCGCTTAAGAAAGCGCAAGGTATGTTCTACTATCGCCTAAAAATTAATATTCCAACGTTTTATCGAATAAAATCGTATCTAGCAATCATATTATACATATAAATGATATAACAAGCACATTGTTAGAAAGATAAATGATTGTTAAACTTATTAATATTTTTTTTAAATCGATTAATTGCTAATTTTAAATAAAAAAGGGGGTTTTAGTGGCTTATGGTGTGGATTTATCAAGTCCGGAAGGCTTGTAAACACAATAACTTTTGAAAATATCAATTGTTTAACTCAATATATTTTTTAATCTCTTCATCTATCATGTGGGAAGCCCCTGAATGTAAATGGCAGTGTAATTTTGTTTTGTTTAGCTATAATTAATTATTTTCGGCTCCAAAATGGCGAAATTTTCGTTGATTTGGTAGCCTTGTATGTAAATTAATTCTGTAAAGGGAGCTAAAGCCACAGAGTAGTTTACTCACTCACTCAGTTCGACGCACAGAGTACTTTTTAAATACTGATCAGTCGCCGTCGTGAGTGGACATTGTTTCGGATGTTTGCAGCGGCTCAAAAAGATCGCTGTACAAATATTCGAATATCCAAATTTCTTAAATACCTGATTATAATAATAATAAGAGATTTTTTTATTACAAAATTTTAAAAGCACAGAATAAATAATAGTAGTACGGACTAAAAGTAAGTAGTATCAATTTTTTTGTCATGGGTGACATTTCATGGTTTTCGAGTGTTGAAACCGATAGGGTTGTCGAAATATAAATCCAAGATGGCGGCCGCAATAGGTATAAATTTTATCATCATGGGTGTCATTTTCATTGTTTTCGAGGGTGTTGAAGCCGATAGTGCTGTCGAAATGTAAATCCAAGATGGCGACTGAATTAGGTACAAATTTTTTCATCATAGGTGTCATTTTCATGGTTTTCGAGGGTATTGAAGCCGATAGTGCTGTCGAAATGTAAATCCAAGCTGGCGGCTGCAATAGATATCTTTTTTTCATCATGGGTGTCATTCTAATGGTTTTCGAGGGTATTGAAGCCGATAGTGCTGTCGAAATGTAAATCCAAGATGGCGGCTGCAATAGATATCAATTTTTTCATTTGGGTGTCATTTTCATGGTTTTCGAGGGTGTTGAAGCCGATAGTGCTGTCGAAATGTAAATCCAAGATGGCGGCTGAATTAGGTACCAATTTCTTCATCATGGGTGTCATTTTCATGGTATTCGAGGGTGTTGACGCCGATAGTGCTGTCGAAATGTAAATCCAAGATGGCGGCTGAATTAGGTACCAATTTCTTCATCATGGGTGTCATTTTCATGGTTTTGGAGGGTGTTAAAGCCGATAGTGCTGTCGAAATGTAAATCCAAGCTGGCGGCTGCAATAGATATCTTTTTTTCATCATGGGTGTCATTCTCATGGTTTTCGAGGGTATTGAAGCCGATAGTGCTGTCGAAATGTAAATCCAAGATGGCGGCTGCAATAGATATCAATTTTTTCATCTTGGGTGTCATTTTCATGGTTTTCGAGGGTGTTGAAGCCGATAGTGCTGTCGAAATGTAAATCCAAGATGGCGGCTGAATTAGGTACCAATTTCTTCATCATGGGTGTCATTTTCATGGTATTCGAGGGTGTTGACGCCGATAGTGCTGTCGAAATGTAAATCCAAGATGGCGGCTGAATTAGGTACCAATTTCTTCATCATGGGTGTCATTTTCATGGTATTCGAGGGTGTTGACGCCGATAGTGCTGTCGAAAGGTAAATTCAAGATGGCGGCTGCAATAGATATCTTTTTTTTCATCATGGGTGTCATTCTCATGGTTTTCGCGGGTGTTGAAGCCGATAGTGCTGTCGAAATGTAATTCCAAGATGGCGGCTGCTATAGATATCTTTTATTCATCATGGGTGTCATTCTCATGGTTTTCGAGGGTATTGAAGCCGATAGTGCTGTCGAAATGTAAATCCAAGATGGCGGCTGCAATAGATATCAATTTTTTCATCTTGGGTGTCATTTTCATGGTTTTCGAGGGTGTTGAAGCCGACAGTGCTGTCGAAATGTAAATCCAAGATGGCGGCTGCAATAGATATCAATTTTTTCATCTTGGGTGTCATTTTCATGGTTTTCGAGGGTGTTGAAGCCGATAGTGCTGTCGAAATGTAAATCCAAGATGGCGGCTGAATTAGGTACCAATTTCTTCATCATGGGTGTCATTTTCATGGTATTCGAGGGTGTTGACGCCGATAGTGCTGTCGAAAGGTAAATTCAAGATGGCGGCTGCAATAGATATCTTTTTTTTCATCATGGGTGTCATTCTCATGGTTTTCGCGGGTGTTGAAGCCGATAGTGCTGTCGAAATGTAATTCCAAGATGGCGGCTGCTATAGATATCTTTTTTTCATCATGGGTGTCATTCTCATGGTTTTCGCGGGTGTTGAAGCCGATAGTGCTGTCGAAATGTAAATCCAAGGTGGCGGCTGCAATGGGTATCAATTTTTTTATCATGGGTATCATTGTCATGGGTTTCGAGGGTGTTGAAGCCGATAGTGCTGTCGAAATGTAAATCCAAGATGGCGGCTGAAGCAGGTACCAATTTTTTTATCATGGATGTCATTTTCATTGTTTTCGAGGGTATTGAAGCCGATAGTGCTGTCGAAATAAAAATTCAAGATGGCGGCTGCAATAGATATCAATTTTTTCATCTTGGGTGTCATTTTCATGGTTATCGAGGGTATTGAAGGGGATAGTGCTGTCGAAATGTAAATCCAAGGTGGCGGCTACAATAGGTATAAATTTTTTCATCATGGGTGTCATTTTCATGGTTTTCGAGAGAGTTGAAGCCGCTAGGGTTGTCGAAATGTAAATCCAAGATGGCGGCTGCAATAGATATCTTTTTTTTCATCATGGGTGTCATTCTCATGGTTCCCGCGGGTGTTGAAGCCGATAGTGCTGTCGAAATGTAAATCCAAGGTGGCGGCTGCAATGGGTATCAATTTTTTTATCATGGGTGTCATTTTCATGGGTTTCGAGGGTGTTGAAGCCGATAGTGCTGTCGAAATGTAAATCCAAGATGGCCGCTGCAATAGATATCAATTTATTCATCATGGGTGTCATGTTCATGGTTTCCAGAGAGAGTTGAAGCCGATAGGGTTGTCGAAATGTAATTCCAAGATGGCGGCTGCAATAGATATCTTTTTTTCATCATGGGTGTCATTCTCATGGTTTTCGCGGGTGTTGAAGCCGATAGTGCTGTCGAAATGTAAATCCAAGGTGGCGGCTGCAATGGGTATCAATTTTATATCATGGGTGTCATTTTCATGGGTTTCGAGGGTGTTGAAGGCGATAGTGCTGTCGAAATGTAAATCCAAGATGGCCGCTGCAATAGATATCTTTTTTTCATCATGGGTGTCATTCTCATGGTTTTCGCGGGTGTTGAAGCCGATAGTGCTGTCGAAATGTAAATCCAAGGTGGCAGCTGCAATGGTTATCAATTTGTTTATGATGGGTATCATTTTCATAGGTTTCGAGGGTGGTGAAGCCGATAGTGCTGTCGAAATGTATTTAAACTACTTTAAAAATTCCGTATAATCATGTTATACGTATTTTTTTATGCGCTTAAGGTATGCCCAATTGGTTTTACCAATTATATTTTTTTATATGTGAGTCTCTGACCAGTAATAATTTTAAAAATGGAATTCCGTAGTCTCTGTCTACCCCTCTGGGTGACAGGCTTGAGTGTTTATGTATATGTTTATGTTACGGTTATATACAAATAAAAAATTGTTCTTTCTGGTCTTAAATATTTTATTTTTATTAGTATATACTATTATACATTAGGTTAAGATTTTATTATCTAAAAAAACGAACAAAACTTATTCTCTATGTGACTTAAAAATAACATAATTGATAAAGGTAAATAATACATTTACGTACGGTAACTTATATGAATAAAGTTACATAAATATATTCAAATTAAGAATTAAGTCTTTAAACATGCAACATTCACTTAAATGACTTGACTTTTTAAATAATTGCAAAAGCTAAGTAACAGAATGAATATATCAAATGTTTTGATGGTAATGACTTGTTTATTTGTTCGATATTCAGACTGAAATAAAAGTTAACATGCTTGTTACACAGATCAAGCGTGACTAGAAGTGACTCATATTATTGCGTGTGTGAAGTGTTTATTAGTTTAGTTTAAAATGTTTGAGTAGTTTTTTAAGGGTTTATGATAATATAAATAATATATAAGATAAATAAATAAATAAATAATAACATATTATATTTTTTGATTTTCCTATAATTCTTGGCAATTGGCAATTTATAGCATAATTCGGTTGTTTGGTACATTACAATTGTTTCAATAAATTGTTCGGTGTGCATACAATTTTATTTCTTTTTCTCAATCTCGCTCAGATCTACTTCGGGAACGTTTTCGAGTGATGATATTTCATGATTTTAAATTTCGCCCAACATAGAATGAATCGTTTAATAGATTTCTAATAGCATACATGGAAAGAGGCTCTTTTATGGCAACCGTGTACTACTGGTACAACAAATTGAAGGATAATCGATTAAGTTTTTAAAGGTAAATATATGAGAATTATACATATGTAAATTTATGTTTATAAAATAAACATAATTTTTTCTGTAGTTTGCTTCCAAATTTTGATATAATATATTAATCAGATTGAAGCATTAGATAAATTTAAGCTGTCATTCATATTACAAGAACTAAATAGGCTTTATATTAACTAATGCCGACAAATACATATTTTATTGGTTAAAATTTATGATGTTAACATGAATTGTAGCAGTTGTCATTAACAAATATGGGTGCAAATCTTCTAGCAAATCTTGCTACATTTCAACTAAAATTAATTGTTTTATGAAGAAATCTACTTACTTTTCATTTGGAAATTCTTTGTATATAGCATCAATATCTTCAACGATATGCCTCCTGAGAAGTGTACTTTTTAATACGTTCCCGAAAATAGGTACACCCGGATTATATTTTAAATCTCTCTCATCGAAATATTTATGAATACGTTTATACGTGTAAATAAAATACACAATTATAGTGGTCAGGATAAATATTAAAATTTCTACGATCATGTTGCACTGAATTGGTGTATTTGCTTCGACAGCGATCAGCAGTGTAATTGTAGCTACGATTCTCTAGCCAAAACCAGCACGCAAATCAAGAAAATAGTTTTAAATTAGAAGCAACGGCGGATTAATATTAAAACTTGTATGCTTATTTGTGTTATTAAAACCTAATAACTTCCACTGCCGAACATTGGCCGCGCTATAGATTGCCAAATAAGGGGGATATTAATTTGTCATAGATGCCACGCTTGGCAAGCAGGTTGGGAACCGCAGTTTTTTTATTTTCAGTCGTTGTTAGGACGACGCTGCTGCCCATGATTTTTTCCCTCTGTCGCCTCTTAAAACATTTACAGGGGTATATGAGATTAATATTGATTAATATAATAAATTGATATTAGAAGTAGTACAGCCATACTGCTGTATTATAGTTATAGCACGAATGAGTTTGTTCAACCGGGGAAAGACTACGTTTGCACAGAATACCAGAGTAAAACAGCAGCTTTATGCTGTTGTGAATCTTATAGTGAGTGTAGAGAACCGGGAACATATATTACTGGAAACGGGGTATTCCATTTTAGTCCTAAGGGGCGACAAAACATCTGCATTTTGATTCTTAACTGAGGATAGGTGTAGATGTCTATGAGCCATATCAACCACTTACCATCATGTGGACTGTGTGGATCGTGTATCATCATTATACTATAAATATTTTTGTTATCAATAATCATAATAACTCGTTACATTCTTGTACAAATAAATACAAAATATAGTTATGGGATCGCTAGATCTTGTAACTTAATACCATTGCCTGTTATCAAAGTCATTATATTCAATTGATACTCGTAATATGTAGTCAATTGCTTCACAAATTTAGAGTAAATTGAGATATTATTGCTTGTTTTAAGGTGTTAGAATCTATATTGATACAAATTATAACGTTACTGATTTAAAGTCAACAAAATAAGGAGATATAACTATGTTTTGTATCAGGCAATAACAATTTTCGCCTTACTATATATACAAATTGCTATATTTTATCTTATTACAAATTTATGTCCTTAGATGTTACTAGTAGAATAATAAATTGATTTCTTATATATACGAGATTAAATATTTTATTAAGCTTAAATTGTTTAAAAAAAAATTAATATAAATTCTTGATTGCCCAGCTGTTATTTGGCTATTTATTTACTTTAGTAAAACAGAAAACAAAAATCTTATGGAATATTCTTGGTGCCTGTCGTAGTCATAGATGTTTGAAAGAACATCGGATAAATGCGACCTGACCACAATGAGGGCATCCACGACTTTTTCTGCCACCAGGGCGGCGCCACTTTATAGTGAGGTAAAATATTTGACAGATTTCATAGCGGGGGCGATAATTTCTTAGGAAAATGTAATCTTTAAGGTTTCTTTCTGTATTATTAGTTATATTTTATATTAATTACATTAGAAATGAATAAACCAAACTATAAATATAACTTAAAGCAGAAAAATTAAAAAAAAAGTGTAATAAAGTGCAAAAAAATAAAAATCAAACCACTGACGCATTGTGTTGTGTATTAATATAATAGTCTAGATAATGATAAACTATTATTTAAAACTTATTTCTCAATTAACTGACACTGTGTAACAAAAAACTTTACCTCAGTCGCTACTAGCGACATCTGGTGAGTGGAAGATTATTAGCCCTCATTTGAAACGACCACCAATGATTGATACGTCAAAAAATAGTGACTTAGGTGTGTATTAATTTACGGGGTCTAGCTTATTTTATAGGAGCCGGTAAAATAATTTAGCTTTGAAATAAAAATTGTTTTTCTATCTGTTTATTTCTTGTTATGTTATTTGTTTTTTTAAAGAACAATAAAGGGTATTGTATTGTAGGTGTTGTACTACAGTATCAATGACGATTAAGTATACTATTATGTCATTCATAACCCTCGTAATATGATATATGCGATTACAATTTGCTAAAACTTAAACATATATTATTTTTAATTGATACAAGCGCAAAAAATAATGGTGAATAATATCGCAACGAACGAGCCGCCGAAGTTCGTAAAACCAAAAATTGCAAACAGCTGTTAAATTAAAATTTTCACCCTAATGGCTATGGTAAACATTAGAGAAATATGTTTCGAAGTTCCGAATGACCTTAAAATTACAAAACGGTTACCAAATATGTATGTAATGGCATGCATGGCAACATATTATAACCAAGAAAAAACTGAACTTGAAAGAAATGGCATAAATAGAAAGAAAAGGAAAGAAACGAACGATGGACGATATTGTTTGCAAGTATAATTAATATTATTTTAATGTAACGTTTTAAATATGTATTATGAATAATTATAATAAGTAATTTAAATGCTCGATGTTTTGCATAAAGGGAGCATTATCACTAGACGTCATATTTATCAAAATATTTTAGACTAACTAGAATAATGCGGTGTTTGATTATTATATTCGTATCTATAATTATTAACGATTAATATGGCCTTAGGCCATGCTTTAATTACGATAATTTATTATGTTTTATTTTTAAAAGCCTTTATTTAACTTGAATGTATGTTTGTTAATGTCAAATATCGCAACTGAATTTTAAAGCAGTTATCCGCATCGATTGGGAATGCATGGTTAGCTAAGTAACATCATACTAAATCCAATATGGCCGACAGCTCAAGATGGCGGTATAGTTATTTTCTATGGACTTCCATTATATATGGCTATCAAAAAATAATTGCTGAAAAACTAACACCCACCCAAAAATAGCGGACTATGTTTTTTATGCACCCCATGCTATGGATATCATATAAAAGGGTTTGCTGAGAAGAATACGAAACTAAAATGACGCCACTATGAATCCAATATGGTGGGCACCCTAACATAGCGGACTATGTTTTTTTATGCACTCCCATGATGTGGATATGAAATGAAAGGGTTTGATGACAAGAATACGAATAAAATGATAGATCTTCGAGGAGATGGTGTAATCCTAACGACTAAAAGGTAAGACTTAGCGGAGTCGCATCTAATTAATATCGGACTACGCTCTGGCAAATTCCAGCGGTGGTTTAAAAAATCCAAAATGGCTGAAGACAAGATGGCCATCGTAATAAATTTAAAGAGTCACAACTCGTCAAAGGTTAGAGATAGTTTGATGGTGCTCGAACAAATGTTGCAGGGACTGACAAAATTCAACAATGACGCATTAAATTAAATTAACAAACATTTTTAATAACAAGCTTTTATTAAAATACTTTAAAAAACAGAAAATAAACTTTAAATTAAATCAAACCCATCAATTTATTACATTAAACAATTTATATGATATAAAAGCTTGTCGCGAGATTTAGACATAAGTAGGTAAATTTAAGAAAATAATAATGCTTTTATAAAACAGATACAGTAGACTGATACAATTTATACATTATTGGGCCAAGATTGTAAAAAGAAAGTGGTGTCAATTAAAAGCTTACAAATTATGAAAACACCACTGAAAATTTTGCGGATTTTGAAAATCTGAAAGCAGAATTATAAGAAATTTAGTAAAAGTGAGGTTATGCAACAAGTTTGCAAAAATCTAGCACTCGCACTTCAAAAATCAGCTAAACAGCTTATTTTTTGAGTGCGATTGCTATTTTGGGAAGATCGTGGGCCTAGTGTATTACAGGAACTAGTCCGCTCTGCCACAATTCACACAGCGATCTATTGAGCCAATATGTAATAGATAAAATCCAGGCAGTAAAATCCACAATAACGAGCCAAAGTTAAACGAGTAAACAAAATTAGCGGTGTTCGGTATGTTAGCAAGGGTTGTACAAGTTAAGAAAGATCGGAAGTCCGTAGAAAGAAAGCAGTAGTCGAGCAATATAAATCAAAAAAGCAATGGGAATCACTTAAAACACACACGTACTAAACGATACGAGACTAATAATTATAGATTCATTGAGTTATATGTACTACGTACTAGAGAAGCCATTCCAAACAAATATTGTGTCCTACTCTATGTACGCGACTACTACTCCCGCGCATTCGCGAAGGCTTTAATTTAATATAAAATAAGATATTAATATAAAATACATATAAGAATTTAATATAAAATATCTTAATTTAATCTAAACAAACATATTTCTAAAGAACATGTAATAATATTATTTTATAGAATTCACAAATCTTCAATTTACGCAATATTTAGTTTGTACGGGTTGCAGTACAGTTCAGTTGAACATAGTCAATGTTCGGAATGGCTTCTCTAGTACGTAGTACATATAACTCAATGCATAGATTGAACTGAATCAGGCAGGAGCTGAAGTTGAGCTTCAACCGATGGGGAAGAAAGGTTCTCGAGTGACAGCCTCGTACCGGCAGGCGAAGTGTAGGGCGTCCCCCCACTAGATGGAGTGACGACCTGGTAAGATATGCAGGAAGTCGATGGATGCAGGTGGCTCAGGACCGTGCTTTGTGGTATTCTTTGGGGGAGGCCTATGTTCAGCAGTGGACTTGTGAAGGGCTGTAATGATGATGATGATGATGAGGCAGGAGCTGTCAATATCAGCACAGATTAAAAATACTGTTGACAAACACAAGTAATAAATCGAACTGTAAACGTGAATCGATTTTAAGGCTTATTTTTACTATGTTGATATTTTATTTTTTAAATGTTGACACTATGTTAATATAACGTAATATATCTATTTACTTTGATTAAATCAATTGTCGAATGTAAGTTGTTTATCAGTTTAATTGTTAAAACTCATTCACATTAATTGATTAAAGTAATTGATTTCCCATTTTATTCGTTACATAAGCTTAGTCTCAATTTCTCCTCTCTCACATTGCAAATTGGACAATTTTTTCATATTTTGAAATAGAAAAATATAACGATTTTTTAAACCATATCTCAACTTATTACAATAGGGCCCCGAAATCCCCGTATCCTTTAAATGTAATTACAAGACTACACAGAAATGATGACATGACAATAAAAATAAATCGCGAAGAGTCGTCTCCCCTCTTTATAGTTGACACATCCTGTGATAAATAATAATATTTCACGGGTACGGATAGTAACTAGCAATTGTCCTCGGATTTGGAGCATCCTGGAATGCCAAAAGTGAATAGTTTTTCATTTCCTCTTGAAGAAATTGGTGAACAAAAGACGAAAAAATATGGTTGCTTAGCTACAGAAATTAAACAAGAATTTTTGGAAATTTTAAATAATTTATAAAGTGATTTCAATCAGATAATATATCCTTAACCCAAAAAGTATGCAGTCTAAAGCATGAGGTCAATAAAATTAGTGGGAAAGGCCAAGCAAGGAAAGTCAACATATTTCTTCACAAGGAAATTTAATCTCGTCAATTTTTTTATTCAAGTACACACGTGTAAAGAGTTGTTATGAAGCTACAGCAGCATTTAAACTAGAAAGACCAAGAAGCCTTACCAAATGATGTTGAAATATTTGGAACAACACAATTCAGGTGAAACACCAATGCATATTATGTTGCCACAAAATCATACGAGTTTACAAGAATCGGCCTCCAAACTCGGAGTATATCAAATAAAACAAAAAATATTTTACTCTGAGCGCTTTGTGCTGTGCTGTGCGCCATTTGTCTGAACGATTGATTGCGTCGTTGTAGTGCGGATGACCACTTATTAAAGCTAAACTTATTAAATTCGAATAAATTAAACTTATTAAATGCTCGAGTGCGCCGTATGCTTATTACTGTAGGCCTAGGATAAACGCCTCATAAATTAACTCCTTATTTATGTTAATGAACGATTCACTTAGACAAATCGCATTTATTTGCTAAAACGATAAATGGCTTCAAATTTAAAATGCAAATTGGTATGGACAAATAATGGTGTTTATATCAAACGCGAATATTCTCATAATATTTCTGCTTGCATAGTAAACTTTTTAACGTGCACGAATATGTCGGCTCGATCGGCCAAGGACCACGCTCTTACAGAATACCAGCGTAAAGTAGCAGCTTAACACTGCTGTCTTTCATACGGTAAGTGTAGAGAACCGCAGACCCTTTTTGCTGGAAACGAGGTATTCCATCTTAGTCGTCACGGTGACAACTTATCTACATTTTAAAATAGATATTGAACGTATATTTGGTGTAATTTATCAAAATTTCTGAATAATGTTAAATGTATTTTGGGGCTCTCAACTATTTTGTTCCTTTTCATTTTACATAATATAATGCAATTTTATACCTTACATTCTATTTTATAATTTTAAATTTCTGTATTTTTATACTACTTTTTAATGTCTTTATTGGTTAATCGTTCACAGTATATTTATAGTGATCTATTTAACCATATGTTCTAAGTGAGCCAATTTATATTATGACGTAAACATGTGACAAACGTTTTGCAAAATGAACGATATATTACCTATTTTCTGTTCAATTGTTTAACGAAATTTGAACTTTGACATTTTTAATTATTTCTGTAACTTACTCTATTTTTAAGCTAGTAGATGTATCGAAGTATTTTGTTTTTACTTTAAATTTATATATTTTTTAATCTTTTTTTTATACGTAAATATTTTTACCCACGACGGAACCAGAGTGCGCTGCACTAATTTTTTTGTGCAAACGAATGTCTCATTTATCTCCAAAATGGTTATACCGACTATGATACGGTTTTCTGTAAAGGGTTTATGACATATAGGCGATGGTGTTTAGATATGCGTTATGATTTAAACTCGCCTGGGGACGCTGCAATAAAAAAAAATTGTGCAAACTAATGTTTCCATTTATATCCAAAACGGACCGATTTAGTTCCAGTTTTTTGTATGCTGAATTAAATATGACAGAGCACCCAAGATGGCAGACTAGTTATTTTTATTCACCCCCATAATATGAATATCAAAACTTTCTTTTGATATTCGTATCAAACTTTAAAGTTTGCTGAGAATAAAACGAACAAAAGTACCTCCGCATTCCGGTCTTCGAAGAGATGATGTATTACTACCCGACTAAATGGTAGGAATTTGCGGGGTCCTGTCTAATAATATTGACATACACGCGAGACCAATTCTAGCGGTGGTAAAACTATTTAAATTGGCGGAAAACAAGATGGCTGCCATATCAATTTTAAAGAGTAATAACTCGGCAAAGGTTAGAGATAGTTTAGTTTTGCTCAAACAAATTTTACAGGGACACTGACAAGGGTTAATTACTAGCAATAAAATAGTTTCATTTTGGCGGATCTAAGTTAGCGATCAAAAGAAAAAAAAACCACAATGAAACATTAAATGAAATGAACTAACTTAGAAACATGTCCAGCGATAACCAAAAAATAAAAATAAATTAATAGTATTTTTTTTATAAACTAGCTTTTATTTAAATGCTTTAGAAAGAAGAAAATAAACTTTAAATGTAATCAAACCCATCAATTTATTACATTACACAATTTATATGATAGAAAAGCTTGTCAGAATATTTACCTGTGTACATAATCAAGTACAATATGTAACTTGATTGACATTTTATGTACTCGTATTTCTTAAAAAATAATATTTTTTATTAAATAAAGAAGTAGCTGATACTGCTCCATGTTCAGTTCTCTCACTTGTAAATTGTTGAGTAAATCAAAAAGTCCATATCGTTTTGCTCACGCATGTTTCGTTTAAGTTTGCAAAATTCAAAGTACCTCTTCAGATGTGGCATCTGTTGAAAATGTGCAGGTAACTTGAAGCAATAACTCCCTTTTACGAAAGGTAACAGCTAAAAATCACTAAAATTGAGGATATTTACACCGCCATAAAAAGAGTCATTATTTTTTAACTCCGGAATCCTCAGATGTAGTGTAAAATTCCATATTATGACACCATGGAAATCTCATCATAAATATCCAGCGAATGGTTTTTCCTTTGCGTCTCATATCTTCTAATTGCTGCACAGTCAATTGCCGACAAGTAGTCACTGAACCTTTTTCGATAGCTAGTTATAGTGCACTTTGAAGTATTCGTCCATTCACAAGTAGAGCTGCTACTCCGGTAAGCGTAGTTTTTTCAACAAAACATGACTGAAGTATAGCAGATACCGTTGGTTTATAACATCTTTTAATTTGCTCAACAATTGTTCACAAGTCGCTCAATCCTTTATACCGTACTGGTAATTTATCATACTCTTTCGCCCTTACAGCCATCAAACTCTGAAACGATATCTCTCTTGACATTAAAAAATCTCCCAATAAGTTTATTTTTAAAAATTCAAGTCCGCAAGCATGTGAAAAATTCGCTGCAAGAAAACTCAATGATATAAGATATCACGGATAGAAAATTCTCAAACATATTTCTGTTTACATTATTACAACCAATTGCTTCCGATTAAATTGATAAGAGTGTTTTGAGTACCTCTTCTTCATCTACAGGAGAAAGGGCGGAAGTTTCATTTTTTTTATTGGATAAGGGTGACAAACGAGCACACAGTCCACCTGATGGTAAGTGGTTGCTGCGGCCCATAGACATCTACATCTATCCTCGTTTGCGAATCAAAATGCAGATACGTTGTCACCCGTGAGGACTACGAAGGAATGCCTCATTTCCAGTAAAAAGGGCCTCCGGCCACCTGCACTCACCAAGCGAAACGCAGAGGTAAACCTCTACTTCACGCTGGTATTCTGTGAGGTCGTGGTACCACCCCGGTTCGAGCCGGCCCATCCGTGCGACAGCAAAAGCTGCCGCGTGGCTCTACCACTGTCTTGAGAATAAGGGGGTATGGAAGATATATATGAGATAGCATTAGCTCTAGAATTATCAGAAACTGTATGATAACATAGAAAGTGACGATTAAATTTGTCAGGAGAAAAGTTTATGCTATTATATTAATTTTTTACTCTTTATTGTACACCATATTTAACAAAATAATGAGTAAAATTAAATCTAAAGTAGAATATGTACAACAGCCGATCTTATCACTCTAAAAATGATCTCTTCCAGACAACCTTAGTGTAGAGAACTGATGCAAACAATAGTTAAAAATAGAGGTGGGCGTACAAAATAAAAATAATAATATGAAAATACATATAAATAAAGATAAGTGAAGATTATGTATGATATCATATAATAGATTAAATGAAAAGAGTACGAAAAAGGAAAATTAATTTATCTAATAGCGTTCTAAATAATACGATTTAACAAGAGTTTTGAAAGAATGAAGAGATTGAGCACGACGAATTCGAAGAGGTACAGAGTTCCACAAACGTACAACAGGATTTCTAGCATTTCTTAAAAAAGGAGGAAGAGTGCAAAGGAGTAGAGAGAGAAAATTATAACCTACGCTTGTATTGAGAAACTTCCATGTATCGGCCGAACTAAGTATTGTTCCTAGATATTTTGGCGTTTAGCAGCTCTCACCATCCGATTCAAACAGTATCTCCCAGTTTTATATGCTGGCCACTATACATCAGTAAAAGCGCGAATTGTTCTATTGAGATTTTCCTTAGCCATTCTTATCCCAGTCGTGATCCATGGAACAGGAGGGCGCTTTAGTCGAACGAAACACTACGGAGCATGTTCATTAAACAGTTTTAACATATTGCCGTTAAGAATATCGACTTATTCATTTACAAATACAGATGATCACTTAATAGTATCAACATCACGCTTTAGCTTGTCCACGTCTAGTCTAGCAAAACTTCGAATAGGGATAAACATTGATGAAGGTTTGAAAGACTTTAATTTGTATGACAGCAAAAGCAGATTCAGAAGCAAAATCCAAAAGCAGAGAATTGTTCATAATTGACAAAATGCTCAACGAAGGAGACAGCCATAACGTCGATCCAGGTGTCTGCAGAGTCAAGTATAATGTATTCTTCTTATTTTTTTATGAGATCTTAATAGTCCATTGCTGGACATGGGCCTTTTCCGTTGAATGTACTATTGTATTACTTGCTGTAACCGTCATGTTTGGCAAATAGATTTTTAATCGTAGTACCGATGTAATGCAATTTTGGTATTGCCATTATCATAGACGAAATGATGATGATATCTATCGGAGGCCTTTTATAGAAAACTGAAAAACTACAAGCAAAGAAAACTACAGATTCAATGAAATATCTGAAGATCAAGACGGAATGCATCACTTGCAATTATAAGGGCCCTTTATACCCCCCAGACCAGAGCACAGCAATGCAGGTACTGCTATTTTGCAACAAAAATAGGTAAGAATAGGAGTAAACAATGGCCTTAACAAGTTCTTGTGATATGATACCTATGAGACAAAATAAAGTGATGAATATTTTTAAGCTATTATCATTCAACCATAATTCTTATTACACCGTAAAAACAAAACAAAATATTTGAGTTTAGCTTGTTATTGATAAATTATTGTTCAATTCGGTAAGCCTTCTACGTTACTTGAGAAAAAACACCTCTTATTCATGACAACAACTAAGTCACAAAGTCATCAAGATAATCCTGTTGGATTATCTTAAAAGCTATTTATTCTTGAACAACAATGCATGGTAGTGTTTTATATGAATTCTACAAAAGGTGGCAAATTGCGATTGTTCATAGGATCAATGTCGATATTATCATAAGAAAGGATTTAGTGAGAACATTTACAGATATATTTTGCTATGTGAATTTCATATATCAATGTTTGGTGTTTTTAAATTTAAATACGAGTATTATGAGTTCTGTTAATGATATCACACTTGTATGGACATTATTTTGAATAATATATACATATTTTACTTTGTGTAACAACAAAAAGTAATCCGACAGGGGATCGAACCCAGGACCTCAGGATATTAACTCGCAATTTCTTTTTTTTTCTATTTTACTAAGTGCTTTCTTATAAAATAATTATTCCTTTATAATTAATCTTTAGAAGCTGTCCGTAATTGGTAAACTAATAAATTTATATTTATGGACGCGTCGCCAACAATCCCACCCTGTGCGTCAGCACCATCATTTGAGAGGCATCGCGGGTACCAGGACTATTAATCTGGACGTAGGTCTACTCAAGATACCTGTGCTAGTAATGACGTCAAAAACTCTAGTATAACCGTCTTGTCGCGGTAGCGTTCTATGAATCTTGCCTCTCGGTCACGTATTTCGTGGCAACGAATGATCTATTATCAAGACAATATCGCTCTCTTTCGATTCCGTGAATTTTCCTTTATTACTCGTTCGAGGTATCAGAGCAGGCATGTACTCCTTCAACCATCTCGTGCAAAAATGGTCGGCTAACCTCTGAGTGGTTCTCCAATTGAGTTGACCCGTCAGATGTCGCTCTAAAAATAACCCAAGTGGACGATCTCCACATGAGCGCCCGAGAAGAAAATGATTGGGTGTCAAACCCTCTTTAGAACTATCCATGCTAAATGTTACCAGAGGTCTGGAATTTACGGTGTGCTCTGCTTTTAAAAGGAACGTATGCAGAACCTCCTCTCGTGAACTTCTTTTTTTGAGCATCGCGGTCAACACAGTTTTGATCGATCTTATCAACACCCCCCCCCCCAAGCACCCCCTTTGTGCAGTGCTCCGGGTGGTATAAATTTCCATTTAATATATTTTCTAAAAGACTCATCTTTCATGATATTGTAGCTACATAATCTACGGCTGAACACGTGAAGGGCGGCTCATGGTGAGCTATTCTCTCCAGAGGAAGGTTTCCTTGTGGTACGTTCTGTGGCTTTGACCTGTATGTCCTGCACCACTGACAGTGATGTGACACAATACGTACTACGTTACGTAAGTTCAAGACATAAAATTTTTGGTTCACCTCATTCATCACCGTTTGGTGATTGGCATGGCCAAAATGATGATGTACTTCTCTAATCATCATTTTAAAGATTTCATGTTTTCCGTCTAAGACCACAAGTTTTCTGCTCTCCTCAATCAAATAAGACTTAAAAGGTAAACGCCCGTTTAAACGTAGTAGGTTATCTTCTCCTAATTCCAAAGATAATTTGCTTAAGCGTGAACTTCTTTCAACGCTTCTGCCTGCTTTTAAGCATTTTATTTCCGAATGGAAACACTCGTCTTGAACGAAGTTCTAAATTACTAATTTTGCTCTTTTTAAAAGCGCTATGACCAATGCACTATCGGGTCCTTTAACCGACTTTGCTAAAATTTTCGTCGGAACACATAACCGACTCTTCCGACGTATTGTCGGGTCTTTCCACCGACTTTCTCAACTCTTGAATTTTTCTACCGCTTGTAAAGTGCTTGTAGTTGCCCCAAGGATTTTTTTAAAGCTGCTAAATCGTCCGTAGTAGGAAACTTAACGGCTCTTCCTTTCTTAGCGTGTTTACGCTCTTTGGGGACTTTCTTCACCCGTTTCTAAGCTAAGTTTGTAATTTTGTCGGTTGTTCCGTCAAGGAATATGACGGAACAACCGAAGGTGTGCCCAGAGCTCGTCGATTTGGCACCGTTAGGGGTCGGGATGGTATGCCGTCGCTCTCCGCCCAGTTGCCGGTGACCCCTTGTCCAGGCGCTCTCTTCCGGGCGCGATGCAGTCAGGTGCACCATGAGCCCCCTCGCCTGGCAGCAGTTAGTGCTTCCTCTTCTTCTCGCACCCTCGCCTGGTAGCAGTGAGTGCTTCCTCTTTTTCGCGCACCTTCACCTGGCAGCAGTGAGCACTCCCGCCTGGTAACGGTAAACACAAAACGCCTTTGAGTGATATAGAAATGGTAAGCACAATCCTGTACAGGAATGCCGAGCCTGATGGCCCGACAGGAAATACCGAGCACGGTCGCCGACAGGAAAAATATGCCAAGCCCTGCTTGGCCGCAGTGAGTGCCTTCAATAAGCACTTGCGCCTGGTTGCAGTGCGTGCCCCATGCAAGCACTCGCGCCTGGCCGCAATCCCGGTTTCTCTCTTCCGGCAGCTATTCAGTTTCCACAAGTCCGGTCCTGCCTCAGCCCTGATACAGGATCGGCGACAGCAAGCTGCTCTGTGGCAAGCCGGCTCTTATTGGTCTTGCTGCAAACTCGGCGTCCTCTACACAGACGTAGAACTTCCTATCTCTAAGGAATGACGAAAAAGAAAAAAAGAAAAAAAAGTGCGGTAGCAGCGTGATCGGCCTATAACTGGCTGCTCTGCGTCAGTCCTTCCCGGGTTTTGGCAACACGATCACTTTGCCGATTTTCCAGTCCCCCGGGAAGTGCGATGTCCGCAATATACCGTTGTAGAGTCGACCTAGCTCTATAAGTACTCCATTGGGCAGCTATCGGAGTGCTGCGTTGGTTAGCCCGACGTGCCCCGGCGCCTTCCTCGGTTGCAGGCGGGCTACTGTCCTCCGCAATAAGACGGGGGATATAAACCACCCTCCTGCAAGCGGTGGCGCGGGCGTCGACAGGAACTCCTACAAATTACATGAAAATCAGTTTAATAAGTTACTTCAAAGCTATACTCGAAAGAAAGCCGCGCGCCCTACTCGATTTCACAATACAATTACGTTGATTTTTCTCTATTGCACTCTTACAGTTTGCTCAATATATTTATTTGTGTAAAACATATAGTTACACAATTTATCTATAATGATAGCACATCAATACGTTAATATTATGACCTACATTATATTTCAATCACATAAAAAACCTTTTTATTTATTTAACAAAATATGTCTATTTTACCACATATGTACCAAGTTAGAACTCTTAAATATCTAACATATAAAGTTGAAACAATATTCTTTATTTGAAAATGCAAATATCTTAACTAATACAATAGTTTAATTCACATTTTTTACACATATTTTTACCTTTAAAACACCTTTAAATGTCTTATACAAAGCTATCATTCTTTCACTATTTTTGAAGAAAATTGAACTCGCAATAACACATAATTCACCTTTTTGTTTACACAGTCATCCTGAAACATTTGTGACTCAATTTTACATAAATTACTATAATTTTGCAAATTATTAAATATTTATTTATTGGCCTCCTATGTGCAAGTTCAGCGCGCTACATGAACAACCAATTCCTACACGACTCTAGTCACCTTGATAGGAGGCAAGTGAAATCCTTGGTCAGACAACACATATCACTGTTCATTATGAAACACCAAGGTTCACAAACACTATCCTTATCAGTCATAATGGTTCTTATCTGATAACACAAACAAAATTATTTACATGTGTTAAACATCAAAATAAGCAGTAATTTTTACAAAATCTGCATTTACATTACACACATAATTATTATGTAATAAACGACTCCAAATTAATCTCAAAAAGATAAAAAGTGATCGTTCCGACCGGGAATCGAACCCGGGATTCTAGAATATTATCCTGAAATTTCTCTAAAAATTCCCTAAGAAAATTTACTAAGAAAACAACAAAAAATAATCCGACCGGGAATGAAACCCAGGACCTTAGGATTTTAACTCGAAATTTCTTTAAAATTTTACTAAGTGCTTTCTTATAGAATAATTATTCCTTGATAATTAATCTTTAGAAGCTGCCCGTAATTGGTAAACTGATAAATTGAAATATTATTTATGGACGCGTCGCCAACACTCACACTCACAATTTGGCCCGGTAAGTAGCGCTGTTGTCGAGATCTAGAAAACAGTCGTGCGAAGCCGCGGCTGATCATTAGCAAGCATATAAAATTGGGATTTCAAATGGGATTCAACTCGCTTATGTACCGTGTGTGTGTTAAGACTTATACATATCTCCCTAACTATAAATTTTTAAAGTTAGCAAAACAATGTTTGCTATGTAATATACTTATCATCATCACTGTATTTAGAAAGCAATTTTACTTGATCGTTTGAATAATAATAAGTCTAGTCCTACTTTCCTTATATTTTTAGATATATAATAAAATAATAAAAATAAATAACTAAATAAAAATGAGTATATTGATGTCGATTATTGCTAACATTGTGAACAAAATCACTATAGATTAAAGATGGCATGTCTTGTACAATAACGTCACATATAATACTACTACAAAAGAGATGTCATTTTTCTAGTAGATCAGAAGATACGAGTATGTTTCTTCTCATATTTGGCATAATATAAAGAAACAAAAGAATAGCACTTGACATTTCTATTTCCACGCATGAATTACACGCAACATCTTTCAATAGATTTGTCTCTTTTTGTCTTATTTGAAAGAGCTAAGTATATTGACTCAATTTATATATAATTGTAGGTTCTCTCTATGCATAAGTATGTATGTAATTACTTTAAGGTTCATCTGTTCAAAAATGCAAATTTTGATAGGCCCGTGCTACTTGACACTGTTGCGTCTCGATTCACAGCAGAACGCAACATTACAAATTACATTTGATTTTCAATAAATAGAAGCCCTTGATATCATAAAACTGATTTTCATTGAAACAAGTCAACATTTTTTTCTATATAAATTATTATTGTGCAATTTGATGTCATTTGAATACATGTGGTTAAACAGCTTTTACTATATTTGTTTGATCGCGGTACATCACCTAAATCAAGTCTATTTGCATATATTTTTTGCCTTCAGTGCATGTCATATACCTTTGCAAAAAGATTAGTATCTAGAAAGTTTGTAATTTCATAGAAAGATCTTTATCTACAAAATTACAAACTTCCTAGATAGAGAGATGGTAGTGGCAACAAACCTATGCTCCTAATACTAGTTTGAAGGTTTATCCGGAGCAATTCCACCAATCCTTAATGAATTTCTTTTGCGCAGAAAATAATCTAAGTTTATCTGTACCATTGCCTCGTATTACGACACCGTAACGTTTTAAAGATTTTATATACGCTGCCCGTATATTAGGTATGTGGCAAAAAAGACATTGTAAAGACTCTATGCGTATTTCATAACAAATTTCATGTAGTTGAGGTGGTTTAGCTTCGATAAAGCACATATTTCATAATAATTCCCACTGACACATTTGAATTGGTTAACATTTCACAAAATTATGGGACGAAAATTTGAGGTTGCAAGGTTAGGACTATATGGTGGATGCATTAACACTTCCCAACCAAGCTCTCTTAATTTTTGCTGAGTAGCCAACTATGTGTGTGGTCTAGCGTTATTATGATGAAAGACCACTCCTTTTTTATTACAACTACTAATATGCCGTTATTGCTTCGTTGTTTCAAACATGAAATCGAGTTTATACGTATGAGGGCTTTTCTTTGACATCGAAATTCCCGGACTGAAAATACTTGAACCAACTTTATGCTACTCTTACTAACACTGCATTAGTTCCATAAACGTCGCAATTGTGTTTTTGCGGTTTGAGTGGAATTTTCGCTCGTTGTAATAAAACTTCAGAATGTATTGAATTTCTTCGTTAGATTCACTTATTTAGAAGGACAGAAAAACAATTGAAAAATGGTGGGAAAGTGTTCTTTACTTTTTATTATTCTTTTTCTTAATGTTATATAATATTTATCTTAGACTAGATATGTATTGATATTAAAACCAGCCAGATACAAACACAAGCAAAAAAATTTTTGTTCAATTTTGTACGAACAAAATATGAAGATACTTTTCCCTAACTTATTATTTTTATATTAGTTTATAATATTATATTATTTTTGGTGTATTAGCTGCGTATCACGCAATTCATCCGTTTCATACTCGATAGAAAGGGGGATTCGGAAAATTCTTCACATTTCTGGAAGTATTCATAAATTGCCGGTAATATCGTAACGGTGATATAGTCTATGTCGTCTATGCCAGATATTCAGACAGTCAGCAGATATAGATGCCGAAGGCGAAAATATCAGCTATAGCGATCGATAATCCATCCGCCAAGTAGGACGTTAACGAAAGTTCCTCCTTTCTAAGAGAGAAGTCGTTATGAGATTATGTCTATAAGTAGATGTTCGTTTTCATATGAGACTATATTATATCGCGGAGAGGACCAGTAAGCTATTGGCAAACATTTTACAAAATATTTCTGGCCGTACATTATCGGGGCTACGGGAATCACACTGCAAGCTACCGTAGAACTTGTGGGTCTTCTTTGGTTTATTGTTGGTTGTAGATCCAAAGGATGCAGTAACCACATACCATCTAGTAGCTTAGTAGCTCATTTTTCGAGTTCCGTAGTTACAACAAGGTAGTTACAAGGAACCCTTATAGTTTCGCCATGTCCGTCCGTCCGTCCACGGTTATACTCAGAGACCAGGTGCTACAAATCTGTAATTTGGGATAGTTATAGACGCTAATCACTCCTACAAAATTGTGAAATATAATCTTAAAAACATTTTTATTTTGGGTACCCATAAAAGTAAATGAAGGATTACTTTTTACCCGTCTATTCCAACGTGTAATAGGTCTTTCAAAAACCCTGGCTGTATGCAAAAAATCTTTTCGATCCAGGGGTCCGTTTGCGAAATATTTAGTTTTAAAGTGGTATTTTTCTAACCAACTAAACCGCTATTTATGGAAATGTGAAAAATATACACGATATACACAATACATGATGAAATTAAAAGGAAAACTGTCACAGCTAAGTAAAGTTAAGAAATTAACGAGTAATAGTAGCCCAACTTATAAAATGCACTTGGATTAGTAAAAATTTCGTGACAACTCCATAGAAAATGAAACCTGATTTGAAACTATCTGCATTAATAACTTTGTAAGGTTATTGTAAAAATTTTAAAATAAACATTTTAGGTTTTTACGTTGTAGAGTTATGCTGCAGCTATATTAATAGTATAATTGTAGCACGAATGGGTCGGCTCGACCGGGGAAGGACCACACTCACAGAATACCAGCTTAAAATAGCAGCTTAATGCTGCTGAGTTTCGTATGGTGAGTGTAGAGAACCGGAGGCCTTTTTTACAGGAAAAGAGGCATTCTATCTTAGTCCTCGCGGCTGACAACGCATCTGAATTTTAATTCGCAAACGAAGATAGATGTATATATCTATGAGCCACAGCAACCACTTACGATCAGGTGGACTGCGTGTTCGTTGGTCACCCTTATTCTATAAAAAATACGACTTAATATATGTTCTTTTATAGGATATTTTATTATTTTATTGTAATCTGTTTATCGTCTTAATATTATTTATTGACGAGTGAACGCAAGAAATAGAGTGAATGGGGCTCTAGACGATATTGTGAAAAGTCTGAATTCGCAAACCCCCCATATGAAGTAATCTATAGGAGAGGCCTATGTGCAGCAGTGGACGTTTCATAGCCGTTTTACTACTATTAGCTTTACTTTTTCATTTGCGGGATAGATAAGGTATTATTATCAAAATCGAAATGCTTTTGAATCTTTTTTGTATACCAATCCATATAAGGCTGATATGAAAATAAGTCCTTCAGTTACGACCTTCTTATTTAGGCCGATTTTTAGTCGTTATAGCGGTCAAACCGCAAATTCACTTATTATGGTCATTATCTAGGTAGCCCACGTATTGTGGCGGCCAACTACGGAACCCTACTTCTACGTTGGCCAGTTTTTCACTCTAACAACAATATACTTAATATGCTGTATTCATACAATTATTTATGATTTAGATTTTTGACTCGCTCAAAGTATTTTATTTTACATTCCACGAATAACGAACGTGACAACAATGCTGGCTTAGCCGAGGGCGATAGTTTGTGAGAAAATAAAACAAGAACGTCCTTAGGCTGAGAATGGGAATGCGGAGAAATAATCCCTCGCCCGCAAAACTTGATAACCATGAATAAGCATCGTTAGTCTCGCGGGGCTCCCGGATAGGGAACGATAAGGCTATTCAAGGCTTTTATTATAAAACTTGTGTTGAAATATTCTACGAATAAATGATTTTAGTATTCCAAAATCTTTCTCTTATATTAAAAAAAATATATATATAATCTACTTTATGTAATAAGATACTCGTACCTTTAAAAGTTAATAAAACAATAAGACAAAATGGGGGACGACTTCATAACTATTGCTTGTATTTCACTGGGACCTTATAATAAAAAAATTGCGGTAACCAATCCACCTGCCAATCATAGCAACTTTGGCAAACCCCCCATATGAAGAAGTCTATAGGGGAGACCTATGTGCAGCAGTGGACATTTCATAGCTGTAAAGAATTAATAGATGGATAGCTGAATGAAATTAAGGAGTCATGACAATAGAATTATTTCATTGCCATTACCTCGTATTCGCGTTTGAATTATTACGGCACATGCGTGTTACCTCAGTTTTAAATTCTCATTTTATTACTTATTTTGTATTTTAAAATAAATTACATCTAAAATAAATTCCAAATGATCCGTATGATTTAGATGTACTATTTCTACCGCTAAATAGCAATAGTGCAACCACAGCCATACACGACTTTACTTTTTTCTTTTATTAGGGTTAGGGCTATTAGGGAGGGCAACCAACGGGACCCTATTACTAAGCCTCCACTGTCCATCCGTCCGTACGTCCGTCCGTCTGTCTGTCAGCGGGCTGTATCTCATGATTCGTAATAACTAGACAATTGAAACTTTTACAGAATGTGTAAAAACATAAAACATAAACACTCACGCCTGTCACCCAGAGGGGTAGGCAGAGACTATGGAATTCCATTTGGCACGATCCTGACACACCTCTCTCGCTTCCTCCACATCCATATACCTACGCATACACGCTCGTCAGTTAAAGGTACTCTTAATTTGGCCCATTTTCAATATTTCGCCAATTTGGTCGATAAACTTTCGCCTAGGGCGACCATTCCCAACTCTGCCATTCACCTCTGCAACATAAATTTGCTTTGTCACTCTTTCCTCATTCATTCTTTCTACATGACCAAACCACCGAAGCATTCCTTTCTTAATCCTAGTCACAACATCATCTTGCAAACCACACATTTCTCTTATCACACTATTTCTCACCCTTTCATTCAGATTCAGCCCTAGCATACTACGTAATGACCGCATTTCTACAGCATTTATTCTACTCTCGTGCTTCTTCTGCCACACCCAACTTTCACTACCATATATTAAAGTAGACACTAACACAGCATTGTGAATTGCCATACGTGCCTTTTTGGACACATTCTGACTTTTCACAATAGAGTGTAGAGCCCCATTCAATCTCTTCATTCTCTCGTCGATCTATATCCTTATCATATCTACCATCCCTGCTAAACACACATCCCAAATACACAAACTCATCTCCTTGCTCTACCAACTCCCCTTCTATTCTTATTTCACATATCGTTTTAATTTCTTCTCTTTCAAAAACCATAACTTTTGTCTTACTTGCGTTCACTTTCATTCCCTTTTCTTTTTATGTCCTGTTCATTAATGTAACCATCATTTGCAACTCGGCCGCCAACGACGCAAGTATGACTTGATCATCAGCGTACAAAAGGCATTTGACGGTTAACTCACCCATTTTTAACCCGCATTCTTCTGCTTTCAAATTTTCCAAACAACTGTCCATAAATAGGTTGAACAGCCACGGGGAAGCCACACAGCCCTGTTTGACACCTTTGTGGATGCCAAACCAGTCCGAGTAGGCCCCGTTGATCCTGACACAAGCACTAGAGTCCCTATATAGAGACTTCAATGCCTGTATCAAGCCAGCGCTCAACCCAAATGAGTTCAGTGTTTGCCATAACACATCCCTATCCACTCTGTCATAAGCCTTCTCCAAGTCCATGAACGCACAAAAAACTCTTTGGTTTTTGGCCAAAAACTTCTCCGCGATCATGCGCATGGAAAAGACCTGATCCGTGCATCCCATTCCCATTCTAAATCCCGCTTGCACATCCCAAATTTTTCCATCAGTTTCTTTCATAACTCTTTCAATTAGTACCTTAGCATACAGTTTACCCACAATGCTAAGAAGGCTGATACCACGGTAGTTTTTACAGTCCTGCTTTGATCCTTTTCCTTTATATATTGGGACTATCACGGCTTTGCACCAGTCTCCCGGTACACGCTTAAGTTCCCAACATAAGTTAAACAAGGTGTACAGCAGGTCTGCCAACACTCCTTCTCCAGCCCTTAGCATTTCGAGAGATACTCTATCATAACCGGCTGCCTTACCTGCTTTCATACTTTACATTGCTTTCATTATTTCATCTATACTTATATCTCTATCTATTTCCTCTTCTTCCGGAATTTCTATTTCATTTAATTCAAACGTCTCATCACTCATAAACACGCTTTCAAAGTATTCTTTCCATCTCCTTAAACTCAAAACTTCGTCATTGAGAATACAGCCATTCTGGTCTCGTATAGCATTCATTCTAGGCTGTTCTGAATGTCCTCTGGTAGTTCTTACGAGTTTCCAGAACATTTTAATGTTTGCCTGGAAGTTATCCGATATTCTTCTATTATTCTTATCCGTTCTTTCTTGCTTTTTTCTTTCAACTACTTCTTTTACTCTCTTATTTAGGTGTTTAAAGACTGCCTTTTTCCTTTCAATATCATCATTCATACTGCTAGAATTACTAGCCTTGGTTGCTAGTAAATCTAGCCATGCTTTCTTCTTTGCTTCAACTTCCATCCGTACCTCATCATCCCACCATAACGTGTTAATTTTCCTTTCATTCGTTCTCTTACTGACACCACATACTTCGGTAGCTGCATCCACTAAACCTTTCTTGACATTATACCACACAGTCTCCAAGTCTAAATCATTAATACACAATTCAGCCATACCACTTATATTTTCTCTCAATCTATATTTGAACTTCTTTCTCACACCTTCATATTGTAACCTCTCTGTTCTTATACGCTGTAACGCAGTGGTAGACACAGATGTCCGATGCCTCCAACGTCTGAAAAGACCATTAATTCGGCATAAGAACAAGTAATGATCCGTCCCTACGTTAGAGCCCCGATAAACCCTTGTATCTACCACCGCGCTCCTCATTCTTTCATCAACAATTATGAAATCTATCATACTTCTATCATCACCTCTTTCCCATGTATACGTGTGAATCTTCTTATGACGAAAGAAAGTGTTTGTCACAAAATGACTTTTCCACGCATACGGCGAGAAGGCTTTCACCATTCTCATTTATACTTTCAGCACCAAACGTTCCCAATATCCTTTCATAACCAAGCCTCCTCACCCCAACCCTTCCATTAAAATCGCCTAATATCACAATATTTTCAATAACCTTGCATTTCATTAGCACCATCCTTACCAACTCCCAAAACTGCTCTCGGATATAAGTGGGCTTAGACATGTCTGGGGCGTTGACCCCTAAAACAAACAACTTCTTTAAGCCCACTTTCATTCGTATCCATAGCAGTCTCGGGCTTACACATTCATACTCTTTCACACAATGACCCATTCTTTCTGAAAGGATGATACCGACTCCCTGGCATGCCCGCTCGGTCTCGTCTACACCAGACCAGTACGCGGTATACATGCCATGTGTAGTAGCATCCTTTCCCTTCCGTTTCGTCTCATTTACACATAACACGTCTATTCCTCTATCATGCATCATATTGCATACTTCATCCATCTTATCATTCATTCCTCCACATATATTCAATGTAGCCAGACGGGCTTCCGCAATCCACTTTTCGCCCCTCCGGGGGACAGAACGTGACGGGTGGCAAACCTCGTCGCCGGTTTTCCTCCCGGAGATTCTTCGCACCCCTGCCCCATTAAAGGGGCGCCGGGAACTCGGGGCCATTTCTTTATTTCTATGCCTCATGGTGCGAAAGTAGGGTGTGGTATTTTTTACGCCGCTACCACACGGCGAGGAGCCGAGTCAGTTCTTTCGGCTTTGTCGCTTGTTTAGCACCACCCGGGGGACACGTGTAGGGTGGGCCTAGGATTAGGTGGTCAAAGCCTACGGACACGAGCGACTCATCCCCCAAGAATGTGTATTATAACAACAAATTAAAAAAACTAATATTAATTAAAAATCAAAAGGGGCTCTCCTACTAGAAACGTGTATTACGATAGTAAGGAACTCTTATATATACTTTGAATCGCACTGATATTAACTTTAAACGAGTTTGTTGATATTTCAAAATGAAATTATACTATGTTCCCATAATAAATTGTATTAAACGAAAAATGTGAATCACTTAACTTGGATATCTCATGTTTTTATCTGCCACAACGTTGTGTGTCAACTTTGCTTTATAATTGTCTAAAATGGAGGAAGCAATAGTTGCTGCTTATTGTTCTGTTTTGGTCTAATTTAAAAAAAATAAGTTGCAGCTTATTTACGTCCTACTGATGGGCACAGGCCTCCTCTCATTTCTGAGAGTGTTTTAGGGCAAGGAAATGTCCGCCGCGCTGCCCCAATGCGTGTTGGCGAACTTCACATGTCTTTATTCTTCTTATTTCTCAGACATGCAGGTTTCCTCACGATGTTTTTTTTCACCGCCGAGCACGTGGTAAATCAGCACTTAAAATTGCAATTAACAATTTCGTTGTTGCCGGTGGGGATTGAATCCGGGTTGCTCGAGTACTGTGAAGCTTACAGCGAACGCTAACTATCTGAGCTACCACGGCTCTTTATGGGTCTAATTTAATCATAAGCAATAAAATAACTTTATTTATCTACTGTAATTATTATCCAATTAATTCAATCAAAGTGATTATCAGTGGGTTCAATACAGAAGACGTTGAAGACATTCCTCCTGATTGTAAGTGGATAATAGAATTGATTGATAATCTAAATATAGATGCGTCGTCACCTCTAAGGACTGATAAAAATGCCACATTACAAATAAAAAGAGGCTCAGGTTACCAAACACAGCAACATTAAGCTTTTATTTTACTCTGGTATTCTGTGAGAGCGTGGTTCATCTCTGGTCGAGCCGACTCATTCGTGCTGCCACCATTTTATACTTAGCTGCAGCGTGGCTCTTTCACGTAGAAATGTGTGCGGTTATAATAATATCATATTTATTTATATTAGTTAAATGCACAATACAACAACTGATGTGATTAGAGAATTTAAACCTGAATTTAACTGCATATGAACATACATCTACAAACATGTGAGGGATCTTTCTACGAATTGAAATAGGACGCAAAAATCTGGAATTGTAATTTGCGGCATTCACAGGACGCTCCGAGGACATTTGTCAAACCGAACTTGTCGTTTGAAATATTTCAGCTCGACTGACCCGATTCGTCGGTCGGAAATGATTAAATTGGTAGTAACACCGTTTGTGGTTTTTAACTATTACGACTATTTCATATATTTGAAAATGTTGGACCTAAAGAGAATATAATCACTACGTTGGACCGTCCCATATATTTAAAATATTTACAGTGTAGTGACCACGAATCGACCTATAACGTCACGAGGGTGTCTGTAGTAATTGTTGTAACTGTGAAAATGTTACATTTGACAGTTCAGTCTAAGTATTGTCTGTCAGTTACAGTAGTTAGAGACATCGCACACTCCAGACTTTTTGTATCGGGCGAGAGTTTAGTCGGTTTCTTAACCAGAATTAAAATGTATAAAAGTGCCGACATATTATAACAATTAGTTATCGTCCGATAAATCAGTGTGGTAAGCTACGTGTTTCCCTTCAAACTAAACTGTTGGTCAACTATCGGCCAAATGCTAAATCAGTACTGCTCTCTACGACGCGCACATACACGCCGATTGTTTAGTGGACCAACTCGGTCGATAACATCACTTCGCTCAGAATTTTGGCGCGAAAAAGACGTGCATGCATCAAAATGGCGCTGCTTGTCGAATCATCTATTTTACAGTTGATAAAGGTAGTTGAAAAATGAACTGCGACGTGTTTTTTAAATTGTTTTTACTTTTTTATTTATTTTTAAATTGAAAAACTGTAAAACGTCTGTATATACCCATTTTCATGGGTATTGGTTGAACAGTATATAAATTTATGTTTTACAGTACTTTCTTGTGTTCAGTTACAACAAAGCGGATAGCATTATCTTCCCCATAATAAAATATATAAATACTGATGATCGGTGAAACGGAGTCAAAGTCTATTATTTCCAAACAGATATTATAAAGGCAGTGTTGGCAATTTATATTTTCAAAATTAAATTAAAACCAACTACTAATACTATACTATCGTTTTAGTGAAATATTGAAAGACAGAGTAAAGGTGCGAATTTCAAAAAAAAAATCCCGCACGTCGAGTACTCTGATGTAAATTTAAAGAAAAAGTTGGGGGAAGAAGTAATCTGTCACTGTATACTTATAGGATGCACCCAGTATTCTCGGTTTCTCTTCTTGATCCGTCTCTTTCATTGTATAATAATAATAATGTCCGCCTGACCGAATTTCGGCCACGGCGGTCAGTCTCAACGGAGACTAGCCATCGGCGCAGGACAGGATTTTAGTGCCCAAGTGTATGCGCAAGCACAGGTGCACTCTCTATTCCCACAGTCTCATAGCCCGATGGGACGGTAAACCGACACGACCGAAGAGAGATCAGGCGCAGGACCAACGGCTTTACGTGCTTTCCGAGGCACGGGGGTGAAACACCACCAACTTAATGACTCCGGGAAGCTACTGATAATTTCTTGATGGAAAAACTCAATAACTGATTTTTTGGCCCGACTCAGGATTCGAACCCAGGACCTCATGATCAGCAATCGCACTACAAAATCCACTAGACCAACGAGGCAGTCATTGTATAATAGCAATGAGGGCTAATAATCTTCCACTCACCAGATGTCGCTAGTTATGACTGAGGTAAAGTTTTTGTTACACAGTGTCAGTTAATTGAGAAATTAGTTTTAAATAATAGTTTATCATTATTTAGAGTATTATATTAATACACAACACAATGCGTCAGTGTTTTGATTTTTAATTTTTTGCACATTATAACTCTTTTTTTTAAAAAGTCTGCTTTTAGTTATATTTATAGTTTGGTTTATTCATTTCTAATGTAATTAATATAAAATATAACTAATAATACAGAAAGAAACCTTAAAGATTACACTTTCCTAAGAAATTATCGTTCCCGCTATGAAATCTGTCAAATATTTTACCTCACTCTAAAGTGGCGCCGCCCTAGTGGCAGAAAAAGTTGTGGATGCCCTCATTATATTAACATTTCTGGACTATATTTTATATTTCATTACGCGACTACTCACTTCAAGAGCTGCTTACTAACTACAATTTTTTCGCAAAAGATCAGTTAACTGTTAACTAGTGTGCGCACTCACCACTATAAACTCAACTGTATAATTGGGCCAGTGTGTGATGTCTCCTAGTATTACTTGAAGTGGTTTTTTAACATATTTTTATCAAGTCTAATTATTTTACAATATTTTTTTACGTGGTAGAGCCATGGTCCAGCTATATTAGTAACGACTCCGTGGCGCAGTGGCTTAGCAATGAATTGTTACGCTGGGGGCCGCGGGTTCGAATCCCGCACGGAACAAGTATTTGTATGACCTAGAAATAATTGTTCCGTGTCTGGATGTTTGTCCTCGTGCAATTAATATTTGTAAACTGCCTCCACGACACAGCAGAAAATCCTAGTATGGGGGTAACGTTTAAAAAAAGTATAGTTGTAGCACGAATGGGTCGGCTCGACCAGGGAAGGACCACGTTCTCACAGAATACCAGCGTAAAATAGCAGTTTAACACTGCTGTGGTTCGTATAGTGAGTGTAGAGAATTGGAGACCCTTTTTACTGGAAAAGAAGCCTTCCATCTTAGTCCTCATGGGTGACAACGCATCTGCATTATGATTCTTAATCGAGGATAGATTAAGATGTCTATGGGCCACAGTAACCACTTACCATCAGGTGGACTGTGTGCTCGTTTGTCACCCTCTCCTATACAATAAAAGTAAAAGCACAGTGACATGCTAGCAGAACTTCCACGTGTAAATGAATGGAAACTGTGGGTCATAAACGTAATTACTAATAGCGGTTAAAAATAAAAATGTAGGCTGGATTTTAAAAGTAAAAAATCTAAACTGGACTATATCCGGATTTCAAAACAGACCCAATTTACCACGACGCCAATTTTGTAGTTCTACAGGTTATGACAAGTGAACAAATGTCACTTCAAACGTCTTACAAACAAACGACTTGAAAGTCATTACTTTTTGAAAGCTCCTGCTAGTGGCAGAAAATAAAAGTTGAAATAAAACGATAGAGCTATTATTTAACGAAGAAGATGTTGAAATAATAAAGATTTTTTTAGTGTAACCGACATCTAAAGTGGTGACCGCTCAAAACCGTCCAACTCCAGGCCTATCGTCACCACCTCATTGTTCTCCAAAGTAATAAAATCTTTTAGTAAATGTCAACTTACTAGGTACATTGAAGAGCATTAGCTGATTAGCTACCGTGAATAAAGCTTACGTCAATATCGCTCAGCTGGTGAATAGCGAAGGCGAAGTTTGAACAAAGCGAAGGGCCTTCGATCGGTTTTTGAAGCTTCCATTCCCATTCCATTTCGTGGGTCACCAGTTTTCTTGCAGATGTTTATTAGTTGAAGCATTAAAGCCGTATTTGATGGTGCATGCTCCGAGTCCAAGCCTGTAAAATCCAGCTTTTCCACGAGGCTGCGTGCTATCGCCTACTCTGTTCCTTCTAGATATTATGAATGATAATTATGTTGCATACTAGTAACATTCCTTGTAATGCAAACGACAGCAATGACGATTTTTTATACACTGGCTGGGCTATCTTTAGGGAACATGTGGTTGAGTACCGGAAAATACTTTTGTCTGAACTAGGGGAGACTATGTCCGGTCCAGTTTAACCAATTGGTGGTTACCAAAAGAAGCAGATTTGCGCGTTTACAGCTTAAAAGAATCCCTTTGTCAGATATCCTCAATTTCAAGGCACTTCGTCGTATCTGTTCAATATCAGGAATCCTTGCCATAGACATTTAAAGAGACTTATAGTTCCGGTCACTTATAAGGGAAGGCTAAACTGGCATCTCAAAAGGTTACAAGCGCACGCCATATAGACCCATTACTTCCGCCCTAAATTTCTAGTATTTTATATTTTGTAATAAAAATAAACATTAAAATACGACAGCCAATGTCTTTCAGATAGCATTACGACAACGGCGCGACCTGTCTCTTCAGAGACTAAGCGTGTGTAAGGATAAAAGTCTCCCTCTCTCTATTCCCTCACTCTCACAGTCCGAATGGACGGCTATCGGTACACGACCGGAGAAAGTTCAGGCGCAAGACCAATGTTACGTGCGAGGTACGGGTGTGAAACACTGCCAACTACTACTTCTAAGAAATTCTCGATCAATTAGAATGGAATATCGTGAGGAGTGGAGTATCGCGGTCGTAAGAGGCGATAAGGGGAAACAAATCAGGAGATGGGCAGCAGCGTCTTCCTAATAACGACAAATAATATAAAACTGCAGTTGCCAACCCGCTTGCCAAGCGTGACAACTATAGCAAATGAGGGCATTCTATGGGGAGGCCTACGTTCAGCAACGGATTTATATATATATATATATATATATATATATAGTTCTAAAAATACTATGCAAACAATCAATTAACTTTATCGTATTGTTTTAGATATAAACAAAAATAAATATGATTTGCTTGACGCAACGTCAGTCATGAAGAAAAACGTCAAATGAGTTGCCTTTGAGATCACAGTTGAATGCGGGCGTTTCTGAACACTTCATATCGTAAAAAAGAATCTAGGGAACGCTTGGGATTTAGGGTATGAAAAACATTATGCAAGAGAAATAAGTCTTGCCCTATTTGTAAAATTTAATTCGATGAAATTTCTCTATATCAAGAGCTTAATTTAATTTACATGTCAGTTTTTAAATATATGGATCTTTGATGACTTAAATATTATTACTGTTCATAACATAACCAGTTAAAGTTACAGCCTATATTATATGACCCACTGCTGGGCACAGGCCTCCTCTCATTTCTGAGAGGGTTTTAGGGCAAGGAAATATTGCATGTTGGTGAACTTCACATGACTTCGAACATTTTATTTTTATTTTTTAGACATGACGGTTTCCTCATTTTGTTTTTCTTCGCCGCCGAACATGAAGTAAATCAATATTTAAAATTGTAACTAACAATTTCATTAGGGCCGGCGGGGATTGAACCAGCGTTAACAGCATTTATATCTCGAGTATCGAATTTTTATTTTGTTACTCCTATTTAAACGAATCAAAAGCTTAACTTTTTGCACCTTGTCAGTGTGCTAACGAATATCACAAGCTTAATGCAACACGAATGAATGATGTCAATGAAATGTCTTCAAAAAATTTACATCAAAAACGTAATTGCTTATTTTTCCACCTCTAGAATTTTTTTATCATCCCTGGTGTTGCCGTTCTTCATGAGCGCCGCTTCACTTACTATCAAAATATTTGTATGCTCGCTTGCCCTCTCTTCTATAAAAAGACACACATAACATTCTCCTAAAAATTTTGAGGATATGTTAAAATATGGAATTAAAAAATTACTATCCTTTATTAAAAACAAACAAAGAAACAACAATTTACACTTCACTATACGAAACAGTGAAGTGTAAATCGTTGTTTGAAAACTTACCATTTAATTAATATGTTTCTAACATAAGTCGTAATTAATGAAGAATAGAATAACAAAATGAGTAAGGTTTTATGAAGTATATTTTCTTTTTCTTTGTGATTTTCAGTGGTAATTCTATGATATCGCCGTTACAACATAAATCAGTAACAAAGACACATCACGCCACTCTTCTGAGTCGGGAGCGTGACTTGACTATCGACATAATCATGTCAGGGGACAAAATAAATGACGACAAAAGGGGTTAAGGCAAAGATAAAACGAATGTAAGATACCAACCTCAATCCATTTTATTTATTTCATACATTACATTTATTAATTACTCATTACATTATTGTACGTTCATAAGTTTATAGATACTTTACCGTGTACCTGTATCGCCGACACTAACAAATATGAGGATGAAGTAAAAAATACACTTATTATTTGTTAAATGCGTGACCCGCTATTACAGGATGCATAGATCTTGGATAGTATAGATAGGGCCTTTGTTTTAAAAGCATTATCGTTATATTTATAATAGGTACATAATAGTTTTTAATTTAATTTTTATTTTAATTTTAGTATTTTTTGAGTCAGTTCTGATTTTTTAGATAACCAGTATCTGGCTGATTAATTAGGTTAGAGAATCATATATTCTATGGTGGTAACTGTACGTCATGCGACAGTACAGTTTGGAATCAGCATTTTAGCGAGCCGCTGTTGGGCAAGCCAGTCGCCCCCGTCACGCGCCCTCCTCGGTAGTTTGCCTCGGTAGTTTGCCTAGGTAGTTTGCCTAGGTAATATTCCTAGGTAGTTCCTAGATAGTATCGTAGTTAGTTAACCTGGTAATTAAGACAACAGCTTAGAATTTACGTGACTGTAGTAATTAAGTAATTCAGGAAAGTATTGTGGAAATTATAATACATGCTTATTATATGAACCTTGGATTTTATTCGCACCACACCATCTGGTTTGTAGTATATGAACTAAACTAGAACCAACAAAGATACATAAAATATTCTAAAGTGCGTTTACCTTATAAATTATTATTAAATTATTAAAGTAAGGCTCATTAACGCCAATTTTTAAGTATTTATGAAAAAATTCTTCTACAAGAAGCGTAAAATTTACTTTTTCGTTTATCGCTATAATTTCGCAATGACTAAAAAGGCAATGGTAATCTGATTCTTTATATAGTTTTTATTGGCGACGCGCTTAAAAATCGTTTAAATCTTCATAAAAATAAGTAGTAGTTCATAAATTCATATTTATAATTATTTGCTATTAAAGTGTAAAAGGCACTCCAAATGATAAAGCAATCTATGTTAAAAGCAAATAGATTTAATAGAATGATAAGGATATTCGATTACGCAAGTTCGGGGTTCGATTCTCCGGTCGATAGTTAATCCCACAAAAAGTTTATTTATAGATTAACTTAGAGTCATGTGTTACATAGTAATCGGCTATGTAATACGAATAAAAGTCTTATATTAAATGAGATACTTATTTTAGATAAAATTTCTTTTGTTCTTGTGTAAGTATAAGATACATAATGGCTAGATAAGAATAGCATATGTTAACAATAAACTATAAATTAATAAACTCCTACTGATATGATGAGGGTCATGCACATACTGGTTTTCTATGTTGTATGAGATTTAAACAGTGTCTAAATGATGTATAAATTTTTCTAGATTATTGTGTGTAATAATAGGAAAAGTGCTGTGTTAAGTGTCTAAATTTGTGCCTAAAATAGTAAAATAATAATAAATCTATATAAGAAAATTAAAGTCAAATTAAAGTGTATTAATGATTTCTTATATTTACGCGAAGACTACATATTAAATGAAACTAATTTTTACGGATTTTTTCGCGTTTAATTTAATTTTTTAATTCCCGACGTTTCAGGTGCTTTACAGTACCCATGAACACGGGGGGGAGGGGGACTGAGGTGTATGACGTCCCGATATCATAGTTAGCCCGGCTACCTTCAGTTTTTGAATATTAATTTTTGGTCCGATTTACGCAGAATGAGCTTACAGTATCTTGAAATCTTGAGTTTGTAGGTAATAAAATTAAATCCAAACCCAAGCATACCACTGCAAGACAGCCCCCAGTCCCCGGCGGCACCGCTATTCCTGCCTAAGATGGCGACCATGGTAACGGCAGGCCAGGGGGTGCTAAGAATTTCCGTTTAAGGTTCGATTGCCACCTAAGACGACTCGACCTGGCAACATAAAACACACCCTGAGAACTGACGAGAAAATCTTGGAGTAGGAAAAGGACACATAGACAAGTTGCACTGGAATATTATAGGATAATCCGAGGTCCGAATAGAGGGGGAGGACACGTTAATCCTCGAATCCGGGAACTTGTTCTATCACCGGTAAGGCGACCATTTTACATTTTACTATGGAAAATTTTGCTAGCATATCACCAAGTTTAACACACCTGTGCTATGTAGGCCTGTGATTGTACTAGATCTATGGCTTTCTAGGTACATGTCAATTGGACCTGTCCTCTGTGAAGACATTGGCGGTCATGCGCAATGAGCCTAGGTATAACCTTACTCCTATTTTAACCAGAACTAATGTACATTAACTTGGTCTTGGCAGCATTTACGACTTATTCTGTATCATGTGACCACTTCATAAGAATATTAAAATCGTCTTGTAGGAATTTAAAGAGTGTCGTTGATATTACTCCTAGCCGCGACCAAATAGGTACCAACAGCATACTGGCAAAATTCACTTTGCCTGCTGATATTAAAAAGACTATTAACATAGGTAATTTAGTATAAAAGTCCTATTACCGAGCCTTGTACTGTGCCCACAGATATATTTACTAAGTTTCTCATTGATTCACCCACTTTTACCACTTATTTTCTATCGGTAAGGTAATCTTTACTCCACGTCAGAAATGGTCCCCTTATACTATTATCGTTCAGGCTATCTATAAGTTGATCATGACTAAGTGTATCAAAAGCCTTACTGCAGTCTATCTATAAACGCTACCAATATGTTTTTTTCTCATCTAGATGCTTATAAATGCTGTTAGTAAACAACGTTAATAGCTGAGTGCTATTTTTGTGAGGTTGAAAGTCAAACTGTTTATTAGTAAGTTCATTATTTTATCATAAAAATTATAAATTTGTCTACCAACATAATAGCTAAGATATTTTATTAATTGTAGGTAATATCGTAATAGTAGTCAGACTTGCTTCCCTTTTTATGTATTGGTCTGACAATGCCCGTTTTTAATACTTGCGGATACTTGCCGTTCTTAATACATGAGTTTTTAAGATTTGTAATAGCTGCTTTAACCACTGAACATTTTCTTTTGACTCTCGTATTCCATCAATACCAGGAGTTTTATAAGTGTTACGTATAAGGTACTTAACGATAAAGGACAAATTCTATAATGGAAGTTGGAAAAACGTTTTAAAAAAAGGAAAAGAAGGAACTAGTCAAAGTTATTTTTATCTCCTTAAATGTAAATGTAAAAAAGTAATGTACATTCCGTAAAAAAACGTTTGTCGTAAAAATACAATCAAATCAGCTGCTCGCGACATCGCAGTTAAATAGCAACGTCTCTGAATACTTCATATCGTAAAAAGGAATCTGCAGAACGCTTGAGGCTTAAGGTTTGGCTATTAAAAGTCCAACATTCGTGCTTCAGGCTATACGATAAGCACGACGGAGTTCTAAAAGAAATAAAGTTTTTTTTATCTAACGAGGTTCAAATAAATTTTACTCGCAATAAATATTCTTAATAGTTTACTCCACCTTAAATAATTCTATGTTGGTTGCTTTATTTACTTGGTTAAAATTAAAAAAAAAAAACTTAAAGAAACCCAACACCAACAATTATTAAATTAGCAGGCGGAGGATCACTCTCCATAATCCTCTCAGAAAAAAAAGACACATGTGCTCACCTGTGAGGCTGTTACTCTATTTTTGCCTTTAATCGAACTAAAAAATTAACTGTTTAACAAAGTGAAAGTCGACTTCAAAGAACTAAAAAGAATAAAATAATTTCACATTCTGAAGTCTGCCATATACAATAACTTAGCTTAAGTTAATCTTTTTAACCTATTGAATAGACTAAGAAATATCATAATTTCGTTATTATTCTAAATAGTTACAATAAAAATTTCATCATTTGCGTATGTATATGGATGTGGAGGAAGCGAGAGAGGTCTGTCAGGATCGTGCCAAATGGAAGTCCATAGTCTCTGCCTACCCCTCTGGGTGACAGGCGTGAGTGTTTATGTATGTATGTATGTAAAAATTTCATCTACTATTTTTTGCACCATTATTTTCTACAAATTTACGTAGGGTCAATCTTAAAGTAATACTTAATTAATAAAAATAGAACCATCAAAATTGTTTCAGGCTGGCAAAGTAACGTATATAAAAAATAAACAGACGAATTGTAACGAAATGTAATCCTCCTTTTTTAAGTCAGCTACTGAATTCGGATAAAAATGCGTACGTTCGAATTGTAAGTTTCCTAATTTATTTAATTTGGATAAAAAGCATACAGTTGAATTGTAAGCCACCTCCATTTTTGAAGTTAGCTAATAAAGTCGCCTAAAATGTTGATATCCTTTTAAGTGAAACTTTTTCTTCAAATTTATATGGAATCATCCCTAAAGTATAAATTATTTAATAAAAAAAGAATCATCAGAATCAGTTCACAATTGGCGAAGATATCACGTAACATAATGTATAAAAAACATACAGTCGAATTGTAAGCTTCATCCTTTTTTTGAAATCGGCCAATAAAGTCGGTTAAAATCATAAATATTTTATCACCAAGACTTTATTTTCAAATCAAACTTCTAACTTGACGCTGCACGAGCTGGGAACTATATTTTCTTTTATAATCTTCACCGATCATTAAAGGCTAATTATTAATCCATTGAGTAGAATGAGGGCTTATTATCTTTCGCTCACCAGATGTCACTAATTGGGGCTGAGGTGATTTTTTAACACATTGTCGTTTAATTGTGAAGTTAGTTTTAAATTAAAGTTTATCAGTGTCTAGAGTATATATATTAGTAATTTAATTTTTCTACATTTAGGAATATCCGTAGTTTGATTTATACATTTCTAATCTAATTACTACAAAATATAACCAATATAACCAAAAGAAACAAATTCTTATATTTTCCTTCAAATTAACTATCCCGCTATGAAATCTATCAAATATTTCACCTCATTCCAGAGTGGCGCCGCCCTGGTGGCAGAAATATTCGTAGATGCCATACCCTGGAGTCATGCAAGTAGAGACACACGGTGCGAATGTTGTTTAGTACAGTATAGTTAAATAGAAATATCGCGTTTTCTAGTGTGTGCTTTTGCGTATTATTTTTACTAAATTAATATTTACCATCAAGAAAAGCATCGCTTAGTAATTTCTACGACAATAACTGAAAAAAAATATTTTGAACGTTTGCAAAAATTTATTCGTCGTTTAATGGCAGCGTAAGAGGGTCTACTACCTCACATTATTCCGTTGTTATCGCAAGAGGCGACAGAGAGAAATAAAATAGGTTATAGTAGCAAATACCTAACTAGAAATAAAATTCTGGACTACATTGGATCATAGTTTCAGCAACGATATCTGCTGTGTGTAATAAAATTTAAAAAAAAGTTAAACAATTTGCGGCTGCCATCCCATCTGCAAAACGTGGCAACTATAGCAATTATTGCTCCTATGAAGCAATTTATGAAGGTGACCTATGACTAGCAGTGGGCTTTTGATATTCCTATGAATCAATTAATCAATACCTAGGCAATTTATAAGTGTTGCTTGGAAACGTAATGTCTTCGTGCTTAAATCTAGTACATTTAAGAAGCATATCTCATCGTTTATATCAAGTAAATTGTTCTATAAATTCCCGTACGTCTTTGTAAACCAAATATTTTTAAGCTCGTAATTATGAATTAAAATTTTAAATTATCTTTATTAAGGTTATCTGCAGTCCTCTTTACACGTCATGTAAAGATCAAAAGGCGATGACACAGATTCCCTCATTCCGTCTTATCCTTTGGAACTTAGGACGAATTTGAATAGATAGGTGCATAATGATATAAAATACCCCCATATCACAGTTTCAAAACTTGCTTAGAGTGGATTGTTAGTAAACCCAATTCAATTTTTCTGCCGACTTCCAAAAAGGAGACGGTACTCAATTCGACTGTATGTTTTTTTTATGTGTGTTACCTCATAACTTTGTACTGGGTGAACCGATTTCGATGATTCTTTTTTATATGAAAGCTAATACTTCTCGTGTGGTCTCATATGAATTTGATCAAGGTCAGACCAATAGTTTTTGAGTTATTCTTAATAACTTATATTAAAGTCGGCAGTACAAAATTTTTAATTTTAAATAATTCTGCTCACATAGTATAAGCATGAACTGAAATAATTGAAGCAAAACTTCCGGGAAACACTGCCCGTGATTGCGGCGGTGCCTCAAAATGGCAACTTCTGGCCAATTAAGAGTTTTTAACAATTAACTAGTGGCTGCGACGCCTTGTTTACCTCTCGCTATTCACTCTCGGAGCACTCGACTTTTAATTTTAACAAGCATTTTTAAAACGTTTAAGCTTCGTTTTTTTTTTATTTTACAAAAGTTTAATGCTAACGGTAATTAATGTGTCGTATATAATTTTAGCTCTATTTTCAGCAATCGAATTTTGATGGACTGTAATGATGTGATTACGTTGATTATAAGGCTGAGGGCTAAATCTGAATGACAGAGTGAGAAAATGTGTGATAAGGGAAGAGTGTGGTTTGCAAGATGATGTTGTGACTAGGATTAAGAAAGGAATGCTTCGGTGGTTGGGTGATGTAGAAAGAATGAATGAGGGAAAAAATGACAAAGCAAATTTATGTTGCAGAGGTGAACGGCACAGTCAGGAAAAAACGCCCTAAGCGAAAGTTTATCGACCGAATTGGCGATATATTGAAAATGTGCCAAATCAAGAGTACCCTTATCCGACGATCGGGTATGCGTAGGTATATGGATGTGGAGGAGGTGAAAGAGGTGTGTCAGGATCGTGCCAATTGGAAGTTCATAGTCTCTGCCTACCCCTCTGGGTGACAGGCGTGAGTGATTATGTATTATGTATGTATGATTATACATTTTTACGGGCGTTTTAAAATATATTTAAGGATTTGACATTAATTTTTAATTAGTCAAAGTATAGCTATGTGGCTATGTGGGTAATACCAGCGTAAAATAGCAGCCCGTGTTCCGTATAGTACCGGACCGAAGACCATTTTTACCATTATGTGACAAAGCATTTGGATTTTGATTCTTAACCGATGCATAGAATTTAAAAGAATTATTTTTATTCCTTATAGATTAATACATAATACTTATGTATTGATGGTATTTTTTTATATTTACCACGATGATAGATATATCTTTGTAACTATGGGCCAAGGCTAAGGTTAATCTACTCCTATTTCTCTTATTTTTACATTATCAGTAGAACTAGATTAACACCCATTCTGCTTTCCTGTCCAGCGAGCAGTTTGGCGAATGGCTCTGGGGGAGAGTGCAGGTAATGTTGATCCCCAAGGCAAGTGTGAGGAACTCCTCTTCAAGGAAGATCTCTTTCTTTACATGATTTACGCCTGTTATTTGGTCTGATTCAATAGGAAACAGACAGAACAGAAACACTCAAACGATCCTCATTTTCTTTTCTTTTTACCCCATCCCCTTAACTTATCTTAACCCAATCTAAGGTGTTAAGCTTACCGTGCCGATTGATGCATAGCTGGGGGTAGTCCAGTAGCAAACGGTGCCTACTCGAGAAAAGGGCGATTTGATTCGTAGTTTAGCCCTTTCCACGCCATGCGGGGATCTGCCGGGGGTGATTGAATTTTTCCCTAACTAATCGTGAGAGCAAAATGAACGAAGATCGACATTAGGATATAATAAGCTCTCCTTTATTGGAACTGACTACAGGTCTGGAAGAGGCTATTTTATATGGCTGAAACCCTACGCCCCAACCTAGGACGAGCTTAGAAGTGGAGGGAACGTCTACAGCCGAACCACAGTCGGAAACGAACCAGGGAGGGGACAAGAAAAAGTTCACTAGGCCATATAAGCCTAGTGGGGCAGAATGGAAGAGAAACCGAAGACTGATAGCAGCTTAGATAGGAGCCGAAAAGGCCCTCTCTATCTGCCGAAAACCCTGGGACGGAATTCCTCTGCCCAAACCTCCCCAGTTCGGAAGGCGAAAAATCGCAGTTGGTCTAAGGATGAGTCCCCCAAAGACCAGCCCATGATATCTGTGAAGCTGGCAATGGGGCAGAAGAAGCTCAGTTTCAGTGTCGTAGCTGGCTCCACGCGTGTAGGAATTCGCAATTCGAATGCGTGGAGCAGATGCAGCTGGTCCACCAAATACTAACGCAGGATATTGCTAAGACGGCCTGTGGAGCGCAGCCGGGAATAGGACAAAAATTTACGGGTTTCACCCACAAGCCAGGTTGGATTATGGAACGTGCCTCAATAAGGCAAGCCAGGACTGGATTGAAGATGAGATCAGAAAACTGAAACCCTGGCCGGAGACAGAGTTTTCGATAATATCCGAGAGCTGCCTAAGGCTCAGCTGGGCATCACCTTTCTACCCCGCAGCGAAGCTGACTCCTGAGAAGAGGTGGCTGTGCTGTTGAGGGCATGAAATGAAGGGCTCCATACCGAGCTCTGGAAATTCCTCCACCATAAGTACAAGAAGAATGGGTTTCTAGTACCTTTTCTCTAGAAAACCCATCGGCGAAGGCTCTCCTGGCGACAGGCGGCAGACTCTTCCTTGGCTTTAAGATGATAAATTTAAAGGTCAGGGTAGGTTCTGACGCGTCATTGGAGCCTCAACCGCCCCAACTCCAATTCCCTCAGCCCTCCACCTCAAAGGGCGAGACTGACGTCATCAGCGAGAGTGACTAAGACCCAAGGTGCTGATCTAGCTTCGGCCCGAAGGGCTCCGTTGGTGTAGGCCAGGGGTAAGGAAAATAGAGGTAAGAGCAGGAGGTAGAATGGTACGGCGGAGCTCAAGAGCGCCAGTAAAGAATGTCTTACTGAGGACGACCTCAGCAGGCGAAAATGACCCCTGCTCCCCCACGCCTATAAATGGCTAACCCTAAGGGTAAGACGAGAGTTCTCCAGGCAAATCTTCACAATGCAACAGCTGCTTCTGCCGTAGTGGAGGTTGCTTTTCAGAGGACAAAATCGACCTCGCCCTCATTCAAGAGCACTGGGGGACAACGGTGAAGTTCTGGGATTGTCGGCTGCCGGTAAGATCCTATTCAATACTAAAGACAGTAGACGCAGCACTGTGTGCTTGCTTGTCACCCTAACTTCTATGTAAAAATTCCATTGCTTGGATCAGGCGACTATGGAAAATGTGAAGTACATCTCATGCATTCGATATATGGCGGTATAACCACCTAAAATACTGTGATAAATATAAATCTTAATTACTAAATTAGTGTGGATACATTCCTTGAAATCTGAGCAGGTTAATATATATTTTTTGGCTCCCAATGAGTAAAAACCATTATTAGATGGAGCAGCGGCCTGATAAGGTTTGTAAAGAGGATAATGGTGATACACGGCTGGCGCTTGCGGTTATGCAGCTGGCTGATAAAAGTGTAAAAGTATATTGGCTACCAGAATTAACATCACAAAAATAGAAATTTCGTTATAGTTGTAAGTGACGAGGGGAAATTAAAAATGTTGTAGAAACGATTTCAATATAAATAAACCTAGCCAGCTAACAGCATAGCAAAGTGGCGAAGCAATCAGCTTTGTAGCGGTTTCTAACGGTTGCCGTTGAGCAATCAGATTCAAAATAGGAGGTTCAGATGCCTGGGTGATCAGTAATCGATTGCTGAAAACAGAATTTGAAAATTCGAAACCGTTCTCGAGATAATTGTGGGACAGACGGACATACGGACAGATGGACAGACATCGTGAAATCAATAAGTGGCTTCGTAAGCTTCGCCACTTAATAAATTGAGAATATTATCAATGTAGTCGATTAAAGTCAATTAAATACGCATTATTATGGACAACTCAAAAACTACAGGTCTGATCTTGACCAAATTTATATGGGACCACATGAGACGCACCGACTATCAAAAAAAAAAGAATCATCAAAACCGATTCACCTATAATAAAGTTCTGAGGTAACACTTATTATATGTATATATATTATATAATCGATATCAGAACCTCTTCCTTTTTTGAAGTCAGTTGAAAAGAAGAAAATTATTGCAACAATTAATTGCTTATTCAAGACTATTCCCAATATATCATTCTTTCTCTTTATAAAAAAAAAACTAGTGACGACGAACTTACAATCCACTGATGGTGGAAATGAGCACTAGATGTCATTTACACCTGCAAATAGTTTCAAACAAAGAAGGCTACTAGGCCTATTGCTATTTTTATGTACCTTAAATACAAATTAAAAGCTAAGTACTTATAAGCTTAAACATTTGATAATAATAGTTACTTAATTCTTCTCAAAGAGTAGAGATAAATCAACTTTTTCAATATTTGCATAAGACTAATTTCAACTGCAACGATTGAAGGATGCATCACATTCGTGTGGAAACGTCGACGAGAGAAATTTCCAATAAGGCGTAAAATGAATCCGAGTAAATGAGCTTTTCGCTGGATTTACTGGCCGTTTAGAATTGGCGGGAAATCGAAACTTATGTAATTTTAAATATGATGTTAGAATTTTCTCGTCACTAATAAATTCTAATACAAATTCAAATTCTATATTTTCGATTTAATATGTAAAAATGTTTATTTAATATATTTATAAATATTATAACTTAACCGTTTTCAACAGCTTTCAAATATATTTACAAATACAAATACTGAAATACTCATTATTATTGTGGTAACTATTCCAAAATCTGAGGCAATATATCAGTAAGGCCTCTGTTGAGCAGTGGGCTTTTATAGGCTGTAATGGATGTAAAAGCGCAGCCCTCTTTTATTCAACTCTCTCTCTCTCTCTCTCTCTCTCTCTCTCTCTCTCTCGCTCATTAGTACATTTCATTTTTATTTTTATCATTATTTTAGACCATAAATGTAAAGTAAGGACTTAAATCAATGAACCTCATTTAATATTTTGAAAAAAAAATTCATAGATACAATTAAAAAAGTATCGAGGATAGATGTAGATGTCTTAGGGCCACAGCATCCACTTAGCATCATATATATATATATATAATTATATTTTTATCTTTCATGTCATTAATATTCATATTTTAAAACTTAACTATTCGCGGAGCATATATTATGATTTCACTATTATATCTTTGCAATGCATACAAATGGTAGATACTAAAATAACATGTATAATCTAATGTATGTAAACAGTAAATACTTGTTACGTGATACAGTTAATAACTTGAAGTTATATGATTTATTAACATACATTTCTAAGTTTGCATTATTTACATTTAGTTCCGTTTTCTCGACTTTCCATTATAAAATTACAATAATGACACAATATAAATTCCGTGTGAGTTAAAAAACAATAACAAACACCAATAACAGGAAAAAAATTGTGCGGTCGGGAGAGTCCGTCAGGGACGAAGATCCTTAGATTATTTTTTAACTCTAAACGTGATTTAATAATATGTAGATTTGTATTGATGTATTTTATGTATTTTTTTTTTCACTAGTTAATAAAAATTAAATATAAATTTCTATTTTTATTAAGGTTGCTCCGACAATACCAAGCAAAAAAAATATGTATAAATTAATAATTTTAATAAAATTAAAAAATTTGATATGTAAATTAATTATTTAGATTTAGATGTCAATTAGCTTTATTTAATCGAATTAATTTTATTATTTAATCACCAACAAAAATAAAAATCCCGTGTGAATTAAAACAATAACAAAAAATAAGTTTAAGTAATATGTACACGTGTTTAGAATTGAGGTTATACAGCTGACCGCGCCACAGAATAAATAAGTACAGAAGTTGCACTTTTTTGATGTTGGCTGCTTGCCGACGTTTTAATAGCCTACATAATTATTATTAATCAGATAACTCGCGCACGCAAACTAAATAAAACTTTAACGCTGCGCGCGAGGGTTCGTATTACTTTGCATCTTTTCTCCATACTACGTCACAACGGACTTTCCGTGGTTGCTAAGGGGTGTTAATAAAGAGTAAAAAAATACATTGTAAAATGGTAAGTAACTTAGGTAAAGTACATATGGTGACTATAATCGAACATATTATCTACTATATGAGTTCTGTGATGCTCAACGCATGCAACTTGCAAGGCCATTAGTCGGGAATCACGATGCTTGATTCGTATAGAAACACATAAACCTGAAATACGATTCCTAACAGAAATATGATCGTAATCTATTTAGTTGAAAACAAACAAAATTTTAATTTCAGTATTTTGTGCTATTATAACTTAAAATATTATAATTACAAAGACGAGTATGTAAGTAGGTACTTGCGTAGTGAAATAAATTTCAACTAAGTTTTGTAATTAAGTATTTAGGTCGCTATAAGTACCTATCTAACTAAAGAATGAAATAAATTTACCTTTCATTATCCTTCGGTAACTCAAAAAATGATATATCTGAATACTTTTAATTGCTCATTAAGCATCTATTCCCGCAACAATACAGTAGGAACGACGTTTGGCCATTATAATTTATCAAATAAATAAGTAATATACATAAATATTATTCTTAAATTACATGGAAACTTTTTCAACTATTGTATCCTACAATTAAATATACTAAACACAAAAAAAAAACTATTGCGACGAGTATTTCATCAAGTAGGGTGGATGCCCCTATTACCAGCCTTTTAGTGTCAATTTCAACTTTAAAAATTCCTGCTATTTTAATTAAGGCACAATATTTTTAAACATTTGTTTGAATCGATAGGTTATTTATCTATAAATATAATTAACATTTATTTACAATCATATTATTTCAAGAACAATTTTAAAAACGACGATAAGCAAAAAAAGGCGTTATGGCTCAAATGCCAGCCACCCTGTACCGAATGTCGTCCTTTTGTGTACTTAATGCCAGCATAACATAGGGTTGTGCCTTTTGAGTTTTTGTATGAACTGTACTAAAACTGTACTGTACTATTGTAGGTAACTTTTAATTTTGAATCTGCATGTGACAAACATGGGATATTATTAAGGCAGACGACAACATTATTTTATTTTAACGTTTTACTACTTAACTTAATATGTTTTAGTTTAAGGCAGTTCAATCAATTAAAGCAAATTATGATTAAATATTATGTAGTATATCGATTTCTAATAATTTAATCATCCAAGTTTTCAAATCATCATCGTCATTACAACCTCACACAAGTCCACTACGGATCATCTTCCTCCATAGACTGCCACAAAGCCTGATCCTAAACCACTTTACTTGTAATGAGTTTTTCATTTATGTTCTAAGTTGTAATTGGTATTACTAAGTTATAGTTTTTCCTAATCTATACAAATAAATAAAATTGGAAATGTCTGTTTCTAATGTCAAAATAACAGCTTTTTTACTAAATGCATATGAAAGTATACACGGTACCTATAACAAAAACATAATTTTTTAAAAAAAATCTGTCTGTCTCTTTGTTCCGGCTAATCTCCTAAACAGCTGGACTGATTTCGACGGGACTTTCACTGATCGATAGCTGATGTTATAAGGAATATACTTAGGCTAATTATAAAATATAATTAGGGTTCCACGCAACATAATTAAAACTCTAAATTAAACGCGGGTGAAGTCGCGGGGAATAGCTAGTATATACTATATTTATTGCTTGTTGTTTCTTCTTAAAAAAATTATTGAATAGATAAGCTGTCCTTAATATACACCGAATGTCGGATAGAAAAGCTAGTACATCTTTTGCTAAACTTTAAAATCTAAAACCAATTTTAAAACAGAGGAATTGATCATAGCTCCCTTAACTATAAAATAAGTTATGATATAATTAATAGTATTTATTTCAGTTTATGACAGCCCTGATTTATATTACGTGGCTGAAATTAGATACTTCTTATTAGGTACGTCAAACCAAATAACAGCCGGGCGGCTGACATTATGCACTCCATACATTTCGTATATCTAATTACAGCCCCATTAATTTCCACTAAAAGAAAATAAATAACTTTAAAATTTTAACAAAAATAACTGCATTACTATGTCTATAGTCATATTCATACAAATCACAAAGCCTATATATGAGATAATGTAAAGTAAGCATAATTTTACCGGGATCATTACTTGGAAAATGAGCGTTTTTCGTCGCGTACGTGTTTTGATTTTTAATTTAACACTGTTAGGTTTAAAACTGTGAGGTAATATTTGAAATATACTTTCCTCTAGTTACGAAGAATTTTTAGGTGACAGTATTTGTAGTTACGACTAATAGAAATCTTATTTACGAAGTAAAAAGGTTGGAATAAGGGGCATGGCTGGTATTAGGGGCATCCACCCTATTTACAAACAATTATTTACGTAAACAGCGTTAAATAAACTTCAACATTCAATCGCTTAGAGCGTGCTAGCCCCGACTGCGATCTACCCCTGGGGCAGCTCGCGATTGTAGGTAATTATATCACGCAGGTAGCAAGAGTGACAGAGGCCTAACCGCGCACAGTGCCTGCTACTAGAATCTCGATATGCGCACGAACACACCTATACAACCGTATATAATATAAAGAGACACAGAGGAAGCGAGGAAAAGGAGGGGGCACAACGCTTCTTTCCTTACGTGACGATTTTTGCCAGTTCCCTCTACTGTAAGCCGCGTAAAAATTCATTCCAATAAAGAGTTAAATTATTGTAGTTCCACGACGGAGCACAGGCCTTATTGTTGACTGCGAGGACTAAAGGACAGAGGAGAGCACTGTCCTTGAGCGGATTGGCGGATTTCACCTCGGAAAATTTTATTTCTCAAACTCGACTGTTCCGATGACCGACTATTGTTCTGCACGACGTTTTCCTTCACCACCAAGATTGTGGCAAGTTAGTTCTTTAAATTATTATTTTTTTATTTAACAATTCTACGGCAGTGTCGTTGGGGATCGAATTTAAATAGTTCGAGTACATTGAATTTTACAGTTAGCAATTACCCAAAGCTAGCACTAGTCACGATTTTATGTAACAAAATAGCCGTGGTAACAAAGTTACCTCAAATGTTAAATTGGTTGACTTATTGCTGACCATAAATAAGTCCTCTCGTCTATTTAACACGTCTGTTGTTCGTTAATGAATTCAATAGGTGGCTGGCAATAACTTACATTAACGACCACTTAAGCACTTCTTTGGAACCTAGCCCAGCGAAGTTAGATTTACGAGTATTTCAGCTCAGTTTGTTGTATATAAAGTTAGTTCAATAAATTTTGTCTGATTTATAAGAAAATCAAATAAAAAAAATTTTTGAGCACGCGTTCAATATTTGACGTTAAACATTGTTAAAATAAATCAAAATGATTATGATTTACAATATTTACCTTAATAGGAACATAAAATAAAAGTAATTTAAAATGTTTTATCGAATTTAAAATAAATTTATTATTCATTTCTAAAAGTTACTTACGCGTGATTTACAGCAACCAAGTCTTAGGTCCCTAAGACCTTGTTTGTTTAACCTTAGCCGGACCAATACACTACTGCTACTACTAATACCAATATATATATATATATATATATATATATATATATATATATATATATATATATATATATATATATATATATATATATATGATTCAAGCATTGGAAAGGCCTTATAGACTTTAATATACGAGTACATAGATGGGCGGTATATCATATGGTAAAGATGTAGTATAGAGAGGTAAAGATATAGAGAACCGGTATAATTGCAAGCTTTGAGGCATTCTCTCTCAGTACTCAGAGGTGAGATCGCATCTATTTTCTTTATTTGAAGTTGGCTGCAGGTATCCACGGGCTACAGAAACCACTTATCAGGTTATTTAGCTAAGTTTTTTGTTATTTCCATTTAACAAAACAATTATTAACATAAATAAAATGCAGCATATCTAGTCCTGCGAGGGGAGCAGCGTCAACATAGCGAGACATCTGGTACTACAATTGTCAATCCACCTGCCAAGCGTGATGATTAAAGCACAACATCCCTACAACAAGAGTCCCATGTCCAGCAGAAGGCAGAAGGACACGTGAAAACCCAGCAATATATTAAATACGCAGCAAGATTATTCCCTATAAGCAGTATGACTGTTCACACCTGTAGCACTACCAATAACAATAGAAACGATATAAAATATTTTATACAAAAGCAGATAACTCGACTCTAACCAAAAAAAATTAAATGCTTATAAAGTTCCCTTACTCATTACATGCAATCAGAAATCTTATTTAAATTAGGGCCGAAATTTCAATCCTCGGATAAAATTTATTTATAGAGTAAGATACAATATAAACAAATTAAAAATTTCAGTTTTATGAATTAAGTAGTTTAAATGATTCACTTTTATGTTCAGTCACTTTATTAATTTTATAAACGGATAACTTTTACCCGAAGACTACAAAATCAGTCCTTAATTTGACGAAGTTGTTCACTTCTTGTTTATTTGAAATAGTCAGCTATATATATGGTTTGTGGTGTGTGGTGTAAGTGAGGAATGTGATACTTTGAATGCTACATAAATAATGTAATATCTACTATATAAAATTAATGTTTATTTGTTCGTATTTCATGCACAGCTATACCGTTCATCAGATTACGGTAAAACTTTGTCAACTTATTGTTTTTAACAACTTGTTCAAAAGTTATAGGCATAGTTTAATTAACTTACAGTAGGTGACGTGCGTATCGTTCCGACAAATACACTATTTGAAAGTTATATTATAATGACATATAATTCAATTTCAGTATATGAATTATCATTCCTAAAACAATATAACTCTTCCAATTTTTTTTAGGTATATTTGAAAGATATATTATAATGATATATAATTCAATTTCAGTATATGTATTATCATTCCTAAAACAATATAACTCTTCCAATTTTTTTTATAGGATAAAGGTGACAAACGAGCACACAGTTCACCTGATGGTAAGTAGTTGCTGTGGCCCATAAACATCTTCATCCATCCTCAACTACGAGTCAAAAAGCAGAAGCGTTATCACCCATGAGGACTAAGATAGAATGCCTGGATTCCAGTAAAAGGGATCTCTGGTTATCTACACTCAGCATACGAAACACAGCAGATAATAAATAAGCAGCAGCAGCAAAGAAAAAAAAAATATATATATATATATATATTATTTCATGTTATTTATATTCGTATTTTAAAGTTTGATTGTTCAATTGACTTAAATTTCTGCTATTTTACAATCCTGTCCATACAATTATTGTCGGGAAGAAATCGCTTTCAATGATGGCACCACCCGTTGTATTAGATATTTTGTATTTTTATTTAATTGACTTCTCTTTTTTAGTTTGGTGTGTGCATAAAAAATTATATATACTTTACCTCTATCTATTTATTTATTTAATACAAAAGTACATTTTCCAAATACTAGTACTCAATGTGAATACTGAGAACCTAAGTGTAAAAGCTGCAATTTACTAACCGTGATTGAAGGATCAGCACATCGCGGGCCACTTATCTCGTCTAAAATATTCCATTCACGTGGAAACGTCGACTAGAGAAATTTCCAATATGGCGTGAAATTGAGCTGCATTAATGAGTTCTTTGTTGCAACACGCTGACCGTGCAATGTTCTTTGAAACGGCGTTTTAAACGAGATTTGAGAAAAATGCATTAAAAATTATTTCGCTGGCCTCCTTTTGGAATTGATTACATTGTTTATATATGACAGAATTCAACTAATAAACTCAATTGATATTTTTCTAAGTAGAAGTAGGTTATCAATTCGACTGTATTTTTTGTATGTATATATGGTACACGATATTTTGCCAACTGTAATTTAAATTTGAAGAATTTTAATACCACAATAAAATTAAAATAAGGAATGTAATTTTCAGTGTTGCTATTCAGATGTCATTCAAGACCTTGAGGCTGTGATGTTGTTTAGTCTACTCAAAGGTTTAAAATATATAGGAATAAAATAATTTCCAACTAATTAAACAGTTTCTGAAATCAATGCATTTTTTTAATTCTACGATACACAATATCTTAGCAGAGATTTCAGAAGCTAAACAATATTTTATTGTTTAAAAAATGTTTCTTTAAATTAATAATTAAACTATAAATGACAGACCGGAAATTTTAAATGTTAAGTCTGTTCATATTACTAAATATACGTAAGTTTACCTAGGAAACCTTAGGATACCGAATATTACTTCAACGAAGAGATCAATCAATAAATCAAAACCACCATTAGTGAAATATTGACATATAATATTATTCAAAATAAAAAGAATGCTTCCAAAGCATATTCCAAGAACTAACATACGGAACTGAGACCTGGTTCATTATATTATAAAGAAGCCGTAGCCTAGTATTTCTCGTAGCGGAGCGCTACGATCGGCGTCTTGCCTCTACGGCCCCTCTTGGCTCTATGACATACATAGGATATGCCAGAAAGTTCGCGTTGATTCAAATAGCTAGTAGTATAACCTTGCTTACTCCAAACGTAAAATGCCAAGCCGTATATATCCAAACATTATAGATCAAATTGTAGAATATTTTTTATCAATAATATATATAATAATAATATCATTTAACTTAAGAACCATGCTGCTGTTATACTATGGATTGGCTCGACCGGGGTAGGGCTACGCTCTCATAGAATACTAGCATCGAATAGCAGCCTGATACTACTGTAATTCGTAAGGTGGTTGTAGAGAACCGGGTCTATTTTTACTAGTAACGAGGCATTCAATCTTAGTCCTCAGGGATGCTGTGGTCAAGGAAGTTACGAATAAGCTTTTGTTCAAAAGATTGGTTGCCTTCCTCGTTTTATATATGTAATATATCATATATTATATGTGTATTTTTAATATATATATATATATATATATATATATATATATATATATATATATATATGTGTGTGTGTGTGTGTGTGTGTGTGTTGTTTATGTATTGTGTAATTATATAATGCAATTAGGTAGTTTTGTAATGTGTAATCTATTTATTATAGCTGAACTGTTTTATTTATAACGTATGTTTTATTATTGTCCTTAACTTGCACCTGCCAACATCCTTATTTATTCAGTTTTTCGTCAGGTAGACTGGTAAAGAATGTCATATGTGTATTGCAATATATATTTATATATAAAAAATAAACAAATGAAAACGCATCTGTATTTTAATTTTTAATAGACGATTGATGCAGATCTCTATGGGCCGCAATATCTATTTACTATCAGGGGAACTGTATGCTTACTTGTCACCCATATTCCTAAAAAATACTTTGTTTTTTGGAATATTATTTCCGTAAGTTGATTATGAAATGAACTACTTGTATACTTCGTAAGTTATTATGCAACACGTTACACAAACCTGCTTACAACGTCTAATAGAAATAAAACAGGATATATTGCGTCCAACAGCAACCAACACGTGTGCTACATGCTGAAATAAAATAAAAAATAAACAATATTACGCAGCGGCAACCTACGGATGTGGAGCCATAATCAAAACAAATGACACGCGAGTGCCGGGATTACGCCTCATGACATTACTTACCACATAGCGGTGTTCGTTAAAGTCTTGAATTACATATATATATATATATATATATATATATTTGTGTATGTATGTATTAATAAAGAACTTTATGTTTTTAAAGTAAATAGCATTTTATTGTGTACTTTTTAATAGAATTAAGGTGACATAGAAGCACACAATCAATCCGACGGTACGTGGAAGCTATCGCCCATAAACATCTATAAGTACGTCTGTCTTCGATTAACAATCAAAGCGCAGATACATTGTTACCCCTGAGGACTAAAATGGAATGCCTCATCAAACCCAGCAGCATTAAGCTACTATTTTAATACGCTTTCATTAGCTAGATATGAGACATGTGACGAAATTTCTGCATGTGATTGAATTGACTTGTAATTTCGCACATTTATCAAGAACCGATGACAATGCAATAATTTAAATAGTTTGTCCCATTATCATTGCCAGAATTTTTATAAAATAAATAACTAATGCCCTACTTTTATAAATACAATACATTAGCATAAACAAAATATCAAATAGCGACGTAGTTCTAGAATCGCTTTTTAGGATATCAAGAAAGTATTAAGATTTAATGATTTAATAATAGTAGTAGTAATTAATATTTTTACGAAATATTTTCGCTTGATTATTTTACATTTTTTGAAGCCTTATTAACTGCTTTATTAAATGTGTAATTCACTGCTTACTCAATTAAATTATCTAAGAATCTTGCAACAACTTTCACGGTTAAAAAATCGTTCGGTTTATTTTATATTGAACATATTGCAGCAGCCTATACATGATCCTCTCGCAATCCGTCACGTTCATTTGAGCTATGGACATTACCTGACTGACACTTGTTATCGCTTTAAGCCAAAAAATATGTGGTACCTATAAAAATGCAAATCTGTTTTGAAAAACATTAACATTAGCATATAATAAACTTTCGAATATTACACAGCACTAAAAATATAATATCTTTGATTTTCCTGTAAAATAAGGAAAATTATTATTATGGTATACTTAAAACGAAAATAATTATTTAATTTATTGCCTATATAAACGCAAAAATTGAGGATACAGTTCAGAAGCAAAGAACAATATGTTTGCGTGCATGGTGCACGCAAACATATTGTTCTTTGTGATAAAAGATGGGATAATATCTACATACTTCTTCAAAAATGCCTTTTGATTTTTTTTTAACAAAATGTTTTTCTAATAAAAAAAAAACACTTGTAAAACGTCTTCACAATTCAGGACTAAAACAATCATTATTTCCTTATAGGAATTATAATTATTAACTAAGATAACTAATTACCGTGTAGTGCCCGTGTAAGAATATCCACTACCCCATATCATCATCCCGTGGGTGTCTTAAGAGGCGACGAAGGGAAACAAGTCAGAAGATTGGCTGCTGCCAATCGTCATACAACGACTAAAATAAAAAACTGCGGTCGTGAAACCGCTTACTAAGTGTGGCAACTATGACAAATACCCCCCTATGAAGCAATTTATGTAGGAGGTATCTGTTCAGCAGTGGACTTTAATAGGTTGTAACGGTAACGGTAACGGTAAATTTTCCTAATAGGAAATAATACTTATATTATTTTATTTACATTATTTTAGTGGAATAATTTACCGGCATATTTTTAATCACTCAAGAACTTGAGTGGCAGCCTCGTACCGGTAGGCGAAGTGTAGGCGACCCCCCTAGGAGATGGAGTAACGACCTGGTAAGACATGCAGGAAGTCGATGGATGCAGGTGGTTCAGGACCATAGTTTGTGGCATTCCTTGGGGAGGCCTATGTTCAGCAGTGGACTTATGAAAGGCTGTAATGATGATGATGATGATATTTTTAATAAAATGAAGATTCAAATGAACTTACAGTCCACCTGATAGTAAGTGGTTGTGTAAGTGTAGTAGTAGTGCACCTGATAGTAAGTGGTTGTAGTAAGTGGCTGATAGTAGTGCAGTAGATGGACGCCTGCAGCCAACTTCATACAAAAGGCTACAGATACGTTGTCATCCCTAATGACTTAGATGTAATGCATGAGAGCCTGTAAGTGTGCTGGCTATTTATGTCCTTCAGTTCGGAACACAGCAGCGCAAGCACTAACATTTGACGACAGAATTAGGTAAAAAACTAGCACCTACCGAAAAGAGCCGGGGCAGCTCAGATGGTTAGCACTCGCTGCAAATTTCACAGTACGCGGGCAACCCGGGTTCGATCCCCCGCCGGCACTAATGAAATTGTTAATTGCAATTTTAAGTGCAGATTTACCACATTCTCGGCGGTGAAGGAACGTCATGAGTAAACCTGCATTTCTGAGAAATAAGAAAAAATATTTCGCAGACCATGAATTTCGCCAATACGCATTGGGGCAGCGCTGTGGACATTTTCTTGCACTAAAACTTGCCTCAGAAACGAAGGGAGGCCTGTACCCAGCTCTGGGGCTAATCTCTTTTAACTTATCTATCGAAACCCGATAGGCGGTAAATGAGTCTTCCCTTTTAATAAATTAATAATATAATTTCTTTTGTGCTATTCTGTCATCAGAAAGATGCTGCTGATATAAATAATCACTCACAGCAAGCACTGATAATTGGTGGCAGAAATTGGTAAGAGGGTGGTGTCTACTGAAACGGACTCCTAGGAAAACTAATTCTACCGCCTAGAGGAATGATTTACATACTCGTAGTATAAACGTAAATAATTTCTAATAAAAGAATGCAGGACAAATTTTACCCCGTTAAATTTTCTTTGAAACTCAAGTGAAACCGCGAGCAAGAGCTTGTGAAATGAAGAGAATATATTTTGTGCTTTTAAAGAAAAACTTTACTGTCATCTTTGTGAATTCATAGTAATTTGGTTTGCAAATTGTATCTTTTTACCCCCTAATGACCACTTTTTTAATGTTAATCTAGCATTAATTGCTTCAAGCATTTGTAGTGTCCGATTACCATAATCTGTTCTTATCTTAATTTAAATTTAAATTTTTACAGTGTCTTATGAAACGTATTTTACGAACACAATATGTATATGTGTCCCATTGGTTAAACTTATCTTACATTATTAGCCTTTTGACCATGTTTAAAAAAAAAGAGGAATTTATAATATCGACTTTATTTCCGTTTTTTTTCTGTGGTAAGTTAAACGGAGTACTTGTATAATTTGGCTTCAGTTTCTTTGTCTGTCTGTGACATATATTTCACGGACATAATATTTCACGTAAATGAATTAAAATATAAGCATAACATTATCATTACCAATACAACATATCAAAAGATTTGTTGAAGGTTCACTGCTAAACATAGACCTCCCTCATAGATTGCCTCGTAGGGGGGGATATTTGCGGTAGTTGCCTGTCTCGCTTGACAAGCTATTAGCAACCATAATTTTTATTATTTTGTGATGCTATGAGGAGTCTGCTGCCCATCTCCTGTTGCAGTAGCCTTCTGTCGTCTTTTACGAGTCCACAGGACGGTTATAAAAGGCAGTGGATAATTTTATACCGCCACTATACGGTTACAAAGGCAAAAGCATAGTTTTTTATTCATTGATATTGTTACATTCTATTATATTGTTACTTTTCTGCTCCAAAATTTTACTTTAAATTTTATATAAAAAAGAAACAAAACAAAAGTGGTGTACACATCTGATATAACGGTGTAATAATAATCATATCTAGCGCTTCACATGTACAATATCCAGCCGATGTAGCTCGCTACGTGGTAATTTTGTGACGCATTATCCTGGCAACACCCATGCCATTTATTTTGATTATAGCTCTACAGCTCTAAGCCGTGCAGTGTTCCATTTTTATTTTATTAAATAAGAGGTAAGCTAGTATGCTGGTATTCTTTACATCTCACGAGATTATTTTTGTCGGACTATGAGTTTCTTTTCGTAATGTTTATACTAAATAAGTTGGTTGTAAAGAAAAATCTATTTTTTTATAAATTTTTATTGACTATTTAGCAGTGACAGTGAGTTTTAATCTACCAATTCCATACGACGAAATAATTTTATTAGGAAAAGTGAAAATTTTATTTTTATTTCGAGTATGTAAGTCATTAAATGTTTAATCATTTTTTTTATCTTCAAAGAATACATTTTATAATTAAACATTTTAGATTTTATTTAATTAATTAAAAATAGAACACAATTTTACTTACATTGAACGCTTTATAAAAAAACTGCTTAATTTTTTTGGCAAGACATTTTTTCTAGGATAAGCCGCAATGACGGCCTAGGCCACTGTCCAACCACGGCGTGCAATTTGCGATTTGAAGACGGAATAGATAGTCTTAAAAATATTACGAGATATTATTTACGCATCAAGATCATAATAATAATCCATTGCTAAATTTTATTACAATGATGACTTTAAATTCAAATCTGAGCGCATAAGCTTTTTGAAATCAATTTGACTGAATAATAAATATATAACCGTGGTATAGCCACGCGACAGCTTTGTTATCGCACGGTTTGGCTGGCTAGAATCAGGGTAGTACCATGACCTCACAGAATACGTACGTGAAGTAGAAGTTTACTTCTGCGATTGACCTGGTAAGTGGAGGTAGCCGGAGGCCCAATCCTCCCCCTCCCTCATAACACGGTATCGGAGTTAAATTAAACACTACCCCAGAAGGGTACCAGCACCCCTGGTGACGGAAAATCCCGCGTATTCGGGAAGGGGGGTGTAAGGGGGGGTGAAACCTTAACGCTGTCTACGACCATCTGGATATGACCAAGTCGAACTTGCTCTTTCTAACCAAGACCAAAGGTGTCCTCTCCGGATGATACTTAGTATTACTCCTATCCAGGGTACAAATTAGAATTTTGTTCTAATTTGTACCCTGGGCTGAAGTTTGCGTATAAGTTAGAGAACACAACTGTTTTCGACGCCTCGGCAGTCTTACATGTACGGAACTGTTCATCATATGGCTGCGCGTAGACAGCGATGACGATCTCCGCGTTTACGGGTGCCCCTATAGGTCCCATAGCGGTAATGCCGACACAGACCGACTCATCGATCACGTCCAAATGACTGCAGAAACGGTATTTTTAACGCCCACTGCGGTGAATAGCTTGGTTTCCGTTTAACCGATCATGCGGGTAGATCTGTTTATGACTTTGCCTTGGTATTTGGCAGGCCAAATACCATGTCAGAATACAACTGGTTATTTTTAATTATTAAAAGGTTAAAAACGTTAACTTCACGCTAGGATTTTCTCCTGTATCATGGAGGCAGTTTACAAACATAAATTGCACGATAAAAACATCCAAACCCAGAACAATTATTTGTAGGCCATACAAATACTTGTTGCGTGCGGGATTCGAACCCGAGGCCCTTAGCGCAACAACTTATTGCTTAGCCACTGCGCAACGGAGCCGTTAACGGTTACTTTAACTACGCGGATCCCAGATGTGGAGGATCATGCACCTTCCATGTTGGACGTTATTCTGACCTCTTATCTGGACGAATTTCAAGTTTCCGTCGATGCTCATCTTCGCTCTTCAAACCATTGTCTAATCTGGAGTACGGTGATAAATAGATAGATAGATAGATAAAGCATTTATTTGTTTCTCCAATTACACACGTAAATTCAGTAACTAAATTAAGTACAAAGTAACATATTACGAAAAAAATAATTTACAAAAACTTAAAATCTAAATGTACGTATGTGTTGCAGCTTAACAAATGGGTCCTAGCTCAGCGATTAATATTGCTCAGAGAGCAAACACTGGTTTTCAGCTATTACCCACGAGATGACGAGAAGAAAATGAGCACAATAGTTGATCAGTGTAAATATGTATATTTGAATGATGTGTTCTTTCAGCCCTACAATTTGCATCTTGGGTTTAATTTAGTAACATTACTGAAAGGAGCGAGTAAGTGTGTAAGTTTGCGTAAAAATAAAAGGTAGTACCTAAAAGGCTTAGACAGCCATGATGAGTTAGTAGGAACAAAAAATACCGTGGTTTATAGCTGGCAAACAAAGTGTTTGGGAATACCTTGTTTTTGTTTATCTAGAAGATATGTATTGAATTTATTTTTGAAATTGTAATTGGTATTAAGATTTCTTATTGGTGGTGGGATGTTATTCCAACACTTCGTTGCCATATATCGGAAACTACCAGTAAATGCCGCTGTTTTATGGCTATGATACAGGAGTGCTGATCTTATGGACCTCAATTGTTTTCCGGAATTTTGCTTAGCAAATTTTAACTTTACATGCAGGTACTCTGGTTTTTTAAACTTAATGACATTAAAAACAAGCCCTTCTAAAGGTAGCTCTCTACGCGAGGCCATGTTGAGCATGGAAGCAGTGTTCAAGAAAGGAGTAATGTGACTTCTGGGGGGGGACATCAAAACAGAACCGACAACATGCATTTTGCACGCGCTGTATTAGTCGCTTTGTTATGCTGAAAATTCGAGGTCCATAAACAACATCTCCGTATTAAGCCGAGATAAAATTAATGACTCGCAAAGAGTAATGCGTGACGGTACAGATAGTTGGTCACGTATATGGTATAATACCTTTAGACGATAAAAACAGTTTTTTACCATATTAAGGACATGATTTTCAAATCTGAGATTACTGTCGAAGGTTATACCAAGATTTTTAGCTTCATCCACGCGCAATATATGTGTACCATGAATCTTAACGTCTGGCATACCACAAATTCTACCATTGCACTGTGCCACTCACGCTCCCATTGCGGTTGCGTTATGCAGGTTGCTGCCGTGTTTGGCACTATAGTTCTGCAGATTGGGACGGTATGCGGTCGTTTTTTGCATCCTACTCTTGGGAGCGGGTTTGCTTCTCGCCGGAGCGACAAATCAGCAACGTTGCTTCTTATTTTGTCAACCCCATTTTTCATCTCCTCATGTCTCATTCCCCAACGTAGACTTTTTGTGTCTTTTCGACCAACTCGTCTCTCGATAATGGTGGGAATACACCGCCGATCATCCCGCGGTCTCAGTGTTCCATGCAGGATGTGCTATTTTAACAGCGCACGGTGCACAAAGAACTCCTCTCCCTGGACGTCAACAAGTCGAGTGGGCCTGATGGCGTCGCACCTATTGTACAGGAGACGTCTACTCCATAGTTAGTACCGATTATAACGCGTCCCAAACTCATGGACGATAGCTTTGGTGCACCCGATCCCTAAAAAGGTGACCGCTGAGATCATTCTAACTACAGGACTATCGCTATTACCATCTTGTTTTCCTAAATAATGGAAACAATTATTAACTGCCAGCTCTTGAGGTAACTTTTTGAATCACCAGTTGATTAGTGACCGCCAGTACGATATCCGTTGAAGTCGCTCAGCTGGTGATCTTCTAGGTTACCTAACTCATAGATGGGCGGATGCATTAGAGTTTAAGGCGAACAAAGCGAAGGCCTTCGATCAGGTTGGGCATAAAGCTCTTCTTTAGAAGCTTCCTTCCCATGAGCTGTCTGAGATCACCAGTTTTCTTGCAGATCGGAGCATTAAGGTTGTAATAGACGGTGCATGCTCCGATTACAAACCCATTAATGCTGGTGTTCTACAAGGCTCCAACGCTGTTTCTTCTGTATATCAATGATAGGTTGCAAACATATAACTATATGTTCATTGCTGTGCGGACGAAAACTGGTGATGTTTTATACAACGGCGGTGCCAATATTTGCCGGGAAAACGTCGCCGAGTACCGGAACAACCGAGTGACGTGCAGTTTCGTGGACACTTGGAAGAGAAGGCCAAATTGGCCTTTAAAGAGCTTGGTATGCTCAGCAGAGCGGGACAGTATTGCATACCGGCGCACAGTCTGCAACTTTACAAGGCGCAAGTTTGGCCTTACATGGAATATTGCTCTCGTCTCTGGGCTGGGGCTCCACAGTACCAGCTTCTTCCATTTCATCGCATCCGGCGCAGAGCGGTTCGAATCGTCGGTGACCAAATTCTTTCTGATCGGCTTGACTCACTGGCACTGCGAAGAGATGTTGCATCTCTTTGCGTATATTATCGCATCTACCACAAGGAGTGCTCTGAGGAATTGTTCGAACTAATTCCCCCCATACAATTTCACAAGCGCACATCGCGACCAAACTCGCCATACCATCCGTACGATATGGATGATTGGCGGTTCACCACTGTTAACAAGAGGTTTTCTTCCTCGCACAACTTCCTCGTGGATAGCACCAGCGATTTTTCTGGACCGAAACGACTTACTTTTAAAAGGTCGGCAACACCTCTGCTATTCCTCTGGTGTTGCAGTTATTCATGAGCAGCGGTAGTCACTAATCATCAGGTGATCCGTATGTCCGTTTGCCTTTACTCCTATTAAAATAATATAAGGTTATTTAAAATAGGTCCGGGAAAAAGTTCCTTCGTATTTTGTTTGTATATAAAAACTTTTTAACAAAAAAATTAAACCGCCGAATAAACTAAAACGCAAAAAATAATAAACCTTTTTATTTAACTTTAATAACTAAGTTCTTAAACTAATTTAAGTATACCTATGTATATATTTTTGTAATTATTTTGAATTTTTAATTTACCTTAATAACTAAGTTCTAAAACTAATGAAAGTATACCTAAGTAATTTCGAGTCGGCGCTAAACAATCCATGAACAAAGACCAGTAAATTACCTTAAATTTAAAGAAATAACCAAATCAAATTAACAATGCTGCGCATCACGCTTTACATAATCAATTAATTTGCTTGTTTGGTGCCGACTCAAAATTACTTAGGAATACTTACATTTGTTTTAGAACTTAGTTATTAAGGTTAATTAAAAACTCAAATAATTACAAAAATATATACATAGGTATACTTAAATTAGTTTAAGAACTTAGTTATTAAAGTTAAATAAAAAGGTTTATTATTTTTTGCTTTTTAGTTTTTTCGGCGGTTTAATTTTTTTGTTAAAAAGTTTTTATTTTATAATTTTTCTGTAATGTAATGTAATGTAATTATTATGTAATGTAGTAATACACAACTCAGCATTAGAATATGTGAGTAAACAATAAATCACCCCTATTTTACCACCCTTAGGGTAGACGTTTTGTTTTCAAATTTATATGGGACCAATTTCGGGGTATACCCTATCTAATAAAAAAAAATTATCAAAATCGGTCCACTATGTAAAAAGTTATGCGTGGTCTAACATAAAAAAAATATACACGTCGACTTGAGAACCTCCGTTTTTTCGTCGGTTAAAAATTGAAAGAAAATCTCTTTGGTTGTACTGTTTGTATTTGGCTGGTTTTAATATCAAGATATAAAATAGGACAATCAGAAAAATAAAAAGTCAAAAACACTTACCCGCTATTTTTAAATTGTTTTTCTGTCCGCTAATAGGAATGAATCATCCGAAGAAATTCGATACCTTCTGAAGTTTCATTACAAAAAAGGGAAAAAATGTGGCTCAAGCCGTGATAACAATATGCAACGTTTATGGATCTAATGCAGTGTCAGTAAGAGAAACACTGATTTAAGCTTTATCATTTATATATCTTTTTCTGCTGATTATAACTTTTTCTATGCAGCTCGCATAAAAAGCTCTGAAAAAGTTAAGCAAGATAAGCATATTAGTGGTTACGACATAGCCGATGACTTGATAAGTGACCACAAAAGAGTTTTGACCCATTTGGAAACGTCTGGCTATATAAAAATACTCAACATTTGGGTACCACATGAGCTTGCTGAAAGAAACCTAAATGAGTTTTGTATTCATATGCGATTCTCTATTGAACCGTCATGAAACCGAAATATTTTTATTAAATATATCACTTGCGATGAAGTGGATCATCTAGGACAATAAAGTGCGAAAGAGATCATGGTCTAGGAATAGTCAAGCTCCGATTTGCAAAAGCATCCGAAATCTGCAATAAAAAACAACCCGAATTGATCAACAGGGAAATAATGTTCTTTCATCGTGATACCGCCGGAGCACACACATATTTGGCCATTCTCCAAAAATTGAGAGAGCTTGTTTTGGAAATGCTAATGCATCCACCATATAGTCCTGACCATGCAACTTCAGATTTCACCTGCTTCAGTCTCTACAGAATTATTTGGGTAGTGTTAGGTTAACATCAAGAGATGACTGTCAAAACTACTTGTCACATTTTTTGATCGAAAATCCCAAGAGTTCTACAGCAAAGGATTATGTCACTACCTTCAACATGGCAACAAGTTATTGAACAAAATGACACAAAATATTGTAATTATTTGTAACTAAACTTTAAAAATATGTCTTGAATTTGTATATAATATACGAAGAAACTTTTTCTCCGACCTTATATTTACCATAAGCGTCCAAGTCGAAACTTTATTTCATACTCGTTTCGACAAAGCATAGATATAAAAAATAAGAAATTAGTTGCAAATAAGGACATAAATCTTTTGTAAGTTTCAACTTACAACAGTAAAGAACATTACTTAGATCTCACCCGGGCTCCACTTTTCTTTGTGTTAGTGCTACTCTTTCAAGTCTATTATGAAAGTGCGTTATGTGTTGTCAGCCCGCTTTTTTTAAACATGTGAAAAGCGATCAGCTAAAATCTATTTTAATGGATTTAATCTAATCTGTTGGAATTTGATAAGTATGTTAAAATTAGTGCTATCCATTGATGAAAACATTATATGAGGAAGTTTTAGATCGTTCAACAAGCTATAGGAAAAGCATCAAATAGAGTTAGATTTTTTTATAGGATAAGGGTGACAAACGAGCACGCAGTCCACCTGATGGTAAGTGATTGCTGTGACCCATAAACATCTACATGAAACAAAAAGCAGATGCGTTGTCACCCGTGAGGACTAAGATGGAATGCCTCATTTCCAGTAAAAAGGGTCTCCGATACTCTACACTCACCATACGAAACACAGCAGCGTTAAGCTGCTATTTGACGCTGGTATTCTGTGAGAGCGTGGTCCTACCCCGGTCGAACCGACCCATTCGTACTACAACTATACTATTAATATAGCTGAAGCATGGCTCTACCACGTGTAAATATATATAAAAGATATAGCCTATCCTACACAATCCCATATAAAGCCCCCATATAATGTCTATAATATCGTATACATTAAACTATATAATGTACATTACTCACCTTCGAAATCCAGATGGTGACTAAGTTATATGCTACTTATTACTTACTTCTAACTTAGTATTTCCTAACAAATTATCGGAAACTGTAAAAAATCAACGATGAACTTAAGTTTCACTTAGGTTCTCACCTGAGTTTTTAATTTATTACGCAAGAAAGTGGTGCATTAATAAAGTTCTAGGTATTGAATTTTTAAACTATTAAACCTATTTCATGAAACGTAAAAGTATCTTATCAATTTGAATTTTTTTATATTAAAAAGTCCTTTTGATTGTAAAAAAATTTCAAGTACGTACTTCTTATTTAAGACGGACAATGTCCGCCTCAATAAGAGAATGGGGATCGTTAAAATACGCTGTACAAGGCTTGAACAATCTGAAGGATGGATTTACCGAATTACAATGGCACTTAATCTATTCAATACTTTTTTGTATTTCAATTTATTTAACTCATATATATTATAGAAAATGGTATAAGGTTGAGGTAATAGGTTATAGCTTTTATATTACGCGTATAAATCTTACTTGTTTCAGCCACCAAGCAGCAGGGCGTGTACTGCTGTGTTCCCGTCAGGATTAAAGAGTCAGTATATTTACAGTGTGTGAGTTATTCTCAGATCTCTATTCTATATCTCAGACCTCAGTGGTGACATTGCAGTAGGTTGCATTTGTATAGGGTTGCAGTTTTCTACGTGGTAGAGCCATGCTGCAGCTATATTAATAGAATAGTTTTTATTTTTCTTCATAGATAAATGGCTTTGTCGCTGATGCAATTATGCCGCCCTGGTAGCTACAAAAAAAAATTAAATATAATAATTAGTAACAAATAAACTTATTTATACGTATAACAAATACAGTGTTTTGGCATCATCTGATAACGGGTCTGATAAAATACTATTACTACTGCACATTAAGGACAAATGTAAATTACAATTTGCTCTTTCTCTTGAGTTCTGGGCACAATCTATCAAAATGAGATAAACATCATCGATAACATTACAAGATGAAAAATTTCTTCAGCTATATTAGTAGTATAGTTGTAGCACGAATGGATCGGCTTGACCGGGGTATGACCACGCTCTCACAGAATACCGGCGTAAAATAGCAGCCTAATGCTGCTGTGTTTCGTATGGTGGGCGTAGAGAAACGGAGACCTATTTTATTGGAAAAGAGGCACTCTAAATAAACTACATTATGGTTGTAGTACGAACAGATTGGCTTGACCGAGGAACGATCTCACATAGTACCATCGTGAAATTGTACGGTGAGTGTGGAGAACCGGAAACCTATTTAACTAGTAACGAGGCATTCTATCTCGTCTTCAGGGGGTGACAACGCATCTTAATCGACGATAGATATAGATGTCTATGGACCACAACTATCGACTTACCAATAGGTAGACTGTGTACTCGTTTATCCCTTTTATTCTATAAGAAAACAGCCCTGAGCCATATACATCTATCGAATTCTTGGAGGTATAGCCTACTCTGTATTCTAGAGGGCTATGATGCTTAATCTGACTATACTATGGTAATCTCGGTTACAAGTATTACAGAGTCACTGCGAGATCAGTTTCGTCTTTGGCCGCTGTCTTTGAATAAAACAATATAAATATTAAAGTTTTATAGTGACAGAATTTTAGTTATTTGATCAATTAAGTAATGGAATTTTGAAAACGGGTAACTTCCAAAAGTTTCCTTTAAGTTTATAGAACGTTGAATGCAGGTCGGTCATAAATTCAAACTTATCTATGCGGTTAACACTCGCTGTTACCGAACAGGAACTATTTTAACATCTGAAGTCAACTTCACTTGTGGCACCGAGAGCCAGTTAACGTTAGTTTGAGCCCAGTTAAACTTTGTAGAAATTATTCGTTTAGCCGCAATGCAATAGGGGGGAACCTCGCTCTCTCCACTTTTTACTTTATAAGCAGGAAATGAACTAGTTTCAATTTCATTGGCTGCAAGGTTTTTCCTTAATTAATACTTATTTCTTAATTATGCAATATGTAAAAAAAACTATCCATTCGTGTTATCATTTTCAGATACGAAATTAAATAATACCTTACAAAAACAGAAAAATAGCCAATAAAATTTTATTTCAATTTTATTATGTACCTATCTTTATACTGCATTCTTATTACGAAGTGGGTTAAAACTCACAACAAATAAACTCACCTGTTTATCACAGTTTAATTTGGTTAAGTATTTTTTTATTTCCGCATTACTGCAGGTGTGGCGACTAGGAGTGGCGATTTGTCAACCCCATGAGTGCCCCTGTGGTAGCATTGTCGACAAGTTTGGGCTTTTCGGAGTTTCAGGTAAGCAAAGTGCTGGTAGGTTTTCACGGCACGATTCTCTGAACGACGTCCTCCTAAGGGCTTCCCTAGTTTTTAGAGCCTTGTGGAATATTTAGAGACGATAGCAGGAGACATTGGTCCTTGGGAGAGAGGTAAAGCCCTAGTGTGGGATGCTACTTGCGTAGACACTTTAGTGGTCTCTCATCTCAAGGTTACCTTGGTGTGTGTGGCGCAAATATGAGTCTCTGAGAGACGACTACATATTTGTGCCATTTGCTGTAGAGACTATCGGTCCGTGGGGTCTACGTGCGCTGAAGTTCCTCTAGGAAGGAACTCTACCCGCAACCGGTGGTTACTGCTGGTGATATGAGGGCTTGTCACCAGCAGCAACTCCCAACTAGTAAATACAGTCATTCAGCGAGGATACGCAACCAGCGTTCTAGGCACGATACCACGGGAAGTAGGACTGTATGATAAATTTCTCTTTCTTTTTTTAACGTTACCTTCACACAAGAATTTTCTTCTGTATCGTGGTGGCAGTTTACATACATAAATTCTACAAGGACAAACATCCAGACACGGAACAATTATTTGTTGGCTATACAAATACTTGTTCCGTGTGGGATTCAAACCCGCGGCCTTAGCACAGCAACTAGTTGCTAAGCCACTGCGCCACGGATTCGTCTAATATATACAAATTATTAGTTTACTTTTCATTTATTATAGTCTTTATTTAATATTTTATATTGTGTGTCGACGAGGGTTGCGTACCTTATACTCAGAATCACCAAACGGTATTCGCTGAAGGTCATACAGGTTTACGCATCAACCTCGGCACACCTCGATGAGGAGGTGGAGGAAATGTATGAGGATATCTCTAGAGCCATGCATTCCTCCAAAACCCAATATACGGTGTTAATGGGAGACTTCAATGCAAAACTAGGCACAAGAGAGAACAGTGGGCTGAAAGTAGGGAAATTTGGAATAGGGCAACGGAACCCAAGGGGCCAACAGCTGGCCGACTTCATGGAGAAAGAGGGACTCTTTATGATGAACTCTTTCTTCCAGAAGCGGTCCCACAGGAAGTGGACCTGGTCGAGCCCTGACGGTTCGACAAAAAATAAGATTGACTTCATTATGACGACCAGACGACAACTGTTCAGTGATGTCTCCGTGATCGCGAGGGTGAAAACTGGTAGCGATCACCGAATGGTTAGAGGCACACTGAACCTAAACGTTAAAATGGAGAGATCTCGTCTTATGAAGTCAACGTTCCGTCACCCTCGTGGTCTGTTCCAAAGTCACGAAACCTTTCAGCTCGAGTTACAAAACCGTTTTCAGTGCATAGAAGACTGCAATGAAATAGACGATATGAATGACAAGCTCGTGGAAACTGTCCATGCGGGCGGAGCTAAGTTCTGCAAGACCCGCCGCAGAAGAACACAAAAACTCTGCGATCACTCTCTTAATCTCATGGCTGTTAGATAGGAGATGAAGCTACATTCTTCAACAGATTTGACAGCATACAGGCAACTGAACAGACAGATCTCCAAATGCATGCGGCGGGACTTACGCAACTTCAATACAGCTCTTATTGAAGAAGCGATCGAGCGGAACCAAGGCTCCAAAGTCTTTGCCAAAGATCTGTCTGCCAGAAAGAGCCAACTGTCAAAGCTGAAGACAGAGTGTGGCAGCATCGTTTCCGGGACACCTGAGATTTTGAGTGAGATTGAGAGGTTCTATGGGCAGCTGTGCACGTCATCATTCGAGCCGCACGCAAGTGTGAGTAACGATCCAAGAGCGAGTCTCATCCGACACTATTCCGAAGATATCTCGGACGTCAGTCTGAGCGAGATTAGAATGGCTCTCCAGCACCTTAAAACGGTAAGGCTCCAGGCAAGGATGGAATTACAGCGGAGCTTCTGAAAGCGGGTGAAAGACGGGTACTTGAAGTCCTTCAGAATCTCTTTAATTCCGTCCTCCATGGTGGCATTACACCGGAGGCGTGGAGCAGAATTGCGGTGGTCTTGTTCTTTAAGAAAGGTGATAACGCTCTCTTGAAGAACTACAGACCGATTTCCCTTCTGAGCCGCGTCTACGTGCTGTTTTCGAGAGTCATTACGAATCGTCTCGCGCGCAGACTTGACGACTTCCAGCCTCCCGAACAAGCCGGTTTTCGCCAGCCCTTCTGCAAATTGTACAGAAGTCCGAGGAGTACAATTTGCCACTATGTCTGGCGTATGTGGACTGTGAGACAGCCTTTGATTCCGTCGAAATTTGGGCGGTGCTGCAGTCCCTTCAGCGGTGCCAAGTATACTGTCGGTAAATCGAAGTGCTGAAGTATTTGAACAGTAGAGCTACGATGACTATCCAAGTACAGAACCAGAGTACGAAACCTATCCAACTGCAGAGAGGTGTAAGACAGGGTGACGTCATATCCCCGAAACTCTTCACCGCTGCATTGGAAAACGTTTTCAAGCTTCTGGACTGGAAAGGATACGGTATCAACATCAATGGCGACTACATCACTCACCTTCGATTTGCCGTCGATATAGTCCTTATGGCAGAATCGCTGGAGGACCTAAGCACTATGCTCAATGACCTCAATAGTGTCTCCCAACGGATAGGTCTTAAGATGAACATGGACAAAACAAAGATAATGTTTAATGTCCATGTCACACCTATGCCGGTAGTTGTTGAGAACACTAAGCTCGAAGTTGTTGACGAGTATGTTTACCTTGGACAAATAGTCCGACTAGGTAAGTCCAACTTCGACCGAGAGGTCAATCGACGGATTCAACTCGGTTGGGCAGCGTTCGGGAAATCACGGCACATCTTCTCGTCAGGTATACCTCAAAACTTGAAAAAGAGACGGTACACCCAGTGCGTATTGCCAGTGACGACATACGGAACTGAGACGTGGTCCTTCACTGCTGGCCGGATGAGCAAGTTCAAGGTCGCTCAGCGAGCTATGGAGAAGGCAATGCTCGGAGTTTCTCTGCGTGATAAACTCAGAAATGAGGATATTCGCAGTAGAACCAGAGTGACCGACATAGCCCAACGGATTAGTAAGCTGAAGTGGCAATGGGCCGGCCATATAGCTCGTAGAACCGACAACCGATGGGGAAGAAAGGTTCTCGAGTGACTGCCTCGTACCGGCAAGCGTAGGGCGTCCCCACACTAGATGGAGTGACGACCTGGTAATATATGCAGGAAGTCGATGGGTGCAGGTGGCTCAGGACCGTTCTTTGTGGCATTCTTTGGGGGAGGCCTATGTTCAGCAGTGGACTTGTGAAGGGCTGTAATGATGATGATGATGATGATGATGATGTATACTTATATTCTTACAACCTGTCAATAAAGTATTTAGTTTGATTAAGTTGCGATAGTTTAGTAGCCAGGCGTAGCACTGACCTAAAATATTATAACATGTGATAATACGTGATCGCTTTAAAAGAAACTAATGCGAAAAAGCTAATATGTATAAAGTAACATATCAAACGTTTGTAAAAAGTAAGTATGAATATTTCTAGAAAATTCGAAGCCTACCTAACGCACCGAAATAAAACGGCGGTAAGATTATAAAATGGAACAGTGACTGCGTTGATCCGATTTTCATTCATTGTACAAGCATTTTAATGATACCCTTCTATCCGCTACAGCGATCAAAGCCCTAATTTTATAACAAAGAAAATTTCAAGAATTTCGTCAATAACGCTCAGAGAATACTTGTTTTAGAGAAAATTTGAAGTTGGTTAAATTATTTTTGGAGTAACAACATACATAATGTGGTTTTCGTTTTTATGTAGGCTGAGTAAGTAAATGAATACCTTTTTATATTATATAACAAATGAGTAATGCAACGCATTGTTGTATATTATTTTTTATACGTTCATTCAGTGTTTGGCCGGAGGCTTTAATACCCCCTACCCCCCCATCAACATGGTGGTGGAATAAAATAAAAGACTACCCCGGGAGGGTACCAGCACCCCTGGAGAATCCCTCGCTGAGCATCCACGACCAAACTACTTCACTCCTGCGCGTGGGTGCTCAGGCTGCCCCGCGTATTCTGGGGGGGGGGGGCATAATTTCACTCGCGACTTATGCTGCTCGGGGCAAGCGGATCAATACAACCAAGGCGACCCCTGTCCCGCTATCCGTGCAATGCCGTAATTTTTGCAACATCAGGGGACTTCATTCCAACCTTAACGCTGTCCATTACCATCTAGGGACGGCGAAGCCGGCCTTGCTCTTTTTAGCTGAGACTCAGGTGTCCTCTCCTGCGGAAACTTCATATCTCTCCTACCTGGGGTACAAATTGGAACACTCCTTTGTGCCCCGGGCTGGAGTTTGCGTATACGTCAGAGAGAACATCTGTTTTCGACGCCTCGACAGTCTTGAAGGTACGAACCTGTCCAACCTATGGCTGCGCGTAGACAGCGACGACCATCCTCGCGTCTACGGGTGCCTCTATAGGTCTCATAACGGTAATGCTGAGACAGACCGACTCATCGACTACGTCCAAATGGCTGCAGACTCCTTGCTACAACAGGTCCCATCCGCAGAGATCGTGATACTCGGTGATTTCAACGCCCACCACGCTGAATGGCTTGGTTCTCGTTTAACCGATCATGCGGGCAGATCTGTCTATGACTTTGCTTTGGCATATGGTCTAACACAACTGGTTACTTCGCCTACGCGGATCCCAGATATGGAAGACCCATGTACCTTCCCTGTTGGACCTTCTGCTGACCTCTCATTGGGACGAATATCAGGTTTCTGTTGATGCCCCTCTGGGCTCTTCGGACAATGTTCCGGAGTACGGTGCCACTCACTCTCCAATTGCAGTTGCGATCTGCAGCTTGCCGCCGTATTTGGCACTATAGGTCAGCTGATTTAGACGGGATGCGGTCTTTTTTTGCACCCTACCCTGTTTTTGCTTCTCGCCGGAAGATCCCAGCGTTGTTGCCGATTCTGTTCCTGATGTGGTACTTCAGAGTATGGAACTTTTTATTCCATCCTCTGTGGTGCCCATCGGAGGCAGATCCCAGCCATGGTTTGGTCGCTCCTGTAAAATAGCATCACGCTATAAGCAGGAGTGCTACCGAGCCTAGGCTGACGCATCTCGGGATGTAAACACCAGCGCACTTAAAAAGAAGTATAATTCCGCCTCCAAGTCCTTCAAAAGCGTCATTGCCAAGGCAAGGTCTGAGCACATCGGCAGAATTGGCGAGAAGCTAGTTCGCCTTCCTTCGGGAACCCGTGCATTCTGGTCTCTCGCCAAGGTTGTCCAAGGGAACTACTGTCAGCCATCTCTGGTGTTGCGGTTCTTCATGGGCGGCGGTAGTCACTTACCATCAGGTGAGCCGCATGCTCGTTTTCCCTCTATTCTATAAAAAAAAAGTTATTACAGCCTATGAACAGTCCACTGCTGAACATAAGCGTAGGTATCTATAAATTGGCTTATATGGGGTATTTACCATAGCTGTCACGATTGGGAGGCGGGTAAGCAACTGACGTCTATAACATAACAATTTAAAATTAAAACACATTTTAGTTGTTGTGGTACCAGGACCATCCTGTTGCACATTTCTAGTTTCATTTCTCTTTGTCGTTTCTCTTTGTCGTTTCTCTTACGACACGCACGGGATGATATTGTGGGGTAGTGGATTCTTGCGACGCCTTTGCACAACTAAATCTAATATTAATTATTATTTTTCAACTCCTTACATATTAGAGACTTAATCAATGTTAGAATATCAACGGTCAACGGAAAGCGATTATCGGATACGGCATCAGCGTTCATCCATTATTCTTTTTTTTTTACTCGCCATTGGATACGTTACATTGTGTAATGAGGAAATGCTTTTTCTGTATATTCATTCATCAGTAATTGAGTTATTTGGACTAGGAATGTTAAATTAGATGTATTAAATTTTACGTGGTAGAGCCACACTGCAGCTATATGACGGTTGTAGCACGATAGGGTCGGTTCGTTTGGGGTAGAAACACGCTCTCCGAGAATACTAGCGGTTTAATACTGCTGTGTTTCGGTATGGTGAGCGTAGAGGACCGGAGTATCTTTAACAGGAAACGAGGCATTCCATCTTAGTCCTCAGAGATGACAATGCATCTGCATTTTGATTCTTAATTGAGGATAAATGTCAATGAGCCACAGCATCCACTATCTATCAGGTTGGCTGTGTGCTAGTATGTCACACTTATTCTATAAAAACAAAATGTAAAGTGTCAGCCTATATATATTCCATCATTGAGATAAAGTTTCCTCACCTCCACAGGTATTTCAAGCGGGGAGAGTTCGCAGCATCGCTGCAGTGTGTGTTGGCGAACTTTACATGTCCTCAACTTTTCTTATCATATACTTGTAAATAATATCTTCCAGACCATATTTAGGTCACGGCGGCCAGTCTCAACGGACACCAGTCATCTGCATAGGACATGATTATAATGGCCGTGTGTGCATGCAGGTGCATTCTCTATTCCCTCACACTTATAGTCCGATGGGACAGTAATTTAACAAGACGAGAGAGAGATCGGGCACAGGAGCAACGGCATTACGTGACCTCCGAGACACGAGGGTAAAACACCACCCACTTTGTAACTCCGGGCTACTACTGATAATTTTTTGATTGAAAAACCCAATAACTGATTTTGTCCCGACCCGGGATTCTAGCCTGGGACCTCATGACTTAATAAAAGTTTACACTGTATTATATACTACTACTATTACTGTATTTATATCTTAATTACTAGCCGGCTTGAAAAATGCAGTAGGTTCTTTTTTAATGTATGATACGCGATATCTTCGTCAATTGTAAACCGATTTTAATGGTTGGGTGGTCTTCAGGAGTATAAATTTGGAGAAATAAATCCGCCCCTTAGGATGAAAAATTATTTAGTCGATATACAAGTTATTATATTAAGCTTGTGAGATTCGCTAGTCCACTCAAAGGAGTCCACAAATGTATTTATTTATTTAAAACTTCATATACACATGTAGAGGGACTTAATGCCTAAGGCATTCTCTACCAGTCTACTTTACATTAAATAAATAGTAAAACTCGAATAAATAAGGAGAGAATAAAATACTTCACATTCTGAAGCCGGGGTTTTATGTCTCTGCACCTACTTAAGATTTCTTTCTTTTTTTAAAAAACGTTACCCCCACACTAGGATTTTCTCCTGTATCGTGGAGGCAGTTTACAAACACAAATTGCACAAGGACAAACATCCAGACCCGGAACAGTTTGTAGGCCATACAAATACTTATTCCGTGCGGGATTCGAACCCGCGGGCTCCAGCGCAGCAACTCATTGCTAAGCCACTGCGCCACGGAGCCGTCAAGCCGTAAGAATGTAAAACTATTTTATTCTATTTAATAATTTGAAGTTGAAATTTGAAATTTTAAGTTTATTTTTGAAAGATAACTTTCGACAAAACGCTGCATCCTCAAACAAAATATAACATATGAATACGAAAATAGTATTATCAAATTTATAAAAAATTGATAATTATATACTATACAATTTTATACGTGGTAGAGCCATGCTACAACAATATTAAGTTGTAGCACGAATGGGTCGGCTCGACCGGAGAAGGACTACGTTCTCACAGAATACCGGCGTAAAATAGCAGCATAACATTGCTGTGTTTTGTACGGTGAGTGTAGAGAACCGAAGACCCTTTTTACTAGATAAGAGTCATTCTATATTGGTGATATATATATATTGTTGGACAATAGATTGGGGGACGTATGGGTCACAGCAATCACTTACCACCAGGTGGACTGTGTGCTCGTTTGTCATCCTATCCTATAAAAAATTACAAAATGTAACTGAAATATCAAAAATATTGACAGTTTATTTTAGCACTTAGTTAAAAATAATATGTGGCAAGGTAACATTTTGTAAACGTATTTTTAAGTAATATACATTACTGTCCTTGCTCATAAAAATCTACGTCAAATAAATTCTATTTACTAAATGACAATAGAATATTTATAAATTTTATCAAAAAGTAAAAACTTACTTCAAATTGCTAAAAAAGAAGTTATTTATTTGCTATCCTTAGGGGTGAAATTTGTTCTGAAAATTTATATGGATTTATAGCCTATTTATAAAAAAAGAATCATCAAAATTGGTGCACAATCTGCGAAGATATCGCGTAAATTGAGAACTTACTTTTTTTGAAGTCAGTTAAATAGACGGGTGATAAGGTAACCTTCCACAGTCAACAGAGCTGGACTAAATTTTCGTCTTCGTCACTATAAACTCACTTGGACCGCCGATATCAACTTTCAAAGATATATAATGAGACATTCACAAACAATTTTAAACACGGGGAGAGAGATGTTGCGCCCACGCCGGTCAACCGATGTATCAAAATCAAGAATGGTGGGGACGAATAACATTAAGCGAACGGGAATTTATGATTGTTCTTCTCGATCAATTCGAGTATCCGAATGAGGCCTCCGTTCACAAGATAGTAGAACCAGCCAAAACACCCTGCCACTTAACCAAGATCCTCTTGGTTACCTAATTCGCTAGAGCATTCTGCTAAGGCCCGTTTCTAAACCTACATAATTCAGTAACGGACCTAAGAAGAATCCCGTTTTAAGTCCTAATCTCTGCGATTCTAACAATACCATCTTTACCGATCATCAATTTTTGGAGGTTTAGTCAACGACGTCCATTTTGTGCGTCGCTGTAACGTATGTAAATATAAATTATTCCATCTAGTCCAAAATTGCTGTGATAGGTTTTGAATTAACTGATACCGTGTATAACGATACATATTTGCATCCACATTTGAGTATTTCGGAAGTGCTACCAAGGGCTGTCCGATCAAACAACGACCCGGTATCAAGACATCCAGATTAGCCGTATCAGTGCTGAGAGGACACAGCGGGCGAGAGTTCATAATCGCCTCTACTTTTGTAAAAAAAACGTTGTGAATTCTTCGAACGTACGCTTTACGTTGCTGAAAACACATCTTAAATGCCTTTTAGTAGATTTAGCAGCCGCCTCAAACAAACCGCCGTGATCGGACTGCTTGGAGCATTGAAAATCCAAGTGATATTTTCATGAGCCAATTTCCGCTCTAATTCCGACCGGTTATTTCGTAAAAATATTAATAACTCTTTAAGATATTTATCTGTTTACGTATAATTAGTTCCAAAATCAGAGCTTACTAAGAATGGAACTCCTCTCCGTGAAACAAAGCGCGTGAACACCACTATAAATACCTCGACCGACAGATCAGTAACTACTTTTTGAAACAATGGTAGAGCCACGCGGCAGCTTTTGCTGTCGCACGGATGGTCCGGCTCGAACCGGGGTGGTACCACGACGTCACAGAATACCAGCGTGAATTAGAGGTTTACTTCTGCGTTTCGCTTGGTGAGTGCAGGTGGCCGGAGGCCTTTTTTACTGGAAATGAGGCATTCCATCTTAGTCCTCGCGGGTGACAACGCATCTGCATTTTGATTCGCAAACGAGGATAGATGTAGATGTCTATGGGCCGCAGCAACCACTTACCATCAGGTGGACTGTGTGCTCGTTTGTCACCCTCTCCTATAAAAAAAAACTTCCAGGTGAACCGCTTTAGTAAGATGCATAAATAAAAAATTCTATTTTATATTTACGCAAGTTGCTTGCTTTCATGTGAAATGGCCAGCAAAGTTGTACCGACACCGAGGAAAGGTCTAGAACATCTGATTCAATCGGGTGCTAAGTCCGCCATGAAATGAAAATGAAATGAAAACCGATAACATTTTATGCACTGAACTTGACGGGTCACTCGACGAGCAGAAATAATCCAATAATTTTGAGAAAGTGTGGCTGAAAGAGTGTTTGTACCGACGTTACAATATACCCCGTGATTATGAGTGACTAGCAACTCCGTAATTCTACCGTTGTTGGGTACAAGATTGGATGCCGTACGTTATAAGGTAGCTACGAAATTCCTATTCGACCACCGACCCGAAGAACGTTATATTTATCTATAAACAAGTTTATTCGCCGTGAAGAATTTACAATCGGTTTTCCTGACTTTAAAGATGCTAATGCATATGCGAAATAATGTTTGTGTACTAATTTAATTAAGTATAAAATCACTACAGGCCTATGACCATCACCTCCTCGTTCTCCAAAATAATGGAATCCATTATAAACTGCCAGCTCACGAGGTACCTTGAGGATCACCAGCTGATTAGTCACCGCCAGTACGGTTTTCGTCGGGGTCGATCAGCTGGTGATTTTCTAGTCTATCTGACTCATAAATGGGCGGAGGCAGTAGAGTCCAAGGGGGAGGCATTGGCCGTTAGTTTGGACATAGCGAAGGCCTTCGATCGGGTCTGGCAAAAGCACAAAGCACAAAATTCTTTCGAAACTTCTTTCCAATGGGCTTCCCGAGAAATTGTGCAAATGGATCACCAGTTTCCTTGCTGATCGGAGCATCAAGGTCATAGTAGACGGTGCATGCTCTGATTTCAAGCCTATCAACGCTGGTGTTCCACAAGGCTGTGTGCAATCACCAAAGCTGTTTCTCCTGCATATCAATGATATGTTGCAAACTGGTAGCATTTATTGCTATGCGGACGACAGCACTGGTGATGCCTTATATACCGGCCGTGCTAATATTTCTCGGGAAAACGGCGCCAAGTACCGAGACAAACTTGTGTCTGAAGTCAAGTCTTTGCTTAACAAAGTCTCGAATTGGGGGCGACTAAATCTAGTCCAGTTCAATCCCCAGTAGACATAAGTTTGCGCGTTTACCGCTAAAAAGAATCCCTTTGTCGCATCTCCTCAGTTTCAAGGCAATCCTCTTGCATCAGAATCCTTGGCGTTGACATATCGAGTAGTGTGCAATTTCGTGGTCACTTGGAAGGGAAGATCGAATTGGCCTATATAAAGCTTGGCGTGCTCAACAGAGCGAGACAGTATTTCATGCCGGCACATCGCTTGCAACTTTACAATGCGCAAGTTCGGCCTCACATGGAATACTGTTCTCATCTCTGGGCCGGGGCACTCCAGTGCCAGCTCCTTCCACTTGACCGTATCCAGCGCAGAGCGGGTCGAATCGTCGACGACCGAGTTCTTTCTGATCGACTCGATACACTGGCACTGCGTAGAGATGTTACATCTCTTTGCGTATTTTATCGCATCTATCACGGGGAGTGCTCTGAGGAATTGTTTGGATTAATTCCAGCCGCTCAATTTCACCATCGCACATCGCGACAAAACTCGCGTTACCATCCATACCATCTGGATGATTGGCGGTCCACCACTGTGCGATTCAGAAGAAGTTTTCTTCCTCGCACAACTTCCTTGTGGAATCGATTACCACCAGTGATTTTTCCGGACCGATACGACTTAGGAACCTTCAAGAAAAGAGCTTACACCTTTCTAAAAGGCCGGCAACGCATCTGCAATTTCCCTGGTATTGCGGTTGTTCATGGGTAGCGGTAGTCACTTACCATCATGTGGGACGCATGCTCGTTTGCCCCCTCTTCTATAAAAAAAAAGTATCCACAGACTTAGAATATACTTACGCCAGCATATTCTGAGTCTCCATTAACACGTTATATTGAAAGGAAAAATAATTTTATTCGTCAATCATCATTTCATGCCTTTTAATCCTCTTAAAATAATTGTTTTTGTTTTTGTTTCAAGAACATGACCAAATGAAATATTAAAAAATTATTTTCATTAAAAACCCTATTTTAAGAAAAAAAAAACTAACAAAAAGCTACGCTTCGTTACATTTGTTAACTTCCAGCATAAAATGGCGCAAGGTAAGCATGATGCGCTTGTTACTAGTTAACAATTAAAAAACTTTTAAATGGTCACCGGTTGTGCTTCCATCCTTCTGTCATATGAGTAAAAATACCGTACAGAGGCAAAGCTTCTTAGGTGCTGTTAAAATGTTTAACTAATTTGATAGGGTTGGCCTTTTAAATAATGGTAAATTCTGAATCTAATGTAAAGTTTTTTTTTTAATAATATATTGGAAAGCACTCACATGGCATAACACATATACAATCTTGCACACATTTTAATATTTCATTACCAATATTTACAATGTTTCTTTCGAGATCAAAATATTTGCGAAATTTTCGCTCAAGCAATTATTATTCATACATTTATTTCTGATATATTCTCACATTTTCTGGAACTCGAAAAAGCACCGCCATTTGTCGGCAAGTTGAGTGGTGGTACAGCCTTTCCGAATAAATATTTTACTGTTCTTTTTTAGAAAACTTTTTTATAATCAAAAAGTATTTGAAAGGCTATCCTTTCGACCGACAGCTTTGGGCCACTCCTGTCGTCTCAAAATACAATAAAAAGGCATGAACATATTTATTTAATTTTTAAACGTAATTATTCAATTGAAATTTTTTTATAGTTATGAACATTATGAAAGTAGCTATTCAATCACTTATATGTAGGCACTACATTTTCTTTCAATGCAGAAGTATACCGAGCTACCATATTAAAACATAAATTGTAGTCGAGTTTCAACTTATCTAGAGGAGTCTTTAGGATAGTTAATAATTACATATTTTTATGTGTTCTATTATTGTTCATACACACAGTACAGTAAACCATATTTACACGTTTCATATTTCATGCATGAACACAAGCACACACGCACCTCAAGCTTGTAGAGTAGTATAACTATCATAGCGCGGTTGTATGAAGTATTGCCTCTTTACGGTACGGTTTCTTTACTCATGTCAAGGCTACTTGTAAAAAAAACTACTTGCCTTTGCGACAAATAAAAATCATCATGACTCATCATAACAATAGTAATAATTCCACGCAAATGAAGTCGCAGGAACATCTAGTTTTATAATATTTTGAGAAAGATCAAAGAAAATAATACGTATTAAACTGTAAATCGTCCCATTGTTCACATAGCCTGCAGTAAATTTATATTAGTGACAATTTGAGTATTAAGAAAATAATTCAAAAACTAATAAATAAAAGCTGTTTCCGATATACCGTAACCGTATCTCGGAGTCATCCATAACGCACCCTTGACATATGATCGTCGTTCGTTTGACGTGAGCACAAATTATATTCATAAGCTCTGACGTTAAGGTATGTATCCATCGAAGCAACTTGAGTAACAAAATATAGATATTATTTAATTGAATAGTATTTGTAAAAGTCAAAAAATTTGATTTCAACAAAATGGATTGTTATAATTTTTTAAATTAATTATAAACTGTTATGAACTATGAGATTATATATTATATAGTACTCAACTAAGAGTCTACCTGATAGCTGCTGATTCAGTCTTAAATGATAATTGCACTAATTAGTAAAGGCCTATTCACTACTATAAAAAAACTGATGTTGCCAGAGTCCAATCCTCGCAGGCACATGAAGGAAAATATTGTATAGATAATTTCTTAGAAATAATATTTCTAAGAAATTATATTATTATACAGATTTTAATATCTAAGAAGTAGAGTATTTCATAGAAATTAAAAACTGTATACACTATGGCACAGCGGTCGCTTACAGTACCCAGTACCCAGCAGTACAAACGTATATATCTAAGGTACTAACTAAGAAATAATAGCTAAGAACAACCTTCTCGGAAATATATGGTGTGAATGTTATCTCAATCGGTAAAGTCGTTCAAAAGTTACATCATCACTAATAGACACACCAATGATTATATGCTCGTATTATTATATAAAGATTGCCAGTTGTCTATAGACATATATATCTATATATTAAATAAAGTCTAGAGTCTAGAATATAATTTCGAGTATATAAAGTCGTCACTCGATCTTAAATGGTTGCAGGTGGCTCAGGACCGCGCTTTGTGGCATTACTTGCGGGGTGCGGGTTCCAGGGGTGGACTTGTAATGACCATCAATACATTTTGCTGAATTAACACTTTGCACTTGTGTCCCGAGTGCGTCCAGACACGCGTCGTTCTCCGTTACTGCCCACGCTAGGCCGTTACCAAGTAGGAAATATTATTGTATCGCCAATAACATATATCTAAACCTGTAAAATTGTGTTTTCTGAATACAATATCAGAGACTTTTGAAATTTTAATTACTGAACCCGATAGGCACCTTCGGCACCTTCTGTGAGTCATATTGCAAGATTATTAAGCATAAGTAACTATTACATTGTTAGCCAACAAATTCACCCACAATCGCACATTGGTGACCCCGAACTCTGAGCATAGTGATCCGGTACATTGTGTCGAACATAGTTACTGCGCATTAGGGAACGGCGCACGTCATGGCGAATAAGAAGACTAGCGAGTGGGTGTAAATTTCGCGATCGATTTTTACCTAGTTAAATGAGTGAATTATGGATTTTAAATTTCTTATAAAATGTCGCTGCCAACGGAAAGGGAAATGTCGACAACGAGCTAGAAAATTGATTACGCCACGGCACCCGTGCCCATGATACTGGGTACTGGCACGTGAATACCTGAGCAACGGATGAATTTGGAAGCAGTATCTCTTGCCACATGGTTACCTGAATTTCGAACGGACCAGCCAAGGTTATGGTTTATACAAATAGAAGCTATATTGAACCCACAAAAGTTGAGTGATCAGGCAAAGTACGACATTGTGATTGGGAAGCTAAACAAAGGATAGTAATCCCACAGATAACAGATTTAGTAATTCAGCCACCAACATCATGGAAAAACAAAGCACTAAAAGGGCGTTTACTGTCAATTTACGAAGAATCCGCAACGAGACAAATACAGAAACTCCTGAGTGAGAGTGAGAGCTGGGGGAACAAAGGCCGTCACAAGTTTTACGTGGTATAAAAGAACTAGCACGTGGTAAGTTATTAAGTAAGGTAAGTATTCAAATAAATGGCTGTTAAATATAAAAACATATATTTAAAAGCTATATAACCTGTAAACCAATTAATTCTGTAACTTAAACACTTTTAAGGGTAATATTTAGAAGATAATGAATATGAGATGTTATTTAAGAAAACAATAAAAAAGTTAGGAATTTATAATATTTTTAAACTAATTACATTCATGTTTAATGCGGTGACAAGTTAGTAGCCCTCCACTATTGCTTTTGTGTGAGAATACTGTTAAAGGAATTTCTAATAAAACACGAATCAGACTAACACTAATGTAATTGATTTACAGAATTTAATTTCAACACATCGTCTCAGTAACTTCAAAATGTTTTATGACTTTCTAGTTTCTAAAATAGACTTTTGTAAGCTAGCTGTCAAATTTAAGCAAACAATATTCCTTTCATCACACAAAACTTTGTAAGCCAAGTTTTGTGTGAACATGGGACAAAATTAATAACTCAAGAAGTATTAGGCTTATTTTTAAAATCATACTCATTATGAAAATTCACTAAGTAAATATCGAATATTTTGTGCAAAGTATTTATCAAATAAAATAATTAATCACATAGTCGACTATGAAATGAATAAACCTTATATTTTTATAGGTTTTTTATAGGACAAGCGAGCACACAGTCCATCTGATGTTAAGTGGTTGCTGTGGCCCATAGACATCTACATCTATCCTCGTTTGCGAATAAAATGCAGATGCGTTTTCAGCCGTGAGGACTAAGATGGAATGCCTCTTTTGCAGTAAAAAGGGTCTCCGGTTCCCTACACTCACCAAAGGAAACACAGCAGCATTAAGTTGCTATTTTACGCCGGTATTCTGTGAGAGTGTGGTCCTTTCCCGGTCGGGCCGACCAATTCGTGCTATAACTATATTATTAATATAGCTGTAGCATGGCTCTACCATCTATATAACATAAATGCACATAAATAATTTATACTGATGCAATAAAGCAGAACAGTTTCTTTTTTGTTTGTTTAATCACGCTAACATCTGGAGCAACCAGTCCGATTAAATTTTTTTGTATATTATGGCCAGATTCATGAGAAATAGTATAGGCTATCTAGCAGTAGGCTACACTTATCAGCTAGTCTTAAATATTGATTTTTGTTAAGCAAGTCGGAAGAAAAAGTGCTTCCGAAATGATTTATTTTCCTCACACAATACCAGCGTGAAGTAGAGGTTTACCTCTACGTTTCGCTTGGTGAGTGCAGGTGGCCGGAAGCCCTTTTTACTAGAAATGAGGCATTCCATCTTAAAACTCACGGGTGACAACGCATCTGCATTTTGATTTGTAATAGAGGATAGATGTAGATATCTTTGGGCCGCAGCAACCACTTACGTCAGGTGGACTGTGTGCTCGTTTGTCACCCTTATCCTATAAAAAAAATGTTTTTTTCATGCGCTGGCGTAATAGTTAGTGATATTTACATTAACCCTTAATCACCTAGCGTCGGTCACAGTGACTCCAGGCGATATATTTTTTCAAATGTTTCCACTATTACACGGGCCACGCGCCTGTGACTCTATGTACTTTTTCCCCGCCCTCTCCAGTTTTCGCCCTGCGCTCGACCAAGCAACACGTGCGCGCAATAAAAAAATACAGGTAAATATATTTCGCATGCGGTCATGGTGACCGACGTCAGGTTGTAACGTTACTTTTAGTGCTAACATTTTCGTGTTGTTTTTTAGGTTTATCATGTCTGAACGTGATCAAAATATCATTAGATGGTTAGAAGAGTGTGAATTAGATTCCGATGATGAAAGGGACGTGCCGGAATCACCAAATAAAGACTGCGGTAATGTAGAAAATGTACCATTAGACCACGTCATTGATGGTGAGTGTCAATCAGAGTCTGAAATTGATGTTGAAGAGTTAAATGAATCACGTCCTATGCAACATTGATATCTTTTGTACCAAAGCAAAACAAATCCGTGCCTGTTCTTTCCAGCATGCATCACTCACCAACCATCGATCCACAAAAGCAAAAGCCAGAAATGATTATTTTTTATAATAGCACCAAAGGTGGCGTCAATACATTAGATCAGAAATGTGCCATTTACTCAACTTCTCGACGCACACAGCGCTGGATAATGGCGGTCTTCTATAGAATGCTAGATGTTTCTGCAGCAAGTGCGTACATCATCAGCAGCATGAACCAATCTCAGAGAAAGGTGCCCAGACTGAATTTCATGAAACAACTGGCTGAAGACCTTATTACACCCCATTTACGACGTTGAGCGAACCAGTTTGGATTGCAAAGGGAACTTCAGAACGCTATTCGCCGGGTTCTCAAAATAGATGAAGATCCCAGAACATCTTCGGCTGACAGCTCTGACAAATTAGAAACACGCAAAACTTGTTGAACGTGTGACTCAAAGAAGAAACGTAAAACATTCCATTTTTGTTTTCAGTGCAAAAATCCAATTTGCGTTGAGTGTTCTCAAAAAATGTATGTACGCTGCCGCGAGAAATTGTGAATGTTAGAGTGTTGTAATTTTGTAACGATTGTGATTTAATTGTGCCAATGATAGTTTTATATAAGAGGTTATATATTTAAGTTACTAAAATATTTAAAAACTAAGAAGTCTCATTGATTGTTATTGCTTAGAACTCAGCTTCATCGGAAAACCTATAATTTGTTAAAATATTCGTTAGTCAATTTTTATTAATAGTAATAAGAAGTAAGAAGAAGAAGTATGTTTATTGAAACAATTTGAAATAACAAGAACTGAAATTTTTTTTGTAGTTTCGATTTTTGCCAATTTTTGATTTTTTCACCTTTATAATAATACTTATATGCAAGCGGTCACCATGACCGACGTTAGGTGGAAGTGTTACTAGAATACACGTTAGGTGGCTAAGGGTTAATACATTGTTCTACAAAAGTATAGACCTTTACTCCATCTATAAAATAAGCCGGGGCACCATATGTCTAGCTCTTATAGATAAGTGGTATAAGTGGTATTATATATATATGTATATATATATATATATATATATATATATATATATATATATATATATATATATATATTTGTGTATATGTCCATATGTACGTGTGTATATATATTTCATTTCTTTTATAACCGCCTTCGTAGTTCTATCATTGCCCTAAGGTTGACTGGCAGCGAATGGTTTTAGCATTAAATCCGCCTTTTGATCCTATACTTAATATGTGAGGTAAAATAAAGTTCAAATAAATAAATAAGCCACAATAAGATATTTTGTGACAAAAATAATGAAAATATTAAAAAATATTTTAAACAGTGGTAGAGCCACGCGGCAGCTTTTGCTGTCGCACGGATGGGCCGGCTCGAACCGGGGTGGTACCACGACCTCACAGAATACCAGCGTAAAGTAGAGGTTTACCTCTGCGTTTCGCTTGGTGAGTGCAGGTGGCCGAAGGCCCTTTTTACTGGAAATGAGGCATTCCATCTTAGTCCTCACGGGTGACAACGCATCTGCATTTTGATTCGCAAACAAGGATAGATGTTGATGTCTATGGTCTGCAACAACCACTTACTATCAGGTGGACTGTGTGCTCGTTTGTCACCCTTATCCTATAAAAAATAATTAAAAAGTGATTTCTGAGCGTTCTTATTAGGCATAGTATATTAATCCTTCGATAACGAAATCCAACGAGGGAAAGTTATTATCGAAACAACTTTGCTCCTTGTGGCATGTTATTTGGACGCGTAGTTTAAGTTATACTGAAAAATTGAAATGATTTAACACTCGGCTCGGCGCGCAAACAAAGCATAAGTCATAAGTAAACCATCAATGAACAACGGTGCGTGAGGTGTCTGTCATAACATATAGGTGTAAACGAGGTGTCTACGTCCGTGCTCGGTGGTGAAGGAAAACATCGTGAGGAAATCTGCATGTCTGAGTAAAAAGAAAAATATTTCGAAGACATATGAACTCCGTCAACATGCATTGGGGCAGTGCGGGGTTACTTCCTTGCCCTTAAACCCTCTCAGAAGTAGGAGGACGCCTGTGCTCAGCAGTGCGACGTATTTGTAAAAGATCGAAAATTTTTGGCATTCATTAGATTAATCAAAGATACAAAACTTTCATGTCACTAAATTAATGGAATTTTCGTAAACAACGCACAAAAATTTAAAAATTATTTCATTTTATTATAGCCTAATAAAATCGAAATACATAAAGTTGAGTATCAAACTGTGATAAAATTTTGACAAAAGAGGGAAAGATACCGGCGGAAATCAAACAACGTATAGATTCTGTGTGTACGGGCATTCTTCTCCTTCATATTCAATCGTAAAATAATGGGTGTGCCGAAAATGATGATGAACCGCGCCCAGGACAACCATTCAAGGCCATTGCGGATGAAAACACTAAATTTGTGGCGAAGATAGTACAGGAAGAGTAAAGACTAAAAATTTGCAGTAATGACGGGACTTTCAAAAACAAAAATGATTAGAATCCTACATTAACATTTGGGTATGAATAAAGTCAGTGCTAGGGGGTCCTAAAACTTCTTTCCGCTATTTAAAAACAAGAACCAGTGAAGTGCTATACTTAGATATTATCCCTTTGTAAAGGCCGACAGAAAGAAGTTTTGGATTCAATTGTTACGGGTGATAAAATCATAGTTCTTTATCATGATCCTCTGTCAAAAAAACATGTGTGCAATTCACACGTGGTAGAAGTTCATTTCTACCTATAAATGAAATAAAACATAAAACAAAAATTTTTCACAGCAAATTATTTATTTCATTTGATAATTTTCAATCACAAATGCGGCACAAAATATAAGATAAAAATTTATTTTATATCAAATAAATGTTAAAATCCTTATTTTTAGATACGTAAAGCCTAAACTGTTGTGTATTAAATCAAAAGAATATTTTCTTTTGACTAAAATTGATTTGTAAGAGCGACGCCTACTTCATTTTATATGTAAGTCGTTTTATTGAACAAAAATTTAAAGTTAAAAATATTGTACAACCGACTTCAATATAAATTATTAAGAATAACTCAAAAACTATTTGGTATACCTTGATCAAATTTATATGAGACTACATGAAGAGCAATAGCTTTCAAATAAAAAAAGAATCATCGAAATCGGTTCACCTAAAAAAAGTTTTGAGGTAACACACGTAAAAATAACGTACAGTCGAATTGAGTACCGTCTCCTTTTCTGCCGACTTCCAAAAAAGGAGACGGTACTCAAAACTCAGTGTCAAATGACAGTATGTTTTTTTTATGTGTGTTAACTCATAACTTTGTCTTTTAAAACCATCTTTAAAGCACCGCATAAAGAGGAGACTGAGATAATAGGAAACAATTTATACGGCTCAGACGCGTGATATACGCGGTTTCACCCGTCTGAGCCGCGTTGCATGATACCTCGCTTATAGAACTTGCGTTCATCGCAGGTTTCTCCCAATTCTCATCGGATGGTAAAGCGTCGATCGCGCACCGAGTCGAGTGTTGAAATATTGTCATTTTTCATAATCTCCTAAATTATGCGTCCAAAAACATGCTATAAAGAGCAAAATTTATTTTAAAATTATTATTTAAACAAAATTAAAATTGAAATACGGCTTACGGAGAAAAAGTTTAACACTGATGTAGAGGTGAAGTAAGCAGTTATATCACATTTTGAGGGCAAAATTAAGACTATTTTTTACGGGTATAGAAAAACTAGTAAAGCGCTGTGAAGAGTGTATTGAAATAAAGGGAGATTATATCTAAAAATTATTATAGTAGTTTGAGTTTTATTCTTCATTTTATAGTTTAGGCCAGAAACTTTTGAATCTATATGCTGTTACTTTAAATTTATGCGAGGCGTCATGTCGCGCGGCTCAGTCGCATTATTTAGATAATATGAAACATTTATTATTATAACACTCAGGATACACTGGATAAAATCCTCAAGCCCGAATATAGATTACGGTGGCCAGCCTCAACGGAGACCAGCCATCGGAGAAGGACAAGATTATAGTGCCCAAGTGGGTGCACAAGAACAGGTGTACTCTCTATTCCCTCACTCTCATAGTCCGATAGGATGGTAATCAGCAGCAGATTCAACGGCTTTACGTGCTTTCCGAGGCACGGGGTGAGACACTGTCAACTTCCTGACTCCGGGAAGCTACTGAGAATCGCTTGATGGAAAAGTTCAATAACTGATTCTTTGGCACAACCCAGTATTTGAACCCGGGACCTCATAAATAGCAGTCGCACTACTACAATCACTAGACCAAAGAGGTCGTATACAAGATATACGCGATAGAGCCACGATGCTAGCTGCTGCTATTATTGTTATAGCACGAATGAGTCGGCTCATCCTACAGCTTGCTGTCGCCGTGTTCCCCAATTCTCTTCACGCACCATACGCGTGTAGAGAATTGGAGAACCTTTTTAATGGAAACGGACATTCCGTTTTAGTCCTCAGGGGTGACAACGCATCTGCATTTTAATTTTATAATTGAAGGTAAATGTTCTTGTAGTTGTCTTTATGGGCCGCAAAATCCACTTACCTTACTCCACTTAAGCAGCATACACTGAAGAGAACTGTGTGATTGTTAGTCACCTTTTTATATTAAAAAATATAAATAATTCTTATTTTTGTAAAATTATACCAATTATTTCTTATACACATATACATACATATATACATATCATATACATATCTTAATTATTTATAGAAGATACGTATATGATATGTAGATATATTTACGGTTTGTGTCACATTTATTTAAAACAATGTTGTATTTCCCAACTTTAAATCACTTCGCAGCTTCCATGGCCACGGTAGTACTGACTAAAGGAATATAATATTTATAAAGATTATAGACAGATTTTCTTTAAAAGTAGTTTCTTTAAACTAAATTACTTTATTGTTAAATTAGACAATAACAGTGGTAGAGCCACGCGGCAGCTTTTGCTGTCGCACGGATGGGCCGGCTCGAACCGAGCTGGTACCACGACCTCACAGAAAACCAGCGTGAAGTAGGGGTTTACTTCTGAGTTTTGCTTGGTGAGTACAGGTGGCCGGAGGCCCCTTTTACTGGAAATGAGGCATTCCATCTTAGTCCTCACGGGTGACAACGCATCTACATTTTGATTTGTAATAGAGGATAGATGTAGATGTCTATGGGCCGCAGCAACTACTTACCATTAGTTGGACTGTGTGCTCGTTTGTCACCCTTATCCTATTAATATATATATATGTTCATGGCATTTATGAAGGTGGAATTGTATTTGACATAATTAAATGTATTTTCGTGTTGAAAATAGGTAAGTTACTAAATTCCATCTCGTGATTTTTTTTATTCGGGTTGAACCAATTGACACGCCCGTTGAAAAAGCGAAGTTTTTGACAATACTCTTACTCATCTGCCTACGCAGAGGTAATAATACCACATACAATATGCACATTTTTTTTCAAAACGTTGCCTCCACACTAGGTTTTTCTCCTGTATCGTGGGGTAGTTTACATACATAAATTTCACTAGGACAAATATCCAGACGCGGAACAATTATATGTAAGCCATACAAATACTTGTTACCTGCGGGATTCGAACTCACGGCCCTTAGCAGTGCAACTCATTTCTAAGCCACTGCGACACGGAGCCGTCGATGTATTTAAATTTAATTTGATTTTTTTTTGGTCGAATTTTCTGAAGTAAAACTATTCATTTTATTAGTTTACGTTAATAATTATTCTGAGAAGCGCACTTAACGGGAACCATAAGGTTTTTGACATTTTTTTTTATTTTGTTCTCCTTCATTTTAATATACTTTGGCTTGGATCAATAACTGGTAGAGCTGTCGGAAAATCATCATTCATACGTCAAACGAATGTGATGGATATCGCGATCGTATATCGAGCTCACTATTTTATAACAAATGTGAATATATCAATTTTGACGACAACGTCGGAGTGTTCACATTCACTACATCTTTAGATATATAAAAATAATTTTATCTGTGTGCATGAGCTGGATGATTTTGATTCACAATTGGACCCGGTAGATGGCGCTGTTGTCGAGATCCAGAACGAAGCCGGGGCGGATTCTACAGAGTCCAATTCTGAATCAAATCAATCACCATCTACCCTAAAATATATCAGCGATGCCTTATAACAAACATATATTTAAGAGTGCGAACGTACTTACATAGAAAGACATTCCTTTACAACTACAAAGTCGGACTCTATGTAGGCAATTAAATGAAATGAAATTAAATAGGTTTTTTTAGACATAGTCATTATGTATGATGGAGTTTGGCATTCTCTTTTTTTAATAAACATAATTGACAAAATATTACTTTAAAACATGTATTATTGTGTTTTCCATCCATTCAAAAATTGGACCATATCACACTAACGTTCAAAGGGAAAATAAAAAATATTAACTGACGATTGCACCAGCAAACATCAATCAACATTTACGAAAGTTTAAAAGAATGTAAAGTTCCAGCCCATACCTTACATTCTACAGCTGGGCACAGGCCACTTCTTATTTCTGACAGGGTGTTTTTTTTTCTCTTTTTTATATATTTATTTATATAATATGGCACAAACGAGCACACAGTCCACAAGATAGTAAGTGGATGCAGTGATCAATAGACATCTAGATCTATCGTCAATCAAGAATCAAAATGCAGATGCGTTGTCCATTCGTGCTACATCCATAATATAGCTACAGTGCGGTTCTACCACGTACACAGGGTTCAGTTTAACATTCAAAGTCATGTAAAAGGGCAAAAAATATTGAATGAAACATAAGATAATCTTTATCGTACACCAGAACTACACATGAGAGAGAAAAAAACATAAATTATTTAAAGGTACAATTGGCGGCCTTATAGCTTAGAAGCGATCTCTACCAGGTAACGATTGCAGATAATAAAGTGACCTGTGAGAAATGGTAACGGTTTGAGAAATGGTAGATGGTTGGAAAATACACGCGACATACATATAATTATAAAATCGATAAATACATTCGTACTATAGAATAGAATAGAATAACTTTTTATTCAATATACATTACAGGTGTAATTCTTATTGAAAGTCATTTTTTTACTTTACCACTGGTTCGAAAAAACCCTCTGTCCTGGGAAGAACCAGCAAGAAACCCAGCGGGACCTTTTTTTAAATAAATTTTACAATATAAATGACTACGAACTATTTACAAAATATATTTTAGAATCCCATGGCTTATTATCAACCATGTATTCATTTATACTATAATAACCCTAATAATAAATAAAAACAGTTTAAATACACACACACACATATATATATATATATATATATATATATATATATATATATATATATATATATATATATATATATATATACATATATACGAGAGCAGACAGGATTAAACAAGTAAGTGAAATATCTTGAATGTCTTGAATGACTATTTAAGAAGGAAAGAAGTGCGCTTTGACATGTTTTTTTACTTTTCAATAGACTGCGCACTTCTAATGTGCAGCGGTAGTGAGTTCAATATGTTTATTTAAGGCATATTTGAGGTTTGGGGTCTAGAATTGTTCTTTTCTGTCACTTAAAGCTCTTAAAACATTATAATGATACGCCTCTACAAAAAAGTTTTTTTCATCAATTATTCATTCCGTTTTATCTGTCCTGTAAGAAGTTAATTAATATAATTATTTTAAGCTCCTTTTATAACTTATGTATATTCTTATTAAAAGTTAAATTACACGAAAGAAATTAATAACACAAAGAAATATTACTTTAACAGAAGTTACAAATATAAAGGCCCAAAATAATAAACAAAACGATTGTTTTGTATTGTTTACTCTTAAAACTTTTACAATTAAAATAAAATACAGCAAATTAGTATGTTTTACATAAAATATATCTCGAAGCGGCATAGCCATATGATTCATTGGTATATGATTATTTTTTTATCTTTTTTTAACGGTCACGTTTGTCTAGTGGTCATAAACGCGACAGCTGATCATGAGGTCCTAGGTTCGAACCTTAGGTCAGGCCAAAATCAGTTATTAGGTCACGGTACCATGAGTTTCATTTGTGTTTGCCAAAACTTTCATAATGACTTCAAAAAAATGCACGTAATATTGAAGGCTTAAAAATTAAAACAAAGTTATATAATTATACAGAAGATCAAGGGTACTTTCTAAGAATAATTCAAGATCACATTCATGGAACCATTCAAGTTGGGGTGTTGCAACAAGTTTACCTTCTCAAAAGTTACATAAATCCTTCAGTTAACTAAGTCGGAGTATATGTGTTCTACATGGAGCCTACGATAAAATATGTGGTCGTTGTGCTTAGCAATATCGCTTCTAATACCCAGCATCTAAATCTTAGTGTATTTTTTGTAACCGCATAGGTTATTTTTCATATTACTCTTGTTGATGATATTTCACTATCTGGTGAAACAGAGAAAATGCATAATCAAATATTAAAAGTTTCGCAAAGTACCTGGCATGTAAATTCAAAATAAAATTAGAGTTAATATGATTTTTTGGTCACAGAATGTTTTACAGGCATAAAAGGTGATCAGCATAATGTTAAGGCTAACTAACTAACACTAAATGTATATGCTCATACGCAGTTATGTTACAGCATTACAACGTTTTAGGCATCATTGATTATTATTGAGCCTTTCATTTAAAAAAATGTGTGTAAGTAAATGACTACCAAAATATATCTAATATAAATAAAAAATAAAAATAAAATAGAAGAAGTATTTTGGCAAAATAAGTAAGATAAGGATTAATAATTTTTCAAAATTCCTAAGGGATCGAGAACAAAGAGTATTTATCTTTATATTTTAAAGCTTCAATAGAATTACTAAAATCACAAGTGATGTTTAGCAATTCCTTAAGATGGGAGCAACTGGAGGCGAAAAATTTGTGATCATTCACATAGAAAAGGTCACTTTTGCACCTCCTTTCCGAAGCTGAAATCTCCTCCCGGAGTCCTCCAGTAAGGTACTGCGAGGGTTCAGGGAGAATCAAAACCAGATTGAACTCAAACAATCGCCCTGGAAGACACCCCTTCTTATCCTTATGTGGCTTACCACATCCGTCATCGGTTCACCTAGATGACAAAGGATTGTACTCCACTGCCCCATACACTGCATACATATTATACATTATTATTATTATTACTAATATTATAAATGCAAAGGTAGCTCTGTCTGTCTGTCTGTTACGCTTTCACGACTAAACTTTGAATTTACCAAAAAATAAACATGAATCTTTGAATTTAGGCACTTCATAAGAAATGAATAAAAAAAAATTGTAGTGTTTTTGAAATTTCGACCTACATGGGGTAAAATAGGTGATGAAAGTTCGTATCGAAGTCAAACAAATCCGTCTATGTTTACTATGCGTACATTTATCGAAAACATGTGTATGATTAATAAACCTAGCAAGCTAACAGCATAGCAAAGTGGCGAAGCAATCAGCTTTTTTTTGCCGTTGAGCAATCAGTTTCAAAATAGGAGGTTCAGATGCCTGGGTGATCAGTAATCGATTGCTGAAAACAGAATTTGAAAATTCGAAACCGTTTTCGAGATAATCGTGGCACAGACGGACACACGGACGGACAGACGGACAGATGGACAGACGTACAGACGGACAGACGGACAGACGGACAGACATCGTGAAATCAATAAGTGACTTCGCAAGCTTCGCCACTTAATAAAATGTTGTCTTTTTATAAACACGGCGCGCGAGTGCGGAACTCGCCAAATATCATACAAAATGGGCGGTTTCCCATTCACCGGCACGGCAAGGCGCTGGCACCGTCAAGGGCCTGACTGCAGGGAAGCAAAAATGTATAAAATATATGGCATGTATTTCCACGTACCGGCGCCGGCGCCGACACGGTGATAACTCCCATCGGTGCCGTTGCCGGTGCTGGGAAAGCAAGTTTCCTACTCGATACCGGCCGGCAAAACTACATGTGTATTTTTTAAGTAATGAGGTCGTGTGCATGTATGCGTGTGCGCGGGCCGAAATAAAAGGGACGCGTTGAGATTGAGACTCGAAATTGACTTGTGAAATACGAGTAACAAAATGTATCCTCATTCACGTGGAAGTAATTGAAATATTATTTAGACTGCATTTTCAACTTTTAAAATAGGGTATAAATATAATATGTTCCTTCTAAGTATCTTATTTTTAAGACTGGAAGAATTCAAAATTTGATTTCTCTGCCATTCTTATATTTTCGTCTTAATGTAAAAGATATAACAAACAAATACAACGACTTGACGAGACCATTTTTACGTATGGTAGAATTTAAGTCTGTAATGTATTGCCCAAAAACCGAGCGTACACCGTCACCGGCACCAATACAGTGGAAAAACGAAGCCCCGGCACTCTCACCGGTCTCTTATCCCGTAAATGAAGTCCAAACATATCAGGTTGGTCGTTACGTCGTGGATTAAACCCACAACTTTATGTTTTGTAAAGGATGGAAAAAACGTAGTTTATAAAAATGTATTAAAATAAGCTATTTACAGTAAACCACAGCATTTTGTATTTGTATTTGCAAAATAAATATCCTAGTTACATTATTGCGGTTATTTTGTTACTTATTTACAACTAACTGATCCCCGCGACTTCGCCCGCGTGTTATTTGGGGTTTTAATTTTTTTGCGCGGAACCCTAACTCTTTTTATAAAATAAAAGAAGCCTAAGTTACTCCTTTTGATATCAGCTATCTCTCAGTGAAAATCCCGTCAAAATCGGTCCAGCCGTTTCGGAGATTAGCCGGAACAAACATACAGACAGACAGACCGACAGACAGACTGTCAAAGACTTTAAAAATTGTATTTTTGTTATTAGTACCGTATATACTTTCATATGTATTTAGTAAAAAGCTGTAATTTTGACATTACCAACAGACACTTCAATTTTATTTATTTGTATAGATTTGAAACACAAGCGTATAGATTCGTTTGTTTGTGGATCGATTTATATGTTCGTTCGTAAGTTTGTCTGAATGGCTGATTAAATGAATGTTTTTATCCAGATAAGTTATCTTTCTAGGTCTTCGCGACAGTTAAAAGTACAAATAAAATAGAAGTACATATAAAAATAAAATATCATAACAATATTACTAATTCCAAGCGAATTAAGTACTAGTTTTATTATATTTTGAGAAAAGAGTTAAAGAAAATAAAACGAATTAAACAGTAAATTGTCCCAACATGTACAGGGCCAGCAGTAAATTTATATTAGCGCAAATGAGGGCATCCACGAATTTTTCCGCCACGGGCTGCGCCACTAGAAAGTAAGGTATAATATTTGACAGATTTCATAGCAGGGAAGTTAATTTGTTCGGAAAATGTAAAAGTAATTGTCTCTTTCTGTATATTAGCTATATTATTAGCTATATATTATATTAATAAGATTAAAAATAAATACCAAACCACATATATTCATAAAAGTAGAAAATTTAAAAAAATGTTAAATATGTGCAAAAAATTAAAGAGCAAACCAAGGACAGATTGTTTTGTGTATTAATATAATACTGTAGAAACTGATAAACTTTTATTAAAAACCAACTTCTCAATTAAATTACATTGTGTAACAAAAAACTTTACCTCACTGTCAACTAGCGACATCTGGTGAGCAGAAAATTACTAGCCCTCATTTAACTATTAAAGAAACAATGCGAAAACTAATAAATAAAAGCCGTTTCCGATATACCGTATCTCGGAATCATCCATAACGCTCTATTGACGTATGATAGTTATTCGTTTGACGTGAGCATGAATTGTATTCATAAGCTGACGTTAAGGCATGTTTCTATCGAAACCATTGGATTAACAAAATGATGATATGTTTCATATTTAATTTCATTATTTAATCTTCCACGATAATTGCACAAGCTAAGAAAAAGTCACTCATGTGAAAGAACTGATGCTGTCAAGTGTCCAATCCTCGCAGGCCCATGAAGGAAAATATCGTATGGATATCTGTCATCATCATCATTATTACAGCCGTTCACAAGTCCACTGCTGAACATAGGTCTTCCCCAAGGAATGCCACAAAGCATGGTCCTGAGCCACCTGCATCCATCTGCTTCCTGCATATCTAACCAGGTCGTCAATCCATCTAGTGGGGGGACGCCCTACACTTCATCCGCCGGTACGAGGCCGCTATTCAAGACCCTTTTTTCCATCGGTTGTGGGTTCTTCGAGCCATATGGCCGGCCCATTGCCACTACAGCTTACTAATCCGTTGGACTATGTCGGTCACACTGGTTCTACTGCGAAAATCCTCATTTCTAAAATTATCACGCAGAGAAACTCCAAGCATAGCCCTCTCCATAGCTCGCTGAGCGAATTTGAGATTCCTCATACGGCCAGCAGTGAAGGACCACGTCTCAGATCCGTAAGTCATCACTGGCAACACGCACTGGTTGTACAATTTTCTTTTTAGGTTTTGAGGTATGTCTAACGAGAAGATGTGTCGAGTTTCCCGAATGCTGCCCAGCCGAGTTGAAACCGCCTATTGACCTCTCGGTCGAAGTCGGACTTACCTAGTCGGACAATTTGTCCCAGGTAAACATACTCGTCAACAACTTCGAGCTTAGTGCTTCCAATAATTACCGGCATAGGTGTGACATGGACGTTAAACATGATTTTTGTTTTGTCTATGTTCTACTTAAGACCTATCCGTTGGGAGACAATATTGAGGTCATTGAGCATAGTGCTTAGGTTCTCCAGCGATTCTGCCATAAGGACTATATTGCAAATGAAAGGTGTGTGATGTACTCGCCATTGATGTTAACACCGCATCCTTTCCAGTCCAGTAGCTTGAAAACGTCTTCCAATGCAGCGATGAAGAGTTTGGGGATATAACGTTGCCCTGTCTTACACTTCACTGCATTTTGGATAGGTTTCGTACTCTGATTCTGTACTCGGATAGCCATCGTAAACCTACTGTACAAACACTTCAGTACTTCGATATACCGACAGTCAACTTAGCACCGCTGAAGAAACTGCAGCACCGCCGCGCACCGCGTATTTATTAGAAATTAAAAACTGTATACACATTGGGGTGACGGTAGCTTCTAGCCCTAAAACCACCTCAGAAATAAGAGTCGAGTTTTGCACAGCAGTAAAGACGTATGTATGTATGGACATTTTCATTTCACAATTTCAGCGGCGCCAGTATGGGTCGAACTATGTGTGATCGTGTACAATGAAATTTTAACGCGAGCACTTTTCCCCTGAGCTATGTAGGCTCATTTTAATAAATAACTACCAACTGGCCAGACAGACAATATTCTGCCCTTTCCGGTAGGTGGCGACTGGAGTTCCTCCCCGAATTCACTCCAGAAATTTACAACGTAAATACTAAATTTTGAATAGCTTAAATACAGTAGTTTAGATTTTGTTATTTTTTTAGCAATTAATCAACATAATAGTAATAGTAATGTGCTCCAGACTGAATTTCGTTCATGGCGATTAGTCTCAATGAAGACTAGCCATTTGTGCAGGACAAGATTATAGTGCCTAAGTGTATGCGCGAGCACAAGTACACTCATTATTCCCTCACTCTCTTAGTTCAATGGGATGGTAATTCGACACGACCGGAGAGATTTCAGGTGCAGGAGTCCAGGACCAACGGTTTGGGTTAAACACCGCCAAGATCCTGACTAGAGACTGCCCCTAAGATTCTTTTAATACCAAAACCCAACAATTAATTTAGGCCCCACCCGGGATCAATCAACCAACATAAAATTGTGAATATAAGTCATTTTGGTCCATAAATAAAGAATTTGCCAAGTCGTCACTCCATCTAGGATGTATGTACGTGTTACAGGACCTTGCTTTGTGGCATTCCTTGGACGAGGCCTTTATTCAGCAGTTGACTTGTAAAGGGCTGTAATGATGACATAAAAAGCTCTGCAATGCATACAAATTAAATTTCGAAATCATCACCATACAAACCCTTCTTTTACAAAACCTCCGCTAAATATTTGAACTAACAACTCCTCAAAGCACGGTTATGAACTAAGCGAAAACGGCGACTATGAATCTCTGTAGGTTGATTTCTTTTTTGCCACGTATCTGTCTAGTATGATAGCGTTCTCTAAAAGACTATAAGAAAATGTTATCTGTCACAAGTGTCATTGTCCCTCTAAAACAGATACTTCATTTGTTCATATCTCTCCCAAGCCGATTGCGAATTGTCCTTCAATAATGGACCCTCGTTATCCCACGTCATGCCTCAAAAATATATGTTATTTGTTGATATTTTTTACTTACTAATGTAATTTTAATTATTCTAATTTGTTATAAGATGATTTTATTAAATAGTTGATATTATATTCGTGTCTAGTACCATAGCAAAAAATTGCACTGATTTAAAACCCGCCCCAGCTTCTTACTATTATTGCAGCGATATTTATATTAAAGATATTAAATACTTTGAGTTTTTTTTTTAATTATGAAAAAGATAAGTAAAATGAATGGTATTTGATCCTTATATATTTTACGATTTTGAAAAAAATCTTAAAGTTTTTGATAAAATATAGCCCAGATCATGCCTTGCTCTCTCTTTGTTTTTTGGAGTTTCATCACAATTGATTAAGCCATTCCAAAGATTAGATCGGATAGATAGACAGACCAAAAATTTCATGTTTTTATGTCTTTCAAATTACTCCCTAAGGAGATTACTCCTAGATTTTGTAAATAAATCAGTGTTTTAAATTTTGATATGAATGTAGTTAAATGTATTTTTGTCCGCATGGGTAGATTTTTACCATATGATACAAATATGTTCCGGCTTGAAAGGTATTAATATATATGTAATATATATTTAGTTTAGTTATAAGCTGTAATGATATCTATTGTCCTCAGAGGTCAGTAAAATTACGGCCTGTATAAGTGCTACTGCTGTTCAAAGTTCTCCTATAATCTCTGATAGGGTTGTGGATCAATTGTGCCACCGCGTTTCTTAATACGTGATGACGGTAATCACATATTCTCGAAAGATTTTAGTCCTCAGGCATGCCGGCTATATTTTGTGATAGAAGTTTTGAAACCTAAATCAGACGCCAGATTCTCACCAAGTAATATTTTAGAGAAATCCCGTTTCCGTTCTTGATATTGTATAAATCTGATTTATTCGAGATGGAAGCCCTAAATATCGCAGGTTATAAGATCTTTCTAGGTTTTTAATAGTCACTTCAACGGACAAATTGTGCCGGACAATATGTGATAATGGAATATATTGCAGCACTACATGGCCAAATTAAACAAAAATAGAAAAAAAGCAAATTGTAATAATGGTTATTGACGATATTACAGGATTTGCCAACTCATGCCCGCAAATCATTTCAAACAGCGGTCGAATATCTCAAATTTTCGCTGTATTCATGTCATCGTTTCTTACCCTATTCCGCGTTTTTTGGCGTCCGATGTTTGCAGAGAAACGACGTGGAACTTTTCGCCTCGCCAGTTATTTGTTACTCCCGGCATCTACGATTTTGATTTGTGTAGTTAGCATCATTTCGTGTTTATAGTATATGCATTTCTTGTTTAGTAAAAGCCTTTTTTGTACGTTCATCGCCTATAATGCTATTCAATTAGGTGAGTCAGACGTCGCGTAATAAGCTCATAATATTTTATCGAAGTGAACGTTGCGAGCCGTAGCCTTATGGCAAGGGAACTTGCTAGGGACCTGTATTGTCCAGCGGACCTGTGGGTAACTTTACTATGTATAGCCCACATATTAATTTTGTAGTATCTTACGTTTTAGAAATAAAAATAATGTTAACATCTTCACTCTTTTACAAGTCATCTGCTTATAAAAATCTATTACTTTGCCATTAGAAAATTATTTGTAGTTCCAATTTCTATATCCGATATCGAGTATATTTAAAAATCGAAATCAAAAACAAAATCAAAAATGCTTTATTTCTGTAACATACCATACTTTGACTTCACAAATAAAGTACAATTGATTTCCTTTAGTATCGAGGTGTTGAGTGCCAAGTAATGTATTTATTTATTTATTTTATTAAGAATAACCAACAAGATATTTATTATTTGACATGAAACAATATTTCTATTCTAGGATTAAAAATTGTTATCTTAATTATAGCGGCGTTTTCGGTAGGCGAGCTAATTTTACCCATTTATAAACAATATATAATCGAATATGATGATAAAATAATATAATTGTAATTAAATTATGTAATTTATGTATAAATTATTTCTTTATATGATTACACATAAAAGATAGAATTTTATCTTGTTAGATAAAAAGAGTTGAGTGGTGACTTCTTAAAAATTAAATTTCACGAAAGGTGAATATTTTGATAGTCTAGGTATTCTAGATGGTGCGTTTAATCTAGTTTTTTGTAATAATTCTAGGCAATCGATTTACTTATTGACTGGTTTGAACAAAAAACAAGATCGATTAAGTCGGCACGTTCTTTTAGGCTATTTAATTTAAAGTGATTTAGTCGATCATTATAGGATGGTAGGCATTTAACTAGATTGCACTGGTAACTCAGATGAAAAAGGAAGCGTTTTTGTACCGATGGTATGTGTTTTATGTAAATTATATAGTGGGAATTTCACACCAACTCACTTACTCTCAAGACCACTTTTAATTAAATGTTAAACTGTGTTTTTTTAAAAGATGGATTTTTATATTTTTGATGTTTCTCAGGGCAGACCCTAGAACTTTTAGACATAATGTGTTCGACGTGGATGTTAAAAATTGTAATTTTTTGGGTTCCGTACCTCAAAAGGAAAAAACGGAACCCTTATAGGATCACTTTCTTGTGCGTCTGTCTGTCTGTCGGTCTGTCTGTCTGTCTGTCAAGACCCTTTTCCTCAAGAACGCGTAGAAGTATCAAGCTGAAATTCATATCAAATACTCAAGTCTACTGTTCTTTGGAGCTGTGAAAAATCAAACTTCTAAGCCATCGCAATCAAAAGATACAGCCGTTTATGCCGCAAATTTTCGACATTCGCAAGGGAATCAAAACCTACCCTAAACCTGAGTTACCTACCCAAAACTGAGTTAACGGGAAGTACCCTAAAGTGTACTTCCCGTTAACTCAGAATCTTAAAATTTGGTACGAAGCAACGTATTATAGCACAGATAAAGGAAAATTACGAAAAGCATAAATTTTTAGTTACATCATATAATAAAAAATATTTTAATAATTTTAAATTTATATACCTACGGATTTGTTCGAAACCCTCGGAGCGCGAGGCCGACTGGCACTTGGCCGGTTTTTGGTCAATTAAAACTCCTAGGTCTCGGATGATGACAGATTTTCATGAGTTATAAAATTTTTTTTTATAAAACTGACGTGACAAACGAAATACAGTCCAACTGGTGGCAAATACATTCTGAAGTTCATGGACAACTGCTGCCAACTTAAAGTTTAGAGGCTACGGTTACTACTACTACTACTAAGATCCTACAGCATGTGTTGTCTTGTAATACTGCACAGCTTGTCATTATACTGGCTCTTTATAAGCCCTTCAGATCGAAACAGTACATCAACAGTAGTAACAGTAGTGCAAACACTGTGGGGAGTACCTATTCAAACGGACTCTTAAACAGAAAAGGAGTTTTAGCACCAAGTTAATTTGCTTGTCACCGCTAATATTATAAAAAAAATTGTTAGAATATATATCGTCGTAAGATTGCATTCATCACTAAACCAACGGTGTTGTCTATTTGCTAAATCTCGCTGGATTGTAAAATGCCGAAGGAAAATTAATAATGCGTCTAATCGTATCGTATTTCATGATTTGTCCGATAATCAATCTTTCATATCACTTTGTGTCTAATTTATAGTCGCCGTTGAGGTGCATTGCTACTTCCCTAAACTACCGTCACTAATGTTTCATCAAATTATGTATTTTATTACAGTGATTTCATGTTTTGTTTTCGACCGGACTACGATAGTAAATTGTAAACGGCGTCGTAATCGTCATTGCTTACGGAATTTCACAATCCAATGAGAATTTGTAAACGTACTAATTAGTTTATATAACGACAAATTATACAACATGCTGCCAGTATATACATAGACTGCACTAAAAGTATCGGGAATGGAATATTTCCACTGTTCCTGTCATATTAAAATCTTTTAAATTGAAAAGTCCTTGTTATTAAAAATCGATTACCATTTATTTATTTAAAAAAAGATTCTAGGACTTGTCACAAGGTTTTGTTGACAAAACCTTGTGACAAGACCGAGAATCTTTTTTTTTTCTCAACGACTAAACAAGTTTGAACTTGTTTAGTCGTTGAGAAAAAAAATGGAATTGACTCGAGAAAATTCAAGGGCGATGATTTATTATGACATTCGAAATGGTTTAACACAAAAACAATGTGTTGACCGGATGATTTCTGCATTTAGTGATGAAGCCCCATCCAAAACCACAATTTATCGCTGGTTTGCTGAATTTCAACGTGGACGTGTCAAGCTCAGTGATGATTCCCGTCAAGGTCGTCCAAAAACTGCAGTCACTCAAGAAAACGTTGATGCTGTGCATAAGCTGATTGAGGAAGAGCGACATGTGACATACCGCGAAATTTAGACAACTTTATACATTGGAATGAGTCAAATATAAATAATCTTGCATGAACAATTAGGTATAAAAAAAGTTGCTTTCCCGATGGAAACCGCATTCCCTCTGTGAAGAGCAAAAAGCGGCTCGCGTTACTTGGTGCGTCAGAACTCTCGAAAGATTCCACGCAGGATCCTCAAATGCTGTATACAACATCGTATCAGGTGACGAATCCTGGATATATGCGTACGAACCCGAAACAAAAATTCAGTCACGAGTTTGGGTGTTCGAAAATGAGTTTAAGCCAACAAAAATTGTTCGTTCACGGAGTGTTGCAAAAAAAATGGTGGCCATCTTTGTCTCCAAAACCGGCCACGTTACGACTATTCCTCTTGAGGGACAAAGAACGGTTAATGCAGAATGGTATGCTAGCATTTGTTTGCCACAGGTCGTTTTTGAACTCCGTAAAGAGAACTGCAACCGCCGCATCATCCTCCATCACGACAATGCGAGTTCTCACACCGCACACAGAACAAAAGAGTTTTTAGAGCAAGAAAACATAGAATTATTATACCATCCGCCGTACAGCCCGACTTAAGCCCTAATGATTTCTATACTTTCCCTAAAATAAAGAATAAATTGCGTGGACAAAGATTTTCATCACCTGAAGAATCTGTGGACGCCTACAAAACGGCCATTTTGGAGACCCCAATTTCCGAATGGTATGGTTGCTGCAATGATTGGTTCCATCGTATGGAAAAATGTGTCAAATTTCGCGAAGAATACTTCGAAAAGCAATAAATACATTTTTAAATAGTAATGTTGTGAAACTTCCTTGATTCCCGAAATTTTCAGTGCCGCCCTTATATACATCCTGAACTACGATTGTTTCTAAAACTATGTTAAATTCGTGACAAACATTATCTTGACAGTACGCGTGACATTCATTTTGATTACGGCTACATGGCTGGAACGTTTCACCGTTGTGGCGGGTGGAGGGAAAAGGGGAGATCTTCCGCCGGGCAAGGTGTTCTGACCGGGGAGCCGCCAACGCTCCGAGTGGTACTTCGGAGCTATTCTATATATACTGCTTCAATTTCAGAACTTTGTTAGCGCGAATTAGGGTTCGATATATTTCGCTTGTGGTGCGACGACAGCGCCGCCACATCACCCCCTGCTCAGACCGGAGGTCGATAGTGCAGTCCGATTGCAAGTGACAGGGATTGCCTTGTAGTCTGCGGTGAGTCGAGAAGAAGGCAAGCAATCTGCGAGAGTGCCGTGAAGCAGAGGCGAGCAGTAAGGCTCAGAGCCGTGCCGAACACTGTAGCGCAGAGAGTAGCTTGAAGGAACAGGAAGCATTCTTATTCCAGTGCTGCGATGAACCTTTGTAAAGCTTGATGGCTTTTTGCTGATTGTGAAGACTGCAGACAATATCTGCTCGGGAGCGAATGAATGGGGTACTTGAGGATGATGACGAAAGTTTTGGAAGTTGTAGTTTCCGTAGGTTGTTGGATCGGGGTCACCACTGTGGCGGGTGGAGGGAAAAGGGGAGATCTCCCGCTGGGCAAGGTGTTCTGCCCGGGGAGCCGCCAACGCTCCGAGTGGTACTTCGGAGCTATTCTATATATACTGCTTCAATTTCAGAACTTTGTTAGCGCGAATTAGGGTTCGATATATTTCGCTTGTGGTGCGACGACAGCGCCGCCACACCGTGTTTCACATTTATTTTATTATGTTTTGGTATTACGAATATATTTTTCCATTATATTTTGGAAGGGTGCAGGACTAAAGGTATGAGACGTATGTAATTGTAGTCACCAATGCGATTTGCAATCGTGGTGATTGTGGTTAATTCTCCCCACAACGGAAAACAGTCGTGTGGTTTTGTGCATGCTGATGAAGGATATGAAAATGAAACTTATGAAGTAAAAAATTGTATTATACTCATGGTCATAAAAAAGGGAGGTAATTATACACTGCAAATGGGTAAAGAATCCTAGGGACACACGCACACATCCATAAGCGCCCATGTGACACAGCCTATGTTGAGCAGTGAACTTTTGATAGGCTGTAAAGAATGCATGAATATGTAAAACGGTTATTAACTCCTCATTGGAAATAATAAAAAACATTTTTAAGAAAAAAATAGTGATTCTAAAATAGCCAAAAAAGTTTTTATATTTTTTTCGAAGTCCAGTATAAAGAGTAAAAAGTTCGAGTTAAAAACTATCTAGTTTTAGTTCATTTCTCAACAAACCACATTTATGCGAATATTATAATATAATTAACGACTTTTACCGCGTTTTATTTTAGTTTATTTTTAATTCCCGACAATACGGGGGCTTTGCACCTGCACCAATGGTCACAATGGGCTACCTTCCACTTTTAAATGTGAATTTTCAGTCGATCTACGTTAGGAAACGAGCTTACCGTTACCGTAACAACCTATTAAAGTATGGACTTTATGGGCTATGCTGAACATAGGCGTTCGCCATAGATTGGCACATAAGGGGAATATTTGCCATAGTTGCCACGCTAGGCAAGCGGGTTGGTTATCTAGTCATCAATGAAATAAGGATATTTCCTAATTTCAATATCATCACGAATCATCTTTGGAAGAAAATATTTGAATTCATAAATAGAGACGACCAGATCTGGAAGGACTTTTGGTAAAATTGTACAATAACTGCTTACCTCCGGAGTTAGTTGATACGCATAGGTATCAATCTAAGATATCATAGCTCACATACGAATAAAAACATACCGATAAAATAACGTGTAAAAGCAAATATTTATATGTTTTATTTTTAATTACAAAAAAAATAGATTCATCACTCACAGATGCACATACAATCGGTACATGTACGGTAAAACCGCCGCAAGGCTACTCGTGCTCATGGCGTCCTATACAAAATTATTTTTTAATAATGTTGAACCCGCAACCCACTCCCAAATTTACAAATAATATAAATATTATTATCATGCCAGATACCATATGCGGTTGCAAAGTTAAAAATTAATTATACTTCAAGTATTCTCATACCAACAAATAAACAAAAAGGGAGCGCTGCGTACATTTCAAAGGATGCAAATACCAAGTCATAACCATGCTCACCTTATTGCAAGAACAGGCACTCACATACATGTGTGCATTTTATAATCATTTGCGACCAGTAACATGGTTTTAGGTGCATCCAAGTAAAATAAAAAAATTAAAAAGATGTATTCGAGAGTGTGAATCAAGAAGTTGAGCATGGTTTCAGCTTCACTTAAAATGTACGCACCGCTCCGTCTTTCTTCCTTTGTTGATCTGAGCAAGTATCCAGTTTAGTTAGGTATAATATATGAAATATAGAGAAGAATTCTGTTTCAATGTGAGCATGCGGAAGTCAGCTTGCAATTCGAATATCTAAATTCGAGCACGTCAAAAATGTAACTACGTTCTTAAAAGGGTAGTAAAAACGCATAGTAAAAGTGTAACTTTATAAAATGTAAAAGTCAGCTTAAACTGAAACGGAGGCACTTTTAGACCTACAATAAATAATAATAATTAAATCATTTCTTTTCTTAACTCAAATAGAATTGGGTATATACAAAAGAACTTCATAAAAAGTCCGATTTATATGATATTTCTCTTCTTTCCTTCACCAGTGACGTGTTCTGATCACCATGCTAAGCCGCTGACACAAACATTTTTGTATAAAATAAAAGTTGCAAGCTTAAAAACAGACCAGCTGATAGGTGTTCGGACGAGCAGCCCACGCTGTTTACACTAACATTTTTTTAAATAAAATAAAAGTAACAAATAGAGATCTAACAGTCCAGCTGATGGCAATTGACTACTGCAACCACTGGACATCTGCAATCAACTTTTAAGAAAGAGAACTACAGATATGGTGCTACCACTGATGACTTAGATGGAATGCCTCTCAGTTAGTGATTATACTGGCTATCTTTACTGTTTAGACCGTAACGCAGTAGTGCAGGCACTGCTACTTGACGGCAGAAACAGCCAATAGGATGGAGAGGCAGGTAACCTACACGGGCTTCTTAGTAAAAAAAAGTTCTATCATCTTACATTAATTAATAGTAATTAAAATTTTACAAGCTGCTGTTCTCCGCATGGTAAATCACGTGCAACGTAGAATCAAGGCATCTAGAGACCCTAGCTAATGGAAGTGTCTGACCCCACTCAGTTTTTTCAACATTCTAGGAGCCAGTATAACTGATTGCCAATTAGCATTCAATAATTGGTGAAACAGGGCGAAACGAATGCCTGCGAGTAGTATGAGTCGGATTGAAATAGATGACCGCTTCGGCCACCATGATGTATGCGCCAATAAAAATAATACACACCAAAATTATTTAAATTGATTATATCGTAAATTATAGCATATTCAAACAGCTGTTAGTGATTGTAAACATATTTAATATGTAACAACACTTAGAATGAACTGATTTAATAATAAACTAAAATAGAATAAAACTTACCTACCTATTTCCTGGCCCCCCATCGTGAAGAAACTGAAAACAATAAAATGTACTAAACCTAAATAAACCTAAATATAGTATGTAGCTTAATATTATATATTAAGATTTATTTAGGTTTCATCATTCATCATCATTATAGCCTTTTATATGTCCACTGCTGAATATAGGCCTCCCCCAAGGAATGCCACAAAGTACGATCCTGAGCCACCTGCATTCATCGACTTCCTGCATGCCTTACCAGGTCGTCACTCCATCTCGTGGGGGGTCGCCCTACACTTCGCCTACCAGTACGAGGCTGCCACTCGAGAACCTTTCTTCCCCATCGGTTGTCGGTTCTTCGAGCTATATGGCCGGCCCACTGCCACTTCAGCTTACTAATCCGTTGGGCTATGTCGGTTACTCTAGTTCTACTGCGGATATCCTCATTTCTAAGTTTATCACGCAGAGAAACTCCGAGCAAAGCCCTCTCCATAGCTCGCTGAGCGACCTTGAGCTTCCTCTTACGGCCAGCAGTGAAGAACCACGTCTCAGATCCGTAAGTCATCACTGGCAACACGCACTGGTTGTACAATTTCGTTTTAAGGTTTTGAGGTATGTCTGACGAGAAGATGTGTCGTAGCTTCCCAAACGCTGCCCAGCCGAGTTGAATCCGTCGATTGACCTCTCGGTCGAAGTTGGACTTATCTAGTAGGACTAATTGTCCCAGGTAAACATACTCGTCAACAACTTCGAGCTTAGTGCTCCCAACAACTACCGGCATAGGTGTGACATGGACATTAAACATAATCTTTGTTTTGTCCATGTTCATCTTAAGACCTATCCGTTGGGAGACACTATTGAGGTCATTTAACATGGTGCTTAGGTCATCCAGCGATTCTGCCATAAGGACTATATCGCCGGCAAATTGAAGGTGAGTGATGTACTCGCCATTAATGTTGATACCGTATCCTTTCCAGTCCAGAAGCTTGAAAACGTCTTCCAATGCAGCGGTGAAGAGTTTCGGGGATATGACGTCACCCTGTCTTTTACCTCTCTGCAGTTATATAGGTTTCGTACTCTGGTTCTGTATTCGGATAGCCATCGTAGCTCTACTGTACAAAGACTTCAGCACTTCCATATAACTACAGACAACTTGGCACCGCTGAAGGGACTGCAGCACCCCCCAAATTTCGACGGAATCAAAGGCTTTCTCATAGTCCACATACGCCAGACATAGTGGCAAATTGTACTTTACGGACTTCTGTACAATTTGCCGAAGGGTATGTATGTGGTCTATGGTGCTAAATCCCTTTCGGAAACCGGCTTGTTCGGGAGGCTGGAAGTCGTCAAGTCCGCGCGCGAGACGATTCGTAATGACTCTCGAAAACAGCACGTAGACGCGGCTCAGAAAGGAAATCGCTCTGTAGTTCTTCAAGAGAGCGTTGTCACCTTTCTTGAAGAACAATACCACCGCACTTCTGCTCCACGCCTCTGGTGTAATGCCACCATGGAGGACGGAATTAAAGAGCTTCTGAAGGACTTCAAGTACCGGTCTTCCAACCGCTTCAGAAACTCCGCTTTAATTCTATCCTCGCCTGGGGCCTTGCTGATTTTAAGGTACTGGAGAGACATTCTAATATCGCTTAGACTGACGTCCGGGATATCTTCGGAATAGGGTCGGATAAGACTCACTCTTGGGTCGTTACTCACACTTGCGTGTGGCTCCAACGATGACGTGTACAGGTGCCCATAGAACCTCTCAATCTCACTCAAAATCTCAGGTGTCCCGGAAACGATGCTGCCACATTCTGTCTTTAGCTTTGACAGTTGGCTCTTTCTGGCAGACAGATCTCTGGCAAAGGTATTTTTGGAGCCTTGGTTCCGCTCGATCGCTTCTTCAATACGAGCTGTATTGAAGTTGCGTAAGTCCCGCCGCATGCATTTGGAGATCTGTCTGTTCAGATGCCTGTATGCAGTCAAGTCTGTTGAAGAATGTAGCTTCATCTCCCGTCTAACATCCATGAGATAAAGAGTGTGATCGGAGAATTTTTGTGTTCTTCTGCGGCGGATCTTGCAGAACTTAGCTCCGACCGCATGGACAGTTTCCACGAGCTTGTCATACATTCATAGGTTTAGTACATTTTATTTAGGTGATCCACCCTCAGCCGATCGCTGGGATCTTTATTGTTACTTGTCAAGATGTACTAGATACGTACGCCGGTACCAAAAGTAGTGAACTGCAATTCTTCAGATTTACTACGTGCTTGACGGGGACATTACGGGTAACCGGCCTATCCGCGAAATAAATAGCAAAGTTTATTAATGGCCGTTTTTTTACTTTAGTATTAAAAGAAAAAATATCTTACTGATCACAAAAAAGTTTTGGAATATACGTGAAATTGGCTAACCAATATTTATTCAGCGCGATGGTCCCTTGCACTAACATTCCCTCAGGAATGAAATCAGGCCTGTGCCCAGCAGGTGGAAATAATAGGTTGTTACTTTGAATTTTAAAATCCATTCTGATAAACATTTATTGACTTTTACAAGCTAATAGTTGACTTCTATCCCACTGATGGTAAGTAGATGACGTAGCCCAATGACTTAGCTTAACAAGCCTATTCAATCTTGCCTTGTAGACATCCACATTGTGATCAGATGGATGCTGGCACATAGCATTTCTTCTTTGCAGCACGCATTATGTACGAGGAAGCAAACCGTTTGTTTCGAATGCATTGTGTGTGGAAAACAAAGGTTCTGGTTGTCCGATGATGGAACGAGAGGCAGAAATTTAGGGTTTCATTTTATTTTAATTTCATTTTAACTTCTCGTTCTATTAATTTTTTTATAGAATGTAGATGACAAACGAGCACACAGTCCACCTGATGGTAAGTGGTTGCTGTGGCCCCATAGACATCTACATTTATGCTCGATGAAGAATCAAAATGCAATGCGCTTTCACCCCTGAGGAATAAAATGGATTACCTCATTTCCAGAAAAAGGATTTCCGGTTGTCTACACGCACCATACGAAACACAGCAGCATTTTACGCTGGTATTCTGTGAGAGCATGGTCGTACCCCGGTCGACTCGACCCATTTAAATTTTTTCGCTGCTATTTATGAGGTGAATATTATTTGTGGTATAGTGTTACACTTTATTGAACGTCGCTTTAAATTTATAATTGGTTTATTAAAATATGAAGCAGCAAGCGACGTTGCATGATAGTTTACAGCAGCTCTTAATGAAGTACGCTTTAACCATCAACCCATATTTACAGTTTAATAACGTGCAGTGACAATGAAAGACTTTTTATTCATCTACGTCCGCAACTAAGTATGCTGTCTTTATTAAAATTTGAAATACAATATTTTTACGATGTGTGCAATATAGTACATCGTGAATAGAAAAAATTAAAAGTCAGGTTTTATACATGGTAAAAACGTGATGCAGTTAAATTATGGATGTAGGATGAATTGGTCAGCTCGATCGGAGAAGGTCCACACTCTCTCAGAATACGAGTACTAGCGTGAAATGGCAGCCTAATACTGTTGAGTTTCTTTTGATGAGTGTATTCTGTATGGAGATACTTTTTATTGGAAACGAGGCATTCCATCTTAGTCCTTTGTATTTTGATTCTCAATGTAGGATAGATTTTTTTTACCTATTATAAGCCAGTGCTTGACCACAATCCCATCTGGTGGTAAGTGGTGATGCAGCCTTAGATGGTAAATCGCACTGTCTTATCGTAACAAAAGCCTATTCACTCTTACCTTGAAGACGCCCAAATTGTATTCGGACGGAAAAGTTGACGCCGGCAAATTATTCCACTCCTTTGCTGTACACATTACAAAAGACGAAGCAAACCGTTTGGTTGGTGGAATATCGACAACAAAGGGATGAACATCCGCCGACCGCCTGTTTGTCCGATGGTGGAAAGGAGAGGGAGGAATTAAAGCGTGTAATTCCTGCGCACACTCACCAAAATGAATCCTATAGAATACCGAGAGACTGGCTACTCTGCGCCTGTGCTCGAGACTGACAAGACTGCTTTCATGTAGGATAGATGTAAATGTTTGTTTGCCACAACATCCACTTACCAGCTGGTGGACTGTGTTCTTGCTTGTTACACTTATTCTACATTAAAAATATTTATTTATTCAAACTTATTTGGTTTAAAAATTTTAAAACTCAATCTCTTAATTATACTTCTCAGTTGTAATTATTGGCCGTGTAGTGGTGACGTTAGAGAATAGACGACTCTAAGAGGTGAAAGAAATAAATAAAACAGAAGAATCGTAGCAACATCATTCTGATAACCGATGAATTAACATCTGAAGCTTCACACACAAAACAGTTTCAGATAAATTGTAATGAATGAATGAAGTAAGATGCGCAGTATTTACCAGTGATGCAATCAGAAGGTCTAGGATTATTGATTACTAGCTACCTGCCTTGGTTTGGCCTGGGTAAGATCTATTAATCTAGCATGGTTAAGATTTTAGATAGTCAAAAATTACTTAGATATCAATTATTGTTATCCTTAAAAAAATTATAAAATATTGCCTTAATCACTCCTGGGTTGCTCTCTACCATTCATATTAGCCATTATAAAGGTTAGCCCTAACAGACAAACAGATAAAACTTATGCATTAAATTTTAATAATATTATATAATATCACAGAGCATATAAAATTTGGTAAGCCACTGCGCCATGGAACAGTCTGTCTAGATATATTACGTCTAGCTTACAAACACGTGTCACATCATCGACGGCGGTGTCTTTCCTAGTGTAATGGTGTTGGGTTTAGTAGTGATGGTCATAGTGCAGATGTCGCTAGTTAGGACTAAGGTGAAGTTATTTGATACGCAGATGTTTACACAGTGTCACTGTAATTGGAAAATTGCGAGTGTTTTATAAGTTTTTCGGTTTCTAGTATGTATATACACAAAACCATGCCTAAATGCTATAGTCTTTATTTACACATTTTTAACATTTTTTTATTCTTCTACTTTCCTAATTAATATAAAATATTAATTTAATATAACATTACAGAAAGAAATATTAATCTCTACACTTATCTATAAAATATACTTCACCTTCTATGAAATCTAATAAGATTCCACCTCACTCCTTAGTGGCGCCGTCCTGGTGGCACTTCTGCCTTCTGTGGATGTCCTCATTGAGGGAGCACGGGAGATGCTCTTCAAACTACGTAAGACAATGTTATTGCCTGATCCCAGCTAATTAATTTTTAATATCTTTAAGAGCCAAGCTTAAAGTTATGGTTAATACCGCCATCTGTCTGAAGCCGTAGCTTGCTTTGCTATTGTAACCTCTTACCTTCGGACGAAGTGGGGTGACGCATTATTTTACACCGCCCCAACTCGTCAATAAATATTAAAATAAAGTAAAGTAAAGAATCATGCCCACTTTCCATACATTTAAAAACCTGATAGTGAAAGTGGATGTATAATTATAAGGTATAGTAGAAAAACTACATGTAAGCGTAGAAAATAATGTCATATAGTCATTTTTACAATTTAAACGCTACGAATCCCAAAAAATACTAATGTCACTTTTTAGGTTAGGATTTGCCGTAACCAAATAGGTGATAAAGAAATAAATGTGCTATAACTTATTATTAACGCTCGAAGTAAGATAGCAATACTTATCTAGTTATGGTCTAAAACGACTTTTTTACTTTGTGAATTTCTTGAAACCAACTGCCCCTAAGTCACCACTTACTATCGATGATTGTCACCATAAATTAAGTGTCTATCTCTATCTGCTATTTCTTCAGCACACATAAATACTTACTAACTACATTTAGTTCATCTTGTATTGTCAAAATTATCACTTATCAACCAAACACATTTCATTGGCCTATGGTACATACTTACATACATACCTGATGAACAAAATGGGATAAACAAATAAAACACTGTGTTAAATTGGCATGGTTTATTAAATATCATCATTTTCACTTAAATCTCTCACCACTACGTCATCCAGAAATTCTGCTGGAGCAGAAATATTTTCTTGATACCATATAGGGTTGTAAAAAGAAGTAACAGTAACACAAACAAAATGGCACAGTACACAACAAGACGCAAACGCAACAACCAGCAACAACGAAAAACTGCGCCGATGCCAATTGCAGAACTGTCAAATGTCAAAAAAATCCGTTTCATTCGTCCGCACTAGATGATATACTGAATGATTAATTTATTTTATTATTTTATATTAATATGTACTATACAAATACAAATAAATAAATACTTACTGATTAAATGAAACATAAAATAATGTATAAAACTCAGAAACAGAGTTAAATAAAATAAAGTAGCAGTGTATAAATGAAACGTCCTAGAAAAAGGGTAGTTGAGATGCGTTCAAAATATATAATACGTTTACCCTTGACGTAGAATAAGCTTATAGAAATATGTAAAAATATTTTTTTTTGTGTGATAAGCGTAATTAATTTACAATTCAATAAGCTGAATTTTAAGATTTATTTCATTTCTATACATTGTCAGGTGAAAAATGGGCATTGTTCTTTACAATCTACATACGTCCCACAGCTGGCCAAAGTTATTGTCCATCACGCTCCCCAATGCATGTTGTCGGATTGATGCTAGGGATTACCCTAGCCTACGTAGGACACTCAATAAGTTTTAAGATATACAAAACGTATTCTAGATACTATTAACATTTATTTTTCATCTTTTCAAAATTTACTCCACCATGCTCATATACAAAGTTCCATTCGCCTAAACCAACTCTGAAAACACTTTTGCCAGTCTTGATCTGACAGGTCGGAAATCGCTTCTTCGTAGCCAGCCACGGCTTCCTCGACGCTTGAAAAAAACTTGCCTTTTATGTTTTCTTTGACTCTTGGGAACAAAAATAAATCACAAGGAGCTAAGAGGGCTGTAGGATGGGTGACTTAGCGTTTCCACACCAGATCCCTCAATAAATGCTTTTGTTCTAAGGGAGGTACGTGAAGAGGCTTATCGTGATGCAGCATGATTCCCCGAAGCCCGGTCTTTGGTTTACTCTCGCGCACAGCTTGAAAAGCTTTGGGTAATGCAAATGTAGTATACCATTCAGAGTTGACTGACCTACCATTTTCAAGCATTGACGTCGACAAATGTCCGCTCCGCGAAAAAAGACTAGTCAGCATTTTTTTGCCGACGTTGCGAGGTCTTTGCAGTTTTGTCGGTAACTGTCCTTCTGAGTAGACCCATTCCGATGATTGCTTTATATTTTCCAGATCAAATTGATAGATTCATGTCTCGTCACCAGTAACGATTTCTGAAACACGCCTAGATGCCCCGTTTTCAAATCGTAGACGCATTTCATGGCACCAATCCACACGAGTCTGTTTTTCGTTTTCGGAGAGCAAACGAGGGATCCATCGACAACAAAACTTCCTCACTCCAAGATAATGATGTAGGATGGTATGAATGCTCTCCGAACTAATGCCTATAATCTTTTCGATGTCCGTATATGTAAATCGTGGGTCTTCTTGCACCAACATTTCAGTATTCCATACATTTTCTGCCGATACCGCTGTTTGCGGGGCCCCGGTTCTTTGATCATTTTTAAAATTAATTTTACCCTTTTTGAATTCAGCACCTAAAAATTGTTGCGCGTGGTGGAGGTGAGTCCCCTAATGGTGATTGTAATCGTTGTAAACTTAATTGTTCGGTTAAACCAAATTTAAAATCATAATATATCATAGTGCGCAAATGTTCACGGTTAAGATACATCGTTTTAAATGAAAAACGCGGGAAGGGTCGCAGGAAAATTAATAGGACTTTGTTTTTTTCTTAATATTAAGCAATTAGCTTATGGAGTTCTATTTTTAAATAAATTTACTTTTTTGAAACATTTAACAAGAGTGCGTTCCATTTTTTAATTTCGAGCATTTAAAAACTTATTGATTGACCTTCGTATCACGGCTAAAGTATAAACAAGTAAAATTACACAAAAGGCTTTAAAAGGAGCCCTGCCAATGAAATATTTGTCAATAAAATCAAAGAAGTTTCTCGTAAAATTCCAATACGGAAGGGTTTAAAATATCATTTATTATGTTAACTTTCCGAAACTCGTTTTCCTTATTATGTTACAAAGCTACCTATTAAGGTAACAATCTAATTTATTTTAATATTGTCAAACAAGTACACAGCATAACATTTCATGAAACCTATGAAATTGTCGTTCTGCAGTAATGGCCATTTCAAATCAAAATAATTTTTGATGACTAATAATTTTAACTTCAAATTAATTTAATTTTTAAAAGCATGGAATACTTTTTTCTAAATTAGTCATTTGTTTATTGATTAGCGTATGATTTCATTGCCATTTAAATATTTTTCGTCATCATGGATATGCTAAAAGTTCAAGTAATTATAGAATACGAGTACCGTCTTGGCAGCAACGCGGCACAAGTAGCACCCAACATCAACGACATTTACGGAGCGAATACTACAAATTAACGCACGTTTTTACATGCTAGAGCCATGATGCAGCTATATAAGTAGTATAGTTGTAGTATCGATGGGTCGGCTTGACCGGGGAAGGACCACAGATTACCAGCATAATATGGCAGCTTGACACTGCTGTGTTTCGTATGGTGAGTGTAAAAAACCGGCGACCCCTTTTACTAGACAAGAGGCATTCCATCTTAGTTCTCACTGGTAACGAGGCATCTGAATTTTGATTTTTTATTGAGGAGAAATGTAGATGTATGTCTATGGGTCACAGCAACCACTTACCATCAGGTTGACTGTGTGCTCGTTTGTCACCCTTATTCTATAAAAAATATATTTGTTTGTGGTTTACAATAAAATCTATTCATTCATATTCATTCATTCAATTTAATAGGTAAATACCTAATATAATAACTAAATTGCAAAAAGTTTACTATGTGTAAGTATGAAACACGTTTATTTCACGCCTGACCGTCGACCAGACGATCCTGCACTCGCTACAAAAATCTATGTACCTTTTTATATCAATGATGTACCTACATTACAATCAACATGACGAAACAACTAGCAAACAGCTGCTATTTTCGATGGTATTCTGTAAGAGCTTGATCATTCTCCACCTGAGCCAACCTATTCGTACTACAATTATAATATAGCTGCAACATGGCTCCGTCCTACTAAAACTTACTGTCCTAATAAAAAGCAAATAATAATAAAAAACCATAACAGAAGTATGTAATTGTGATTTGTGGCATTTCGGTGGAAGCAAAACAGGCGTTTGTTAAACCGAGCAAACATCAATTAAATTGAAATGTCTGTTTGTAATATCGAAATAACTGCCTTTTATTAACCTGAGGGGATTTTACATGCCATCAACAGTTTTGCAGAAGAAGTACAATTGAACTATCTTATCCATAATACTGTATTTATTTTTTATATGTTGACCTTATATCGCCGAAGGCCAATTGTGGAAATAATTAGGAAGTCCACTTCATTTTAACAAATATTTAATGTATTATAAAATAATGAAATATTTTATATTTGTTATATGCTGACAATATTGTTAAGTTACTTGACCAGCAGATACATAAAAATGCCAGGAGTGATATAGGCTCTATTTTCTTCGAAGACCTTGGAGATTATTTTGTCGAATCAAAGTATTAATAAAATAAATGGTATGTGATGATTATATTTAATTTGAATAACCTCACATTAATATAACCTACCCAAGCGTACGGCACCAAGTATCACTTAATGAAAAACTTGATGAAAGTTTTGCAAGCATATCGCTATGCAGTGGTGACGTACGAGGATCTACTACACCATATCATCCCGTGACTGTCTAAAGGGGTGACAGAGGAATACTGAAACTGGGAATCAGCGTCGTCCTCACAACTGAAAATAATAAAAACTGCGGTTGCCGAACCGCCTGCCAAGCGTGGAAACTATAACAGACATCAAGTTGTATGAGGCAATCTATGAAGGAGGACTATGTTCAGAAGTGGGCTTTTGATAAGCTGTAACTATAACTGGGTATAGGCCGATACCACACGACATTATGTAGAATAGAATAGAAAAAAATAATTTTTATTAATTATTGATTATTATAATATATATACATAATACTCCAAATATTCATTTTTATTTACCACGTGTTCGGAAAATACCTTCGCCCTGAGAAGACACAACAAGAAAATGAACGAGATTATTTTTAAACATATAATTTGCAATAATTACATAATTGTAAAAGCTGTTATTTCTATCCATACAGTTATGTTGATTTTATCAACATATTTACAGGTATTATTATTATTATTTCACCTACAAAACAAAGCAAACCTAGTTGGAGTAAATTGTGTGAAATAAAGTATTTATTTTCAAAAATATTTGACGGTGCGTCGCTTAGTGGCTAAGCTTTTTACGCCGAAAGCCTCGGGTTCTATTTACGCATGATACGAATATTTGTATGGTCTGCAAATAATTGTTTCGGCTTTGGATATTTGTCTATGTACAATGCCTCCTCTATAGATACAGGAGAAAATTTTGGTAAGGTGTGTAATAGTGTTTTTCTTTGAAAAAATACTGGTTTTAAGTAATTAACTGTTTCAAAAAGAATAATTTTGATAAAATTATATTACCTTCACTCCTTTTTAATAAGAAGATAAAGTATGAGACCACTAAAAAAATATATATAATGTGTCATGTACTTAAATTTAAATTATAATAATAGCGATTTTGCAAACCTACCCACTTTTCGTTCTTTAGCGAAGATTTCTTAGGATCCAAACTGAAGATTTCCTGGAGCGTCGATTCTTCAGATCAGCTACATATGTTATCTTTTACGCGGGTTAAAATGTTTCTTTTAGTTTGTCTTATGTAAGAGTAACCACATTCACAATCAAGCTTGTACACTCCTGCATCTTGTAGAGGGATATTTCAATTAACAGATAGTAAAACATGACTAACATTCTTCGGCGTTTTGAAGTATGCTTTAATTTAAGCTCGCTTCAAGATGTAGCTAATCATTGTCACCTTTGACAAACGGTAGTACACACGCTCGACTGTGGCCAGCTTCACTCGTTCACTGTGATGTAGGCGTGGGACTCTAAGCTTAAAGTCGTGCAAAACTTGCTTGAAGTGTTGAAGTTCAGCGGTCAGGTGTCTACTGACATAGATACCGCGTGCTCTGTGATACAAAGATTTTCCCACGGTAGCTTACTGTGAAGAATAACGGTGAGAATCACCGTTTGAGTGTCTGTTGATTTAGATCTTTTTTCTCTACACAGTGTGTCTCAAGTTTTTATCACTATTTCGAATTACTAATACATCTAGAAAGACTAAGAAATTCTTTGCCTCTAACTCTACAGTGAACTGAATTTTAAAATTTATATAGTTCTAAAAATGCAGTAATTTTATTTGAAGTTAGAATTATCAAAGTATCGTCTACGTACCGCTTGTAGAATCTTGGATTTACGGGAGAAGTAAGAAGGGCTTCCTCCTCAAAGTTGTCCATGGATATATCGGCAATAATAAAGGATACAGGTGAGCCCATAACCACAACATCTACTTGCTTATAATACTCCTTCTACAATAGGTACCCTGGTGAGAGGCAGTGTAGTAGTATTACTGCATACTCTACGAGCATGTTGTTTCCTTCCAGCTTTCTAGTTGAAATCGATATGCAGTCCTCAACAGGTAAACAAGACTGCACATCAAAACTAACCATAGCTTCATTGGTGCCAGATTTTTAAATGAATACTTCTTTGGCATCGTTGTGATTTGAAACTGGATGAAATGAAAAAGCGATACTAAAAAACGTACACATTTATATGATTTTGCTTGTGAGAGAATGAAATAAAATGCGAGAACAGAGTAGTCTGATGGCAGGGTGCGAACCACGAACTCTAAAGGTTGTACGACTGATGTCGTGAACCACACAAGCATTTTTTCTTTTGAACCTTACCACTAGTGTTTAAGGGAAATTTCAATAATGTCAATAGCATTGCTAGTATTTAAAAAAAAATTGCGATTCCTATAAATTTGGTATCCTCTTTGTGTTGTGCTTTAAATATGGTTAATATACATTTTAACTGTTAAAATAAATTAACAAACATATTAAAAAAATAAAATAAACATTTTAAATAATATTAATATATCTAACTCATTCATAACAATCCATGGTTTCATAACTTGTCGATTTACATAAAATTATTAGTTTTTTTTCCATCTAGCGTCTAACTTATGTACCACTTTGAAATTCAATCAATTTTTGCTCGATAAAATGATTTTACCTATAGAATGAAGCAGATATTACAAAGCAGTTTTACTCGAAAGAAAATATTCTTTTGATTTATTACACTAAAATTAAGTCCAATAATAAGAATTCTAACATCGCATTTTTACAACATTTGCTATAAAATTAAACTTTTATCTTATATTTTATGCCGCACTTGTAGTTGAAAGTGATCATAATAAAGAAATCATTTGCTGTGAAATATTTTTATTTTATATTTCATTTTATTTGCAGTTTTTAGTTCTACTGCACAACCCAACTTCAATCAAAATCGACGAAAAAGTAGTCTATATTTTTGATGGTTTTTAAGCACATGTGCTCATGTGGTTTAAATAAATTAAACAGGCTTGAAGGATATCATCATTGTTTAGATATAGTTCAAAGGTTAAGGAATGTGTTTTATGTCTTCAACAAAACATTTTAATTCTAAACTGAATATGGCCTTAACCTTGACTTTTAATTTTTTATCGCTTATAGATGCTTTTCATTCGCCCAGTTTCCTAAATAGACAGGTTAACATGACAGTTGCCTTATTTATAGAGGGTCCCACTATAACAGGTCAAAATGTACCATTTATCATTTAAAGAGAGAACCAAATGTATTTTTGTTGGGTTGTTGGGATTTTTGTCGAAACGATTAGCATGTCGTTTCGACAAAAATACCCTTTGACAATCATACTCTATACTAATTACTGCTAATACTAAAGAACAAAATAAGAAGGTATAATTATAAGTACTAATTAAATTACTAAACTAAAAAGAAACTTATACTGAAGATGTGAAGGTAATTATTCCCCCTTAATAGCAAACCGGAATAACTCACTTGACATCCTAATCCTTATAAGTAGGACACTCAATAAGTTTTAAGATATACAAAAAGTATTCAAGATGCTATTAATGTTTATTTTATATCTTCTCAAAATATTCTCCACCATGCTCTATACCAATTTCCATTCGCCTAAACCAACTCTGAAAACACTTTTTACAGTCTTGATCTTGATAGGTCCGAAATCGCTTCTTCGTAGCCAGCCACGGCTTCCTCGGCGCTTGAAAAAAAACTTGCCTTTTATGCTTTCTTTGACTCTTGGGAACAAAAATAAATCACAAGGAGCTAAGTCAGGGCTGTATGGTGGGTGACTTACAGTTTCAACACCAGATTCCTCAATAAATGCTTTTGTTCTAAGAGAGGTATACCAAGAGGCGTTATCGTGATGCAGCATGATTCCCCGAAGCCCGATCTTTGGTCTTCTCTCTCGCACAGCTTGAAAAGATTTGGGTAATGCAACTGTAGTATACCATTCAGAGTTGAGTGACCAACAATTTTCAGGCATTGACGTCGACAAATGTCCACTCCGTGAAAAGAAACTAGCCACCATTTTTTGCCGACGATCCGAGGTCTTTGCAGTTTTGTCGTTAACTGTCCTTCTGAGGAAACCAATACCGATGATTGCCTTTTATTTTACGAATCATATTGATAGATCCATGTCTCGTTATCAGCAATGACTTTTAAAACACGTCTAGATACCCTGATTCAAAACGTAGACGCATTTCATGGCACCAATCCATACGAGTCTGTTTTTCGCTTTTGGAGAGCCAACGAGGGATCCATAGACAACAAAGCTTCCTCACTCCAAGATGTTGATGTTGCATGGTATTAATGCTCCACGAACTAATGCTTACAATCTTTTCGATGTCCATATATGTGATTAGTGGGTCTTCTCGCACCAACATTTCAGTAGTCCATACATTTTCTGCCGTTACTGCTGTTTGTACCCCCCGGTACTTAGGTCATTTTTAAGATTAGTTTTACCCCTTTTGAATTCAGCAAACCAACTAAAAATTGTTGTGCGTGATGAAGTTGAGTGATAATGGTGATTGTAACCGTTGTAAACATAATTTGTTTTATCCGAATTAAACCAAATTTAAAATTATAATATATCTTAGCGTGCAAATGTTCACGGTTAAAAAAAATTAATAGAACTATGTTTTTTTTTAATATTGAGCAATTGGCTTATGGAATTCAATTTTTAAATAAAATTGATTTTTAGAAACATATAACTCGTGTGCGTTCCATTTTTAAATTTCGAGCATCTCAAATTATTGAGTGACCTACGTATTTCTGCCAGATGTAGGCTTTTAATCCCGCTGATGAAAATAATGAAAATGATAGGAATCCTTTGTATGTGCTCTTGTGTGTACTCTGGCCGGTGAGAATATTTTCGCTAAAGGTTGAGCCAACCTGTAAGTTGTTGGGTCGATTTGGCTCACTATTCGACATAAAAGACCTATGGTAAATAAGTTAATATACGCGATAAAATCCGTAAAACTTAGTTTTATTTAAATGTGTAGTGTTCGCGTGAATATAACGTTTTGGGAGTGAGTCGACGAGTTGAAAAGTATATATATTTGGAACTATTCGATTTTGGAAGTCGACATCTCTTTCCGTGCCGTGTCCTCCGAATCTCGAATCTGGCAACTTGCTCTATCACCGGGAGGGCGACAATCTGTCCCAAGGAGGTGTCAGATTTATCGACCACAAGTCTCTCGTTAACAACGTTGTAACGAGTGAGAGTGTGTCGACGAGGGTTGCGTACCTTATACTCAGAATCATTAAACGGTATTTGCTGAAGGTTGTACAGGTTTACGCGCCAACCTCGGCACACCGCGATGAGGAGGTTGAGGAAATATATGAGGGTATCTCTAGAGCCATGCATTCCTCCAAAACCCACTATACGGTGTTAATGGGAGACTTCAATGCAAAACTAGGCACAAGAGAGAACGGTGAGCTGTAAGAAGGGAAATTTGGAATAGGGCAACGGAACACAAGAGTCCAGCAGCTGGCCTACTTCATGGAGAAAGAGAGACTCTTTATGATGAACTCTTTCTTCCAGAAGCGGCCCCACAGGAAGTGAAGTTAGTCGAGCCCCGACGGTTCGACAAAAAATGAGACTGACTTCATTATGACGACCAGACGACAACTGTATAGTGGTGTATCCGTGATCGCGAAGGTGAAAACTGCTAGCGATCACCGAATGGTTAGAGGCACACTGAACCTAAACGTTAAGTTGGAGCGGTCTCGTCTAATGAAGTCAACGCACCGTCCCCCTCATGCTCCATTCCAGAGTTCCGAAACTTTTCAGCTCTAGTTACAAAACCATTTTAGTGCCTAGAAGACTGCAATGAAGTGGACGATATGAATAACAAGGTCGTGGAAACTGTCCATGCGGTCGGAGATAATTTCTTCAAGACCCGCCGCAGAAAAACCCAAAACTCTCCAATCACACTCTTAATCTCATGGCTGTTAGACGGGAGATGAAGCTACAGTCTTGAACAGATTTGATAGCATACAGGCAACTGAACAGACAGATCTCCAAAGGCATGCGGCGGGAATTACGCAACTTCAATACAGCTTGTATTGAAGAAGCGATCAAGCGGAACTAAGGCTCTAAAGTCTTTGCCAGAGATCTGTCCGTCAGAACGAGCCAACCGACAAGGCTGAAGACCGAGTGTGGCAGCATCGTGGCAGGCCACCTGAGATTTTGAGTGAGATTGAGAGGTTCTTTGGGCAGCTAGACACGTTATCGTTGAAGCCATATGCAAGTGTGAGTAACAACCCAAGAGCGAGTCTTATCTGACACAATTTCGAAGATATCCTGAACGTCAGTCTGAGCGAGATTAGAATGGCTCTCCAGCACCTTAAAAACGGCAGGAACACAGGTAAGGATGAAATTACAGCGGAGCTTTTGAAAGCGGGTGGAAAACCGATACTTGAAGTCCTTCAGAAGCTCTTTAATTCCGTCCTCCACCGACGGTAGGCGAAGTGTAAGGCGACCCCCTACTAGATGGAGTGACGACCTGGTAAGACATGTAGGAAGTTAATGGATGCAGGTGGCTCAGGACCGTGCTTTGTGGTATTCCTTGGGGGGAGGCCTATGATCAGCAGTGGACATATGAAGGGCTGTAATGATGATACTATATTACTAGATTTACTAATGTTCTCAAGACCGAATTTTGATCAGCGCGTTAAGTCTCATCGGAGGCTAGCCATCTGCGCAGAAAAAGTCAAGGACAAATGCGAAAGCTTATGTGCACTCTATACCTACATTCTCATAGTAATTACTGATTTTAACCCGACCTAGGCCTCAAACCTGAAACCACATAATCCGCAATTGCGTTAACGACCACTAAAGCTAGACGCGCATACGAGAGTTAAGTAGTCAAGTCAGATTTGATAGTGGATCACGCTATCGCCCAATAATATGTTATAGTGGCCTGTTGGATTTTTACAAATTCAAATATATTAACTACTAATTACAAAATCAGTATAATTGAATGTACAATTTGTGTGTTATATTAAGAAATGCTTAAATAATATCCAATGATTTTATTAGCGGCTTTAAATCCTTGTATGTTTTGAACTAAATCTCATTAACAACTTACAGAGTATAGAAACAAACAATTTAAATATATGAATAAATTCATGAGGTCCCGTGCACTAGTGTTATATTTCATTGTGTGAAATTCTGATAGTGCGGAGAGTACACTCATGAATATTAATTAAATTTAGCGTTCAAATTTTCTTGTTTTTTAAAAGGTTTTTTTTTAGAGATATATTACGATGAATTTTGAAAATAACTTGTGGATGAAGTATCTTTTTAACGTGTAGTGGCGATGTAAGAATATCCATTATCGTATATCATCCTGTGGGTGTCGTAAGAGACGACACTGAAACAAAACTGTGCCACGCTTGACAACGCATGTCAAGCGTGGCAACTATGGCAAATATGGCATATTTGTGGTAATTTATAGGGGAGGCATATGTTTAGCAGTGGAGTTTATTAGGCTGTAACGGTAATGTTAATGGAGTTATCTTAATTTGTTTAGGTTGCCTCTTTTTATATTATTAGGGTGACAAAGGAGCACATAGTCCACCTGATGGTAAATGGTGGTTGCCTTACCCCATATACGTTTACATCTACCATCGATAACGAATCATAATGCTGATGTGTTGAAACCCTTGAGGACTAAGATAGAATGCCTCGTTTCCAGTAAAAAAGGGTCTCCAGTTCTCTTCGCTCACCATACGAAACAGCAGCGTTAAGCTGCTGTTTTACGCTAGTATTCTGTAAGAGCGTTCATTGCCCGGTCTAGCCAATCCATTCGTGCTATAATTATACTATGAATATACCTGCACTATGGCTCTACCACGTAACAAAACGGGGTAACAAAATGTTGACTATACTTTTGCTAGAAACACTCACGTGCACGAATTCACAATACTTTGTAATACTGAATCGTGTAATTCGCAGTGTTGTCAGCTTGGCCTAACTGAAAACTACGTTAGTATGTCTGAAAAATTATTATTTTTTATAATAAGAGTTACGCAGTGTTATTTTTTTAATTGATCTACCATATGTAGTTAATCAGTAATTTCTAAATAATACTAAAATCAACACACGTTTGATGATTAAAAGGAATTTAAACATTGTAAAATAAAAAGCATGAAAACCGAAATTATAATAAAATATTGAAAATAATTAAATAATTGAATATAATTTTTAGTTAATCATCTAGTAAAATTATTTAAAAATTTAAAATGAATCTCGCCAATAAAACCGCATGCTATGGTAGTGCAGCCATTTTTTGGTTTCAATATTTTTTGCGGGCTTTCTGAGTATTGATTTTATTTATTTATTTAAATTTCATACAGCAAGATGTATAGGCGGACCATCTTGAGTAGCGGAGTATCTCTGGTGTAATTTGTGAACAGAATTATGAACAAAAAAAAATATGATTCCGTCTAACCTATGAAAACCATGTGCTACAATAGCATGGCCAGTAGTCAGCTACCGGTTGCCAGATCCGGCCAATTCTTATATTTCGTGGTTTCCCCTTACATTATTTTTCAGCAATATTTTGACTTTTTATTAGACTCAACTAGTTTTGATTTTCTTTAGTTCGCTGCTAGTTTGATATAAATATAGCAATTAATTACACTATCACATTTTAGCAACTAATTAGCAACTGTTTAGCTACAAATTCTAGTGATATTTACTTTGGTCTCTGCTGACATTTTACTGCTAGCTTTAAAGAGCACAAAGGCAAAGCGCTCATCGTATATTATCGTATAGTACAGTATAAGTTTTTAAAATGAAGGCAGCTACCATGGCTCGTCTCGTCTCACTCATAAACATAAAACAATAGTTGATTTATGGATCTTGGGATTTGCAAGCATTAAGCAGAATTCAGTACACAAACTCTAGAATACCTAACATTACAATGACTATAAAGACCATCAGAGAACGCTTCAAATGCATAGCACGGAATTGAGTAACGTAAATATTATTCATGCATCGCACATTCAAATAAGACAATAAGGGAATACACGCTGTACTCTCCGTAGAGTAGTTGTAAATATATATAGAACGGAGTATAATCGAATATTACTATGTAGACAGCTTAAAGTGTTTAAATAAATACATGAATGTGTGAAGTTTAGGACGAGTGAATGTCTTCACTGAACTGGAGAGTCTTTTGTCTGTTTTGATGGCACCAACGTAGAGTTTTAGGCGACCGGGGGACTGTGGAGGAAATTAAGACGCCATTTTTACATTGTTCCTAATGCATAGGGATATCGATGAAGAAATTATTTTTTAAATTTACTTGAAATGTTGTCAGATAGCGCCAAACGCTTTGATTACATAAGAAATTGAGATGAAATTGAGAGTACCTGTCATATGGCAAAGGATTTATATTTATACATGTGTGTCACATTACTATAGAAGATAGGTAGATATAAGTCTTGAAAAACTCATATCGTTTGCCAAAACCTTTAGAATGGCTCAAGTAAATGCTCAAAATATTGATAGCTTAAGAATATGCATTATGTTCTATAGTTAAACAGAATGTCAAGGCTACTTTTCAAGAACAAGTCAAGACCACGTTCTTGAAACTAAGTTGAAAACTAAATTAGAGTAAACGTCAATTATCGGTGACACAAAAATGTTTTATAAGTAATGTTTTAAATAAAAAAAACTGATAAAAAAGTTAAGACTATTGTTAATGTGCCTACACCCAGTAATGTTATAGAATTACAAAGATATTTCGGCATGTTTGATTATTATGGGCGCTTTTCTTGAAAAAAAAATATGTGCAAGCAATTTAGAACACGAATAAAACTATTTTTGAGGCAAATTTAACATAGACAGCAATATGAGAAATATTATGCACAGTAAGCAACCAATAGCAATTTTTCTAAAATTAAATGGAACTAATTTTACGAATTTTGTCGCGTTTAATTTAACTTTTTAATTCCCGACGTTTCGGGTGCTTTACAACACCCATGGTCACGGAAGGGACTAACGTGTTTGACGTCCCGATGTCATAGTTAGTCCGGCTACCTTCAGTTTTTGAATATTAATTTTTGGTCCGATCTACGCAAAATCAGCTTATAGTATCTTCAAGTCTTGCAGTGGTATGCTTGGGTTTGGATTTAATTTTGTTAATTATAGGGTCCAAGGCAGATGGCAGCACCCATCCATCTTCTCTATTGAAATAAGGATGTTTTTTTTAAATTTCAATGGCCTCGCGAATCATCCTTGGTAGGAAACGGTGTTCTTTTGCGAGGATTTGTAAAGAGGTGCGGTAAAGCACCCGAAACATTGGGAATTAAAAAGTTAAGTTAAACACGAAAAAATCTGTAAAAATTAGTTTTATTTAATGTGAAGTCTTCGTGTAAATATAAGAAATCATTCTTTTTTTCTAAAATGTTTACTTCTAGAAACTTCTTAGAAAGATGTAAATTTTAATAAATATAAATAAAAAGTATTTCTGTCTATACATATTTCCTTTACTTTCTTTTCTATTATGTATCATTTTTTACATTTTAATATTCCCTAACAATAACTGGAAGCCAGTCTCAGGTTATATTTAAGCTTACATAATTTCCTAGGTATTAAATATCTAAAGACTTTATTCCTTACTATTAAAATTTAATTTCGAGTACACTTTTTAAATATTCATAATTAAGAATGTTGTAAAGACTAAAACGAGTTGTTGTTGTTGTAGTTGATTTTATAGATTGTTTATTACATTTAATGATAGCAAGTTGATAAACATCTCTGTGTTTCCAATTTTATAATAACCCATTTATTTCTTTGGTCGTTAGTTTGTCCGATTGATTGAATAACTGAATTTTTTATCCAAACAAATATTTTTCTAGCTTTTCGCGATAGTTAAAAGTACAAATAAATCGTCACAACAAAGGTACTACTAATTCTACACAAACAAAGTCGCGGAAACAGCGATTTTTATAATATTTTGAGAAGAGATTAAAGAAAATTATACAAATCAAACTGTAAATCGTCCCCACCGTGCACAATGCCAGCAATAAATTTATATTAGCGCCAATTTCACTATTATGTAAACAATGCAAAAACTAATAAATAAAAGCTGTTTCCGATATACCGCAACATTATCTCGGAGTCATCCATAACGCTCCCTTGACGTATGATCGTCGTTCGTTTGACGTGAGCACGAATTGTATCCATAAGCTCTGACGTTACAGCATGTGTCAATCGAAACCATTTGATTAACAAAATGTAGATATTATTTAATGGAGTAATATTTGTAAAAATATGTACATTTATAATATTTTTTTTTTATAAATTGTGAGCTAGTACTCAACTGAGAGCCTACCTGATGACTACTGATTCAGTTTTAAACGATTATTGCAATAGCTTAGCAAAAACCTATTCACTCCTCTAACAGAACTGATGCTATTAAAGTGCAATCTTCGCAGACACATGAAGGAAAATATCGTATAGATACCTATTATTACTTCCTAGAAATTAAAAACTGTTTGCCCAGCAGTAAATACGTACATAATGTACATAATTAATTACTTTACTTTTTAATTAGATGTATTGTATACGCGTAAATACAAGAAATCATTAATCCAAGACGCTGTAAATTGAATCGAACTAAACGAATCAGTTAATCATAATGGAAAAAGTTTTACTTTTAATTTAATTCCAAAAAGTCGAAGTGAATAAAATGCAAGCAGTAGCCTTTTGTGATTTGAAATAAAAGAGAAAAAATTTCCAATTAACTTTTATCGTCTTGTTTTTATCGACTATTGACCACTCGCAGATAAATTAAGTTTGTCGTACTTATCTCGATCTATAAAATCCAGTAGATACGCGTAGTAAGTCAGTACATAAATTTTCATTTCACAATTCAGCGGTACCAGTAGAAATCGAACTCTGTGTGCTCTGTGTACGATGAAATTTTAACGCGAGCGCTTTTCCCTTGAGTTTTGTCGGCTCATTTTAATGGATAATTACTAACTAACAGACGTTATTCTGCCGTTTTTGGTAGGTGGCGAAATGAGTTCCACCGAATTCACTTCGGAATTTTACAATGTAAATATAAAGTTTATTAATAGCTCGAAACCACTTTGGTTTAGATTTTGTTATTTTCTTTTCGAATTTGAGTAATTTTGATCCACAAATAAGGAATTTCTTAGTTACTTGACTACAACGTTATCTATTGGATCCTAGCATAGCTCAGAACAATATTCTCGGCAAACCAAATAATATATTGTGTGAATGTGAACTCAATGGATAAAGTCGTTCAGAGATTTAATCATCACTATATATAAAAGTATAAAAAAGAGGATGTTTGAATATATGAAATCGTTTAACTCAAAATCTATTTGATCGGTCACCATAAAAATTTGTATATTTATGTTTTTCAATGGAGAAGGTTTTTTTTGAATTTTTTTTTTGAATTTTTTTTATTTTATATGCTTTTTTTTCAATCAGGCGCGGCAATTAATTATTTCCAGTCTTCTAATTTATATAAATATAATACTTAAATAAGGTCTAGAGTCTAGAAGATAGAAGAATATTATATAAAGTCGTCTCTCGATCTCAGATGGATGCAGGTGGCTAAGGACGTGCCTATAATTACTTGGGGAGGGAGGAGAGGGGCTTTGTTCAGTAGTGGACTTGTGAAGGGCTGTAATGATGATGGTAAAAAATTAATCTTTCTTAATATTTGACTTCGGAGTTAATGCTTTGCAATATATAGATTTTCAATGTCAAATTCATCACCACAGCCCTTCGTTTACAAGAACTCCGCTGAAAATTCTAACTAACAACTCCTCAAAGCACGGTTATGAACCAAGCGAATATGGCAATTGAGAATCTCTATAGGTTGGTTTCTTTTTTGCCATGTGTCTGTCTCGTATAAAAGCCCATTCTCTAAAAGGCTACAAAGAAATGTTATGTCACAAGTGTCATTGTCCCTCTAAAATAGATATTCCATTTGTTCATATCTCTCTCAAGCCAATTGCGAATTGTCCTTCAATAATGGACCCTCGTTATCCCACGTCATGCCACAAAATATATATATTATTCGTGGATATTTTTTACTTACCAATGTAATTTTAACTCTGCATTTTTAATAATGTGATATTTTTAAATAGTTTTTATTTTATTAATGTCTAGTTTCATAGCAAAAACATGTAGTTATTTCAATGAGCAACCCGCCCCAACTTTTATTTATTATTGTGTCGTTATATAGATATCATCAAAATCAAACACCATTTATTTAATCAATTTTACGATTTCGCAAAACACGAATCTCAAAATCTTTACGAAATTTTTGAGATTTTTGAAATTGGCCTGGTATTGCTCTCTCTCTCTGTGTTTTTGAAATTTTGTTATAATCGGTTCAGCTATTCCGAAGATTAGCTCAAATAGATAGACAGATAATTTTATCTCTTAATGGCTTTCAAATAAGTCCCTTAGCTTAATAAAGGGCAGTTATTTCGATATTATAGACAGACACTAAATTTTATACAAGTGTATAGATTTGTTAAATAAATCAGCGTTATTCTATTTCTTGTCGGCGTGGTAAAATCACCTTTTACCTATTTCTGCCGCCAGATAGTAGCGCGTGCACGACTGTGTTTCGGTTTGAAAGGTATAGAGACAGAGAAGAGACAGTTTAATTCCAGGCTGTAAGGTCTTCCATAGTCCTCAGCGGTGAGTAAAGTTCCGTCCTGTATAAATCCCGCTGCTGATCACAGGTGATGACGGACTTCACATATCCTTGACATGTTTTATTTTTCGGCATGCAGTAATTTGGTACGTTTCCCTTACGTAGTAATTTGGTACCTAATAATCAGGGCTGTGATCGAATAAAAAATCTATCCACTATCCACCTGATGACCTGCCATAGAAGTTTTGAAGCCAGATGCCAGATTCTTACCAAGTAAGACTTCAGAAAAATCCAATTGCCGGTCTTGATATTTTACAAATCTAGTTTATTCGATATGGTTAATCCCTAATATCGAAGGTTACAAGATCTTTCTGGATTTTTCCATAGCCGCTTCAACAGGACAAATTGTCTCGGAAAATATGTGATAATGCATTCTGTTGCTGAGTCACCACACGGTCAAATTTAATAAAAATATAGAAAAAAAGCATATTGAAATAACAGCTATTGACGGTATCACGAGATCTGCCAACACATGCCCGCAAATCATTTCAAACAGCGGTCCGATATCTCTATGTAATTTTCGCTCGATCCATGTCATCGTTTCCTACCTTTTCCCCGTTTTTTGGCGTTCCATTGTTTGCAGAGGAACGACACGGAACTTTTCGCCTCGCCAGTGATTTATAACTCTCGGCACATACGATTATGTTTTGTAATGTTAAAATTATTCCGTGTTTATCATATATAATTTTATTCTTAAGTAAAGGCTTTTCTTTATATGTACGTCCACAATAATATTGTCCGATTTGATCAGTCAGACGTCGCGTGATGAGCTCATAATATTTTTAATGAAGTGTAAGTTGCAAGCCGTAGTCTTATGCCAAATGAATTTGTTAGGGACTTCTGGGTAACCTTACTATGTATAAGCCACATAGTAATTTAACAGTAGCTAACGTTCTAAAAACCGTATAGTGACAGTGTAGGAATATCTATTATCCTATATCATCCTGTGAGTGTCGTTAGAGGCGACAGAGGGAAACAAATCAAATGGGCAGCAGCGTCTCCCTAATAAGGACTAAAAATAAAAAACAACTGAAGTTGCCAATACGCCTGCCAAGCAGGACTATATTCAACAGTGTACTTTAATAGGCTGCAACGGTAACGGTTACGTTCTCAGAATGAAAAGAATAATAACACAGGCTTCATATAGGCAATACTAAGTAATGCTTATGGGTAATGCTTATAAGCATATCCACCATCGATTTGTCCGATAATAATCCATCAGCCATATCACTTATGTCTAATTTAAAACCGCCACATCTCAAGCTACTGCCCTAAACTAACGCCACTGATATTATTTAAAATTATGTATTTTAGTTTTGCGATTTCATGTTTTGTTCTTCGACCGGATTACTATAGTAGATTGTAGACGGCGTTTGTAGATGGAAGATTTTCCAGAGTTCTGTATGGAGCTCTTAATTTTGTGCCCTTAACAGCACATCCGCCTCGTCAGCTGAGGCTTTGGCAGGTCGCTCTCGGGTATTGTCGAAAGCACTGTCTCCGGCTAGCGTTTTAGTTTTCCGATCTCACCCACAATCTAGTCCTCGCTTGCCTTATTCAGGTATGTAACCAGAATTCAACCTGGCTTGTGGGTGAAATCCGAAAATGTTGGTCCCATTCCGGGCTGCGCTCCACAGGCCGTCTTAGCCTGCTTTAGTGCCTATACGTGCAATCAGAATTTTACAAAATTAAAATTACAATAAAGAATACCATACCACAAATCATTGAAGTCATAATCAATTTGCTTCGGATGTCAACTCACTAGTTGTGTGCTTTTTAGTCACAGTTTTGGTATCGAATTAGTTGAAAAGCTGTAAATTAATAAATATTTAATAATTATCTGTCACGTGTCAACTTTCATTGTTGTAGACAGATATAGGTAGAATAAAACATCGATAAGTATTATCGACAAGAAACCCGTAAACGCTATTGAATTTTATTGTTTATCAAAAATAGGTAATTTCAAAGCCAAAAATGTTAGTAATTTAAACATTTACTAAGATAAGGAACAGATTTTTAAGAGCCTATATTGTCATATAGTTGTAAATTTTTAATATAAACTGTAAATTTCCTTACTTTTGGAATGTTATCACACTTCTCTTCTGGTAACGAATTTTACTTTATCATTGTTACTAAAAATACATACTCTTTTTCTTGTTTCATCATCATCATTACAGCCCTTCACAAGTCCACTGCTGAACATAGGCCTCCCCCAAAGAATGCCACAAAGCACGTTCCTGAGCCACCTGCATCCTTCGACTTCCTGCATGTCTTACCAGGTCGTCACTCCATCTCGTGGGGTCACGACCTACACTTCGCCTACCGGTACGAGGCTGCCACTCGAGAACCTTTTTTTCTTGTTTAAAATTTTAAAATATTCTTGGACGTTTTGAGCAAAACAACAGCAATTTGAAAATTATGTCAAATTTAGTTCCCGGTTCACTCAATGGCCCCCGTGTAGTGGCGGGTAAGAACACCCACTAACCCACATCTTCTCGTGGGTGCCGTGAGAAACAACTGAGGGAAACTGAAACAGAGGATGGACAGCAGCATCTTTCTGATAACAGCAAATTACAATAAAAAAACTGCGGTTGCCAATCCGCTCGCCAAGCGTGGCAACTATGGCAATATACCCCATATGAAGAGAGTTACAAAGAGACGGCCTCCAGTCTCCAGCGGCTCCACTATTCCTGGTTACGGTGGCGACCATGGTAACGGCGTGGCTGCTGGGCTGCGGAGTGCTAAGAACCATATAAGGTGGAGGTTCGATTGCCACCTAAGATGACTTGACCTGGAAACATATAACGCACGCACCCTGATGCCTAGAAGGCCCTGGAGCTGGAAGAATCAGATAGACAAGTTGCGCTGAGAATAACAATCCGAAGAGAGGGAGAGGACACGGTAATCCTCGAATCCGTCAACTTGTTCTATCACTGGGAGGGCGATCATGTGTCCTAAGGAGGTGTCGGATTTATCGTCCATAAGTCTCTCGTTAACTCATTTTAAAGATTGTGAGTGTGTTAACGAGAATTGGATACCTTATAATCAGAATCACCAAACGTTATTCGTTAAATGTCATACAGGTTTACGGATCAACCTCCGTACATCCCGATAAGGAGGTGAAGGAAATGTATGAGAATACCTCTAAAGCTATGAATTCCTCCAACCACTATACGGTGTTAATGGGAGACTTCAGCACAAAATTAGGCTCAGGAGAAAACGGTGAGCTGAAGGTAGGGAATTTTTCAACGGAACCCAAGGGGCCAGCTGCATGGCAGGCTGACTTCATGGGAAAAAAGGGATTCCTTATGATGAACTCTTTCTTCCAGAAGCTATCCACACAGGAAGTGTACCTTATCAAACCCCGACGGTTTGACAAGACATGAGATTGACTTCAGACGGCAACTATACAATGATTTCTCAGTTATCGCGAGGGTGAAAATTGGTAGCGATCACTGAATGGTTAAAGGAACATTGAACCTAAACGTTAAGTTGGAGAGGTATCGCCTAAAGAAGGCAACGCTCCATCCCTCTCGTGCTCTACGAGAGAGATGGAGCGTTGACTTCACCAAAAGTCCCGAAACCTTTCAGCTTGAGTTATAAAACTGTTTTCAGTGCCTAGAAGATTGCAATGCGGTGGCCGATATGAACGACAAGCTCTTGGAAATTGTCCATGCAGTCGGAGCTAAGTTCTGTAAGGCCCGTCGCAGAAGAACACAAAAACTCTCCGATCCTACTCTTAATCTCAGCTGTTAGATAGGAAATAAAGTTGCAGTCTTCAGCATGTTTCACAAAATGCAGACAACTGAACCGACAGATCTCCAAATGCATGCAGCGGGACTTACGCCACTTTAATGCTGCTCGTATTAAAGAAGCGATCGAGCGGAACCAGGACTCCAAAGTCTTTGCCAGTGATTTGTTTTCCAAAAAGAACTAACTGTTGAAGTTGAAGACCAAAAGTAGCAGCATGGTTTCCGTGACACCTGAGATTTTGAGTGCAGTTGAGAGGTTCTATACACGTTATCGTTAGAGCCAAATGCAAGTGTGAGTAACGATCCAAGAGCAAGTCTTATCAGATACTATTCCGATGATATCACGGACGTCATCTGAGCGATATTAGAATGGCTCTCCAGCACCTTAAAAACAAAAAATCCCCGGGCGAGGATGGAAAAAATCCGGAGCTTCTGAAAGTGGGTAAAAAACTGATACTTTAAGTCTTTTAGAAGCTCTTTAATCTCGTCCCCCATGGTGGCACTACTCCGGAAGTGTGGAGCGGAAATACGGTGGACTTATTCTTCAAGAAAGGCGAAAATGCACTCTTGATCAACTACAGACCGATTTTTTTTCTGAGCCGCGTCTACGTGCTGTTTTCAAAAGTCGTAACGATTCGTCTGGCACGCAGGCTCAATGACTGCTGAATAAGATCTATTTTTACAATTTTGTTCTATAGTAAGAAAATTGTATTGCTCAAAGAAGGAAAACAACCTATTGTCTATAGCTTTTTCTATTATTTTTGAAAATAATGGGCGGAGTGATAGCGACCTGAAGTATTCTAATTTGTGTTTTTTACCTTTTTATATAGAGGTTTCACAACCGTTTTTTTTTTAAAGATTTTCAGGGGAAATACTTTTTTTTATATCATCATCATCATCATTACAGCCATTCACAAGTCCACTGCTGAACATAGGCCTCCCCCAAAGAATGCCACAAAGCACGGTCCTGAGCCACCTGCATCCATCGACTTCCTGCATATCTTACCAGGTCATCACTCCATCTAGTGGGGGGACGCCCTACACTTCGCCTGCCGGTACGAGGCTGCCACTCGAAAACCTTTCTTCCCCATCGGTTGTCGGTTCTTCGAGCTATATGGCCGGCCCATTGCCACTTCAGCTTACTAATCTGTTGGGCTATGTCGGTCACTCTGGTTCTACTGCGGATATCCTCATTTCTGAGTTTATCACGCAGAGAAACTCCGAGCATAGCCCTCTCCATAGCTCGCTGAGCAACCTTGAGCTTCTTTATCCGGCCAGCAGTGAAGGACCACGTTTCAGTTCCGTATGTCATCACTGGCAACACGCACTGGGTGTACAGTCTCGTTTTCAAGTTTTGAGGTATACCTGACGAGAAGATGTGGCGTAATTTCCCGAACGCTGCCCAACCGAGTTGAATTCGTCGATTGACCTCTCGGTCGAAGTTGGACTTACCTAGTCGGACTATTTGTCCCAGGTAAACATACTCATCAACAACTTCGAGCTTAGTGTTCCCAACAACTACCGGCATAGGTGAGACATGGACATTAAACATGATCTTTGTTTTGTCCATGTTCATCTTAAGACCTATCTGTTGGGAAACACTATTGAGGTCATTGAGCATAGTGCTTAGGTCCTCCAGCGATTCTGCCATAAGGACTATATCGTCGGCAAATCGAAGGTGAGTGATGTACTCGCCATTGATGTTGATACCGTATCCTTTCCAATCCAGAAGCTTGAAAACGTCTTCCAATGCAGCGGTGAAGAGTTTCGGGGATATGACGTCACCCTGTCTTACACCTCTCTGCAATTGGATAGGTTTCGTACTCTGGTTCTGTACTCGGATAGCCATCGTAGCCCTACTGTACAAGCACTTCAACACTTCGATATACTGACAGTCAACTTGGCACCGCTGAAGGGACTGCAGCACCGCCCAAATTTCGACGGAATCAAAGGCTTTCTCATAGTCCACATACGCCAGACATAGTGGCAAATTGTACTCCTCGGACTTCTGTACAATTTGCCGTAGGGTATGTATGTGGTCTATGGTGCTAAAGTCTTTTCGGAAACCGGCTTGTTCGGGAGGCTGGAAGTCGTCAAGTCTGCGCGCGAGACGATTCGTAATGACTCTCAAAAACAGCACGTAGACGCGGCTTAGAAGGGAAATCGGTCTGTAGTTCTTCAAGAGAGCGTTGTCGCCTTTCTTGAAGAACAAGACCACCGCACTTCTGCTCCACGCCTCCGGTGTAATGCCACCATGGAGGACGGAACTAAAGAGCTTCTGAAGGACTTCAAGTACCGGTTTTCCACCCGCTTTCAGAAGCTCCGCTGTAATTCCATCCTCGCCTGGGGCCTTGCCGTTTTTAAGGTGCTGGAGAGCCATTCTAATCTCGCTCAGACTGACGTCCGGGATATCATCGGAATAATGTCGGATAAGACTCGCTCTTGGATCGTTACTCACACTTGCGTGTGGCTCCAACGATGACGTGTACAGCTGCCTATAGAACCTCTCAATCTCACTCAAAATCTCAGGTGCCCCGGAAACGATGCTGCCACATTCGGTCTTCAGCTTTGACAGTTGGCTCTTTCTGGCAGACAGATCTCTGGTAAAGACTTTGGAGCCTTGGTTCCGCTTGATCGCTTCTTCAATACGAGCTGTATTGAAGTTGCGTTAGTCCCGCCGCATTCATTTGGAGATCTGTCTGTTCAGTTGCCTGTATGCTGCCAAATCTGTTGAAGAATGTAGCTTCATCTCCCGTCTAACAGCCATGAGATTAAGAGTGTGATCGGAGAGTTTTTGTGTTCTTCTGCGGCGGGTCTTGCAGAACTTAGCTCCGACCGCATGGACAGTTTCCACGAGCTTGTCATTCATTTTTTTTATATAAGTAACTATAAATGTTAAGGGATCTACTAATTCACCTGCACAAAATTTAATAACCTTGGTATTTATTTCATCATATCCACAGCTGGTTGTATTTTTAAATGTTTTATAATTTTATATACTCCACTTGGTGTGCAAGGTGATAGGAAAATTAAGTTACTAGGTTTGGTAAAAATTTGATTTTGAGAAATACTTTGAGCTGCATACTCGTAATTATTACAACAATATAATTCTGTCAGGTCTATAAATAAGTCATTTAATTTATTGTCTATATCAAATGGTTTAATAATTACACTGTTATCCTCTAAAATTATCTTTTGCATATTTTCTTGTGGCTTTTTTGTTTGTTAACGTTTATTAGTTTTCACGTTGCTCGACATTTGTTGTTTGTACTTTTATGTAATAGTTGTTTTGCGCCCCTTGTGCGAGTGTGATAATCTTTTTTAGGCGTTTACTATACGTTTCGTAATTAATTTTATTTTCATTGGTTGTTTTTAATCTATAAGACCAAATTTTTTGTTTTTGATTTTTATTCATTCTCTTACACCTCGAGATATCCATCATATCTTCGTCTTATTATTAATTTTAATTTTTTTGATTGAAAAGCATTGAGTAAAGATATTATATCATTGAATACATCATGTCCACTGTTTGGATTTGATTTATTGAATACTAGCTGTTCCCCGCAACTTCGCTCGCGTGTAATTTAAGATTTATATTTTTTTGCACGGACCCTAATTATTTTTTCTAAAATTAATTTAGCCGAAGTTACTCCTTATAACATCAGCTATCGGCCAGTGAAAATGCCGTCAAAATCGGTCCAGCTATTTCGAAGATTAGCCGGAAACCTTACACTATTACAAACGTTATAAGTGGAAGGTAACAGGGACTTCTTCACAATTCTGATGTAAGAAATTATTCCACTTCTGAAGTTAGAAATTATTATCAAAATTATTTAAATAAAATAACAATATTCGGTAAAAAGCCCTACTTACTATCAGGGCCCAATTATATGATAACACCAAAGTATGCAAACCAACAGCATCACTACCCAACCTTGAGCAGCCTTTCAGCGCCACGATCTTCCTTTTCCCACACTAGTACAATATCCGAACGGGCATTGTAACGATAGTGATACTCGTATAATTACCGACTGATCGCTCTAAGTCGCCTGCGTAATATTTATACTGTTAGAACGGGTGGGAGATTACAGCTCTACCCTCATTTCTTAGTATTTTTTTTACGACCATTCTATACAATATATTTATTACACTTCTACCGCTATATTTTATAACTCCACACATGCTGTTGTTTTTAGTATCTTGGGATTAATATCTATAACTCTGAGATGTGAAAATATACACACACATACATACATACACACAGACACACAAACATATATATACACACATACAGCACGCGTACGCGCGCGCGCTTTAAAAAGCTTGTTAAATATAAAACCGATCTGGCTACTGTCAATTTTATATAATATTTTGAAAGGGAATATTTTTTGAGATAAACCATAGTGCGGATTTAAGCTTTAGGGCGATAACGTTATGAGATCTGAAATAATGTTGAGGAAAATTCAGAGCTTTGCCTCAATGTAAGCCATTCCAAAAACATTTCATTTTAACAGGCTGTGTTTGTCGACAAAATATCTCGCAATTAATCAGTCTTTTCTGTGAAATAGATCTTCTGCCTTGATTATATTAATTTGTATTTATTTGTGGCAGCATTATGTAATTATATTAATAACGGAAGAATTGACATAGATACGTAATATTTCTGAAAACAAATAGGAAAAGGAAAAAGAGGAATAGAATGGAAAAGGAAAAAAAAGTTGAATCATTCAAAACTGTTATACATCAACATCCAACCGTGTAATATTAAGAACATGTTTTGTAGTGGTTCCATCGGAACCATAATTGTTGAATTAACAAACATCTCACAAAAACAGACAATACTTAGTTCTGTGAAATCTTTTAAGACCAAACCGAGTAAAATACTTAATGTGATATATTAGGTTAAATAGTACACCTGCTCCGGTATGTATGGTATGTATCTGGATACCTAATTTCTAGTATTAAGAAAAACCTGGCACATCAATTTCAAAAGAAAGAATGTACAAGTTTTGCTGGTCTGCAATTGGAAAAGTTTTTATACAAAAATCAGACGGATCGCCTGCGATATTAATTAACAATGGAACCCAATCCGCAGAACTACAAAGTTAATGCTTAGATATTGCTTCTTCGTGCATAAAGATTCATTTTGACTATTTCTTAATTTATTATTGTATGTTAATTTAAAATTTAATGTTATAATTTTTAATACTAATTTAATTTGTAATAATTTTAAAATTTATTTTATTGTATATCTTATCAAAATCTATTAATTACCTAAATTTTATTTCAAAATTTAAGTACTCAAAACAAACATTACATAATGAATTTATAAAAACAAAGAAAAAAAAAGAAAAATACTACACGACTACATGATATTATACTCACTCATCATACATGTGCTTATTCCTAATTTACCATTAAACATTGTGTAGAAATTTCATTAATCATAGTAATCATTCATCATCACCAACATAATATGCTTAATTACATTTTATGATCTTGCCACTAATTACTACTAGCGATCTGCTACTAACAACGCCACCTACCGGGTCCGATTTGTAATCTAAACCATTTAAGGAACCACTCAAACATACACAAAAAATGTCATCAAAGTGTAGCCGTTTATGAGTTCAGAATCGGAATCAGAATCATTTATTTCTTGTATCATAGGTATTATATAGATTCAGTGACAAACATGCGTACAGAAGAATTATATAAAATATAAGTAAGTACGTCTAATGCTGTTTTAACTATCTTAAAACATCCACACATAAACTAGATCTTAAAACCTTATATATTACATTTTTACTTTCGTAACCAACCTCACCCATTCAATACAATCAATCGATCGACTAAACTGTACAATGAAACCAGTTGTTCTTCGTACCCTATGAGCTGGTGCGGAGTCCTGTTGGAATATTTAATGTCTGTTTTTGAACATAGTTTAAGAAAGAGGTTCCACTATGTTTGTAAGGATCGCATTTTGGTACACCTCGGCACAGGGTTTTACACCTTTTTCACCAAAAACACCTCAGTTAAGCCTGAATATGAGTCTCCAAGCCAAACCATGAGTGACGAAGGATAATGTCCTCGTTCAGCCCTCGGAATACGCGGGCTGGCTTCTTCACTGCTGTGGGCTATGTTAAAATTCCGGTTTTCATCCGAAAACAAAATTTCGCGGCATTTTTTCCCTTGTACCGGCGTATCAAAGTGCGGGATTTATCCAGCCTAATTTTTTATCAAACGCTCGTTCAAAAAATGTCCCGTCTTCTAACGATAAGCTCATAGTCCTAGGTCTTCATTCACACTATTTTGACATCTGAAGAGCTAAGATTTTTTTGTTTACGAACAGGATTTCATTGAATGCGCGCCTTCACTGCTTTGATGATCGCGGGTATCCTAACTGTACGAGGTCAGCCGGTCTTCTTACGATCTTCGAAGCTTGAATCTTCAGTGAATTGTTTGATAGCGCAATAAATATATCATAGGGTTATTTTCATTTTTGTAGAACATTGAAAATCTCTTTTGGCGCGTAACCACAGTGGTGCAACGCGATAACCACTACTCTATCTTTTTTTCTTCGATCACTCAATATTTGAATATGAATGAAAATTAATGTCTTTTTTATTTTCGGCCAGCGCAAACGTTAAGGCGCATTTTCACCATAAATGTTGACAACATTTATGTTTCCGACATTTTGACAAATCAACAAATATTGACGACATATGTTACAAAATGTTCCAAGAAGCGTCTCCACCGAAGGAACAAATGTCGGCAACAAGCGTATTCCTTTGATTTGCAACATTTTGAAACAAATGTCGTCTACTTTTGTTGATTTGTCATCATGTCGGAAACATAAATGTTGTCAACATTTTTGGTGGAGACGCGCCGGACAGAAACATTTGTCGGCAACACGTGTTGACAAATGTTGAAAACTTTGGTGGAGACGCGCCATTATGTTTTCAAAATTGTTGAAGTTCATCTAGCCAGTATTCAAAAATTTTAAATAATAAGGTTTTGCAGAACTTATGACCCGACTTAGTATTTATTTACTCTCATAATTTAGTTTAACAAAGTAAAGTAAGTATAAACAATGCTTTTAAAAATATGGGTATGGTCGAGTGTCTGTACAAGGCGGAAGCCTAACATGCAATTTATATAATTAACAAATGTGAGACATCATATTCTATCTTTTTATCGTATATATGATTTTTCCAAAGTTAAAACTATGTGTATGAAATAAGGTTTTCGGTAGGGTCATAGTTCACACTTAACAACCACTGATTTTTAATTTGCAGGTAATTATATTGAGTGGATATATATATATATATATATATATATATATATATATATATATATATATATATATATATATATCCACTCAATATAATAAATCAAAATATAAGATCGATCAGTTGCAATTTTCTACTACAGATTTTACTTGACCGAATCCCTTTTGATTGCGATCATGCCCACCAGTGGACTTTATAGGCTAGTGATGTTATGAAGAAGAAAACCGTAATTATCATTTCATTGAATTCCTAAAATATTTAATAAACTAAATGAACATTTTTAATGTCGGCAAGAAATGGCTAGACGAAAGTTTATCGACCACATCGGTACTTGCAGTTGGGCCCATATAAAATAACCTTACCGACGAGCATACATAATACGCGTAGGCAACCATATAAAAAAAACGTTACAATCATGCTGAATGGAAGTCTCCGCCTCCTCCTCTAGGTAACACGCTTAAGAGTTTATGTTATCATATTTCATTTTGTCTTTCCAAAACGGATTTATCGAAACATTTTCTAGGAAATTATTAAAGTAACTTGTACGTTATTTTAATAAACGATCCTCTCAGTTCGTATTTCCGTTGCATTTCCCCGCAGTTTATTCATTTAAGAGAGATCGTTATGTTACCATTTACTCTTGTTAAAGGTAAAATCATAATTAGTTTTGTAATTTTATGTATTACTCTAATAAAAAATTACGCAAATTGTATACAAGAATTATTTGCTTTGCGTAATTTTTGCGTATCATTTTTTATTTGTGTCCAAATATAAATGAACATAGGATTACAACAACACATTAAAATTGATAGGATGGTGATATAATGTTAAAAAATAACGGTTTTTAGAAAATTATATGTTTATTTCATCAACAATTAATAATAATATTGTTTTATTTAAAAACGATATTTTAATATTAAGCAAGTTATGCATAAAACATAGTGACTATATATTCTCTTTGACTATGCACGTAACCGAATATCGTCCGCCTTTTGTTTCTTGTTTTACTTTTTTACATCTCTTTTTAGCGTGTAGTTTCTTCTCGGCCAGTATGTTTGTATAGCCCGTACGAATAAAGAATGGGATTAGAAATGGCGGCTCATCAAGCCCGAGCCGTCAACATGCACATTACCAATAGCGAAAACCTGCTATTTAAATTTGCAAATAATGGTATATCGTTATAACGTTATATTATTTGGTTAGTTGCAGATTTTTATTACTGGAAAGATATTTTAAAATAATTATATACCAAAGTAGGAACATTAATTTTAAAATAACATTAATAACAGGCGACCTTCTTTTGCTTCTAATTGACGACTTATGATATTTTTTAAAGATTTTATTAAAATATGTAAATTTTTCGGATAAAATTTTAGTGTAGATCACTGCTGGTATTTCTTCGTGAAGTTTTATTATAATCAGTTCAGCCATTCCGAAGATTGGCTCGGATAGACAGACAAACGAAAATTTTCAACTATTTCGGATAAAATTAAGTCTAGATCGCTCCTGGTATTACTTTCCATTTGTTCGTGAAGTTTTATTGCAATCGGTTCCGCCATTCCAAAGATTGGCTCGGATAGACAGACAAACGAAAATTTTCAACTATTTCGGATAAAATTAAGTCTAGATCGCTCCTGGTATTACTTTTCATTTGTTCGTGAAGTTTTATTGCAATCGGTTCCGCCATTACAAAGATTGGCGCGGATAGACAGACAAACGAAAATTTTCAACTATTTCGGATAAAATTAAATCTAGATCGCTCCTGGTATTACTTTCCATTTGTTCGTGAAGTTTTATTGCAATCGGTTCCGCCATTCCAAAGATTGGCTCGGATAGACAGACAAACGAGAATTTAAAAATGGATGCTCATATCTCAATGGCATGTAAATATTTTATACAAAAATATTAACAAATAAAATCAACAATAGTTATAAAGAAAATTCTCAAAACGTATCGTAGCCACAAATTAGCAAAACTGGACTGTATGTTTTATCTTTATGGCATTTCTTTCATCATTGATTCCAATTACAAGTTGGACTGAAGTTATAGAACGTAAGAGAAATGCATTTCGCAATGTGAAAATTATATGTTAACATATATATAATAAATAAGTCGGAAAAAGTTTCTTTGTATTATGTTTGTAAAAAATTAAAGAATAATATCTCTGTTTATATCTGATTGGTTTTAACATTAATACATATACGACATTAAGAAAAATAAACACTTTCAAAAAATCACTTCCCCGCCATTTTCAATTTTTTTCTGTTCGCCAAAATGAGTGAATTTCTGAATTCTTATTACAGAATAGGGAAATATGCAAATCAAGCCCCGAAAATAATTGGTATGTTTATTAACATAATGCAGTATCAGTAAGAGTAGCACAAAGTTGGTTCCATCATTTTCAGTCCAGAAATTTTAATGTCAGATATTCAGCTCGCTCTGGTTGCCCTCAAAAGGATAAAGTCGATGCCATTTTTTAAAAAGTGAAGCAAAATCGGCATATTAGAAATTTTGATATAGCCGAGGAATTGAGCATTGCCCACAAAATAGTTATGACAGATTTTTAAAAAGTCTGGCTTGATCACTGGTGATGAAAAATGGATCACCTACGTCAAGAAAGTGCGAATAAGTTCCTGGTCAAAGAGTAGTCAAGCTCCACAGACTGTAGCGAAACCCAATACACACGCAATATACTGCGAAGTATCCAAGAAAAGTGGAGCAAGTTTATTCCTGGCTAGTATTGTAACGGTAATTGAAGGAAAAGTGGAAGGCAAGGAAAAAGATTAAAAAGTGAGATAAAATTAACAGCCGTTCCCAATTCAAGAAGGGTTGCTAAAGATAGAAAGCAATGAAGGAGGCCTATACCGAGAGGTACACTGAATTGGGAGACATTCTATAAACATTACAATAATTTGGACAACAATTGAAAAATATTCAGGATAAAAGGTCTATTGATTGATTGCTTGCATAGTCCACATGAACCTCTCGGATCTGCTTGAAGGCAAGGATACTACAGACAAAAAAGTAATAAACATGAAATGGATAATAAACCTCCCTTTTTATATTTTTTTATGTTTACTAATATTAGTAAAGCTTTACGGGGATAGATCAAAATAATCAAACAAATTCATCATTATGGCTGCACCCAGTGGCTTAGCATTGAGTGAGATCATGAGAGCTACGAGTTCGAAATTCGCACGGAACAAGTATTTTTATGGCCCACAAATTATTTCTCCGAGTCATGGTGTTTGTCCTTGTGCAATTTATCTACTTTTTTTACTACTACTTTCTCCCAAAAATAAACAAAAAAATTATTATTTTATACAAATTGTATGATTTAGTACTTCACAATTCATTACTAACAGCCCATAGCTTGGGTTTTCTCATAGTAGAAATAATTGTACAGAGGTTAGCAATCTCAATAATAAATCATTACTCCCAATAACAATCATTATTTTGTCACTACGAGCCGCGATTATTTTAACCTTTTTACCTTACACGAGGAACATAAAGACATAAAGACATTTATTCTGACACTTCATATTACAATGACAAATTAATAAACAAAATTAATATGTACGAATAAAAATAAAATACAAGAAAATGAATTAACTAAAAAAGAATAGAGGATGTAACAACAATTCATGACTTAATAATCGAAATAGATGAAGTGGCGGAAGGGACCGCCTCAGCATAAGCCGCGGGATAGCGACGCTGATTTTCAGTCGGCCTCATACGGTCCTACGGAGACCGTACCGTAAGTGTCGACATTAAGCGAGTAGTAGATACATACGATAATAACAACTGATGAATGATAATAACAAAATGGAAAATGCGTATTGTATAGTTGTGCTGAATGTAAGTTACTGAACGCTACGTGAGACGTGACGGGAACATTAGTAAGTGTCATAATTTAATTTAACAGTGTATATTATAAAATTACTAGCTGACCAGGCAGACGTTGTTCTGCCCTTAGCGGCGAATCTTTGTAGTATAAAAATCCTTAAATTTGCAATAAAAAAAATTGAGGGTCACTTATCGGGATAAAAACTATCCTAACTCTCAAGTTGAACCAAACTGCACAGTGTGTAAATTTCGGGTGAGTGGTTTCGGAGTTCATCGCGGACAAACAACGTGACACGTAATTTTTATATATAAAGATAATATAATATATGATTTGTTATATATATATATACACACACACACACACATATATATACATAGATACATACGTTTAATAGGCTTTTTGTATTAAATAATAATATGTAATAGCATAATAAATATTATGTAAACGGAAAATCAGCTAACGTCTAACTTCTTAACAATACTCCTATTTATTAACTATACCCTTCTGTTCGTTTATTAGGAGATATTTTAAGTGTTTTCTAAACGTGCCTACTGTGTTTAAGTCATGCAGTGGAGGAGGTAAATTATTCCAGCAGTGGGAGGCTGTATACTTATAACAACCTCGAAAGGCTGAAGAAGAATGTCGCGGGATACTGAGCCTATTATAAGATGAAGCGCGGGTGAGATACTTGCTATGCTCGCGAGACCAGTCTAACTTATTAAATAGATACATTGGATTTTTTGTCTTTATGATGCCAAAAAGTACACAAGCTAAATGAAGTTTGCATCTGGCAGCCATTTTCAGAATATTATTGTCGTCAAGAAATGGGCTTACGTGACCTCTTGGCGGTACATCGAAGCAAAACCTCGCACAAGCATTTTGGACCCGTTGAATAAGGTGTGCGGTACGTGACAGTAAACAAGGCCCATAAACCGTATCAGCATAATTAAATTTTGATAGTACTAGGGTGTCCGATAATCTTTTTGTAATTCTATACTTAAGTGTTCACGCATTCTGTGCAGGATTTTAACCTATAAAAACAGTTCTTAACAATATTATTGGTATAATCTTGAAATCTGAGATCGGGGCTAATTATGAGTCCTAAATTACGTGCTTTATCGACTCTTTCTAATACAATGCCTTTTATATACAGTGTTGGGACAAATTTATTTATTTTTTGAATCTGTTGTTTCGTTCCGCAAACTAAAAACTTTGTCTTTGATGGATTCAACACTAAACAGTTTCTCTCTGACCACTTTACTACTTTATCCAAATCCTCGTTGAGTTGATTAACAGCTTCTAAAGTATGACTAGGCTTAAAAGACTTATAAATCTGTGTGTCATCTGCAAATAAGTGATATTTACAATATTGGAAACAGTTACTAATGTCTGATGTATATAACGCGAAAAGTACGGGGGCCAAAATCGATCCTTGAGGAAAACCACGCGTGATCCGCTGCGGATAAGACACACAGTTTTGACCATTTAATTGAATTGTAATTTGCTGTGAACGTCCACTAAGGTAACTGTGAAACCATTTTATAGTCCTGGGGTCAAATCCGTAAAACGACATTTTGGACAAAAGTAAAGGCGTGTTTATGGTGTCAAAAGCCCTAGAATAATCTAATAGGACGAGTATAGTCCCCTGACCTGTATCTTGGGCCTCCAATATATTACCTACTACATCAGATAGGGCAGTAGCAGAACTTCGTCCTTTTCTGAAACCCGATTGAAGGTCGGGTAGTATAGCATTATTTTCTAGATAAGAAATTAATTGTGGATACACAACTTTTTCTAATATTTTAGATATACAGGGTAGCAAACTTATGGGCCGTAAGTCTGTCACGTTAGCAGGATTGGCACTTTTTGGAAGAAGACGTATTAAGGCTAGTGTCCAGATGTCAGGGAATGTACTTGCATCACTCGATAGGTTAATCAAGGCGGTGATAGTTTCCAGACTTAGTGGAAGGGTCATTAATAACATATCTAGGTTAATACCATCAACTCCCAGTGCATTACATTTTAGTTTTTTAATTATATTCAAAATTATATCTTGAGATACCAGTTTCAGCAAAAAAGTTTTAGAAGTAAATCTATTAAATTCAAAATATGTAAGATCTGATATAGTTTGTCGTGAAGCGACAATTAAAAGAGAAGGAAAACCTAACCTACGATCAGCAAAACAACCAAATAGACCAAGACAATAATATATTTAAGTTTTTAAAAGAGTATTTACAATTTTATAAAAAAAATGAAATATTAAGACGATGGATGATGTGATTTACAAATTATATTTAAAAAAAAAGGTAATAAAAAAAGATTTATGTCGTAGCTGAGTCCGAAGATCCCAAGCGTGCTCTCAGCGCCTGGAACGAGCACGCACGGCGTAGGTGGGTAGGCGTGGGCGTCTCTAGGCGACGACCTCAGGTGAATGCGGCGATTGCAGGATCGGCGACTTCAGCCCAGACAGGAGCTTGCAGGATCCTCAGCGACTTCAGACAGCGCAGTGGCCTGCAGGATCCGGTGACTGCAGGCGGGACAGAGGTTTGTAGGTTCCGGTGATTTCGGGCGGAACAGAGGTTTGTAGGTTCCGGCGACTCCAGGTAGAGTAGAGACTTGTGGGATCTCGGCGACTTCAGGCAGAGCAACGTTTTGTAGGATCCGGCGACTTCAGGCAGAGCAACGGATCGTAGAGTCCAGTGGCTTCAGGCAGGATAGAGGCTTGCAGGATCCCGGGGCTGAGCGGCCCCGGGATAAGGCCTTTAGAAGATGCTTCCGATACGAGAACTGAAGCAAGACTGAATTTCTTCACCGATTGTTCGGCTTTTATATCTTTCTAGAGAGAACGGAAAAATTATTTAAATTAAACGCAAATTTTTTGTAAATGGTCAAGAGGAAAAAGTATTTATGTGGAATTATCGAAATAGAAACTACAGACCGGTAACAAATTTGAATATAATTTCCATGGAGACCAAATAAACATCAGTAACAGAACATGTCAAATTTTAGTTTTAGGCTTGTTATAAGAAAATGGAAAGATTTAAGTGGAAAAGGAGATATTATTGAAATAGGAAAAAAGGTAGCGCAACTACCTACACAAAGCCCGAAATTGTAGAGTTACGGAAAACTAACTAAAAGATCGAAAAAAGGTAGACTTCATTGACACCAATTTAAAAGTGCTGATAATGTGGAAATACGAAGTAGAAATGATTTGTGATTGTGTTCTTATGGTTTGAAATCGTTACAGGATCCTATGGAAATAAAGGTGATGTAAAATATCCCGATTTGAAGTGAATGCAGAGAATTGAAACAGAATGGAAAAATGGATTTAAATTAATGTAAAATGATAAGTAAGTAGCATAACACTACAAGTTACGTTATAGGAACCTGGTATGTTTGAGAAATGTGAATTAATAATATCAGGATCCGATAAATGTGGCGGTAGATCGTATTCGTTTTTTGGTGGTAACGAGTACGCCTTCAAATTTGACCATAGCTTCTTTGGATTGCTGATGTTATTATTAATGAACACTTTGTAATATGCTTTTTTCTCGTGGTATAGTGCGACATTTTCTTGATGTTTTATTTGTTTATAATAATTTTTATGACTGGGTGACTGTGAACATCGATATTTGTTGCGTGCTTCATCGCGTATACTCATCATTAATTTTATGGTTTTGGTTATCCAGGGGCAAGGGCGATCTTTAAGTATAACTGTTTTAATAGGTGAATGCAAGTCAGCAATTAAATAAGTGCTCCATTTCATTGACATTATCGGTACAAATTATCACATCCCATGGGATTATCTGGAGGTCTCGTTCAAAATAATCAAGTAGGATATCATTTAGGGGGCGATATACTAACGTCCGAGGTAGTATTTTGTCTATTTTAAAATGTAACTCGCATGTAAGAAAGACATGATTACCTAAGTCAGCTATATGATCGTTTGTGACATTTCGTGTTGGCGCATCAGTACAGATAACATCAATTAGAGTTTGGCTAGCTTCGGTAAAATGTGTTGGCTTATCTATTAATTGTTTAATATTAACATAATTTATAAATTCCATAAAACGCTTGGTCTTCACATCTTCTGTGTCAATTAAATTAATATTAAAATCTCCCAAAATCAGTACATAATCGTGCGAAAATGTGCTAAGGCTGTCAGTAATAGCATCAAGAAATAATTCAACGCTAAGCCATGGTGGGCGGTAAGCGGTGCCTATCATAATTTTTTTTGAGTTTATATGCAGGGCTAGCCACATCTCTTCTACACAGTTGTGGTGAGGAGTAGATAATGTTCGGGAGTTGATTCACTTTTTGACGTAGAAGCCTACACCCCCTCCACGGCCACCGCGCACAGAGTGTGGTCTCGGCACGTGACTTAGGCGGTAACCAGGTACGAACGGAGCGCGCCCATCTTCGCCTTCCCGTAGCCATTTATCGCCATGAGATCAACATCATGACGATTCATGGCTACGAGAAATTTCTCGTGTTTCGTACCCAATGAACCCGCATTAAAGAAACCAACTTTTAATTCTTTAAACTTAATCATTGCTAACTGAAATACCACTAATGTTGGCCGAATAATAAGATGCCATCAAAAACATAACTTGTAAAAAAAGCCAAGTCTCGCAACTCAGTTCTTCTACCGTAAAAGTTGTGAGATCCATATAATACCAAGTCGGTTAATTTATTCAGTCATAGATTGATACATAAATTGACTTGAAAATCGCACTAAACAATATAATTTAATATAATATGTATTACTTGTGAGATATATTGTGTTTCCATGCGATTGCCAAGTCAATCTATGTATCAATCTATGGACTGAATAAATTAACCGACTTGGTATTACATGGATTCTCACAACTTTTTACGGTAGAAGAACTGAGTTGCGAGACTTGGTTTTTTACAAGTTATGTTTTTGATGGCATCTCATTTCTTTTTGTAGATAGTTATATCTAGATAGCTATTTACACCTATTATTCCATTATGCATATATAGGTATACTGATTAATTCACTGGAAATGTAACTTTGTAATATTATATGTTTATATAGGATTACAAAGTTATTAATGCAGTTGGTGTATCTCGAAAAGTGGACCGAAATTGTAAAATATTTAAATTTTTCCTTGATTAATATATTAAACAATAATTGTATTCCAAATTTGAAATTTCTATGTCTGCTAGAAGTGCCTCAGAGTTTTCATGATCGGTCAGTCAGTGAGTGACAAAATTAAGAAACTTTGACTAGTTATAATTCTTAAACTACTAGTTCAAATTTATTGAAATTTAAAATATACCGAGTTTATACAATGCCTATTTGGTGAGTAAAAATTCAGGCTTCTATTTTATCCATAACGAAGTTATAGGGTTTCGGAAATGGCCTGAACTTCTTCGAGAAAAGGATGGTACGGCCGTGCCGCTTTTTTGCTCGACTTGGCGGGGGCACTACCGTGCCCCCTGATTTATCCATTGTTAACAGATAGTAATTAAGTAATAATGAGTATCAAATACCAAATGAATATAAAATACCAATGAAAAAAACATGGTTGCTTCCTCTAAATGTAACCCATTTCCTCCGTGGTAAAACGGCAAATTGCAATAGACAATATTATTGGTGCCAGCCGAGACCAAACACTAATTGCCCGTGTATTAAGAAGTATTAACGTAAGAGCGTACTCCTTCAGCGACCGGATGTCTTAATTTTAGGGTTTCATATATCAGAAAAAAAACGGAACCCTCATCACATTGTTGTCCATCCGATTGTCCTTCCGTCCGTCTGTCCGGCTGTCAAGACCCTTTTTCTTAGTAAAGAGTGATACCACTTTCAAGTTGAAATTAATATAAAATACAATTGAACTGTATTGTATATATATACTACGTACTAGAACAGACAACGTGAACAAAATCTGTGCAGCAGTGTGGACTGCGTGGAAGGAGGCACAGATTAAATTACCATTTTATGACATAGACTAAATAAGTATGAGTCCATGGGCTCTAATTCGTGTAGCAAACGACCAAGTCGGCGTCTTTTCTAGTACGTAGTACGTATTACTACAATGCAAATACTAAGGTCTTTTCATCATTACAGCCCTTCATAAGTCCACTGCTGCACATAGGCCTCCCCCAAGGAATGCCACAAAGCACGGTCCTCAGCCACCTGCATCCATCGACTTCCTGCATGTCTTACCAGGTCGTCACTTCATCTAGTGGGGGGTCGCCCTACACTTCGCCTACCGGTACGAGGCTGCAGCTCAAGAACCATTCTTCCTCATCGGTTGTCGGTTCTTCGAGCTATATGGCCGCCCCACTACCACTTCAGCTTATTAATCCCTTGGGCTATGTCGGTTATTCTGATTCTACTGCAGACATCCTCATTTATAAGTTTATCACGCAGACAAACCCCGAGTATAGACTTCTCCATAGCTCGCCGAGCAACCTTGAGCTTCCTCATACGGCCAGCAGTGAAGGACCACGTCTCAGATCCGTAAGTCATCACTGGCAACACGCACTGGTTGTACAATTTCGTTTTCAAGTTTTGAGGTATATCTGACGAGAAGATGTGTCGTAGTTTCCCGAACTCTGCCCAGCCGAGTTGAATCCGTCGATTGACATCTCGGTCAAAGTAAGTTGGACTTACCTAGTCGGACTATTGTCCCAGGTAAATATACTCGTCAACAACTTCGAGCTTAGTGCTCCCAACAACTACCGGCATATGTGTGACATGGACGTTAAACATGATTTTTGTTTTGTCTATGTTCATTTTAAGATCTATCCGTTGGGAAACACTATTGAGGTCATTGAGCATGCTGCTTAGGTCCTTCAGCGATTCTGCCATAAGGACTATATAGTCGACAAATTGAAAGTGAGTGACGTACTCGCCATTGATGTTAATACTGTATCATTTCCAGTCCAGTAACTTGAAAACGTCTTACAATGCAGCGGTGAAGAATTTTTAAGAGATATAACGTCACCCTGTCTTTCACCTCTCTGCAGTTGGATAGGTTTCGTACTCTGATTCCGTACGCAGATAGCCATCGTAGCCCTACTGTGCAAACACTTCAGCACTTCGATATACCGACAGTCAACTTGGCACCGCTGAAAGGATTGCAGCACTGTCCAAATTTCGACGGAATCAAAGGCTTTCTCATAGTCCACATATACAAGACAAAGTGGCAGATTATACTCTTCTGTCTTCTGTACAATTTGCCGAACGGTGTGTATGTGGTCTATGGCCTTTTCGGAAACCTGCTTGTTCGGGAGGCTGGAAGTTGGTGGATGTTTGGTGATTCTGAGTATAAGGTACGCAACCCTCGTCAACACACTCTTAATCTTTACAACGTTGTTAACGAGAGACCTGTGGACGATAAATCCGACACCTTCTTGGGACAGATGATCGCCCTCCCGGCGATGGAGCTAGTGGCCGTATTTGAGGATTACCGTGTCCTCCCCCTCTCTTCGGACCTCGGATAATCCTTTAATATGCCAGCGTAACTTGTCTCTCTTCTTCCAGCTCCACGATCTTCTCGTCAGTCCTCAGAGTGCGTGCGTTGTAGTTGCCAGTTCATAGCACCCCCTGCCCCGCTGTTACCATGGTCGCCACCGTAGCCAGGAATAGCGGGGTCGCTGGGGACTGGGGACCGTCTCTTTATTACTCTCATCATGGGGGGGGGGGGGGGGGTTTGCCATAGTAGCCACGCTTGGCGAGCGGGTTGGCAACCGCAGTTTTTTATTGTAATTTTGTTGTTACCAGGAAGATGCTGCTGCCCATCTCCTGCCTGTTTCCCTTTGTCGCCTTTTACGACACCCACGGGAAGATATGGGGTAGTGGATATTTTTAACCGCCACTCCACGGCTAGGACTAAGCTACCAAGGTGTCTTGGATGTTAGTAAATTCAAGCATTTAAATCAATGCAATCAAAACATATGGCCATTTATGTCTCATATTTATATACTCGCAAACTCATTCAATAAAACCTATAGGGTACTTATCATTGACCTACAATCATGAAAACAAGAAGCTAAATTTCAAGGCGCAAGTTAAAACAAAATAATATCGTTTATAATACGTACAGCAAAGGAGCGAAATAATTTGCCAACATTTGTATTTTCAAGGCAAGATTGAATAGGCTTTTCTTGAGCTAAGTCAATGCGCTTTAGAATCTTCGGCTACATAACCAATAAATAGAAGTCAAGCACTGGCTTATAATAGTCAAAAAACAGATCTGTTTACGGAAATGGACTTTGATAAGCGAAAATCCATTAAATTCAATGATCAAACAAACCCGTTATATTAGATACCTCATTAATTATTATAACAGCCCATTACAAGTTCACTGCTGAGCATAAGCTTTCTCCAGTGACTAAATGGAGAGACAATTGCTATAGTTGCTATGCATGGCAGTTTTTTGTTTATAAAACTAAAGTGAATAAGTGCGAGTCGGACTCGCCCATGAAGGGTTCCGTAGCAGGAAGTAACATAATTTACGATTTATGACGTTTACAAAAAGCTACTTACTAGATCTCGTTCAAACCAATTTTCGGTGGAAGTTTACATGCTAATGTACATCATATATTTTTGTTAGTTTTATCATTCTCTTATTTTAGAAGTAACAGGGGGGGGGGGGGGGAGCACACACATTTGACACTTTGGAAGTGTCTCTCGCGCAAACTATTCAGTTTAGAAAAAAATTATATAAGGAACCTCAATATAATTTTGAAGACCTCTCCATGATACCCCACATGTATGGGTTTGACGAAAAAAATTTGAATTTCAGTTCTAAGTATGGGGAACCTCCAAAATTTATTGATTTTTTTCTATTTTTGTATGAAAATCTTAATGCGGTTCACAGAATACATCTACTTACCAAGTTTCAACAGCATAGTTCTTATAGTTTCGGAAAAAAGTGGCTGTGACATACGGACGGACAGACCAGACAGACATGATGAATCCATAAGGGTTCCGTTTTTTTGCCATTTGGCTACGGAACTCTAAAACGTGCACAAAGTTTACCTCATGATGAATGGCTAATGTGATATTGTCTGAATTCAATACGAACTATGGCAATATCTCCGGGATTATTTGACTATTCATACATTCATACCAGCCTGTCATGTAGGGTTGTAGCCCACACAACAAAGTTATTTTTTAGAGTTAAGTTTGTAATAAACGAATAGTATAATTAAAGTTTTAAACTGAGCAGCACGTGTCCTCTTCATTCAACACCTTCCGCCTATTAAAGACCACTGCTAAAGATAAGACTCCTTATACTGGTCTCTAAAAGTGGATATTTTCCATAGTTGCCACTCATGGCTGGCGGGTAGGCAACCGCAGTTTATTATAATATTTTAGTTGTAATTATGAAGAAATTACTGCTCATTGCCTAGTTTGATTCGCTTTGTATCTTTATTTAACTATATTAAGAAATATAAAATAATTGTAATAAATAATTACATCGCACTCCTATTATAGGTAAGACTTAACTTACGTTTGACAAAGAGACTGACAATCGCAGTATTATAGACACCAGATTTTTGACGCTGCTCTCCATCCCTGTTCTTAGTATTTTACGTCCATATTCCAGCCTAAGATATTCCTAGCATTTATGATATCCACCTCTTGAGACACCCACGGGCCGAAATGAGTAGATGGGTTCCTTAAAACCTCCATCACTACAGAAGGTACTAGGGTAGAGACTAACTATTTATTTGCAAGGGCACGGTTCACGAGTACATGCGCTAACACAAGTGCACTCTATGTAGGTACTAGCAAATCTCATAGTTCGACGGGGCAGCAATCTGACACGGCTGGAGATAGATAGGCGCGGGACCAACGGCTTTTACGAGATTTACGAGCTGTTACTGCGAATTTCTCGAAATAAAAACCCAAAATCTGGTTTGCGGTTCAACACGGGATTCGAACCCAAGTACAGTTGATCTGCTGTCGGACTTACGACCACTTGATCAATCTCATTCGTGCTGTATCCATAATACAGCTAAAGTGTAGCTCTACTTTCTGAAATGAATTATAATATTCTACTTAATTATTCAACGTTGAAAGGGTTGGGGTTTCTTATACAACGTTGCGATGAGAACTATTAATGAAAATCAAAAATTAAATATGCAGGAGCCGTAAATTTAAGTTCCCTTAACTTTAATTAAAACCACGTGGTAAAGTAGATTAACTATTATTTTAATTACTGAACCGCCCCTTATATTGATGATGGCCATAAACCTATTATTATTCGATTTTGATATTGCTCTATTTGTTAAGGCCTTAACAGTGGTTGAAATGCCTAAATCGTGGATATTTAAGTAAAAAAATCTCAATAACTGTTCATTTAATCCACAAAGAAAAAATACAGAGTAACAGAAGACGATATGTTTAAAGTTTTTAATTGAACAAAATTGTACTTTTGTCAACCCCTTATTAGAAAAAAAATCCCCAAAGAGTACCTATCTTTGTCATATTTTGCAAAATTTCTCCAAAACGGCACAAGCTTATTAAATAGATCTTACACTAAAAAAAAGGTCTTAAAAATATTAATATTTTTAATTGAGAGTTTTATTTTTATTCCCCGTTTTATAAGAGAATATATCATTTTTCCCAGAAATTGAATATATTTACGCGACCGCGCATGCTCCGTCGGTCCGTCGCCCTGTCACAGTCCGTTTTCGGACATTGTCAAGGGTGGACCGCGCGTCGGTGGTTAATCGACTTTATTCAAATATATATTAGTTTTTTAAAAGTTTATACTCAATTATAAATATTTTTATGGCTAGAAATACTTAATTTAGTTAATATCTGTACACTGGTAACTGTAAATATTATTTTCTAAATAAATTAATTTTTAGAGTGCCCAAAGAAGAAGAAATTTTCGCGGCGACGTTGATTAGTGAAATTGAAAAATGCATTTTTATATAATTTAGATGTGGAACGACCAACATGCTCTCGTTACTTAGATTTCGATAGTTTTTACTACCTATGTAATTTTATTGTTGCATATTTGTATTAATTAGTTGATACTGAATTTTATAATTATGTATTACAATAAAACGCTGTTTTTATGAGTATGACTTTATAAAATATTATTGGGGAGGGAAATTTAGATACAGATACTTACATTTAGGTACACTGTTATCAAATTAAATCAAACAAATTGGAGAGGGGTTTCTCTACATGATAAATTTAGAAACGAAGATATTCTCAGTAGAACCAGAGTAACTGACATAGCACAACGGAATAATAAAGTGAAATGGCAATGGGCTGACTATATAACTTGGAAAACCGATAAAAAATAGGAAGAAAGGTTCTCGAGTGGCAACCTCGTACAGGTAAGCGAAGTAATACTCAACCTTTATTCCTCTTTACGTATTCTCATACGCTTTTCTTCACACACACACACACACACACACACACACACACACACACACACACACACACACACACACACACACACACACACACACACACACACACACACACACACACACACACACACACACACACACACACACAAATAGGTCGCAAATAATACTTAACAAGTACTATTAGGCAAGAGTGAATAGGTTTTTGTTAAGTCAGTGCAATTCACCATCTTAGGCTACATAACCACTTACCGATGGGATTGTAGTTGCTTTACTACTTGCTGGGTAAAAATAGTTTAAAAAAAATTACCCTGTGAAAGTTTGCATTTAGATATAATTTTTCTAACCAACCATAAAAATATGATGAGAATATGTACATAAGTATAAATGTTGCCTCACACGGGACAGTAATAATATAATATTATATCTTCCATTATGATGAAAACTTTTAAAATCTCTGAATCCCGAAGAATGTTCATATTAAGAGGCTGAATAGAGCCACATTGATATGCATGGGGATCGTTTTGTAATTTCACGTCGTTATCGAAAAAAAAATTGTAGGTATTTCAGGTGGCGGTTTGCAAAACACGAACAAAAATTCACTCAATAGAAAATAATTGCAAAGTTGCTTCTGAAAATACCTTAATTTTCAACGTCAATTTTTTCTTACGTGGTAGAGCCATGCTGCAGCTATATTAGTAGTAGGTATAGTTGTAGCACGAATTGGTCGGCTAGACCGAGGAAGGGCCACGCTCTCACAGAATACCATGTAAAATAGCAGTTTAACCCTGCTGTGTTTCGTATGGTAAGTATTAAGAACCGGAGAACCTTTTTACTGGAAACGAGGCATTACATCTTAGTTCTCACGGGTGACAACGCATCTACATTTTGATACGTAATCGAGAATAGATGTAGATGTCTATGGGCCGTAGCAACCACTTACCATCAGGTGGACTGTGTGCTCGTTTTTCTCCCTTATTCTATTAAAAAAACTTTCTGAGATACCAGTAAAATAATGTTAAGTATTGTAAGCACTCGTACAATAATTATATGTCTCATGTTAATAAAGCTATTGGGCTATTTTGATTTTTAATAAAGTGATTTTACTTTATAGGTTAAATAATTTATTTACCCTTCTATATTAAGAACCGTTTTTTCTGTCACTCCTATTGAATTTGACAGTGCTTGCTGAAATTTAGCGTCTTTAGATGGATCAGAATCGCGCGGTGATCCGGCTGTTAGATATTGCAAAAATAATCGAAAATATTTATTTTTACTTTCATGCCGAAGACTACCTTGTTTTATTTTATTACGGTCAAATAGTATTTATTAGGTTATAAAGCAAGTATTTACAAATGTTTTCATTATTTTGTTATTCTATTGTTTACAGTTATTATCACGTCTTAACTTTACACCAAGAATTACATTAGAAATTCTTGATGGGATGCGATGTAACGCGCATACTTTATTTTCATCAAGAACTATAATATATATATATTTGTTTCTTTTTACCAGTGGAGTTTCAACACATTCTTAAAAAATGCCGAAAATTATATAATTTCAAGTCAGTGTTTTACATCAGTTATAAAGAGCTAAAGTTCGAAATTTTCATTTTGATTAATTTAATCGGAGAATAATATAAATGTGAAAGGGCTTTTATCTGCAATAATAATTTTCATCAAAAATAACATTATCAATTCTACTGAATCTGGTCAATTATACTGAAGTTTATCAATTGTACTACAAAATATTTAAAAGACTATTTCCAGTATAATGACCCGAATATCATCATTAATGTTTGACTGGCACACTTAAAAGTTTTATCACATGGCTAAATGATTGACTAGAATTTAGAATTTTATACAAATGATAATAAAAGTTTCTATGTAAATAAGTGTAACATAGCGGATATTATATTCAATGGTAGCGGCCATCCATATTTGCAAAGCCAGCATCATTTTCTGTAAAGAAACCAGCAAAGTGTTGCTCAAGGCACTATAAACAAAGCAGCTGATAAAAATGTTAAAGTCATAACTGTTAACAAAAATTGTTTCTGCAAATGGTCTTATAGATAATAATAACTATTCCGCCGTGTTAGGTGCAGGAGCTATTATTAGAAGGAGAAGAGGTAAATTTTTGTTTCAGAGATGCGCAATCAATATTGTTTTGTCTGAAATTGAGCATAAAATAAAAAATCGGTTGTCTGTAAAGTCGGTTTACTGACGATAGTTGAACGTGACAACGTCATAAGAAATATTTAATATCGAAAGAATCATCATCTTTATCGCCGCAATTATCGTTGCTATAAACAATTGACACCACATTCACTTTTCACTGCACGTCATACTTGACGAAAATATGTAAATGTATTATTATATAGCAGCTGTCTATGCGGACATGCCGAATGCGGAGGCCGATTGTGCCTCTTTGTCGCTCGTTCCGCGCTCTCACTTGCACATTAAATGGAACGCCTCAGAGCGAGGTAACGCCGCAAGAGTCATGTTTTTCCTGCGTGCAGCCAGCTTCACCGATTTATAAGACGTTGTCACGTCAAAAATAACTTCAGCCAAAGAGCATAACTGGCATTATACTCAGGCCCATCAATTGGTATGGAAAAAAATTACCAGGTTCCAAAAAATCAATCAAAATACAAAAAACATAAATATTAAAATAAAAAATGTATACATGTATGTTAATACATACATATAATGATTTATGGCCGCTAAGTAACTGACGGTGACTCAGTATAACATCCTACAGTCATGCCGAAACTAACAGGAGAGAATCACTGTCGAAAAGGTAATAATTTATTGCGGAAATTTTGTGATAAAATAAAAAAAAATTACAAACTTATCCAAGTTAATCTTACTTAGTCTAACTTATGCTTATGCGTTACAAAAAAAAAACAAATAATTAAATAGTGAGATGGCGTTAGTTTTTAAGAAGATATAACAAAAATAAACAAAAAAATTAATTTCAAAAAAGTTCAGTATTTAATTGATTATATACCGCTGACACTTAATCACGCTTTTCGAAACCACGCCAGTTATAAACAATGCTTGTGTGAAAAATGGTGTACAGAAGATAATTAAGAACAGACAAAATCTTCTTTTCAAATTTACGCCGAGTTGTAAGTAGAAGACCAAATCGGTCATGTGTCAATTTTAATTAAATATATTTTATATGAAGTGATCTTGACTACGTTTCATCAATTAACGATTGGTAAAAATTAAAACAGGAATTTTACAATTGTGTTTACAAGAAACATTATTAGTTGAACCTTGCAGCTTGTTCATTATTTTTATTATAAATACCTATAAATTTATATATTATTAATAAATAATTCCCATAATATTTTGTATTATTTTTAATTTTGCCCTATCTGCAATGTTCTACGCTCTATAGAAAATGTAGCGTATGACATGACTGACAATCTCTGGAACGTTTTATCTAGGTACAAAGATGTTTTACGTTTTCATCGCCTCCACATGATATTTTTGTCAGTATAAGGTACCCTTCAGTATCTGAAACGAATATGAATATTGCTACAAAGTAAAGTAATAGGTTATACAATTCCCTCTACTGGGCACAGGACTTTTTTTTATTTCTGAGAGGGTTTTAGAGCAAGGAAATGCCCCCCGCGCTGCCCCAATGCGTATTGACGAAAATTGCAATTACAAATTTCATTCGTGCTGTCGGGGATCAAACCCGGGAAAATGTACAGCAAACGCTTTGACCCAGATCTACTAATACGACACAAATAAATACGATTTCACATATATATTAAAAACTCTAACGTACTTGAAACTTGAACACTTGATAACTCGTGATGCGTACCGGACAAAGCTACAGCACCACACCGTGCAATGTAATTGAAGATGTGTAACCGCGACATAATTCTCAGTGATGCGCAAGCATAATAGGCAGTATGTCACTTATATAATTGTCATCTCTGCACTCTATTAATCTTTGCACTTTTATAAGTAATACAGAACGAAGTTGCTAGACATTGTTGACGTCGGATAAAATCGCTGCGATCGCCGTTTCGTCAAGGTCATTCAGGCTAGTTAAAGCCTTAAACGAATTATTGCAATTAGTGACGTTACATTGACAAAACGCTGCTTCGATCGTCTAATGACTGATCGTTCATCCTAGACGTATACACTATAAATTATAATTATTAAAGTTAGTAAAAATGACTTTGCCTATATCCGCTTAATGAAATAAAATGATGTCTTGCCTAGTTTGAAGAGCACCTCCCGCCCTCCCTCAATTGATTGCACTATCCTCATCTCCACCAATCCCAGCACCACACGTAGCAGCAATGGCAAATATCCTCCTTACAAGGAATCTATGGGGCAGCTTCTGTTCAGCAGTAGACTTTCGATAGGCTGTTCTAACTGAATGAACGTATGAAGAAAATATTAAGCTATGCGTTGCATCTGTTATATATAAACGCTGGTACTGGCACAGGGGGGGTCGTACGAGGCGGCGGCGGAAACTATGACACGCGGGGTTGCGATAGTGGTTGAGAGGATCCGGCAGCTGGGTCTTGAGGTGGCTCTGCACAAGTCCGAGGCCATGCACTTCCATGGTCCTCGGAACAGGCCACCACCGGGATCCTCATTGATGGTAGGAGGGGTATCCGTCGGCGTCGAGTTGACGTTGAAGTACCTAGAACTCGTCCTCGACGGCCGATGGAACTTCGTTGAGCACTTCCGACGTTTGGCTCCCATACTGGAACGGACCGGGGCTGCCTTCAGGCGGCTCCTGCCGAACCTGATGGGGCCAAACGCCTCCTGCCGGAGGCTCTACGCGGGGATTGTGCGGTCCATGGCCCTTAACGGGGCCCCGGTGTGGGCGCGTGGTTTGGCGCGGCTTGCCGTCCACCACCTGAACGCGCCCCAAAGGGTGGTCGCCGTGAAAATGGTTCGCGGCTACCGCACGATCTCCCGCGAGGCGGCGTGCCTCCTTGCCGGATTGCCGCCATGGGATCTGGAGGCGATAGTCCTCGCGCGCCTGCACGAATGGCGCGCGGAAGCACTATGTTGGAGGGAAACCCTGCTGCCGCGGCAAGTTGTCGTGCAGCGGACAGACTTCCGGCATGATCTCATGGCGACATGGAGAGAGCGACTGTCGCAACCCCGTGCTGGGCACGCCACTATAGCGGGGATAAGACCCCTCTTTGAGGAGTGGCTTGAGAGACGCCACGGCGTCCTCACCTTCCGCCTGACGCAGGTCCTCACCGGACACGGTGTGTTCGGGAGATTCCTGCACCGAATCGGGCGGGAGGAAACGCCCGGGTGCTCCCACTGCGAGGATCGACCGGAGAACACGGTGGAGCACACCGTGGAGGTGTGCCCTGCTTGGGCGGAGCACCGCCGTGTCCTCGTAGCGGCGATAGGCGGCGGCGACCTCTCGCGTCCGGCCCTGGTCGAAGCCACGGTCCGGAGCGTGACGGAATGAGATGCCGTCACCACCTTCTGCGAAGCAGTGATGCTAGCGAAGGAGGTGGCGGAGCGGGAGAAGGAGAGAGCAGCAGCTTTCCTTCCCGGCCGCCGCAGGAGACGCCCCGGACGTCGGGGGCTACGTCGTGGCCCCCGGCCACCGTAGGCGCGGGCCTGTGGACGGCGAGCAATGGGTAGCTCACCGTCCGTCCGTCTAACGACGACAGGCCGTGTCGACGGCGCGTTTTGTTCCACGCGCGCCTCAAAGAGCTGTCAGCAGTGTGAAGGAGCCCGCAAGGGCCGACGCCTGCCGGGGCTGCGAGCTGTTCGAAAGAGATACCGCGGCTCCGGAACGTAAGGGCACTGAAGGAACACGGATGGTTTTTAGTCAGTAAAAGTCTGACACTCCCTTCCGCTCCACCCAGAGCGAAAGGCGTCATTTGATGATTTTCCATCCGCAAAAAAAAAGGGTCGAAAGTGAGAAGGTGTCCATTGATGTAAATGTTGGCCGATTTTGCTTTGTGTGTAAAAGCAATAAGTTTTGTCTAGGCGGGTCCGAATATTAATTTGACACTCGCTCCCCACTGAACAATTTGGAAGAGTGCCATATTGGTAGTGTTCTCTAAATCGCATACGTTTGCAGCAGTGACTACTAGGAGAACATTATCCGCAAATGCCCGTAGATAGCAACCTGCTGGTAGCCTAATGTCTAGGAGTTCATCAAGTATGATATTCCATAAAAGGGGATCACACGCGGAGCCCTGAATACAGCCCTTCGACATCGTCTTCGTGGCCCGCCTCCCGGCATGGTCTAAAATAATTTCACGGTTGCGTACATAGTCTTGGATTAGTCCAAAGATGTTAGTGGGACAGCCAATGTGTCGCAACCGTTGAAAGAGCGCCGGCCACCAAGCATTGTCAAAGGCGGCTTTGATATCTAGGGAGATGGCGATACTAAGATGTTTGTTGTCCTTCGCTTTTTTAATAATATTTAAGGCAGTATTGATTGCTTCACATGTATTAGTTTGCTCTCTGAAGCCAAACTGGTGTTTGTTCATCATGTTTTGCTTTTGGGCCTAGTATGTCACTCTCCTAATGAACAGCTTCTCCAGCAGCTTGCCAAATACAGGCAGAAGTCCTATAGGTCGGAACGATTCCAGGGCTGTGTAATCAGACTTTCCAGGCTTGGGGATGATCTTAACGTAAGCTATCTTTCACTGGTCGGGGAAGTGCATAAGTGTGAGGCATCTGTTGAGTATGTCTGTCAGTAGTTTCGGGTAGGCTTTAGCGAATTGAAAGCAGATGTCAGAAGTCAGGTTGTCCAGCCCCGGTGCCTTGTTGGGGTTCATGTATTTAAAACACTCCAGCACTTCATCCTCAGTGAAGGGTGCGTCGTCGTTAGAATGTGGGAAGTCAGTCAGTTGGGATCGAAGTAGGTGATGTCGAGGTTCAGTGTCAGGTTGGTCGTCGGGGTAAAAATGATTGAGGAGGGCTCTAGCGGTTTCTTCACTACTTGTGGTGTATTTGTTGCCTATGTTAAGAGTGACTAGAGATCGTCGGGGTGCAGTGGTGCGTATTAGTCTGTTGGTTAAAGACCAAACATTTTCCTTAGTCTGTAAGTCACAAAATTGACGAAAATGTTTGGTCGACTCATTCCGCAACGTGTGAGCATAGGCCGCTTTCTTAGCAGCTTGTGCCTGAATTAAATCGTCAAGGGGTAAGTTGTGATGTTTGGCGGCATGAAGTTAGTGATGGATGTCAATCACTTCCCACTTCATGAGCTCCAGCTCCTCCGTCCACCAGGAGGCTTTCTGTTTATGTTTTTTACCATAAGTGTACATGCTATCACGGCAAGCACAATGTATAATGCTGGTAACGTCTTCAATGACCCGGTCCAATTCTTCTGTACTTAGTGTGCGTATGTCTCTGTCAAGAATGTCTGAAAGGGTCATGTGAGTGTGATGTGAGTCCTTGAAAACTGGCCAACATGCCTTGTTGGTTCTGTATAAAAAAATAGAAGTGTTACTAGCATGTTTAGTTGTGGATGAAATAAAATTAATATTAAATTCGATAGCGTTATGTTGCGAGCTTGGACAAATGTCCAAGTTAACTCGCCAGTCAGATAAATTATCGTAAATTTGTCCAGAGGCTAATGTGAGATCTATTATAGAGGAGCGAATTTGCCCGTGGGTGACCGTTTCGAAAGTAGGAGCTTTCCCTGTATTACAAACATACATATCATTACTATAAATTAGGTCAACTATTTCGTTGCCTCGAGAGTTGTAATCGCCCCCAACCACCTTAAGAGAGTAACCGGTTGCTTTGAGGAAAGCATCTAAGCGATTGAGAGTGTTCAGCTTGTCACCATCAGGTTCTACGTATACTGATGCAAAGTATATGTTGCGGTTACCCAAAGACAATCGAACCACGCTAAGGTTTGGCGATGAAAATTGAGAGGGTCCTATTAGGGACCCACGTCCAGGTTTTGCCAGAATGCAGGCCTTAACCCTATTTTTGGATGGAAACTGATAAATCTCCAGCCCGTGTATTGATCTCAGCTCCATACCGGATCCTACATATGGCTCAGATATAAGAGCAATATCATAATTGCTATTTGTGAAAGAGAGGATTAATTCATGTAAACTGTTTCGCGATTTATCAATGTTACACTGTAAAATTTTTAAATTATTGAATGGATCCATAGTCGATCCTGTTCATGATCCTCTCTTTCATGGCTCTTAGTCTCGGGCAGGTGTGTGAATTAGCGGTATGTTTAGTGTCGGTGTTTGCATTAAACCTAGTGTTATGAGATGTGCAATTGAAGCATTTAGCGTTGTGTAAATTGTTTTTGACAGGGCAGTCGTTCACTTGGTGGCTGGTGCTAGCGCAATGAGAACAGGGGCTTTCATTTGATGTGCACTTTGACCTCATATGACCAAATTGCAAACATTTATGGCACTGAATGAATGGTGAAAAGCTACCAACATGTACGCGCTGGTAGTCGACACTAACTCTACTTAACTCGATCATCTTCCGGTATAATTTAGGCTCTGTCAAAAATACTGCATTGTACAAATTTTCATTATGATTTCCACGTTTAAATCTTAATTTAAAATTCTCACCTTCCCCAGATTAAATTAGCTCCGTAAGTTCCGAGTTTTGGCTGCTGATGATCTTAGTAAGTTCCTCCGCTGAAACATCCTTGGAGATGCCCTTGAGTATAACCATCGGCTTAAGGCTGCGCACTGGTCCCGCTTTGAGCTCACTTTTATTTTTCAGTCTCAATAGAGTGTCATCACAGTGTTGTTGGTTATCGAACTTAATGCGAATTTTATTATTCGACACAGGTTGTATACGAGAAGGTGCATAATTCTATTCTCTATAGCTAATATTTTTCTTAAAAGTTTCTATAACATCCTGTCTTGATTTTGCCTCTGTAGTGGTACAAACGATAATGGCGGGCTTGGTTACTGGAGGAGGTGGCGGTGCAGGCCTGCCACTCAACAAGATGGTATTATTATGACTGCCAGTTGCTGCAGCCTGAGCGTATGTAGACCGTGTTTGGGATGCCATTTTCTTTTTGAAATCCGTTATCTCCTGACGAACGCAGTCCACTAATTCTTTTTTGAGCTCCCCAAAGGCAGGTGGGGTAGAGTTGGAGCAGATATTTGCAACATTTCTACTGGCACGGCGGATCTCTTTAACCGCCATATTTATAATTCGCTTGTTAGTAGCAGTAGCGCTCTTCCCTTTACTCACTGCTACGCTGATGCAGGAAGTTAGTTTCGCGATCACATTACTAAAGGTGTCCATGTTCACCACCTCCTCGGCAGAGGCCGGGAGGGTTAGGGGATCGCCCTGTGACGGTGCCATTCTCAAATTAAAATTTACCTCCTGACTTAATAGAGTAACCTGAAAGTGTAATTCGGTGAATGCTACTGGAACTCCTCGAAGAGTAGAACTAGGTGTGCCGAGTTTGGCCTCGTTTTGTTAGTTGTAATGAGACCGTACCTCCGGACTTGATAGAGTGACCTGAAGGTGTACTTCGATAACTGCGACTGGAACTCCTCGACGAGTAGTAATAGGTGTGCCGAGTTTGAGGTCGTTTTGTTAGTTATGATGAGACCTTACCTCCGGATTGATAGAGTGATCTAAAGGCGTACATTGATAACTTATAATGACTTTGTTAACTGTTGTGCACACAATGAAGTGTGCCACCACAAAAACTTTATCTACACCCTTATCAAACTCGACAAAGTAAATATTTTTTCTTTCTTATTAGCCTGTCAAAATTTACTGTTTTGTTGCTATTGGGAGAATTTGCTCTAATTGCGACTCTTGGCAGGCGGACTGGCAAAGTACCTAAATATCTAATATCTAGCGGATAGCTTACGATTATTTGGAAGCTAAAATATCCAGTGCACTGTCTTGAGTGTGAACATGACGGTGCTACGTCGTAGCGTAGCTACGACAGTTGTTAAGATCGCATAGACCCCGCGTAGAGCTTCGTATCTCGTAGATCAAGGCGTCATCTTCCAAACAATCGAAAGTTATCAACTGCGCTAAAGGTTAGATGGAGATTCTAAGCTAGGACCTGACACAGTAGCCAGATTCTCCAGCAGTGAGGTCGTATGATGATATTGATGTCGATGTTAAGTAAAATATCTTTAAATCAGCAATTTATTATTTTTAAATAAAATTGATGTAACAAATGAACTAATAGTTTATTTGATAGTAAATGACTACTGTAGCCCATAGACATTTGTAACCAAGTTCTAACAAAAAAAGCTGTAGATGTGTTGTCACATCTGAGGACTAAGTATAATGCCTCACAACCTGTAATTAATAAATCTTCTGGATCTGATATAGGTAAGAGGGTGGTACCGAGTAAAAGTGTTTGCATAAACGTCAATTAATTTTTACACACGTAAATTCTTAGCGGGAATCTAACTTAGGTCGTTTTGCTAATTTATTGACGTGACAACGTCTTATAAATCGATGACGCTGGCTGCCGTCACGAAAAACATGACTCATGCGGCGTTACCTAGGCGTTCCATTTAAAGTGCAAGCGAGAGCGCGGAACGAGCGACTGTGCAAGCGAATGTGGTGTCAATCTTTTATAACAACGATAATTGCGTCACGTTCAACTATCGTCAGTAAACCGACTTTACAGACAACCGATTTTTTTTTACTAGTATCCCTGACTAGGCCACGCTGTCAACTGACACCTGTATTATGCCTCTATATTATTAAGTGGCGAAGCTTGCGAAGACACTTATTGATTTCACGATGTCTGTCCGTCTGTCAGTCCCACGATTATCTGGAGAATGGTTTCAAATTTTCAAATTCTGTTTTCAGCAATCGATTACTGATCACTCAGGCATCTGAACCTCCTATTTTGAAACTGATTGCTCAAAAAAAAGCTGATTGCTTCGCCACTTTGCTATGTTGTTAGCTTGCTAGGTTTATTTAAGTAATAAATGATTCCGTCCCGTCCTTAATTGTATCTATCCAACCTATCCTCAACCGTCATCATCTTGAGTGTATTTATATACATATAATATATTTTTTTTAACTTGATTGTTAAAATGTACACCTTCGCTATTTGCAAATTCGCTGTAAACAACAGTTCTTTGCTAAATAAGGGTTTTCTGAAAGAAATCGTTTCCAGAGCGATAACACCGCCTTTTGTACTTGGTATATATTTGTTTCATTTCAGCTCGTCCTAATGTGTATCGGTGAATAATTTAATTAATGATAAAGAATATATTTATTAATTGATTGAGCCAAGTAATAATGAGATCAATTGAAGAATATTTTATTTCTTACATATTCTTATATTTAATTCCGACCTTAGTATTTTTTTTCATAAAGAAAAGATTTTTCAAAAAAGTAGTAAAATATGTAGACGTCGGTTACGTAAAACTAAGTAAAATAAACGTAAATTAATCCCCAAAACCCAGTCTTATTCAAAATTTATGGAGTTCCCTAAAAGTAAAGTTTCCGAGACTATAAAATATTTTTGTATTTTTTATATAATAAGGGTGAAAAACGAGCCCATAGTCCACCTGATGGTAAGTGAATGATGTGGCCCATAGTCATCTACATTTATGCTCAATTAAGAATCAAAATGCAGATGCGCCGTCACCCCTGAGGATGAAATGTCTCATCACTTTACAAAACACAGCAGGAATGAGCTGGTATTTTACGCTGGTATTGTGTGAGAGTGTGATCTTACCCTGATCGAGCCGACCCATTCGCGCTACTACCATAATATAGCTGCAAAATATGATAGAGCCATGCTGTAGCTATAATGTGATTGCATACCAGCGTAAAATAGCAGCTCATTCCTGCTGTGTTTCGTTTGGTGAGTGTAGAGTACCGGAGACCCTTTTTACTGAAAACAAGGCATTCCATGTTAGTCCTTAGGCGAAACAACGCATGTGTATTTTGATTTTTAATCGAAGATAAATGTAGATGTCTATGCTCGTTTGTCAACCTTATTCTATTAAAAAGAATAAAAAGTAAGATCGATAAACAATGCAGTTACTATCTTTAAATTTCAACTATCAATTTCGATAGTAAATGAAACAAGTTCAGGAATATAATGCTATATTATTGTCTCGTCACCTTTGCGTGACGTGTGGCATAATGGGGAGGTTGGTTCGTGTCGGTGTCAGACCTACGTGACTCAATTGTAAATCATTACAGGGCCGGAAGATTCGTGCGTGACTGCATCCTTGGGGATTTACGTGAAATCTTATGAGTGTGGGAACGCAAAAAATCTTACGGAAATATGGGGCACTGGATTATTCTGAACATTTCACGATGCTTGATATATGTTTTATGTAATAATCATAACATACAGAGCAGTATTAGTTTAAGGACTAAGCGCTCACTTAATGTTTTTTTTTTAATTTCATGAAAATATCTCTAGCTACCTAGATAGAGAATTATGATTTATTTTTACAATGGCTTGTAGTTCACCAAATCTAACGTTATTATATACCAAAATGAATTTTATATAAAATTAGTTAACCTTATATATTTTTATGTTATAATTATTATGTCTACCAAGTACAATTGTTTATCAATATAAGCGAATACGAAGTACGTTACGTAAGTTATTTTTCGTTTTCTATGTACCCTACGTTTATTATCAAAACTGCATTATGGGTTTCACATCAATGCTATGTGCTATTAACACATATAATGAAGTAGATATTATAAGTACATTATATCTGTATTTAATATTATTTTCGAAGGCTACGTGTGTAACTCTAAAAATATTTAAAAAAACTGTTCGCTCTGCTTTACTCAAAATTTTACAAATTGCTCAGTGTTGGTGGATTTTTTTATTATGTGCACATTACTGTTTAAGTATTATGTTTTTTAAACAAACATAAAATATAATAACCAAGGCAAATTTAAAGTTGGGCTATTAAACGCTGGGTCGATAGATACACGTCATACCGAATTTCTAGCAGCTATGTCTCGCCATGATGTTGATGTAATAGCAATCAACGAAACGTGGTTGCGGACAGGTGAGGAGGGTCGCGCTCCCGCTGTGCCCGGTTACCGACTGCGACACATACCTCGCTCGCCGAGCGTGCGTGCCCGCGGAGGTGGAGTCGGATTCTATATCCGACGTGGGATAACCGCACGCGTTCTTGCGCACCCAACTTCACCGCAGGTTGAACAGTTGTGGCTCGGACTTACTATATCTGGTAAGAAAATTGTTTGCGGAACTGCGTATAAGCCACCTTGGCTTCCTACAGATGAATTTATAGACGCATTATCAATCTCATTGGAAACATTTAATTGGAGTCACAATATAATTTTACTAGGTGATTTTAATATTAATTATTCTAAAACTAATATGTATTCAAGTGATTTTAAAAAGTTGCAAACGTTTTTAACATGTTTTAAATTGAACCAATGTGTAACGGAATATACACATTTTACAATGGCACAGTGAAACTATAATCGATCTAATATGCACTGACATCGAAAAATACGAGGTTACGGTGGATTATATATACAACTTAGGCAACCACGCGTTTGTTACATGTTTATTCAATATTACAATAAATAAACCAAGACCTATCTTAGTAAATAGCAGACCACTTAATTTCATAAATAAGGATGCATTTCACTCGGATTTAGTTAATATTGATTGGAAGAATTTAATCTCAATTACGGATGTAAATATTATGCTGAGTTCCCTCAATTCTATTTTAATTCAGTTATTTGATATTCACGCGCCAATTAAAGTTAAGAGGATAAAAATCGAACAATATCCTTGGATAACATATAATATATTGCAACTTATGAGTCGTCGAGATGAAGCATATAAAAGAGCCAAAAAAAGCGGACTTGACAGTCATTTTGTATTTTATAAAGAAATGAAACGCGTTGTAGAAAAAGCGATTCAACGTGAAAAATGTGCTTATTTTGATTATTATGCTAACAACAACAAGAAAAATCCTAAATTACTCTGGAAACATATAAAAAAGAATGTAAGAATTAAAGAAAAAACAGTTCTCCCAACCCACATTTTTACAAATCCAGACCTTTTAAATGAGCACTTTTTAAAGTTACCCAATAACAGCAGTCTGTCTTTATCTGAATTAACCTACTTTCAAAACCATCGCTTTAGTTCTGCTATATTCAGACTTAAAACAGTGAATGAGAGTGATGTGCTAAGAATCATAAGGAGTCTCAAATCAAATGCAATAGGTTTAGATGGAATTTCATTAGATATGCTTGTATTAACACTTGATCAATCGCTCGCTGTTATAACCTCACTTATAAACAAATCTATCGAAACGTCTACTTTCCCATCTGTATGGCAAGCTGCTGTAGTAAGACCTGTACCTAAGATATCGTGCCCCACATCTCCAAACGATTTAAGACCTGTTAGTGTACTACCATGTGTTTCAAAAATATTAGAAAAGATAATAGCAGAGCAATTACGTAATTACTTAGAGAGTGAAAATATTTTACCAATAAATCAGTCAGGTTTTCGAAAATTACATAGTACAACAACAGCAATGTTGGAAGTGGTCGATGACATACTTGGAGCAGCTAATAACGGGGAGGGTACTATATTAGCGCTACAAGACTTTTCTCGCGCATTTGACTGTATAAATATTACTTTATTATTGGCTAAATTAAAATATTATGGTTTTTGCGAAGATACCCTTAATTGGTTTGATAGTTACTTCAGTCATAGAACCCAACAAGTTGAGCTGAAAACAGAAAACGGTATGATTCTTAATTCAAAACCGAAACAAGTCAAACGTGGGGTTCCTCAAGGCTCGATTTTAGGGCCATTAATTTTTATACTATATAGTGCTGACGTCATTAAGAACCTAATACATTGTAAGCATCACATGTTCGCAGACGATCTTCAGATATATATTTCATGTAAACCTAGTGACACTTTCTCCGCATTTCAAAAAATCAATGAAGATTTGGCACGCATAGCTCAATGGTCCGCAGCAAATACTTTAGCACTTAACGCAAGTAAGTCAAAGTATTTGATTCTTGGCACAAACACCAAATACAAAACATAGTAAATAAGGGACAGCATATATCGATTAATGGTGAAGTAGTAAATAGGGTTAAGGAAGCTAGAATTCTTGGATTAATTGTAGATGATGAACTCAAATTTGAAAAACATATCTCTGAGGTCGCAAGAAATTGTTTCTACCGATTAAAAATTCTTTATCAAATTAGGGATTCGCTAAGTACGAGTATTAGGATTCAGCTGGCTAACTCTCTGGTGCTGTCAAAATTTGACTATATGGATGTTGTTTATGGTCCTCGTTTACTCGCTCGAACAGAAAACACTATTCAGAGGGTTCAAAACGCATGTGCTCGGTTTGTCTTCAGTATACCACCCCGTACTCATGTCACACCTTTTCTTAATAAAGCTAATATGATAAAAATGAAAGGTAGACGCAATCTGCATATGGCTTGTTTATTATTTAATTTATTAAAATATCGTACTCCACCCTATCTCGCAAATAAACTTGACAACTCCTGTGAGACGCAAAAATATCAAACAAGGCGGTCTAAGTGGTCTTTAAAAGTTTCAAGCTGTCGTATTCAGTTATTTCGGGGTAGCTTTAGATACGCAGCCTCAAAATGCTGGAACGATTTACCACCCCCACTGCGTAGTTTGACATCATTATTAGTTTTTAGAAAAAAATACAAAATTCATATTCTCAATATACAAAAACGTATATAAATATTATTTACAGCTGCCACCAAACAGACATAATATACTCATAATTAACAAACGTCTAGTAAATTTTTTGTAGTATGTAATAGAAGTAGTAATAGTAGTAGACTTTATAATTATTATATTGTAGGTAATAAATAATTTGCGATGTTAGTTATTATAAAATCAGCAATATTTGCATCTCACTTTTTCACTTTTTCATTTTTCTTATTTACTGACTATGTGTTTATGTGTGGTAGGTGCAACAAGTGTAGCGTCGTATTAGTGGTACTGGTTGTTGCATATTCGACCGTACGTTACGCACTAAAGGGCGCACTGAAAACCAGCTTCGTGGATAATACCACGAAATAATGCTGAGTGTAGCCCTTTTATACCAAACCCACACACATAGTAAAATTTTGATGGTAATGATTTTATTTATGTTTTAATTTTGTTTTGATCGGTAGTTATAAGTTTTTAGTGCATAATATCTTTTGTAACATGTGTGTTGATGTTTGATATAATAAATATTTTTTTCTTTCTTTCTTTCTCTTTCTTTCTTATTACGGGAACAATTTAGATTTCTCATGAATTTAGTTAATTTTTAAAATTTGGGTTCAGGATTTAGTAATAAAGTGCATGTTATTTATTTATATTTTTATTTGCTAAGAAAATTTTTAAAATTAGACAAAATTCTTATTTTATAACATAAATATTTGTTTATTTCGTTTACAAATAAATATCGTTTATGAATTTTTATTAATATTGAACTTACTTAAATTTTTAAGTAGATAGATTTAAAAAGTTAGCTGTAGGTGTAGTTTTGCTACTCGTATGATTAGAACTTTATCATCTTCAGTACATCCCATCACAAGTCCACTGCTGAACATAAACTTCCGCCAAGGAATGCCACAAAGCGTTCTCAGCCACCTGCATCCATCGACTTCCAGCATATTACACGACTACCAGCTCGTCATTCCATTAGGTGGTTAAACTACACTTCGCTTACCAGTAAGAGGCTGCTACTTGAGAAAAAAGGTTCTCGATAAGTACATAGTAATGGAACATTCCATTACATGCAAAAACATTCAAATTTGCACTTAACAGTTTGTAGATAGGCTGAATAAGGTATTCCATTTTAATGGTTGTAATAAAGTAAATACCATAATTTTACGTTATTTCTTATCACAAAAGCGGTTACGTGACTGACAAATAAAATTATTAATTATATGGTAATGTGTATAAAAGGAAATATATAGACAGGACATTTTTCAACCCTACTTTATTTTCGCTTATTATTTAAAAACAAAAAACCTATTATATATATATATATATATATATATATATATATATATATATATATATATATATATATATAAAATATTTATATGACAAGTCAGCGAGAGCGTCAACCCTAATTGGATGATAATTATGTTTCACATTGCGATATAAAATAATAAAAAATAATAAAGTACCCACGGCATGGAATCTTAGAACAAAACATTTATACCTTATTATCAACCATAGACAAACGGTACTTTAGAATTAGACATTTCTTATTACCACAGACTAGGCGTATTCACACTATTTTAAAACTTTAATTTTATTTTATTTTCATCACAGTCACAGAGTTCTTAAAATAATCCAAAAATTACATTTTGGATTGGATCGAGTAAAGTGACGTTGAAGTGTTTAACTCCGTGCTTATCATGTCACGTTCAAAATTTTGATACAAGTCTACTCGTAGATCGAGGATTAGCGTACTCTTCATCGTGAAGAATAGTTGTCGTGTACCGCATTCCGAAAGCAAGCGTAATATTGTTATTTGTAGTGTTTTCGTTAGACTGATATAGAATTTATGTGGGTGAAAAATAAAAATTGTGCTAGATTGAAGTAGCTCAGTTCATTCAGTCATAAGCGCATTATTTTTGTCAAGGAGCTACACCTGCACTAATATTAAAAAATATACTAGAGAATGTAATAGTGAATAAAAACCAGATTAACCAGGAAAAATTAAGGAGCATTATTCCATTCAGTCGTTAATAAGTTGAAGGAAGATACTAGAAAAAAAAACAAATATTGGCTAAGGAAAATACTGGAAGGTTAATTGAATGAAATTAGAAGTTCAGAGTTAAAATTAGTATTAATGTATTTTTTTTTTATTTTGACTGCTTATTAACCAAATGTCTGTTTTCATTTTAGAAGGCACAAATATATTAATATAATAAGAGGCTAAAAGATTAAAATTATATTCGGTCCTCAAATGGTCTGAGTAATAATTTTCTTGAAAATAAATTAATATGGAATGGGAAAACATCTAAATGGGATGACGTGCTTATTTAACAGACTGGAACATGTCGAATAATAAAATTAATGTTATACATGTCATTCCTAAGAAATTTAAAATAATGAAGGTAAGCTTACCAATTTTTTTAGTGTAAATAAAAATGTGATGTAAGCTTTGAATGTATGAAATAAAGCAAAAAAAAAATCAAGTCGATTTTCAGGTGAAAAACTACAATTGTGTGCTAAGCATGACTGTTTCAGGAGCCTTGGCATATACATCACAATTTTGTAACTTTGTTGATCTTAATATTATTATTATTCTACTCTAACTTATATTTTAATCTATAATAAGAGGAAATATATCAAACTCTTCACCAAATTCCAACATCACCTGCATAAAGTAAGCCCTGACTACTAACGAATAGTCCTTTAGCAACCTACTCCTGTAGGTAATCCATTTTTAGCACAACCGAAAATCTCACAGACGGATGGAGTTAATTACTGCTATCGACTTATTCTAACATCTTTATCATTACAGTCTCTTCAAAAGTCCATTGCTGAACATAGGGCCTCTCCCAAGGAATGCCATCATACACGAACCTGACCCATGTGCATCCATTATTTTCCTGCATGTCTTATCAGGTCATCACTATAGTGGGGCCATCCTGTGCTTCGCTTACTAGTTTGCTGCTACCAGCGGAGAACCTTTTGTATTTACTAATATATATAGGCCTAAATACAACAGTGGATATAGGTAAAGAAAGCCAACATTTATTTATTTTTCCCTTTTTTTAACTTTTTATTGTAACTTATTTATTTATTTATACTCTTTATTGCACACAAAATACTACATAGCACAACAAACTTTAATTTATAAATGTATGTACAATTCGGTGTCCTTATCGCTAAACAGCGATCTCTTCTAGGCAAACCTTGGTGAAGGAGATAATTTTCATTTAAATATATAGAAGTGTGCATAAATAGTAAATCAACAAATACATATTAATAGTATAAAGTATATGTAGTTTATAAAATAATGCAATAATCTAAAGCATAATATTATATATACATATATACCATAAACACAGAAATACATATATACATACACACATACATATTTACATGTACTTATATGTAGCAATACAAACATATTTATAAGTATTTTTGTAATACATTTTACATACAGAAATGAAAAATTTTGAGTTGTGAGTAGGTATTTGCAATATCCCTCCCAAACGGGTTCCCCCCTTGTCGTCGCAGGGGGGCTTAGTAGCCGTGGCTTGGTCACCCACGGTGAACAAAGAGGAACCCCTTGGCTGGCCCGTGGTGTAGGGCCGGCCGGAGGTGGCTACTCTGAGTGGGCTTGGCGAGCCCAGTTCGGATATGTGTCGGTGGGCTGCGGTGGGGTGGTGAGGGGTGTCCTCTCCGCCTACTCCTGCAGCCGAGGTGGAGTTGCGGAGGAAGAAGAATGAGAAGCGAGTTACGCAAACGTCGTAAATTAGATGTTGCCACAAACATATTTCTACTGGACTCATTAATATGCAGGGACGAAGAAAACTTCTAAGTCTTTTACAGATTTACAAAAAGGTATCACAACACCATCAACAATAACATGTGAAATGTTATCCCAACAAATTCTCGAAATTAGAGTGCTGTTTCCAACAATAATGGTTTGGGTCCTTTTGGGATTTAAATTAAGCCCGAACGATCTGCTCCAATCAACTATTGCAGGAAGATTCGTATTAGTGTCATTGATGGCATTGGTAAGGTTCTGGAGTGATGTATGGGAGTAAATTTGGAGATCATCTGCATACAAGTGGTAGAGAGAAGAAATTCGTGAAGTAATGGAATTAATAAATACAGAAAAAAGGATAGGAGACAACATACCACCCTATGACACACCAGCAGTAAGTTCACACCACGTAAATTTGGCACTCCCCTACCATAACACGCTGCCGGCGGCCACGTAAATAGCTTTAACACCATTGAGAAATATGTTAATAAAGCGTAGTAGACTCAGCAATACGTCAAAATTGACGGTGTAAAAAGCATTACTGAAATCTAGCAACGTAAGAATAGTGAGCTGATTTTGGTCCATACCCCAGCGAATATCATCTGTGATTTTAAGTAAATCTGTAACCGTTCTATTATGACCAAGTCTGAACCCGGATTGAAAGGAGTGAAGAAGGGAGTTTTTATTCAGGAAGTATGCAAAGGGCATTGCTCAGTTTGTTAGGGTAATTCGGCTCAACATGAACATCACCTATAATATTTGATGACTGTGGTTTTTAATAGTATATACCTCAAAGAAAGGAATTACAGTAATAAAGTTGCAGGAGAGTGTAAAAGTGGTTCATATTTAGCATGTCTTATGCAAAAATTGTCGCTGAAAAAATTTACAATTATGATTATCTCTTTTCCAAAATAAAATATTTGCCTCTATTAGAATGATATTCTCTTTCTTTTAAGGCAGTAGTAACACATCCTGAGGTTGTTTAAATGGAAAAATAAAACAAATATTTTATGTTTTAATGATATTTATTCCGAATCATAAATTAATTGGTTAGGATGAGAAATGTTTGATAAAACTTCAGCCCAATTATTGTCCCTTAAACGAAACCCACATATTCTGCTGTTTTTGGCACATAAAAATTAAAATCAATAAACAACTTTACCCTTAGCCGTGTTGGGATACTGACTCGCTGTGGTGAGTCACAATCTGGACAAAAACAATGTGCTTGTGTATCAAGTGCTCGAGTGTAATCCGGTAAGTTTATTGTTTCTGTCGACACTGGTACATTTGCAGATATTAAAGCAGAAACTGATGCTCTATCAGCTGGTTGCCAACATGGATGGCAGATGCGATTGGATCCATGAACCTAAAACAATTTAATTCGTAATTAGTGGTGTTGGAACACAAACTGACACCTTTTTTTATTGCACATGCATAATGTATTACGTTTCAACAAATAAATCATAATAATATATTCATTAATAATATATTATTCATTAGTTGAAGATATGTGACACACAAAGAGCATATTACACTCTTATAACGAAAGGATGAAACAACTTTTCAATAAACAGATCAATGTTTCTAAAGAGTACATTTCTTTATTGTATTTCCCATCTCATATATTCTAAACTCAAGCATAAAATACATAAAAATATCTGACTGTACCTGCCTTGGTGATATCCACTCGCTAATTACATTTATTATGTGTGTTTCTCTTTCGGAATTTGTATGCAGAACATGATATCTACTATGTAGTATTGAACATCCACAATTTACACATAATTGGCGTTGATGACCACTTCTTGTGCTTTGTTCACTTTCTTGAACCACTGAGTTGTTGAAAGCCAACATCCAACAAGAATGACAAACCAAGCTCTGGGCTGTAACCTGCAAATAAAACATGAGTATTTATTTTTATTCAGTTTGTATGGATAATAGAAAAGATTACTTTAATAGTATTAAATAGAACATTAGCTTACCACTTGTGGAGCAGTCCATTGTCGAATTACTGATAGTATTTCAACGGGTTCCAGAGAGCGTTTCCTGCGATGCATAATATCAATGCCGCAATTGACGCATCGCATTGATTCCTCATTTCTACTAGGGGCAATAAGATTGTACGCAGGAGCATCAGTGTTTATACCAAGGTTGTCATTTAAAGCCGGTTCAACGTTTAACAAAATAGCGCCAGGGTCATCGTCGTGAGCAGATTCAGAGTCCAAGGGTAAAGCCGAGTCTTCAATTGGAGCGATATCGGAGTCCATTACAACAAAAACAAAATACTACGCAAAAGTAACCGAAAGAACATTCACAATACACGGAGGCAAAGTGAATGTTTTTTTTTTCACTGCATAAATGTCACTATTGACAATCGGGGCTGCCAGGTAATAAAAAAAAATCGATTTGACAACAACCGAACTAATATTATAATCGGATGTAAAATGATTTGCAGGCCAAAAACGATGAGTGTTTTGTTTGTATTTTATGTAATTAAAAGAAAATAAATATAATAAAACCTCCTCAAAATCACTTGATTCCACATTTTGAAGAAAATACATTTTTTTACTTCAGGTTTAGAAATCGATTATTTTAATAATCGATTATGAAGACGGTAATCACAATTAATATTAATGTAGCAACTCAGAATCTGCCTCCAACCAAAAAATGGCGACGCTTTATTAACTCAATCGGCTTAAATACTTATTAAAAGACTTATTTTTACATTTACTTTCCTACGACGACAATTAAAAATATATTCATTTTAGATTTAATTATGTTTTTTCGTAAAAATACTTATTACAGAACAACTTGTCCACGTTAAGCCAAAAATGGACAATACCCTTTGTGCAAAGACTAAACGTTCAAAGACCTTTGAAAGTAATGGTAGGATAGATATAGGTCGATAATCTGAGGTGGAACAAGGGTTCTTCTTTTTAGGAAGTGGAATGAAATTAGTTGCCTTCCAAATTCGAGGAAAGTATTCAGAGGATATAGAGTAATTGAAAATATGAGTTAGGATGGGGAGAATAATACCAATCAAGGGGACGATCATTTTACGGCTAATTTCATCATATCCGATAGCACTTATACACATTACACATATATACTTGTCTACAAATCCATATAATCAAAATGATGGTGTAATAGTTTTTATAAAAGATAACATACAGAGGATTTCAGTGGAAGAACCACAGCTCTTAGATTCAAGCTCTCTTTTAATTAAGATAGGTAAGGATACTGCGGTATTAGCAATTTATCGACCTGATGCCTTACGTAAACAGACTGACTCATTTTTTCAATCGTTGGATACACTACTTAGTAGTTTAAGTTCATTTAGAAACGTGATTTTGCTGGGTGATATTAACATTGATATATCTTCTACTAATACTGATGTAAACTCTCCTGCATATCTAAACTTGACAGCTGAACATGGTCTTCTCCCTACCCATTTAATACCTACACATAACCGTACGTGCCTTGATCATGTTCTACTCAAAACCACTTACCCAGCCCTTACTATTGTTGTTGAAGCCACTGTAACTGATCACTATGCGGTGATATTCTCACTTTCAAAGAAAGTACAGTACATGCCACCCAAAAGTGTTAGCAAGATAGACGAAGAAAAATTGAGTCAAAGTCTCTTAGGTGTAGATTTTGAGAACTTGTTTAATTTAAATGATCCAAATTCTGCAATGGAATATTTTATAAATGCTATACGTAACTCCATTTCCTATGCTACTATAACTTATATCCCATCTAGAAGGCGTAGAATTATTAAACCATGGATGACCCCAGGACTCCTAAAGTGTCTTAGAAATAGGGACAACTTACACAAGAAACTGAAGAAGTCACCCGATAATATAATTCTCAAAGTCACCTACAAGCGCTACAGAAATTATTGCAATGCTTTGATCAAGAGAGTCAAATGCGATTACGAAAGAAGTAAATTTGCTGAGGCTGGAAAAGAATCAAAACGTATTTGGGATACAATAAAAGACGTTACCAATACTAGCTCTAGAACAACACCAGCCCACGAATTATTACAGTTGTGTCCATCCCCAAGGGAGTCGGCTGATAAAGTTAACTCCTTCTTTATTAGTGCTGGCAAGCTTCTTGCTGAAAAATTTGACCAGAGGACAGCTATCACAATTCATGCCCCTTCTGCGGTTTCAAGTCCCAATTTGGTAGATAACTCTTTCGTTCTTTTAAATACAGACGAAGAAGAAGTTGAAAGGATTATAATTGCTCTAAAATCAGACAAAGCTGTTGGGTGGGATGGCATCTCCACTGGTTTACTGAAAAAGTACAAAAGTATCCTTGTGCGTCCTCTGACCTTTATTATCAACTTGTGTTTGACAGCGGGTGTTTTCCCGCGGGTGCTGAAAAGAGCTGTGGTACATCCAATTTATAAAAATGGCGACCGAAGCCTACCCAATAACTATCGTCCTATATCAATTCTGCCGTCGATATCTAAGGTTTTTGATAAAATCATAAATTCTAGACTGGTGAACTACCTTGAGCAAAAGAATTTGTTATCAAATTCCCAGTTTGGTTTTCGTGCAAAAAAATCAACATCAGATGCGTTACTTTCGGTTACTAACTTTATAACGACAAACTTAGATAGGGGTAGAAAGAGCTTAGCCATTTTTCTAGATCTAGAGAAAGCCTTTGACACCGTTTCGATTCCACTATTGCTACAAAAGCTTGAGAATATTGGTGTGCGAAGCCACCAACTTGCATTATTTTCTTCCTATCTCAGTGGCCGATCTCAGTGTGTCAAATTGCTTAATAATGTTATCAGCTCCGATTCTCCCATCTCTTTTGGTATTCCTCAGGGCAGCATTCTTGGCCCGACCCTGTTTCTCATTTTCATCAATGATTTGTGTGACCTTAATCTTCATGATGGCAAGATATTTACATTTGCTGACGACACAGCTCTCCTTTTTTCTGGAAACACCTGGGAGGATGTTTTCCGGAAATCTCAGGCTGGTTTTAATATTGCATGTGCTTGGCTTAGTGCGAACTTACTAACTCTCAATTGTAAGAAAACTAAGTATATGCCTTTTGCTATCCGTACCTCATTTTTACCTGGAAACATACACAAAATCATTGCTCACCGTTGTAGTAACTCTAACTCATTCCAATGTTCATGTCCCGTTTTGGAGAAGACTAACAGTATCAAATATCTTGGTATATTATTTGACAACACCTTGACATTCCACTCTCATATTAAAACACTATGTGGTAGAGTGCGTAAATTAATTTTTATATTTAAAAAACTGAGACATGTTGCTAATAGAGAAGTCCTAAAATTGGCTTATTATGCCTTGTGCCAATCTTTATTGACATACGGAATTGAAGTCTGGGGCGGGGCCGCCAAAACACATGTTATTGAACTAAAACGTGCGCAAAGGTCACTTTTAAAAGTTATACATTTTAAACCTTACATATATCCAACTTTAGATCTGTATAAAATTAGCGAAGTTCTTACAGTTCGACAGTTATTCATACTCCATATAGTCTTAAGACAACACACAATTACAAAAGTAACTCAAAAAGAACATCGCCGTAATCATCTTGTAGCTCGATCAGTGCCATGCAACACGTCTTTTGCAAGGAAATTCTTCACGTTTTTGGGACCGTATTTGTATAATAAATTACACCAAAAATTGTCTATTTATGAAGTCAACAAATGGTCATGTAAAAATAGACTCGTGGGATATCTTCAGACTCTATCATACACAGACACTGAACAATTACTCCAAATAATATCATAAATACACACAAACATATACACAGATATACTAACAGTCACACACTCACATACATACGTACACAATTACATAGTTTTTATTTTATTTATTTGTATATAGCCAAACTGTTAATTCGCTCTATATAATATAACTTCTAATCTTAACATAAGTTATCTCTGTATATTATACTAAGTGCCTAGTTGATTCGGGGGGGGCCTGGTGACCTGTAATACGGGTCTTTGAACCTACACGGGCACCAGTCTCCCACGAATGACATAATATTGTTTAATAGAGATGTAACACTAATGTATGCAATGTCCATGTCGTTTGTGGTGAGAAATAAAAATTATTATTATTATATTATTATTATTTATCGATATGGACAAAACGTTCCACTTAACAACACAGTCGGAAAACTGATTGAAGGTGAATGGCGAGAAAAAAGGAGTTGATGCTTTAGATATATTGTTTAATGATTTTATATTATCATTTAAAAAAGAAGAGGTACATAAAAAATGTTAATTTAGTGATTCAATATCAACATCTTCATTCGAAATAGTGGATTCTTCAGATTTCCCAACTCCTATAGATCTGAGAATCTTTCAAATTTTTGCGGGGTCTCCGTTCTCGACTGATTTTCGAACATGGCGTTGTTGTGCATCTCTACAATTTGTGTTGCAGCAATTCCATATGCTTCTGTACGTGTCATTATTGTAGTCCAATTTATCACTCTTATAAATTAGCTTTTCTTAATTTTTCTGACTTAACAGTGATTTAATATCGTCTGTAATCCATGACGTGGGGGGGGGGGGGTGTTTAATTTTAACTGGTGTGACTGGTGCATGAGTGTCAAAAAGGTTAATTAATTAAGCGTATCCATTTTTAGGTCTACAGTCTGCAAAGTATACAGCAGACCAGTCCGTATTCCGAGCATCCTTTCGTAGACGTTCAATATCAACCCCACTAAAATTTAACTTAACTAAATAATTAACTAAAACTCCTTTACCTACCAGCGTTACTAGAAGATCGCAAATCGCAAATAAACGATCAATAGAAGTTAAACTTCATACGTACATAACAATTACAGAAATAATAAGTAAAAACATAGTATAAGCTTAATAATATTGCAAACACAAATAATAAAAAAATAATTTTAAATTAATTTGACAGATTTCATAGCGAGACAATTTCTTAGGAAAATGTAAACTTTAAGGTTTCTTAGTTATATTTTATATTAATTTGATTAGAAATGAATAATCCAAACTACAAATATAACTAAAAGTAGAAAAATTAAAAAAACGAGTTATAAAATGCAAAAAATTAAAAATCAAACCACTGACGCATTGTGTTGTGTAATAATATAATATTCTGGATAATGATAAGTTATTATTTAAATTTAATTTCTCAATTAACTGACATTATGTAACAAAAAATATTACCTCAGTCACAACTAGCGACATCTGGTGAGTGGAAGAATATTAGCCCTCATTGAAATAATTTACCTTCTGAACAGAAAATTACTATTAGTAATAATATTGAAGTATCGGTAAAACAGTAAACGCACACATATACTGAGTAATAATACAGCTAAAATTACCTATACTAATGGATAAAACACTAATGATTACAGTATATAAAAAAAGAAATCTTTATTTTGCTATCTTAAGTACCTACCTTTAGTAATAAATATAATACACTAGCCTAAATATACTAAAGTACTTAGCTTTATTATGAAATATAATAAAGAGAACAAGGGTAATAATTTTTATACGTCAGCACGACACAGTAATAATATATATAAATAGTCATATGCTGAAGAAATAATACAACTTATAGTAACTATGTTAATAAATAAAACACAAACGGTTACAGTATAAAGAGAGAAATATTTACTTAGTATATCAATCTAAAGTAATTAGCTTTAGTAAGAAATATAATAAAGTAGCCTAAAATTTTGAAGTTTCAGTGCAACACAACATTACAACAGTATTATTGTATAAAACACTTAAACGATTAAGTACAAAGATAGAAATGTTTATACTTAGATAACAGTCTGAAAACCTAAGTTCAGCAAGAAAGTAGTAGTAAAAAAGTAGCTTCAATTTACTAAAGTACTTTCCCTTGTTCTCTTTATTATGAAATATAATAAAGAGAACAAGGGAAAAAAACACTATATCATTGAGAAAAATGGCAGATCAATAAAATGTGTTACAGACTGCATTTGAAGAATTTCGTTACAAAGTTATTTTGCCTTAATAATCCTCTTAGATCTAGCAGTAGAAATAATCTTGTTTCCTTTAGCACTATCTTCGCTATCACTCTTTCCCAATAGTGACAAACCTTACCCACTGGTAGAACAGGGAATAGATTTTCGATCATTGGAACCGCTTAT